>CM060964.1:214186505-215396089 GCA_030765045.1 Tenodera sinensis | reverse complement strand
TGCCCTGCCGACCCTATTTAGCCTCAGAGACGGTTTGAAACATTTGTTACAAAAATCAGAGAATGTGAAAAATTAGAGTGAAATTGCTTCAAACAAGCGAATTATCGCGAAACAACACCTGCTCGAATCCAACAAAAACTGTGCCCTGCCGTCTCTACTGAGCCTCAGAGACGCATTGAGACAAGTGTTACAAAAAACAGAGAATGTCGTAAATTAGAGTGAAATTGCTTCAAACAAGCGAATTATCGCGAAACAACACCTGCTCGAATCCGACAAAAACTGTGCCCTGCCGCATTTATTTAGCCTCAGAGACGGTTTGAAACAATTGTTACAAAAATCAGAGATTGTGAAAAATTAGAGTGAAATTGCTTCAAATAAGCGAATCATCGCGAAACAACAGCTGCTTGAATCCAACAAAAACTGTGCCCTGCTGTCTCTACTGAGCCTCAGAGACGCTTTGAGACAAGTGTTACAAAAATCAAAGAATGTCGTAAATTAGAGTGAAATTGCTTCAAACAAGCGAATTATCGCGAAACAACACCTGCTCGAATCCAACAAAAACTGTGCCCTGCCGCATTTATTTAGCCTCAGAGACGGTTTGAAACAATTGTTACAAAAATCAGAGATTGTGAAAAATTAGACTGAAATTGCTTCAAACAAGCGAATTATCGCGAAACAACACCTGCTCGAATCCAACAAAAACTGTGCCCTGCCGCATTTA
Organism: Tenodera sinensis; assembly: GCA_030765045.1. Classification (NCBI taxonomy): domain Eukaryota; kingdom Metazoa; phylum Arthropoda; class Insecta; order Mantodea; family Mantidae; genus Tenodera; species Tenodera sinensis. The sequence continues at coordinate 215,395,368 of CM060964.1, read as the reverse complement.
TTTAGCCTCAGAGACGGTTTGAAACAATTATTACAGAAATCAGACAATGTCAAAAATTAGAGTGAAATTGCTTCAAACAAGCGAATTATCGCGAAACAACACCTGCTCGAATCCGACAGAAACCGTGCCCTGCCGCATTTATTTAGCCTCAGAGACGGTTTGAAACAATTGTTACAGATATCAGACAATGTCAAAAATTAGAGTGAAATTGCTTCAAACAAGCGAATTATCGCGAAACAACACCTGCTCCAATCCAACAAAAAGTGTGCCCTGCCGCATTTATTTAGCCTCAGAGACGGTTTGAAACAATTGTTACAAAAATCAGAGATTGTGAAAAATTAGAGTGAAATTGCTTCAAATAAGCGAATCATCGCGAAACAACACCTGCTTGTATCCAACAAAAACTGTGCCCTGCTGTCTCTACTGAGCCTGAGAGACGCTTTGAGACAAGTGTTACAATAATCAAAGAATGTCGTAAATTAGAGTGAAATTGCTTCAAACAGGCGAATTATCGCGAAACAACACCTGCTCGAATCCAACAAAAACTGTGCCCTGCTGTCTCTACTGAGCCTCAGAGACGCTTTAAGACAAGTGTTACAATAATCAAAGAATGTCGTAAATTCGAGTGAAATTGCTTCAAACAAGCGAATTATCGCGAAACAACACCTTCTCGAATCCGAGAAAAACTATGCCCTGCCGACCCTATTTAGCCTCAGAGACGGTTTGAAACATTTGTTACAAAAATCAGAGAATGTGAAAAATTAGAGTGAAATTGCTTCAAACAAGCGAATTATCGCGAAACAACACCTACTCGAATCAAACAAAAACTGTGCCCTGCCGTCTCTACTGAGTCTCAGAGACGCTTTTAAACAAGTGTTACAAAAATCAGATAATGTCGTAAATTAGATTGAAATTGCTTCAAACAAGCGAATTTTCGCGAAACAACACCTCGAATCCGACAAAAACTATATCCTGCCGACTCTATTTAGCCTCAGAGACGGTTTGAAACAATTGTTACAAAAATCAGAGAATGTGAAAATTAGAGTGAAATTGCTTCAAACAAGCGAATTATCGCGAAACAACACCTGCTCGAATCCAACGAAAACTGTGCCCTGCTGTCTCTACTGAGCCTCAGAGACGCTTTGAGACAAGTGTTACAAAAATCAAAGAATGTTGTAAATTAGAGTGAAATTGCTTCAAACAAGCGAATTATCGCGAAACAACACCTGCTCGAATCCAACAAAAACTGTGCCCTGCCGTCTCTACTGAACCTCAGAGACGCTTTGAGACAAGTGTTACAAAAATCAGAGAATGTGAGTTATTAGATTGAAATTGCTTCAAACAAGCGAATTATCGCGAAACAACACCTGCTCGAATCCGACAGAATCTGTGCCCTAACGCATTTACTGAGCCTCAGAGACGCTTTGAGACAAGTGTTACAAAAATCAAAGAATGTCGTAAATTAGAGTGAAATTGCTTCAAACAAGCGAATTATCGCGAAACAACACCTGCTCGAATCCAACAAAAACTGTGCCCTGCCGTCTCTACTGAGCCTCAGAGACGCTTTGAGACAAGTGTTACAAAAATCAGAGAATGTCATAAATTAGGGTGAAATTGCTTCAAACAAGCGAATTATCGCGAAACAACACCTGCTCGAATCCGACAAAAACTGTGCCCTGCCGCATTTATTTAGCCTCAGAGACGGTTTGAAACAATTGTTACAAAAATCAGAGATTGTGAAAAATTAGAGTGAAATTGCTTCAAATAAGCGAATCATCGCGAAACAACACCTGCTTGAATCCAACAAAAACTGTGCCCTGCTGTCTCTACTGAGCCTCAGAGACGCTTTGAGACAAGTGTTACAATAATCAAAGAATGTCGTAAATTAGAGTGAAATTGCTTCAAACAAGCGAATTATCGCGAAACAACACCTGCTCGAATCCAACAAAAACTGTGCCCTGCTGTCTCTACTGAGCCTCAGAGACGCTTTGAGACAAGTGTTACAATAATCAAAGAATGTCGTAAATTAGAGTGAAATTGCTTCAAACAAGCGAATTATCGCGAAACAACACCTTCTCGAATCCGACAAAAACTATGCCCTGCCGAACCTATTTAGCCTCAGAGACGGTTTGAAACAATTGTTACAAAAATCAGAGAATGTGAAAAATTAGAGTGAAATTGCTTCAAACAAGCGAATTATCGCGAACCAACACCTCGAATCCGATAAAAACTATATCCTGCCGACTCTATTTAGCCTCAGAGACGGTTTGAAACAATTGTTACAAAAATCAGAGAATGTGAAAAATGAGAGTGAAATTGCTACAAACAAGCGAATTATCGCGAAACAACACCTGCTCGAATCCAACAAAAACTGTGCCCTGCCGCATTTATTTAGCCTCAGAGACGGTTTGAAACAATTATTACAGAAATCAGACAATGTCAAAAATTAGAGTGAAATTGCTTCAAACAAGCGAATTATCGCGAAACAACACCTGCTCGAATCCGACAGAAACTGTGCCCTGCCGCATTTATTTAGCCTCAGAGACGGTTTGAAACAATTGTTACAGATATCAGACAATGTCAAAAATTAGAGTGAAATTGCTTCAAACAAGCGAATAATCGCGAAACAACACCTGCTCCAATCCAAAAAAAACTGCGCCCTGCCGTCTCTACTGAGCCTCAGAGACGCTTTGAGACAAGTGTTACAAAAATCAGAGAATGTCAAAAATTAGAGTGAAATTGCTTCAAACAAATTATCGCGAAACAACACCTGCTCAAATCCAACAAAAACTGCGCGCTGCCGTCTCTACTGAGCCTCAGAGACGCTTTGAGACAAGTGTACAAAAATCAAAGAATGTCGTAAATTAGAGTGAAATTGCTTCAAACAAGCGAATTATCGCGAAACAACACCTGCTCGAATCCAACAAAAACTGTGCCCTGCCGTCTCTACTGAGCCTCAGAGACGTTTTGAGACAAGTGTTACAAAAATCAGAGAATGTCAAAAATTAGAGTGAAATTGCTTCAAACAAGCGAATTATCGCGAAACAACACCTTCTCGAATCCGACAAAAACTATGCCCTGCCGACCCTATTTAGCCTCAGAGACGGTTTGAAACAATTGTTACAAAAATCAGAGAATGTGAAAAATTAGAGTGAAATTGCTTCAAACAAGCGAATTATCGCGAAACAACACCTGCTCGAATCCGACAGAAACTGTGCCCTGCCGCATTTATTTAGCCTCAGAGACGGTTTGAAACAATTGTTACAGATATCAGACAATGTCAAAAATTAGAGTGAAATTGCTTCAAACAAGCGAATTATCGCGAAACAACACCTGCTCCAATCCAACAAAAAGTGTGCCCTGCCGCATTTATTTAGCCTCAGAGACGGTTTGAAAGAATTGTTACAAAAATCAGAGATTGTGAGAAATTAGAGTGAAATTGCTTCAAATAAGCGAATCATCGCGAAACAACACCTGCTTGAATCCAACAAAAACTGTGCCCTGCTGTCTCTACCGAGCCTCAGAGACGCTTTGAGACAAGTGTTACAAAAATCAGAGAATGTCATAAATTAGAGTGAAATTGCTTCAAACAAGCGAATTATCGCGAAACAACACCTGCTCGAATCCAACAAAAACTGTGCCCTGCCGCATTTATTTAGCCTCAGAGACGGTTTGAAACAATTATTACAGAAATCAGACAATGTCAAAAATTAGAGTGAAATTGCTTCAAACAAGCGAATTATCGCGAAACAACACCTGCTCGAATCCGACAGAAACTGTGCCCTGCCGCATTTATTTAGCCTCAGAGACGGTTTGAAACAATTGTTACAGATATCAGACAATGTCAAAAATTAGAGTGAAATTGCTTCAAACAAGCGAATTATCGCGAAACAACACCTGCTCCAATCCAACAAAAAGTGTGCCCTGCCGCATTTATTTAGCCTCAGAGACGGTTTGAAACAATTGTTACAAAAATCAGAGATTGTGAAAAATTAGAGTGAAATTGCTTCAAATAAGCGAATCATCGCGAAACAACACCTGCTTGAATCCAACAAAAACTGTGCCCTGCTGTCTCTACTGAGCCTGAGAGACGCTTTGAGACAAGTGTTACAATAATCAAAGAATGTCGTAAATTAGAGTGAAATTGCTTCAAACAGGCGAATTATCGCGAAACAACACCTGCTCGAATCCAACAAAAACTGTGCCCTGCTGTCTCTACTGAGCCTCAGAGACGCTTTAAGACAAGTGTTACAATAATCAAAGAATGTCGTAAATTAGAGTGAAATTGCTTCAAACAAGCGAATTATCGCGAAACAACACCTTCTCGAATCCGAGAAAAACTATGCCCTGCCGACCCTATTTAGCCTCAGAGACGGTTTGAAACATTTGTTACAAAAATCAGAGAATGTGAAAAATTAGAGTGAAATTGCTTCAAACAAGCGAATTATCGCGAAACAACACCTGCTCGAATCCAACAAAAACTGTGCCCTGCCGTCTCTACTGAGCCTCAGAGACGCATTGAGACAAGTGTTACAAAAAACAGAGAATGTCGTAAATTAGAGTGAAATTGCTTCAAACAAGCGAATTATCGCGAAACAACACCTGCTCGAATCCAACAAAAACTGTGCCCTGCCGTCTCTACTGAACCTCAGAGACGCTTTGAGACAAGTGTTACAAAAATCAGAGAATGTGAGAAATTAGATTGAAATTGCTTCAAACAAGCGAATTATCGCGAAACAACACCTGCTCGAATCCGACAGAATCTGTGCCCTAACGCATTTACTGAGCCTCAGAGACGCTTTGAGACAAGTGTTACAAAAATCAAAGAATGTCGTAAATTAGAGTGAAATTGCTTCAAACAAGCGAATTATCGCGAAACAACACCTGCTCGAATCCAACAAAAACTGTGCCCTGCCGCATTTATTTAGCCTCAGAGACGGTTTGAAACAATTGTTACAAAAATCAGAGATTGTGAAAAATTAGACTGAAATTGCTTCAAACAAGCGAATTATCGCGAAACAACACCTGCTCGAATCCAACAAAAACTGTGCCCTGCCGCATTTATTTAGCCTCAGAGACGGTTTGAAACAATTATTACAGAAATCAGACAATGTCAAAAATTAGAGTGAAATTGCTTCAAACAAGCGAATTATCGCGAAACAACACCTGCTCGAATCCGACAGAAACCGTGCCCTGCCGCATTTATTTAGCCTCAGAGACGGTTTGAAACAATTGTTACAGATATCAGACAATGTCAAAAATTAGAGTGAAATTGCTTCAAACAAGCGAATTATCGCGAAACAACACCTGCTCCAATCCAACAAAAAGTGTGCCCTGCCGCATTTATTTAGCCTCAGAGACGGTTTGAAACAATTGTTACAAAAATCAGAGATTGTGAAAAATTAGAGTGAAATTGCTTCAAATAAGCGAATCATCGCGAAACAACACCTGCTTGTATCCAACAAAAACTGTGCCCTGCTGTCTCTACTGAGCCTGAGAGACGCTTTGAGACAAGTGTTACAATAATCAAAGAATGTCGTAAATTAGAGTGAAATTGCTTCAAACAGGCGAATTATCGCGAAACAACACCTGCTCGAATCCAACAAAAACTGTGCCCTGCTGTCTCTACTGAGCCTCAGAGACGCTTTAAGACAAGTGTTACAATAATCAAAGAATGTCGTAAATTAGAGTGAAATTGCTTCAAACAAGCGAATTATCGCGAAACAACACCTTCTCGAATCCAACGAAAACTGTGCCCTGCTGTCTCTACTGAGCCTCAGAGACGCTTTGAGACAAGTGTTACAAAAATCAAAGAATGTTGTAAATTAGAGTGAAATTGCTTCAAACAAGCGAATTATCGCGAAACAACACCTGCTCGAATCCAACAAAAACTGTGCCCTGCCGTCTCTACTGAACCTCAGAGACGCTTTGAGACAAGTGTTACAAAAATCAGAGAATGTGAGTTATTAGATTGAAATTGCTTCAAACAAGCGAATTATCGCGAAACAACACCTGCTCGAATCCGACAGAATCTGTGCCCTAACGCATTTACTGAGCCTCAGAGACGCTTTGAGACAAGTGTTACAAAAATCAAAGAATGTCGTAAATTAGAGTGAAATTGCTTCAAACAAGCGAATTATCGCGAAACAACACCTCCTCGAATCCAACAAAAACTGTGCCCTGCCGTCTCTACTGAGCCTCAGAGACGCTTTGAGACAAGTGTTACAAAAATCAGAGAATGTCATAAATTAGGGTGAAATTGCTTCAAACAAGCGAATTATCGCGAAACAACACCTGCTCGAATCCGACAAAAACTGTGCCCTGCCGCATTTATTTAGCCTCAGAGACGGTTTGAAACAATTGTTACAAAAATCAGAGATTGTGAAAAATTAGAGTGAAATTGCTTCAAATAAGCGAATCATCGCGAAACAACACCTGCTTGAATCCAACAAAAACTGTGCCCTGCTGTCTCTACTGAGCCTCAGAGACGCTTTGAGACAAGTGTTACAATAATCAAAGAATGTCGTAAATTAGAGTGAAATTGCTTCAAACAAGCGAATTATCGCGAAACAACACCTGCTCGAATCCAACAAAAACTGTGCCCTGCTGTCTCTACTGAGCCTCAGAGACGCTTTGAGACAAGTGTTACAATAATCAAAGAATGTCGTAAATTAGAGTGAAATTGCTTCAAACAAGCGAATTATCGCGAAACAACACCTTCTCGAATCCGACAAAAACTATGCCCTGCCGAACCTATTTAGCCTCAGAGACGGTTTGAAACAATTGTTACAAAAATCAGAGAATGTGAAAAATTAGAGTGAAATTGCTTCAAACAAGCGAATTATCGCGAACCAACACCTCGAATCCGATAAAAACTATATCCTGCCGACTCTATTTAGCCTCAGAGACGGTTTGAAACAATTGTTACAAAAATCAGAGAATGTGAAAAATGAGAGTGAAATTGCTACAAACAAGCGAATTATCGCGAAACAACACCTGCTCGAATCCAACAAAAACGGTGCCCTGCCGCATTTATTTAGCCTCAGAGACGGTTTGAAACAATTATTACAGAAATCAGACAATGTCAAAAATTAGAGTGAAATTGCTTCAAACAAGCGAATTATCGCGAAACAACACCTGCTCGAATCCGACAGAAACTGTGCCCTGCCGCATTTATTTAGCCTCAGAGACGGTTTGAAACAATTGTTACAGATATCAGACAATGTCAAAAATTAGAGTGAAATTGCTTCAAACAAGCGAATAATCGCGAAACAACACCTGCTCCAATCCAAAAAAAACTGCGCCCTGCCGTCTCTACTGAGCCTCAGAGACGCTTTGAGACAAGTGTTACAAAAATCAGAGAATGTCAAAAATTAGAGTGAAATTGCTTCAAACAAATTATCGCGAAACAACACCTGCTCAAATCCAACAAAAACTGCGCGCTGCCGTCTCTACTGAGCCTCAGAGACGCTTTGAGACAAGTGTACAAAAATCAAAGAATGTCGTAAATTAGAGTGAAATTGCTTCAAACAAGCGAATTATCGCGAAACAACACCTGCTCGAATCCAACAAAAACTGTGCCCTGCCGTCTCTACTGAGCCTCAGAGACGCTTTGAGACAAGTGTTACAAAAATCAGAGAATGTCAAAAATTAGAGTGAAATTGCTTCAAACAAGCGAATTATCGCGAAACAACACCTTCTCGAATCCGACAAAAACTATGCCCTGCCGACCCTATTTAGCCTCAGAGACGGTTTGAAACAATTGTTACAAAAATCAGAGATTGTGAAAAATTAGAGTGAAATTGCTTCAAATAAGCGAATCATCGCGAAACAACACCTGCTTGAATCCAACAAAAACTGTGCCCTGCTGTCTCTACTGAGCCTCAGAGACGCTTTGAGACAAGTGTTACAATAATCAAAGAATGTCGTAAATTAGAGTGAAATTGCTTCAAACAAGCGAATTATCGCGAAACAACACCTGCTCGAATCCAACAAAAACTGTGCCCTGCTGTCTCTACTGAGCCTCAGAGACGCTTTGAGACAAGTGTTACATTAATCAAAGAATGTCGTAAATTAGAGTGAAATTGCTTCAAACAAGCGAATTATCGCGAAACAACACCTTCTCGAATCCGACAAAAACTATGCCCTGCCGAACCTATTTAGCCTCAGAGACGGTTTGAAACAATTGTTACAAAAATCAGAGAATGTGAAAAATTAGAGTGAAATTGCTTCAAACAAGCGAATTATCGCGAACCAACACCTCGAATCCGATAAAAACTATATCCTGCCGACTCTATTTAGCCTCAGAGACGGTTTGAAACAATTGTTACAAAAATCAGAGAATGTGAAAAATGAGAGTGAAATTGCTACAAACAAGCGAATTATCGCGAAACAACACCTGCTCGAATCCAACAAAAACTGTGCCCTGCCGCATTTATTTAGCCTCAGAGACGGTTTGAAACAATTATTACAGAAATCAGACAATGTCAAAAATTAGAGTGAAATTGCTTCAAACAAGCGAATTATCGCGAAACAACACCTGCTCGAATCCGACAGAAACTGTGCCCTGCCGCATTTATTTAGCCTCAGAGACGGTTTGAAACAATTGTTACAGATATCAGACAATGTCAAAAATTAGAGTGAAATTGCTTCAAACAAGCGAATAATCGCGAAACAACACCTGCTCCAATCCAAAAAAAACTGCGCCCTGCCGTCTCTACTGAGCCTCAGAGACGCTTTGAGACAAGTGTTACAAAAATCAGAGAATGTCAAAAATTAGAGTGAAATTGCTTCAAACAAATTATCGCGAAACAACACCTGCTCAAATCCAACAAAAACTGCGCGCTGCCGTCTCTACTGAGCCTCAGAGACGCTTTGAGACAAGTGTACAAAAATCAAAGAATGTCGTAAATTAGAGTGAAATTGCTTCAAACAAGCGAATTATCGCGAAACAACACCTGCTCGAATCCAACAAAAACTGTGCCCTGCCGTCTCTACTGAGCCTCAGAGACGCTTTGAGACAAGTGTTACAAAAATCAGAGAATGTCATAAATTAGGGTGAAATTGCTTCAAACAAGGGAATTATCGCGAAACAACACCTGCTCGAATCCGACAAAAACTGTGCCCTGCCGCATTTATTTAGCCTCAGAGACGGTTTGAAAGAATTGTTACAAAAATCAGAGATTGTGAGAAATTAGAGTGAAATTGCTTCAAATAAGCGAATCATCGCGAAACAACACCTGCTTGAATCCAACAAAAACTGTGCCCTGCTGTCTCTACCGAGCCTCAGAGACGCTTTGAGACAAGTGTTACAAAAATCAGAGAATGTCATAAATTAGAGTGAAATTGCTTCAAACAAGCGAATTATCGCGAAACAACACCTGCTCGAATCCGACAAAAACTGTGCCCTGCCGCATTAATTTAGCCTCAGAGACGGTTTGAAACAATTGTTACAGAAATCAGACAATGTCAAAAATTAGAGTGAAATTGCTTGAAACAAGCGAATTATCGCGAAACAACACCTGCTCGAATCCAACAAAAACTGTGCCCGGCGGTCTCTACTGAGCCTCAGAGACGCTTTCAGACAAGTGTTACAAAAATCAAAGAATGTTGTAAATTAGAGTGAAATTGCTTCAAACAAGCGAATTATCGCGAAACAACACCTGCTCGAATCCAACAAAAACTGTGCCCTGCCGTCTCTACTGAACCTCAGAGACGCTTTGAGACAAGTGTTACAAAAATCAGAGAATGTGAGAAATTAGATTGAAATTGCTTCAAACAAGCGAATTAGAGCGAAACAACACCTGCTCGAATCCGAATGAATCTGTGCCCTAACGCATTTACTGAGCCTCAGAGACCCTATTTAGCCTCAGAGACGGTTTGAAACAATTGTTACAAAAATCAAAGAATGTTGTAAACTAGAGTGAAATTGCTTCAAACAAGCGAATTATCGCGAAACAACACCTGCTCGAATCCAACAAAAACTGTGCCCTGCCGTCTCTACTGAACCTCAGAGGCGCTTTGAGACAAGTGCTACAAAAATCAGAGAATGTGAGAAATTAGATTGAAATTGCTTCAAACAAGCGAATTATCGCGAAACAACACCTGCTCGAATCAAACAAAAACTGTGCCCTGCCGTCTCAACTGAGTCTCAGAGACGCTTTTAAACAAGTGTTACAAAAATCAGATAATGTCGTAAATTAGATTGAAATTGCTTCAAACAAGCGAATTTTCGCGAAACAACACCTGCTCGAATCCAACGAAAACTGTGCCCTGCTGTCTCTACTGAGCCTCAGAGACGCTTTGAGACAAGTGTTACAAAAATCAAAGAATGTTGTAAACTAGAGTGAAATTGCTTCAAACAAGCGAATTATCGCGAAACAACACCTGCTCGAATCCAACAAAAACTGTGCCCTGCCGTCTCTACTGAACCTCAGAGGCGCTTTGAGACAAGTGTTACAAAAATCAGAGAATGTGAGAAATTAGATTGAAATTGCTTCAACAAGCGAATTATCGCGAAACAACACCTGCTCGAATCCGACAGAATCTGTGCCCTAACGCATTTACTGAGCATCAGAGACGCTTTGAGACAAGTGTTACAAAAATCAAAGAATGTCCTAAATTAGAGTGAAATTGCTTCAAACAAGCGAATTATCGCGAAACAACACCTGCTCGAATCCAACAAAAACTGTGCCCTGCCGTCTCTACTGAGCCTCAGAGACGCTTTGAGACAAGTGTTACAAAAATCAGAGAATGTCATAAATTAGGATGAAATTGCTTCAAACAAGCGAATTATCGCGAAACAACACCTGCTCGAATCCGACAAAAACTGTGCCCTGCCGCATTTATTTAGCCTCAGAGACGGTTTGAAACAATTGTTACAAAAATCAGAGATTGTGAAAAATTAGAGTGAAATTGCTTCAAATAAGCGAATCATCGCGAAACAACACCTGCTTGAATCCAACAAAAACTGTGCCCTGCTGTCTCTACCGAGCCTCAGAGACGCTTTGAGACAAGTGTTACAAAAATCAGAGAATGTCATAAATTAGAGTGAAATTGCTTCAAACAAGCGAATTATCGCGAAACAACACCTGCTCGAATCCGACAAAAACTGTGCCCTGCCGCATTAATTTAGCCTCAGAGACGGTTTGAAACAATTGTTACAGAAATCAGACAATGTCAAAAATTAGAGTGAAATTGCTTCAAACAAGCGAATTATTGCGAAACAACACCTGCTCGAATCCAACAAAAACTGCGCCCTGCTGTCTCTACTGACCCTCAGAGACGCGTTGAGACAAGTGTTACAAAAATCAAAGAATGTCGTAAATTAGAGTGAAATTGCTTCAAACAAGCGAATTATCGCGAAACAACACCTGCTGGAATCCAAGAAAAACTGTGCCCTGCTGTCTCTACTGAGCCTCAGAGACGCTTTGAGACAAGTGTTACAAAAATCAAAGAATGTAAATTAGAGTGAAATTGCTTCAAACAAGCGAATTATCGCGAAACAACACCTGCTCGAATCGAACAAAAACTGCCCTGCCGTCTCTACTGAGCCTCAGAGACGCTTTGAGACAAGTGTTAAAAAAACAGCTAATGTCAAAATTATTGTGAAACTGCTTCTAACTTGCGAATTATCGCGAAACAACTTCTCGAATCTGACAAAAACTATGCCCTGCCGACTCTATTTAGCCTCAGAGACGGTTTGAAACAATTGTTACAAAAATCAGAGAATGTGAAAAATTAGAGTGAAATTGCTTCAAACAAGCGAATTATCGCGAAACAACACCTGCTCGAATCTGACAAAAACTATGCCCTGCCGACTCTATTTAGCCTCAGAGACGGTTTGAGACAAGTGTTACAAAAATCAGACAATGTGAGAAATTAGATTGAAATTGCTTCAAACAAGCGAATTATCGCGAAACAACACCTGCTCGAAACCGACAAAAACTGTGCCCTGCCGCATTTATTTAGCCTCAGAGACGGTTTGAAACAATTGTTACAAAAATCAGAGATTGTGAAAAATTAGAGTGAAATTGCTTCAAATAAGCGAATCATCGCGAAACAACACCTGCTTGAATCCAACAAAAAGTGTGCCCTGCCGCATTTATTTAGCCTCAGAGACGGTTTGAAACAATTGTTACAAAAATCAGAGAATGTGAAAAATTAGAGTGAAATTGCTTCAAACAAGCGAATTATCGCGAAACAACACCTGCTTGAATCCAACAAAAACTGTGCCCTGCTGTCTCTACCGAGCCCCAGAGACGCTTTGAGACAAGTGTTACAAAAATCAGAGAATGTCATAAATTAGAGTGAAATTGCTTCAAACAAGCGAATTATCGCGACACAACACCTGCTCGAATCCGACAAAAACTGTGCCCTGCCGCATTTATTTAGCCTCAGAGACGGTTTGAAACAATTGTTACAGAAATCAGACAATGTCAAAAATTAGAGTGAAATTGCTTCAAACAAGCGAATTATTGCGAAACAACACCTGCTCGAATCCAACAAAAGCTGCGCCCTGCTGTCTCTACGGACCCTCAGAGACGCTTTGAGACAAGTGTTACAAAAATTAAAGAATGTCGTAAATTAGAGTGAAATTGCTTGAAACAAGCGAATTATCGCGAAACAACACCTGCTCGAATCCAACAAAAACTGTGCCCGGCGGCCTCTACTGAGCCTCAGAGACGCTTTGAGACAAGTGTTATAAAAAATCAGAGAATGTCAAAAATTAGAGTGAAATTGCTTCTAACAAGCGAATGATCGCGAAACAACACCTTCTCGAATCCGACAGAAACTATGCCCTGCCGACCCTATTTAGCCTCAGAGACGGTTTGAAACAATTGTTACAAAAATCAGAGAATGTGAAAAATTAGAGTGAAATTGCTTCAAACAAGCGAATTATCGCGAAACAACACCTCGAATCCGACAAAAACTATGCCCTGCGGAACCTATTTAGCCTCAGAGACGGTTTGAAACAATTGTTAAAAAATCAGAGAATATGAAAAATTAGAGTGAAATTGCTTCAAACAAGCGAATTATCGCGAAACAACACCTGCTCGAATCCAACAAAAACTGTGCGCTGCCGTCTCTACTGAGCCTCAATGACGCTTTTAAACAAGTGTTACAAAAATCAGAGAATGTCGTTAATTATAGTGAAATTCCTTCAAACAAGCGAATTATCGCGAAACAACACCTGTTGGAATCCAACAAAAACTGTGCCCTGCCGTCTCTACTGAGCCTCAGAGACGCTTTGACACAAGCGTTACAAAAATCAGAGAATGCCAAAAATTAGAGTGAAATTGCTTCAAACAAGCGAATTATCGCGAAACAACACCTGCTCCAATCCGACAAAAACTGTGCCCTGCCGACTCCATTTAGCCTCAGAGACGGTTTGAAACAATTGTTACAAAAATCAGAGAATGTGAAAAATTAGAGTGAAATTGCTTCAAATAAGCGAATTATCGCGAATTATCTGCTCCAATCCGACAAAAACTGCATCCTGGCGTCTCTACTGAGCCTCAGAGACGCTTTGAGACAAGCGTTACAAAAATCAAAGAATGTCAAAAATTAGAGTGAAATTGTTTCAAACAAGCGAATTATCGCTAAACAACACCTGCTCGAATCCAACAAAAACTGTGCCCTGCTGTCTCTACTGAGCCTCAGAGACGCTTGAGACAAGTGTTACAAAAATCAGAGAATGTCAAAAATTAGAGTGAAATTGCTTCAAACAAGCGAATTATCGCGAAACCACACCTGCTCGAATCCAACAATAACTGTGCCCTGCCGTCTCTATTGAGGCTCAGAGTCGCTTTGAGATAAGTGTTTTAAGAATCAGAGAATGTCCTAAATGCGAGTTAAATTGCATCAAACAAGCGAATTTTCGCGAAACAACACCTACTCGAATCCAACAAAAACTGCGTCCTGGCGTCTCTACTGAGCCTCAGAGACGCTTTGAGACAAGCGTTACAAAAATCAGAGAATGTCAAAAATTAGAGTGAAATTGTTTCAAACAAGCGAATTATCGCGAAACAACACCTGCTCGAATCCAACAATAACTGTGCCCTGCCGTCTCTATTGAGGCTCAGAGTCGCTTTGAGACAAGTGTTTTAAGAATCAGAGAATGTCATAAATGAGAGTGAAATTGCTTCAAACAAGCTAATTATCGCTAAACAACACCTGCTCGAATCCAACAAAAACTGTGCCCGGCGGTCTCTACTGAGCCTCAGAGACGCTTTGAGATTAGTGTTATAAAAAATCAGAGAATGTCAAAAATTAGAGTGAAATTGCTTCAAACAAGCGAATTATCGCGAAACAACACCTTCTCGAATCCGACAAAAACTATGCCCTGCCGACCCTATTTAGCCTCAGAGACGCTTTTAAACAAGTGTTACAAAAATCTGATAATGTCGTAAATTAGAGTGAAATTGCTTCAAACAAGCGAATTATCGCGAACCAACACCTTCTCGAATCCGACAAAAACTATATCCTGCCGACTCTATTTAGCCTCAGAGACGGTTTGAAACAATTGTTACAAAAATCAGAGAATGTGAAAAATTAGAGTGAAATTGCTTCAAACAAGCGAATTATCGCGAAACAACACCTGCTCGAATCCCACAAAAACTGTGCCCTGCCGACTCCATTTAGCCTCAGAGACGGTTTGAAACAATTGTTACAAAAATCAGAGAATGTGAAAAATTAGAGTGAAATTGCTTCAAATAAGCGAATTAGCGCGAAACAACACCTGCTCGAATCCAACAAAAACTGTGCCCTGCCGCATTTATTTAGCCTCAGAGACGGTTTGAAACAATTATTACAGAAATCAGACAATGTCAAAAATTAGAGTGAAATTGCTTCAAACAAGCGAATTATCGCGAAACAACACCTGCTCGAATCCGACAGAAACTGTGCCCTGCCGCATTTGTTTAGCCTCAGAGACGGTTTGAAACAATTGATACAGATATCAGACAATGTCAAAAATTAGAGTGAAATTGCTTCAAACAAGCGAATTATGGCGAAACAACACCTCGAATCCGACAAACACTATGCCCTGCCGACTCTATTTAGCCTCAGAAACGGTTTGAAACAATTGTTACAAAAATCAGAGAATGTCAGAAATTAGAGTGTAATTGCTTCAAACAAGCGAATTATCGCGAAACAACACCTTCTCGAATCCGACAAAAACTGTGCCCTGCTGTCTCTACTGAGCCTCAGAGACGCTTTGAGACAAATGTTACAAAAATCAAAGAATGTCGTAAATTAGAGTGAAATAGCTTCAAACAAGCGAATTATCGCGAAACAACACCTGCTCGAATCCAACAAAAACTGCGTCCTGGCGTCTCTACTGAGCCTCAGAGACGCTTTGAGACAAGCGTTACAAAAATCAGAGAATGTCAAAAATTAGAGTGAAATTGCTTCAAACAAGCTAATTATCGCGAAACAACACCTGCTCCAATCCGACAAAAACTGCATCCTGGCGTCTCTACTGAGCCTCAGAGACGCTTTGAGACAAGCGTTACAAAAATCAAAGAATGTCAAAAATTAGAGTGAAATTGTTTCAAACAAGCGAATTATCGCTAAACAACACCTGCTCGAATCCAACAAAAACTGTGCCCTGCTGTCTCTACTGAGCCTCAGAGACGCTTGAGACAAGTGTTACAAAAATCAGAGAATGTCAAAAATTAGAGTGAAATTGCTTCAAACAAGCGAATTATCGCGAAACCACACCTGCTCGAATCCAACAATAACTGTGCCCTGCCGTCTCTATTGAGGCTCAGAGTCGCTTTGAGATAAGTGTTTTAAGAATCAGAGAATGTCCTAAATGCGAGTTAAATTGCATCAAACAAGCGAATTTTCGCGAAACAACACCTACTCGAATCCAACAAAAACTGCGTCCTGGCGTCTCTACTGAGCCTCAGAGACGCTTTGAGACAAGCGTTACAAAAATCAGAGAATGTCAAAAATTAGAGTGAAATTGTTTCAAACAAGCGAATTATCGCGAAACAACACCTGCTCGAATCCAACAATAACTGTGCCCTGCCGTCTCTATTGAGGCTCAGAGTCGCTTTGAGACAAGTGTTTTAAGAATCAGAGAATGTCATAAATGAGAGTGAAATTGCTTCAAACAAGCTAATTATCGCTAAACAACACCTGCTCGAATCCAACAAAAACTGTGCCCGGCGGTCTCTACTGAGCCTCAGAGACGCTTTGAGATTAGTGTTATAAAAAATCAGAGAATGTCAAAAATTAGAGTGAAATTGCTTCAAACAAGCGAATTATCGCGAAACAACACCTTCTCGAATCCGACAAAAACTATGCCCTGCCGACCCTATTTAGCCTCAGAGACGCTTTTAAACAAGTGTTACAAAAATCTGATAATGTCGTAAATTAGAGTGAAATTGCTTCAAACAAGCGAATTATCGCGAACCAACACCTTCTCGAATCCGACAAAAACTATATCCTGCCGACTCTATTTAGCCTCAGAGACGGTTTGAAACAATTGTTACAAAAATCAGAGAATGTGAAAAATTAGAGTGAAATTGCTTCAAACAAGCGAATTATCGCGAAACAACACCTGCTCGAATCCCACAAAAACTGTGCCCTGCCGACTCCATTTAGCCTCAGAGACGGTTTGAAACAATTGTTACAAAAATCAGAGAATGTGAAAAATTAGAGTGAAATTGCTTCAAATAAGCGAATTAGCGCGAAACAACACCTGCTCGAATCCAACAAAAACTGTGCCCTGCCGCATTTATTTAGCCTCAGAGACGGTTTGAAACAATTATTACAGAAATCAGACAATGTCAAAAATTAGAGTGAAATTGCTTCAAACAAGCGAATTATCGCGAAACAACACCTGCTCGAATCCGACAGAAACTGTGCCCTGCCGCATTTGTTTAGCCTCAGAGACGGTTTGAAACAATTGATACAGATATCAGACAATGTCAAAAATTAGAGTGAAATTGCTTCAAACAAGCGAATTATGGCGAAACAACACCTCGAATCCGACAAACACTATGCCCTGCCGACTCTATTTAGCCTCAGAAACGGTTTGAAACAATTGTTACAAAAATCAGAGAATGTCAGAAATTAGAGTGTAATTGCTTCAAACAAGCGAATTATCGCGAAACAACACCTGCTGGAATACAACAAAAACTGTGCCCTGCTGTCTCTACTGAGCCTCAGAGACGCTTTGAGACAAATGTTTCAAAAATCAAAGAATGTCGTAAATTAGAGTGAAATAGCTTCAAACAAGCGAATTATAGCGAAACAGCACCTGCTCGAATCCAACAAAAACTGCGTCCTGGCGTCTCTACTGAGCCTCAGAGACGCTTTGAGACAAGCGTTACAAAATTCAGAGAATGTCAAAAATTAGAGTGAAATTGCTTCTAACAAGCGAATTATCGCGAACAACACCTGCTCGAATCCAACAAAAACTGTGCCCTGCTGTCTCTACTGAGCCTCAGAGACGCTTTGAGACAAGTGTTACAAAAATCAGAGAATGTCAAAAATTAGAGTGAAATTGCTTCAAACAAGCGAATTATCGCGAAACCACACCTGCTCGAATCCAACAATAACTGTGCCCTGCCGTCTCTATTGAGGCTCAGAGTCGCTTTGAGACAAGTGTTTTAAGAATCAGAGAATGTCATAAATGAGAGTTAAATTGCATCAAAAAGGCGAATTTTCGCGAAACAACACCTACTCGAATCCAACAAAAACTGCGTCCTGGCGTCTCTACTGAGCCTCAGAGACGCTTTGAGACAAGCGTTACAAAAATCAGAGAATGTCAAAATTAGAGTGAAATTGCTTCAAACAAGCGAATTATCGCGAAACAACACCTACTCGAATCCAACAATAACTGTGCCCTGCCGTCTCTATTGAGGCTCAGAGTTGCTTTGAGACAAGTGTTTTAAGAATCAGAGAATGTCATAAATGAGAGTGAAATTGCTTCAAACAAGCTAATTGTCGCGAAACAACACCTTCTCGAATCCGACAAACACTATGCCCTGCCGACTCTATTTAGCCTCAGAAACGGTTTGAAACAATTGTTACAAAAATCAGAGAATGTGAAAAATTAGAGTGAAATTGCTTCAAACAAGCGAATTATCGCGAAACAACACCTGCTGGAATCCAACAAAAACTGTGCCCTGCTGTCTCTACTGAGCCTCAGAGACGCTTTGAGACAAATGTTTCAAAAATCAAAGAATGTCGTAAATTAGAGTGAAATAGCTTCAAACAAGCGAATTATCGCGAAACAACACCTGCTCCAATCCGACAAAAACTGTGCCCTGCCGACTCCATTTAGCCTCAGAAACGGTTTGAAACAATTGTTACAAAAATCAGAGAATGTGAAAAATTAGAGTGAAATTGCATCAAACAAGCGAATTTTCGCGAAACAACACCTACTCGAATCCAACAAAAACTGCGTCCTGGCGTCTCTACTGAGCCTCAGAGACGCTTTGAGACAAGAGTTACAAAAATCAGAGAATGTCAAAAATTAGAGTGAAATTGCTTCAAACAAGCGAATTATCGCGAAACAACACCTGCTCGAATCCAACAATAGCTGTGCCCTGCCGTCTCTATTGAGGCTCAGAGTCGCTTTGAGACAAGTGTTTTAAGAATCAGAGAATGTCATAAATGAGAGTGAAATTGCTTCAAACAAGCTAATTGTCGCGAAACAACACCTGCTCGAATCCAAGAAAAACTGTGCCCTGCCGTCTCTACTGTGCCTCAGAGACGCTTTGAGACAAGTGTTACAAAAATCAGAGAATGTCAAAAACTAGAGTGAAATTGCTTCAAACAAGCGAATTATGGCGAAACAACACCTTCTCGAATCCGACAAACACTATGCCCTGCCGACTCTATTTAGCCTCAGAAACGGTTTGAAACAATTGTTACAAAAATCAGAGAATGTGAAAAATTAGAGTGAAAATGCTTCAAACAAGCGAATTATCGCGAAACAACACCTGCTGGAATCCAACAAAAACTGTGCCCTGCTGTCTCTACAGAGTCTCAGAGACGCTTTGAGACAAATGTTACAAAAATCAAAGAATGTCGTAAATTAGAGTGAAATAGCTTCAAACAAGCGAATTATCGCGAAACAACACCTGCTCGAATCCAACAAAAACTGCGTCCTGGCGTCTCTACTGAGCCTCAGAGACGCTTTGATACAAGCGTTACAAAAATCAAAGAATGTGGTAAATTAGAGTGAAATTGCTTCAAACAAGCGAATTATCGCGAAACAACACCTGCTCGAATCCAACAATAACTGTGCCCTGCGGTCTCTATTGAGGCTCAGAGTCGCTTTGAGACAAGTGTTTTAAGAATCAGAGAACGTCATAAATGAGAGTGAAATTGTATCAAACAAGCGAATTATCGCGAAACAACACCTGCTCGAATCCAACAAAAACTGTGCGCTGCCGTCTCTGCTGAGCCTCAGAGACGCTTTGACACAAGCGTTACAAAAATCAGAGAATGCCAAAAATTAGAGTGAAATTGCTTCAAACAAGCGAATTATCGCGAAACAACACCTGCTCCAATCCGACAAAAACTGTGCCCTGCCGACTCCATTTAGCCTCAGAGACGGTTTGAAACAATTGTTACAAAAATCAGAGAATGTGAAAAATTAGAGTGAAATTGCTTCAAATAAGCGAATTATCGCGAAACAACACCTGCTCGAATCCAACAAAAACTGTGCCCTGCTGTCTCTACTGAGCCTCAGAGACGCTTTGAGACAAGTGTTACAAAAATCAGAAAATGTCAAAAATTAGAGTGAAATTGCTTCAAACAAGCGAATTATCGCGAAACCACACCTGCTCGAATCCAACAATAACTGTGCCCTGCCGTCTCTATTGAGGCTGAGTCGCTTTGAGACAAGTGTTACAAAAATCAGAGAATGTCAAAAACTAGAGTGAAATTGCTTCAAACAAGCGAATTATGGCGAAACAACACCTTCTCGAATCCGACAAACACTATGCCCTGCCGACTCTATTTAGCCTCAGAAACGGTTTGAAACAATTGTTACAAAAATCAGAGAATGTGAAAAATTAGAGTGAAATTGCTTCAAACAAGCGAATTATCGCGAAACAACACCTTCTCGAATCCGACAAAAACTGTGCCCTGCTGTCTCTACTGAGCCTCAGAGACGCTTTGAGACAAATGTTACAAAAATCAAAGAATGTCGTAAATTAGAGTGAAATAGCTTCAAACAAGCGAATTATCGCGAAACAACACCTGCTCGAATCCAACAAAAACTGCGTCCTGGCGTCTCTACTGAGCCTCAGAGACGCTTTGAGACAAGCGTTACAAAAATCAGAGAATGTCAAAAATTAGAGTGAAATTGCTTCAAACAAGCGAATTATCGCGAAACAACACCTGCTCCAATCCGACAAAAACTGTGCCCTGCCGACTCCATTTAGCCTCAGAGACGGTTTGAAACAATTGTTACAAAAATCAGAGAATGTGAAAAATTAGAGTGAAATTGCTTCAAATAAGCGAATTATCGCGAAACAACACCTGCTCGAATCCAACAAAAACTGTGCCCTGCTGTCTCTACTGAGCCTCAGAGACGCTTTGAGACAAGTGTTACAAAAATCAGAGAATGTCAAAAATTAGAGTGAAATAGCTTCAAACAAGCGAATTATCGCGAAACCACACCTGCTCGAATCCCACAATAACTGTGCCCTGCCGTCTCTATTGAGGCTCAGAGTCGCTTTGAGACAAGTGTTTTAAGAATCAGAGAATGTCATAAATGAGAGTTAAATTGCATCAAACAAGCGAATTTTCGCGAAACAACACCTACTCGAATCCAACAAAAACTGCGTGCTGGCGTCTCTACTGAGCCTCAGAGACGCTTTGAGACAAGCGTTACAAAAATCAGAGAATGTCAAAAATTAAGAGTGAAATTGCTTCAAACATGCGAATTATCGCGAAACAACACCTGCTCGAATCCAACAATAACTGTGCCCTGCGGTCTCTATTGAGGCTCAGAGTCGCTTTGAGACAAGTGTTTTAAGAATCAGAGAACGTCATAAATGAGAGTGAAATTGTATCAAACAAGCGAATTATCGCGAAACAACACCTGCTCGAATCCAACAAAAACTGTGCGCTGCCGTCTCTACTGAGCCTCAATGACGCTTTTAAACAAGTGTTACAAAAATCAGAGAATGTCGTTAATTATAGTGAAATTCCTTCAAACAAGCGAATTATCGCGAAACAACACCTGCTCGAATCCAACAAAAACTGCGTCCTGGCGTCTCTACTGAGCCTCAGAGACGCTTTGAGACAAGCGTTACAAAAATCAGAGAATGTCAAAAATTAGAGTGAAATTGCTTCAAACAAGCGAATTATCGCGAAACAACACCTGCTCGAATCCAACAATAACTGTGCCCTGCCGTCTCTATTGAGGCTCAGAGACGCTTTGAGACAAGTGTTACAAAAATCAGAGAATGTCAAAAACTAGAGTGAAATGGCTTCAAACAAGCGAATTATGGCGAAACAACACCTTCTCGAATCCGACAAACACTATGCCCTGCCGACTCTATTTAGCCTCAGAAACGGTTTGAAACAATTGTTACAAAAATCAGAGAATGTGAAAAATTAGAGTGAAATTGCTTCAAACAAGCGAATTATCGCGAAACAACACCTTCTCGAATCCGACAAAAACTGTGCCTTGCTGTCTCTACTGAGCCTCAGAGACGCTTTGAGACAAATGTTACAAAAATCAAAGAATGTCGTAAATTAGAGTGAAATAGCTTCAAACAAGCGAATTATCGCGAAACAACACCTGCTCCAATCCGACAAAAACTGTGCCCTGCCGACTCCATTTAGCCTCAGAGACGGTTTGAAACAATTGTTACAAAAATCAGAGAATGTGAAAAATACGAGTGAAATAGCTTCAAACAAGCGAATTATCGCGAAACCACACCTGCTCGAATCCCACAATAACTGTGCCCTGCCGTCTCTATTGAGGCTCAGAGTCGCTTTGAGACAAGTGTTTTAAGAATCAGAGAATGTCATAAATGAGAGTTAAATTGCATCAAACAAGCGAATTTTCGCGAAACAACACCTACTCGAATCCAACAAAAACTGCGTCCTGGCGTCTCCACTGAGCCTCAGAGACGCTTTGAGACAAGCGTTACAAAAATCAGAGAATGTCAAAAATTAGAGTGAAATTGCTTCAAACATGCGAATTATCGCGAAACAACACCTGCTCGAATCCAACAATAACTGTGCCCTGCCGTCTCTATTGAGACTCAGAGTCGCTTTGAGACAAGTGTTTTAAGAATCAGAGAATGTCATAAATGAGAGTGAAATTGCTTCAAACAAGATAATTATCGCGAAACAACACCTGCTCGAATCCAACAAAAACTGTGCCCTGCCGTCTCTACTGAGCCTCAGAGACGCTTTGAGACAAGCGTTACAAATATCAGAGAATGTCAAAAATTAGAGTGAAATTGCTTCAAACAAGCGAATTATCGCGAAACAACACCTGCTCGAATCCGTCAAAAAATATGCCCTGCCGACTCTATTTAGCCTCAGAGACTTTTTGAAACAATTGTTACAAAAAGCAGAGAATGTGAAAAATTAGAGTGAAATTGCTTCAAACAAGCGAATTATCGCGAAACAACACCTGCTGGAATCCAACAAAAACTGTGCCCTGCTGTCTCTACTGAGCCTCAGAGACGCTTTGAGACAAATGTTACAAAAATCAAAGAATGTAAATTAGAGTGAAATAGCTTCAAACAAGCGAATTATCGCGAAACAACACCTGCTCGAATCCAACAAAAACTGTGCCCTGCGGTCTCTATTGAGGCTCAGAGTCGCTTTGAGACAAGTGTTTTAAGAATCAGAGAACGTCATAAATGAGAGTGAAATTGTTTCAAACAAACGAATTATCGCGAAACAACACCTGCTGGAATCCAACAAAAACTGTGCCCTGCTGTCTCTACTGAGCCTCAGAGACGCTTTGAGACAAATGTTACAAAAATCAAAGAATGTAAATTAGAGTGAAATAGCTTCAAACAAGCGAATTATCGCGAAACAACACCTGCTCGAATCCAACAAAAACTGTGCCCTGCCGTCTCTACTGAGCCTCAGAGACGCTTTGAGACAAGTGTTACAAAAATCAGAGAATGTCAAAAATTAGAGTGAAATTGCTTCAAACAAGCGAATTATGGCGAAACAACACCTCGAATCCGACAAAAACTGTGCCCTGCCGACTCTATTAAGCCTGAGAGACGGTTTGAAACAATTGTTACAAAAATCAAAGAATGTGGTAAATTAGAGTGAAATTGCTTCAAACAAGCGAATTATCGCGAAACAACACCTCGAATCCGACAAAAACTATGCCCTGTCGACTCTATTTAGCCTTAGAGACGGTTTGAAACAATTGTTACAAAAATCAGAGAATGTGAAAAATTAGAGTGAAATTGCTTCAAACAAGGGAATTATCGCAAAACAACACCTGCTCGAATCCAACAATAACTGTGCCCTGCCGTCTCTATTGAGGCTCAGAGTCGCTTTGAGACAAGTGTTTAAAGAATCAGAGAATGTCATAAATGAGAGTGAAATTGCTTCAAACAAGCTAATTGTCGCGAAACAACACCTACTCGAATCCAACAAAAACTGCGTCCTTGTCTCTACTGAGCCTCAGAGACGCTTTGAGACAAGCGTTACAAAAATCAGAGAATGCCAAAAATTAGAGTGAAATTGCTTCAAACAAGCGAATTATCGCGAAACAACACCTGCTCGAATCCAACAATAACTGTGCCCTGCCGTCTCTATTGAGGCTCAGAGTCGCTTTGAGACAAGTGTTTAAAGAATCAGAAAATGTCATAAATGAGAGTGAAATTCCTTCAAACAAGCTAATTGTCGCGAAACAACACCTGCTCGAATCCAACAAAAACTGTGCCCTGCCGTCTCTACTGAGCCTCAGAGACGCTTTAAGACAAGTGTTACAAAAATCAGAGAATGTCAAAAACTAGAGTGAAATTTCTTCAAACAAGCGAATTATGGCGAAACAACACCTCGAATCCGACAAACACTATGCCTTGCCGACTCTATTTAGCCTCAGAAACGGTTTGAAACAATTGTTACAAAAATCAGAGAATGTGAAAAATTAGAGTGAAATTGCTTCAAACAAGCGAATTATCGCGAAACAACACCTGCTGGAATACAACAAAAACTGTGCCCTGCTGTCTCTACTGAGCCTCAGAGACGCTTTGAGACAAATGTTACAAAAATCAAAGAATGTCGTAAATTAGAGTGAAATAGCTTCAAACAAGCGAATTATCGCGAAACAACACCTGCTCGAATCCAACAAAAACTGCGTGCTGGCGTCTCTACTGAGCCTCAGAGACGCTTTGAGACAAGCGTTACAAAAATCAGAGAATGCCAAAAATTAGAGTGAAATTGCTTCAAACAAGCGAATTATCGCGAAACAACACCTGCTCGAATCCAACAATAACTGTGCCCTGCCGTCTCTATTGAGGCTCAGAGTCGCTTTGAGACAAGTGTTTTAAGCATCAGAGAATGTCATAAATGAGAGTTAAATTGCATCAAACAAGCGAATTTTCGCGAAACAACACCTACTCGAATCCAACAAAAACTGCGTGCTGGCGTCTCTACTGAGCCTCAGAGACGCTTTGAGACAAGCGTTACAAAAATCAGAGAATGGCAAAAATTAGAGTGAAATTGCTTCAAACAAGCGAATTATTGCGAAACAACACCTGCTCAAATCCAACAATAACTGTGCCCTGCCGTCTCTATTGAGGCTCAGAGTCGCTTTGAGACAAGTGTTTTAAGAATCAGAGAATGTCATAAATGAGAGTGAAATTGCTTCAAACAAGCTAATTATCGCGAAACAACACCTGCTCGAATACAACAAAAACTGTGCCCTGCCGTCTCTACTGAGCCTCAGAGATGCTTTGAGACAAGCGTTACAAAAATCAGAGAATGTCAAAAATTAGAGTGAAATTGCTTCAAACAAGCGAATTATCGCGAAACAACACCTGCTCGAATCCGTCAAAAAATATGCCCTGCCGACTCTATTTAGCCTCAGAGACTTTTTGAAACAATTGTTACAAAAAGCAGAGAATGTGAAAAATTAGAGTGAAATTGCTTCAAACAAGCGAATTATCGCGAAACAACACCTGCTGGAATCCAACAAAAACTGTGCCCTGCTGTCTCTACTGAGCCTCAGAGACGCTTTGAGACAAATGTTACAAAAATCAAAGAATGTCGTAAATTAGAGTGAAATAGCTTCAAACAAGCGAATTATCGCGAAACAACACCTGCTCGAATCCAACAAAAACTGCGTCCTGGCGTCTCTACTGAGCCTCAGAGACCCTTTGAGACAAGCGTTACAAAAATCAGAGAATGTCAAAAATTAGAGTGAAATTGCTTCGAACAAGCGAATTATCGCGAAACAACACCTGCTCCAATCCGACAAAAACTGTGCCCTACCGACTCCATTTAGCCTCAGAGACGGTTTGAAACAATTGTTACAAAAATCAGAGAATGTGAAAAATTAGAGTGAAATTGCTTCAAATAAGCGAATTATCGCGAAACAACACCTGCTCGAATCCAACAAAAACTGTGCCCTGCTGTCTCTACTGAGCCTCAGAGACGCTTTGAGACAAGTGTTACAAATATCAGAGAATGTCAAAAATTAGAGTGAAATTGCTTCAAACAAGCGAATTATCGCGAAACCACACCTGCTCGAAGCCCACAATAACTGTGCCCTGCCGTCTCTATTGAGGCTCAGAGTCGCTTTGAGACAAGTGTTTTAAGAATCAGAGAATGTCATAAATGAGAGTTAAATTGCATCAAACAAGCGAATTTTCGCGAAACAACACCTACTCGAATCCAACAAAAACTGTGCCCTGCCGTCTCTATTGAGGCTCAGAGTCGCTTTGAGACAAGTGTTTTAAGAATCAGAGAATGTCATAAATGAGAGTGAAATTGCTTCAAACAAGCTAATTATCGCGAAACAACAGCTGCTCAAATCCAACAAAAACTGTGCCCTGCCGTCTCTACTGAGCCTCAGAGACGCTTTGAGACAAGCGTTACAAATATCAGAGAATGTCAAAAATTAGAGTGAAATTGCTTCAAACAAGCGAATTATCGCGAAACAACAGCTGCTCGAATCCGACAAAAACTGTGCCCTGCCGTCTCTACTGAGCCTCAGAGACGCTTTGAGACAAGCGTTACAAATATCAGAGAATGTCAAAAATTAGAGTGAAATTGCTTCAAACAAGCGAATTATCGCGAAACAACAGCTGCTCGAATCCGACAAAAACTGTGCCCTGCCGTCTCTACTGAGCCTCAGAGACGCTTTGAGACAAGCGTTACAAATATCAGAGAATGTCAAAAATTAGAGTGAAATTGCTTCAAACAAGCGAATTATCGCGAAACAACACCTGCTCGAATCCAACAATAACTGTGCCCTGCCGTCTCTATTGCGACTCAGAGTCGCTTTGAGACAAGTGTTTTAAGAATCAGAGAATGTCATAAATGAGAGTGAAATTGCTTCAAACAAGCTAATTATCGCGAAACAACAGCTGTTCGAATCCAACAAAAACTGTGCCCTGCCGTCTCTACTGAGCCTCAGAGACGCTTTGAGACAAGTGTTACAAAAATCAGAGAATGTCAAAAATTAGAGTGAAATTGCTTCAAACAAGCTAATTATCGCGAAACAACAGCTGCTCGAATCCAACAAAAACTGTGCCCTGCCGTCTCTACTGAGCCTCAGAGACGCTTTGAGACAAGCGTTACAAATATCAGAGAATGTCAAAAATTAGAGTGAAATTGCTTCAAACAAGCGAATTATCGCGAAACAACACCTGCTCGAATCCAACAATAACTGTGCCCTGCCGTCTCTATTGAGACTCAGAGTCGCTTTGAGACAAGTGTTTTAAGAATCAGAGAATGTCATAAATGAGAGTGAAATTGCTTCAAACAAGCTAATTATCGCGAAACAACAGCTGCTCGAATCCAACAAAAACTGTGCCCTGCCGTCTCTACTGAGCCTCAGAGACGCTTTGAGACATGCGTTACAAATATCAGAGAATGTCAAAAATTAGAGTGAAATTGCTTCAAACAAGCGAATTATCGCGAAGCAACACCTGCTCGAATCCAACAAAAACTGTGCCCTGCCGTCTCTACTGAGCCTCAATGACGCTTTTAAACAAGTGTTACAAAAATCAGAGAATGTCGTTAATTATAGTCAAATTGCTTCAAACAAGCGAATTATCGCGAAACAACACCTGTTCGAATCCAACAAAAACTGTGCCCTGCCGTCTCTACTGAGCCTCAGAGACGCTTTGAGACAAGTGTTACAAAAATCAGAGAATGTCAAAAATTAGAGTGAAATTGCTTCAAACAAGCGAATTATCGCGAAACAACACCTCGAATCCGACAAAAACTATGCCCTGTCGACTCTATTTAGCCTTAGAGACGGTTTGAAACAAGTGTTACAAAAATCAGAGAACGTCATAAATGAGAGTGAAATTGTTTCAAACAAGCGAATTATCGCGAAACAACACCTGCTCGAATCCAACAAAAACTGTGCCCTGCCGTCTCTACTGAGCCTCAATGACGCTTTTAAACAAGTGTTACAAAAATCAGAGAATGTCGTTAATTATAGTCAAATTGCTTCAAACAAGCGAATTATCGCGAAACAACACCTGTTCGAATCCAACAAAAACTGTGCCCTGCCGTCTCTACTGAGCCTCAGAGACGCTTTGAGACAAGTGTTACAAAAATCAGAGAATGTCAAAAATTAGAGTGAAATTGCTTCAAACAAGCGAATTATCGCGAAACAACACCTCGAATCCGACAAAAACTATGCCCTGTCGACTCTATTTAGCCTTAGAGACGGTTTGAAACAATTGTTACAAAAATCAGAGAATGTGAAAAATTAGAGTGAAATTGCTTCAAGCAAGCGAATTATCGCGAAACCACACCTGCTCGAATCCAACAATAACTGAGCCCTGCCGTCTATATTGAGGCTCAGAGTCGCTTTGAGACAAGTGTTTTAAGAATCAGAGAATGTCATAAATGAGAGTTAAATTGCTTCAAACAAGCGAATTATCGCGAAACAACACCTGCTCGAATCCAACAAAAACTGCGTCATGCCGTCTCTACTGAGCCTCAGAGACGGTTTCAGAAAAGCGTTACAAAAATCAGAGAATGTCAAAGATTAGAGTGAAATTGCTTCAAACAAGCGAATTATCGCGAAACAACACCTGCTCGAATCCGACAAAAACTGTGCCCTGCCAACTCTATTTAGCCTCAGAGACGGTTTGAAACAATTGTTACAAAAATCAGAGAATGTCGTAAATTAGAGTGAAATTGCTTCAAACAAGCGAATTATCGCGAAATAACACCTGCTCGAATCCGACAAAAACTGTGCCCTGCCAACTCTATTTAGCCTCAGAGACGGTTTGAGACAAGTGGTACAAAAATCAAAGAATGTCATTAGTTAGAGTGAAATTGCTTCAAACAAGCGAATTATCGCAAAACAACACCTGCTCGAATCCGACAAAAACTGTGCCCTGCCGCATTTATTTAGCCTCAGAGACGGTTTGAAACAATTGTTACAGAAATCAGACAATGTCAAAAATTAGAGTGAAATTGCTTCAAACAAGCGAATTATCGCGATACAACACCTGCTCGAATCCAACAAAAACTGCGTCCTGGCGTCTCTACTGAGCCTCAGAGACGCTTTGAGACAAGCGTTACAAAAATCAGAGAATGTCATAAATTAGAGTGAAATTGCTTCAAACAAGCGAATTTTCGCGAAACAACACCTACTCGAATCCAACAAAAACTGCGTCCTGGCGTCTCTACTGAGCCTCAGAGACGCTTTGAGACAAGCGTTACAAAAATCAGAGAATGTCAAAAATTAGAGTGAAATTGCTTCAAACAAGCGAATTATCGCGAAACAACACCTACTCGAATCCAACAAAAACTGCGTCCTGGCGTCTCTACTGAGCCTCAGAGACGCTTTGAGACAAGCGTTACAAAAATCAGAGAATGTCAAAAATTAGAGTGAAATTGCTTCAAACAAGCGAATTTTCGCGAAACAACACCTACTCGAATCCAACAAAAACTGCGTCCTGGCGTCTCTACTGAGCCTCAGAGACGCTTTGAGACAAGCGTTACAAAAATCAGAGAATGTCAAAAATTAGAGTGAAATTGCTTCAAACAAGCGAATTATCGCGAAACAACACCTGCTCGAATCCAACAAAAACTATGCCCTGCGGTCTCTACCGAGCCTCAGAGACGCTTTGAGACAAGTGTTACAAAAATCAGAGAAAGTCATAAATTAGAGCGAAATTGCTTCAAACAAGCGAATTATCGCGAAACACCTGCTCGAATCCGACAAAAACTGTGCCCCGCCGCATTTATGTAGCCTCAGAGACGGTTTGCAACAATTGTTACAGAAATCAGACAATGTCAAAAATTAGAGTGAAATTGCTTCAAACAAGCGAATTATCGCGATACAACACCTGCTCGAATCCAACAAAAACTGCGCCGTGCCGTCTCTACTGAGCCTCAGAGACGCTTTGAGACAAGTGTTACAAAAATCAGAGAATGTCAAAAATTAGAGTGAAATTGCTTCAAACAAGCGAATTATGGCGAAACAACACCTCGAATCCGACAAAAACTATGCCCTGCTGACTCTATTTAGCCTCAGAGACGGTTTGAAACAATTGTTACAAAAATCAAAGAATGTGGTAAATTAGAGTGAAATTGCTTCAAACAAGCGAATTATCGCGAAACAACACCTGCTCGAATCCAAAAATAACTGTGCCCTGCCGTCTCTATTGAGGCTCAGAGTCGCTTTGAGACAAGTGTTTTAAGAATCAGAGAACGTCATAAATGAGAGTGAAATTGTTTCAAACAAGCGAATTATCGCGAAACAACACCTGCTCGTATCCAACATAAACTATGCACTGCCGTCTCTACTGAGCCTCAATGACGCTTTTAAACAAGTGTTACAAAAATCAGAGAATGTCGTTAATTATAGTGAAATTGCTTCAAACAAGCGAATTATCGCGAAACAACACCTGTTCGAATACAACAAAAACTGTGCCCTGCCGTCTCTACTGAGCCTCAGAGACGCTTTGAGACAAGTGTTACAAAAATCAGAGAATGTCAAAAATTAGAGTGAAATTGCTTCAAACAAGCGAATTTTCGCGAAACAACACCTCGAATCCGACAAAAACTATGCCCTGTCGACTCTATTTAGCCTTAGAGACGGTTTGAAACAATTGTTACAAAAATCAGAGAATGTGAAAAATTAGAGTGAAATTGCTTCAAACAAGGGAATTATCGCGAAACAACACCTGCTCGAATCCGACAAAAACTGTGCCCTGCCGACTCCATTTAGCCTCAGAGACGGTTTGAATCAATTGTTACAAAAATCAGAGAATGTGAAAAATTAGAGTTAAATTGCTTCAAAGAAGTGAATTTTCGGGAAACAACACCTACTCGAATCCAACAAAAACTGCGTCCTGGCGTCTCTACTGAGCCTCAGAGACGCTTTGAGACAAGCGTTACAAAAATCAGAGAATGGCAAAAATTAGAGTGAAATTGCTTCAAACAAGCGAATTATTGCGAAACAACACCTGCTCAAATCCAACAATAACTGTGCCCTGCCGTCTCTATTGAGGCTCAGAGTCGCTTTGAGACAAGTGTTTTAAGAATCAGAGAATGTCATAAATGAGAGTGAAATTGCTTCAAACAAGCTAATTATCGCGAAACAACACCTGCTCGAATCCGTCAAAAAATATGCCCTGCCGACTCTATTTAGCCTCAGAGACTTTTTGAAACAATTGTTACAAAAAGCAGAGAATGTGAAAAATTAGAGTGAAATTGCTTCAAACAAGCGAATTATCGCGAAACAACACCTGCTGGAATCCAACAAAAACTGTGCCCTGCTGTCTCTACTGAGCCTCAGAGACGCTTTGAGACAAATGTTACAAAAATCAAAGAATGTCGTAAATTAGAGTGAAATAGCTTCAAACAAGCGAATTATCGCGAAACAACACCTGCTCGAATCCAACAAAAACTGCGTCCTGGCGTCTCTACTGAGCCTCAGAGACCCTTTGAGACAAGCGTTACAAAAATCAGAGAATGTCAAAAATTAGAGTGAAATTGCTTCGAACAAGCGAATTATCGCGAAACAACACCTGCTCCAATCCGACAAAAACTGTGCCCTACCGACTCCATTTAGCCTCAGAGACGGTTTGAAACAATTGTTACAAAAATCAGAGAATGTGAAAAATTAGAGTGAAATTGCTTCAAATAAGCGAATTATCGCGAAACAACACCTGCTCGAATCCAACAAAAACTGTGCCCTGCTGTCTCTACTGAGCCTCAGAGACGCTTTGAGACAAGTGTTACAAATATCAGAGAATGTCAAAAATTAGAGTGAAATTGCTTCAAACAAGCGAATTATCGCGAAACCACACCTGCTCGAAGCCCACAATAACTGTGCCCTGCCGTCTCTATTGAGGCTCAGAGTCGCTTTGAGACAAGTGTTTTAAGAATCAGAGAATGTCATAAATGAGAGTTAAATTGCATCAAACAAGCGAATTTTCGCGAAACAACACCTACTCGAATCCAACAAAAACTGTGCCCTGCCGTCTCTATTGAGGCTCAGAGTCGCTTTGAGACAAGTGTTTTAAGAATCAGAGAATGTCATAAATGAGAGTGAAATTGCTTCAAACAAGCTAATTATCGCGAAACAACAGCTGCTCGAATCCAACAAAAACTGTGCCCTGCCGTCTCTACTGAGCCTCAGAGACGCTTTGAGACAAGCGTTACAAATATCAGAGAATGTCAATAATTAGAGTGAAATTGCTTCAAACAAGCGAATTATCGCGAAACAACAGCTGCTCGAATCCGACAAAAACTGTGCCCTGCCGTCTCTACTGAGCCTCAGAGACGCTTTGAGACAAGCGTTACAAATATCAGAGAATGTCAAAAATTAGAGTGAAATTGCTTCAAACAAGCGAATTATCGCGAAACAACAGCTGCTCGAATCCGACAAAAACTGTGCCCTGCCGTCTCTACTGAGCCTCAGAGACGCTTTGAGACAAGCGTTACAAATATCAGAGAATGTCAAAAATTAGAGTGAAATTGCTTCAAACAAGCGAATTATCGCGAAACAACACCTGCTCGAATCCAACAATAACTGTGCCCTGCCGTCTCTATTGCGACTCAGAGTCGCTTTGAGACAAGTGTTTTAAGAATCAGAGAATGTCATAAATGAGAGTGAAATTGCTTCAAACAAGCTAATTATCGCGAAACAACAGCTGTTCGAATCCAACAAAAACTGTGCCCTGCCGTCTCTACTGAGCCTCAGAGACGCTTTGAGACAAGTGTTACAAAAATCAGAGAATGTCAAAAATTAGAGTGAAATTGCTTCAAACAAGCTAATTATCGCGAA
This sequence comes from Tenodera sinensis, assembly GCA_030765045.1. Lineage (NCBI taxonomy): Eukaryota > Metazoa > Arthropoda > Insecta > Mantodea > Mantidae > Tenodera > Tenodera sinensis. The sequence continues at coordinate 215,362,910 of CM060964.1, read as the reverse complement.
ACAACAGCTGCTCGAATCCAACAAAAACTGTGCCCTGCCGTCTCTACTGAGCCTCAGAGACGCTTTGAGACAAGCGTTACAAAAATCAGAGAATGTCAAAAATTAGAGTGAAATTGCTTCAAACAAGCGAATTATCGCGAAACAACACCTGCTCGAATCCGTCAAAAAATATGCCCTGCCGACTCTATTTAGCCTCAGAGACTTTTTGAAACAATTGTTACAAAAAGCAGAGAATGTGAAAAATTAGAGTGAAATTGCTTCAAACAAGCGAATTATCGCGAAACAACACCTGCTGGAATCCAACAAAAACTGTGCCCTGCTGTCTCTACTGAGCCTCAGAGACGCTTTGAGACAAATGTTACAAAAATCAAAGAATGTCGTAAATTAGAGTGAAATAGCTTCAAACAAGCGAATTATCGCGAAACAACACCTGCTCGAATCCAACAAAAACTGCGTCCTGGCGTCTCTACTGAGCCTCAGAGACCCTTTGAGACAAGCGTTACAAAAATCAGAGAATGTCAAAAATTAGAGTGAAATTGCTTCGAACAAGCGAATTATCGCGAAACAACACCTGCTCCAATCCGACAAAAACTGTGCCCTACCGACTCCATTTAGCCTCAGAGACGGTTTGAAACAATTGTTACAAAAATCAGAGAATGTGAAAAATTAGAGTGAAATTGCTTCAAATAAGCGAATTATCGCGAAACAACACCTGCTCGAATCCAACAAAAACTGTGCCCTGCTGTCTCTACTGAGCCTCAGAGACGCTTTGAGACAAGTGTTACAAATATCAGAGAATGTCAAAAATTAGAGTGAAATTGCTTCAAACAAGCGAATTATCGCGAAACCACACCTGCTCGAAGCCCACAATAACTGTGCCCTGCCGTCTCTATTGAGGCTCAGAGTCGCTTTGAGACAAGTGTTTTAAGAATCAGAGAATGTCATAAATGAGAGTTAAATTGCATCAAACAAGCGAATTTTCGCGAAACAACACCTACTCGAATCCAACAAAAACTGTGCCCTGCCGTCTCTATTGAGGCTCAGAGTCGCTTTGAGACAAGTGTTTTAAGAATCAGAGAATGTCATAAATGAGAGTGAAATTGCTTCAAACAAGCTAATTATCGCGAAACAACAGCTGCTCGAATCCAACAAAAACTGTGCCCTGCCGTCTCTACTGAGCCTCAGAGACGCTTTGAGACAAGCGTTACAAATATCAGAGAATGTCAAAAATTAGAGTGAAATTGCTTCAAACAAGCGAATTATCGCGAAACAACAGCTGCTCGAATCCGACAAAAACTGTGCCCTGCCGTCTCTACTGAGCCTCAGAGACGCTTTGAGACAAGCGTTACAAATATCAGAGAATGTCAAAAATTAGAGTGAAATTGCTTCAAACAAGCGAATTATCGCGAAACAACAGCTGCTCGAATCCGACAAAAACTGTGCCCTGCCGTCTCTACTGAGCCTCAGAGACGCTTTGAGACAAGCGTTACAAATATCAGAGAATGTCAAAAATTAGAGTGAAATTGCTTCAAACAAGCGAATTATCGCGAAACAACACCTGCTCGAATCCAACAATAACTGTGCCCTGCCGTCTCTATTGCGACTCAGAGTCGCTTTGAGACAAGTGTTTTAAGAATCAGAGAATGTCATAAATGAGAGTGAAATTGCTTCAAACAAGCTAATTATCGCGAAACAACAGCTGTTCGAATCCAACAAAAACTGTGCCCTGCCGTCTCTACTGAGCCTCAGAGACGCTTTGAGACAAGTGTTACAAAAATCAGAGAATGTCAAAAATTAGAGTGAAATTGCTTCAAACAAGCTAATTATCGCGAAACAACAGCTGCTCGAATCCAACAAAAACTGTGCCCTGCCGTCTCTACTGAGCCTCAGAGACGCTTTGAGACAAGCGTTACAAATATCAGAGAATGTCAAAAATTAGAGTGAAATTGCTTCAAACAAGCGAATTATCGCGAAACAACACCTGCTCGAATCCAACAATAACTGTGCCCTGCCGTCTCTATTGAGACTCAGAGTCGCTTTGAGACAAGTGTTTTAAGAATCAGAGAATGTCATAAATGAGAGTGAAATTGCTTCAAACAAGCTAATTATCGCGAAACAACAGCTGCTCGAATCCAACAAAAACTGTGCCCTGCCGTCTCTACTGAGCCTCAGAGACGCTTTGAGACATGCGTTACAAATATCAGAGAATGTCAAAAATTAGAGTGAAATTGCTTCAAACAAGCGAATTATCGCGAAACAACACCTGCTCGAATCCAACAAAAACTGTGCCCTGCCGTCTCTACTGAGCCTCAATGACGCTTTTAAACAAGTGTTACAAAAATCAGAGAATGTCGTTAATTATAGTCAAATTGCTTCAAACAAGCGAATTATCGCGAAACAACACCTGTTCGAATCCAACAAAAACTGTGCCCTGCCGTCTCTACTGAGCCTCAGAGACGCTTTGAGACAAGTGTTACAAAAATCAGAGAATGTCAAAAATTAGAGTGAAATTGCTTCAAACAAGCGAATTATCGCGAAACAACACCTCGAATCCGACAAAAACTATGCCCTGTCGACTCTATTTAGCCTTAGAGACGGTTTGAAACAAGTGTTACAAAAATCAGAGAACGTCATAAATGAGAGTGAAATTGTTTCAAACAAGCGAATTATCGCGAAACAACACCTGCTCGAATCCAACAAAAACTGTGCCCTGCCGTCTCTACTGAGCCTCAATGACGCTTTTAAACAAGTGTTACAAAAATCAGAGAATGTCGTTAATTATAGTCAAATTGCTTCAAACAAGCGAATTATCGCGAAACAACACCTGTTCGAGTCCAACAAAAACTGTGCCCTGCCGTCTCTACTGAGCCTCAGAGACGCTTTGAGACAAGTGTTACAAAAATCAGAGAATGTCAAAAATTAGAGTGAAATTGCTTCAAACAAGCGAATTATCGCGAAACAACACCTCGAATCCGACAAAAACTATGCCCTGTCGACTCTATTTAGCCTTAGAGACGGTTTGAAACAATTGTTACAAAAATCAGAGAATGTGAAAAATTAGAGTGAAATTGCTTCAAGCAAGCGAATTATCGCGAAACCACACCTGCTCGAATCCAACAATAACTGAGCCCTGCCGTCTATATTGAGGCTCAGAGTCGCTTTGAGACAAGTGTTTTAAGAATCAGAGAATGTCATAAATGAGAGTTAAATTGCTTCAAACAAGCGAATTATCGCGAAACAACACCTGCTCGAATCCAACAAAAACTGCGTCATGCCGTCTCTACTGAGCCTCAGAGACGGTTTCAGAAAAGCGTTACAAAAATCAGAGAATGTCAAAGATTAGAGTGAAATTGCTTCAAACAAGCGAATTATCGCGAAACAACACCTGCTCGAATCCGACAAAAACTGTGCCCTGCCAACTCTATTTAGCCTCAGAGACGGTTTGAAACAATTGTTACAAAAATCAGAGAATGTCGTAAATTAGAGTGAAATTGCTTCAAACAAGCGAATTATCGCGAAATAACACCTGCTCGAATCCGACAAAAACTGTGCCCTGCCAACTCTATTTAGCCTCAGAGACGGTTTGAGACAAGTGGTACAAAAATCAAAGAATGTCATTAGTTAGAGTGAAATTGCTTCAAACAAGCGAATTATCGCAAAACAACACCTGCTCGAATCCGATAAAAACTGTGCCCTGCCGCATTTATTTAGCCTCAGAGACGGTTTGAAACAATTGTTACAGAAATCAGACAATGTCAAAAATTAGAGTGAAATTGCTTCAAACAAGCGAATTATCGCGATACAACACCTGCTCGAATCCAACAAAAACTGCGTCCTGGCGTCTCTACTGAGCCTCAGAGACGCTTTGAGACAAGCGTTACAAAAATCAGAGAATGTCATAAATTAGAGTGAAATTGCTTCAAACAAGCGAATTTTCGCGAAACAACACCTACTCGAATCCAACAAAAACTGCGTCCTGGCGTCTCTACTGAGCCTCAGAGACGCTTTGAGACAAGCGTTACAAAAATCAGAGAATGTCAAAAATTAGAGTGAAATTGCTTCAAACAAGCGAATTATCGCGAAACAACACCTACTCGAATCCAACAAAAACTGCGTCCTGGCGTCTCTACTGAGCCTCAGAGACGCTTTGAGACAAGCGTTACAAAAATCAGAGAATGTCAAAAATTAGAGTGAAATTGCTTCAAACAAGCGAATTTTCGCGAAACAACACCTACTCGAATCCAACAAAAACTGCGTCCTGGCGTCTCTACTGAGCCTCAGAGACGCTTTGAGACAAGCGTTACAAAAATCAGAGAATGTCAAAAATTAGAGTGAAATTGCTTCAAACAAGCGAATTATCGCGAAACAACACCTACTCGAATCCAACAAAAACTGCGTCCTGGCGTCTCTACTGAGCCTCAGAGACGCTTTGAGACAAGCGTTACAAAAATCAGAGAATGTCAAAAATTAGAGTGAAATTGCTTCAAACAAGCGAATTATCGCGAAAAAACACCTGCTCGAATCCGACAAAAACTATGCCCTGCCGACTCTATTTAGCCTCAGAGACGGTTTGAAACCATTGTTACCAAAATCAGAGAATGTGAAAAATTAGAGTGAAATTGCTTCAAACAAGCGAATTATCGCGAAACAACACCTGCTCGAATCCAACAAAAACTATGCCCTGCGGTCTCTACCGAGCCTCAGAGACGCTTTGAGACAAGTGTTACAAAAATCAGAGAAAGTCATAAATTAGAGCGAAATTGCTTCAAACAAGCGAATTATCGCGAAACAACACCTGCTCGAATCCGACAAAAACTGTGCCCCGCCGCATTTATGTAGCCTCAGAGACGGTTTGCAACAATTGTTACAGAAATCAGACAATGTCAAAAATTAGAGTGAAATTGCTTCAAACAAGCGAATTATCGCGATACAACACCTGCTCGAATCCAACAAAAACTGCGCCGTGCCGTCTCTACTGAGCCTCAGAGACGCTTTGAGACAAGTGTTACAAAAATCAGAGAATGTCAAAAATTAGAGTGAAATTGCTTCAAACAAGCGAATTATGGCGAAACAACACCTCGAATCCGACAAAAGCTATGCCCTGCTGACTCTATTTAGCCTCAGAGACGGTTTGAAACAATTGTTACAAAAATCAAAGAATGTGGTAAATTAGAGTGAAATTGCTTCAAACAAGCGAATTATCGCGAAACAACACCTGCTCGAATCCAACAATAACTGTGCCCTGCCGTCTCTATTGAGGCTCAGAGTCGCTTTGAGACAAGTGTTTTAAGAATCAGAGAACGTCATAAATGAGAGTGAAATTGTTTCAAACAAGCGAATTATCGCGAAACAACACCTGCTCGTATCCAACATAAACTATGCACTGCCGTCTCTACTGAGCCTCAATGACGCTTTTAAACAAGTGTTACAAAAATCAGAGAATGTCGTTAATTATAGTGAAATTGCTTCAAACAAGCGAATTATCGCGAAACAACACCTGTTCGAATACAACAAAAACTGTGCCCTGCCGTCTCTACTGAGCCTCAGAGACGCTTTGAGACAAGTGTTACAAAAATCAGAGAATGTCAAAAATTAGAGTGAAATTGCTTCAAACAAGCGAATTTTCGCGAAACAACACCTCGAATCCGACAAAAACTATGCCCTGTCGACTCTATTTAGCCTTAGAGACGGTTTGAAACAATTGTTACAAAAATCAGAGAATGTGAAAAATTAGAGTGAAATTGCTTCAAACAAGGGAATTATCGCGAAACAACACCTGCTCGAATCCGACAAAAACTGTGCCCTGCCGACTCCATTTAGCCTCAGAGACGGTTTGAATCAATTGTTACAAAAATCAGAGAATGTGAAAAATTAGAGTTAAATTGCTTCAAAGAAGTGAATTTTCGGGAAACAACACCTACTCGAATCCAACAAAAACTGCGTCCTGGCGTCTCTACTGAGCCTCAGAGACGCTTTGAGACAAGCGTTACAAAAATCAGAGAATGTCAAAAATTAGAGTGAAATTGCTTCAAACAAGCGAATTATCGCGAAAAAACACCTGCTCGAATCCGACAAAAACTATGCCCTGCCGACTCTATTTAGCCTCAGAGACGGTTTGAAACCATTGTTACCAAAATCAGAGAATGTGAAAAATTAGAGTGAAATTGCTTCAAACAAGCGAATTATCGCGAAACAACACCTGCTCGAATCCAACAAAAACTATGCCCTGCGGTCTCTACCGAGCCTCAGGGACGCTTTGAGACAAGTGTTACAAAAATCAGAGAAAGTCATAAATTAGAGCGAAATTGCTTCAAACAAGCGAATTATCGCGAAACAACACCTGCTCGAATCCAACAAAAACTGTGCCCTGCCGCATTTATGTAGCCTCAGAGACGGTTTGCAACAATTGTTACAGAAATCAGACAATGTCAAAAATTAGAGTGAAATTGCTTCAAACAAGCGAATTATCGCGATACAACACCTGCTCGAATCCAACAAAAACTGCGCCGTGCCGTCTCTACTGAGCCTCAGAGACGCTTTGAGACAAGTGTTACAAAAATCAGAGAATGTCAAAAATTAGAGTGAAATTGCTTCAAACAAGCGAATTATGGCGAAACAACACCTCGAATCCGACAAAAACTATGCCCTGCTGACTCTATTTAGCCTCAGAGACGGTTTGAAACAATTGTTACAAAAATCAAAGAATGTGGTAAATTAGAGTGAAATTGCTTCAAACAAGCGAATTATCGCGAAACAACACCTGCTCGAATTCAACAATAACTGTGCCCTGCCGTCTCTATTGAGGCTCAGAGTCGCTTTGAGACAAGTGTTTTAAGAATCAGAGAACGTCATAAATGAGAGTGAAATTGTTTCAAACAAGCGAATTATCGCGAAACAACACCTGCTCGTATCCAACAAAAACTATGCGCTGCCGTCTCTACTGAGCCTCAATGACGCTTTTAAACAAGTGTTACAAAAATCAGAGAATGTCGTTAATTATAGTGAAATTGCTTCAAACAAGCGAATTATCGCGAAACAACACCTGTTCGAATACAACAAAAACTGTGCCCTGCCGTCTCTACTGAGCCTCAGAGACGCTTTGAGACAAGTGTTACAAAAATCAGAGAATGTCAAAAATTAGAGTGAAATTGCTTCAAACAAGCGAATTTTCGCGAAACAACACCTCGAATCCGACAAAAACTATGCCCTGTCGACTCTATTTAGCCTTAGAGACGGTTTGAAACAATTGTTACAAAAATCAGAGAATGTGAAAAATTAGAGTGAAATTGCTTCAAACAAGGGAATTATCGCGAAACAACACCTGCTCGAATCCGACAAAAACTGTGCCCTGCCGACTCCATTTAGCCTCAGAGACGGTTTGAATCAATTGTTACAAAAATCAGAGAATGTGAAAAATTAGAGTTAAATTGCTTCAAAGAAGTGAATTTTCGGGAAACAACACCTACTCGAATCCAACAAAAACTGCGTCCTGGCGTCTCTACTGAGCCTCAGAGACGCTTTGAGACAAGCGTTACAAAAATCAGAGAATGTCAAAAATTAGAGTGAAATTGCTTCAAACAAGCGAATTATCGCGAAACAACACCTGCTCGAATCCAACAAAAACTGTGCCCTGCCGTCTCTATTGAGGCTCAGAGTCGCTTTGAGACAAGTGTTTTAAGAATCAGAGAATGTCATAAATGAGAGTTAAATTGCTTCAAACAAGCGAATTTTCGCGAAACAACACCTACTCGAATCCAACAAAAACTGCGTCCTGGCGTCTCTACTGAGCCTCAGAGACGGTTTAAGAAAAGCGTTACAAAAATCAGAGAATGTCAAAAATTAGAGTGAAATTGCTTCAAACAAGCGAATTATCGCGAAACAACACCTGCTCGAATCCGACAAAAACTGTGCCCTGCCGTCTCTACTGAGCCTCAGAGACGCTTTGAGACAAGTGTTACAAAAATCAGCGAATGTCAAAAATTAGAGTGAAATTGCTTCAAACAAGCGAATTATGGCGAAACAACACCTCGAATCCGACAAAAACTATGCCCTGCCGACTCTATTTAGCCTGAGAGACGGTTTGAAACAATTGTTACAAAACTCAAAGAATGTGGTAAATTAGAGTGAAATTGCTTCAAACAAGCGAATTATCGCGAAACAACACCTGCTCGAATCCAACAATAACTGTGCCCTGCCGTCTCTATTGAGGCTCAGAGTCGCTTTGAGACAAGTGTTTTAAGAATCAGAGAACGTCATAAATGAGAGTGAAATTGTTTCAAACAAGCGAATTATCGCGAAACAACACCTGCTCGAATCCAACAAAAACTGTGCGCTGCCGTCTCTACTGAGCCTCAATGACGCTTTTAAACAAGTGTTACAAAAATCAGAGAATGTCGTTAATTATAGTGAAATTGCTTGAAACAAGCGAATTATCGCGAAACAACACCTGTTCGAATCCAACAAAAACTGTGCCCTGCCGTCTCTACTGAGCCTCAGAGACGCTTTGAGACAAGTGTTTCAAAAATCAGAGAATGTCAAAAACTAGAGTGAAATTGCTTCAAACAAGCGAATTATGGCAAAACAATACCAGCTCGAATCCAACAAAAACTCTGCCCTGCCGTCTCTACTGAGCCTCAGAGACGCTTTGCGACAAGTTTTACAAAAATCAGAGAGTGTCAAAAATTAGAGTGAAATTGCTTCAAACAAGCGAATTATGGCGAAACAACACCTCGAATCCGACAAAAACTATGCCCTGCCGACTCTATTTAGCCTGAGAGACGGTTTGAAACAATTGTTACAAAACTCAAAGAATGTGGTAAATTAGAGTGAAATTGCTTCAAACAAGCGAATTATCGCGAAACAACACCTGCTCGAATCCAACAATAACTGTGCCCTGCCGTCTCTATTGAGGCTCAGAGTCGCTTTGAGACAAGTGTTTTAAGAATCAGAGAACGTCATAAATGAGAGTGAAATTGTTTCAAACAAGCGAATTATCGCGAAACAACACCTGCTCGTATCCAACATAAACTATGCACTGCCGTCTCTACTGAGCCTCAATGACGCTTTTAAACAAGTGTTACAAAAATCAGAGAATGTCGTTAATTATAGTGAAATTGCTTCAAACAAGCGAATTATCGCGAAACAACACCTGTTCGAATACAACAAAAACTGTGCCCTGCCGTCTCTACTGAGCCTCAGAGACGCTTTGAGACAAGTGTTACAAAAATCAGAGAATGTCAAAAATTAGAGTGAAATTGCTTCAAACAAGCGAATTTTCGCGAAACAACACCTCGAATCCGACAAAAACTATGCCCTGTCGACTCTATTTAGCCTTAGAGACGGTTTGAAACAATTGTTACAAAAATCAGAGAATGTGAAAAATTAGAGTGAAATTGCTTCAAACAAGGGAATTATCGCGAAACAACACCTGCTCGAATCCGACAAAAACTGTGCCCTGCCGACTCCATTTAGCCTCAGAGACGGTTTGAATCAATTGTTACAAAAATCAGAGAATGTGAAAAATTAGAGTTAAATTGCTTCAAAGAAGTGAATTTTCGGGAAACAACACCTACTCGAATCCAACAAAAACTGCGTCCTGGCGTCTCTACTGAGCCTCAGAGACGCTTTGAGACAAGCGTTACAAAAATCAGAGAATGTCAAAAATTAGAGTGAAATTGCTTCAAACAAGCGAATTATCGCGAAAAAACACCTGCTCGAATCCGACAAAAACTATGCCCTGCCGACTCTATTTAGCCTCAGAGACGGTTTGAAACCATTGTTACCAAAATCAGAGAATGTGAAAAATTAGAGTGAAATTGCTTCAAACAAGCGAATTATCGCGAAACAACACCTGCTCGAATCCAACAAAAACTATGCCCTGCGGTCTCTACCGAGCCTCAGGGACGCTTTGAGACAAGTGTTACAAAAATCAGAGAAAGTCATAAATTAGAGCGAAATTGCTTCAAACAAGCGAATTATCGCGAAACAACACCTGCTCGAATCCAACAAAAACTGTGCCCTGCCGCATTTATGTAGCCTCAGAGACGGTTTGCAACAATTGTTACAGAAATCAGACAATGTCAAAAATTAGAGTGAAATTGCTTCAAACAAGCGAATTATCGCGATACAACACCTGCTCGAATCCAACAAAAACTGCGCCGTGCCGTCTCTACTGAGCCTCAGAGACGCTTTGAGACAAGTGTTACAAAAATCAGAGAATGTCAAAAATTAGAGTGAAATTGCTTCAAACAAGCGAATTATGGCGAAACAACACCTCGAATCCGACAAAAACTATGCCCTGCTGACTCTATTTAGCCTCAGAGACGGTTTGAAACAATTGTTACAAAAATCAAAGAATGTGGTAAATTAGAGTGAAATTGCTTCAAACAAGCGAATTATCGCGAAACAACACCTGCTCGAATTCAACAATAACTGTGCCCTGCCGTCTCTATTGAGGCTCAGAGTCGCTTTGAGACAAGTGTTTTAAGAATCAGAGAACGTCATAAATGAGAGTGAAATTGTTTCAAACAAGCGAATTATCGCGAAACAACACCTGCTCGTATCCAACAAAAACTATGCGCTGCCGTCTCTACTGAGCCTCAATGACGCTTTTAAACAAGTGTTACAAAAATCAGAGAATGTCGTTAATTATAGTGAAATTGCTTCAAACAAGCGAATTATCGCGAAACAACACCTGTTCGAATACAACAAAAACTGTGCCCTGCCGTCTCTACTGAGCCTCAGAGACGCTTTGAGACAAGTGTTACAAAAATCAGAGAATGTCAAAAATTAGAGTGAAATTGCTTCAAACAAGCGAATTTTCGCGAAACAACACCTCGAATCCGACAAAAACTATGCCCTGTCGACTCTATTTAGCCTTAGAGACGGTTTGAAACAATTGTTACAAAAATCAGAGAATGTGAAAAATTAGAGTGAAATTGCTTCAAACAAGGGAATTATCGCGAAACAACACCTGCTCGAATCCGACAAAAACTGTGCCCTGCCGACTCCATTTAGCCTCAGAGACGGTTTGAATCAATTGTTACAAAAATCAGAGAATGTGAAAAATTAGAGTTAAATTGCTTCAAAGAAGTGAATTTTCGGGAAACAACACCTACTCGAATCCAACAAAAACTGCGTCCTGGCGTCTCTACTGAGCCTCAGAGACGCTTTGAGACAAGCGTTACAAAAATCAGAGAATGTCAAAAATTAGAGTGAAATTGCTTCAAACAAGCGAATTATCGCGAAACAACACCTGCTCGAATCCAACAAAAACTGTGCCCTGCCGTCTCTATTGAGGCTCAGAGTCGCTTTGAGACAAGTGTTTTAAGAATCAGAGAATGTCATAAATGAGAGTTAAATTGCTTCAAACAAGCGAATTTTCGCGAAACAACACCTACTCGAATCCAACAAAAACTGCGTCCTGGCGTCTCTACTGAGCCTCAGAGACGGTTTAAGAAAAGCGTTACAAAAATCAGAGAATGTCAAAAATTAGAGTGAAATTGCTTCAAACAAGCGAATTATCGCGAAACAACACCTGCTCGAATCCGACAAAAACTGTGCCCTGCCGTCTCTACTGAGCCTCAGAGACGCTTTGAGACAAGTGTTACAAAAATCAGCGAATGTCAAAAATTAGAGTGAAATTGCTTCAAACAAGCGAATTATGGCGAAACAACACCTCGAATCCGACAAAAACTATGCCCTGCCGACTCTATTTAGCCTGAGAGACGGTTTGAAACAATTGTTACAAAACTCAAAGAATGTGGTAAATTAGAGTGAAATTGCTTCAAACAAGCGAATTATCGCGAAACAACACCTGCTCGAATCCAACAATAACTGTGCCCTGCCGTCTCTATTGAGGCTCAGAGTCGCTTTGAGACAAGTGTTTTAAGAATCAGAGAACGTCATAAATGAGAGTGAAATTGTTTCAAACAAGCGAATTATCGCGAAACAACACCTGCTCGAATCCAACAAAAACTGTGCGCTGCCGTCTCTACTGAGCCTCAATGACGCTTTTAAACAAGTGTTACAAAAATCAGAGAATGTCGTTAATTATAGTGAAATTGCTTGAAACAAGCGAATTATCGCGAAACAACACCTGTTCGAATCCAACAAAAACTGTGCCCTGCCGTCTCTACTGAGCCTCAGAGACGCTTTGAGACAAGTGTTTCAAAAATCAGAGAATGTCAAAAACTAGAGTGAAATTGCTTCAAACAAGCGAATTATGGCAAAACAATACCAGCTCGAATCCAACAAAAACTCTGCCCTGCCGTCTCTACTGAGCCTCAGAGACGCTTTGCGACAAGTTTTACAAAAATCAGAGAGTGTCAAAAATTAGAGTGAAATTGCTTCAAACAAGCGAATTATCGCGAAACAACACCTCGAATCCGACAAAAACCTATGCCCTGTCGACTCTATTTAGCCTTAGAGACGGTTTGAAACAATTGTTACAAAAATCAGAGAATGTCAAAAATTAGAGTGAAATTGCTTCAAACAAGCGAATTATCGCGAAACCACACCTGCTCGAATCCGACAAAAACTATGCCCTGCCGACTCTATTTAGCCTCAGAGACGGTTTGAAACCATTGTTACCAAAATCAGAGAATGTGAAAAATTAGTGTGAAATTGCTTCAAACAAGCGAATTATCGCGAAACAACACCTGCTCGAATCCAACAAAAACTATGCCCTGCGGTCTCTACCGAGCCTCAGAGACGCTTTGAGACAAGTGTTACAAAAATCAGAGAAAGTCATAAATTAGAGCGAAATTGCTTCAAACAAGCGAATTATCGCGAAACAACACCTGCTCGAATCCGACAAAAACTATGCCCTGCCGCATTTATGTAGCCTCAGAGACGGTTTGCAACAATTGTTACAGAAATCAGACAATGTCAAAAATTAGAGTGAAATTGCTTCAAACAAGCGAATTATCGCGAAACAACACCTGCTCGAATCCAACAAAAACTGTGCGCTGCCGTCTCTACTGAGCCTCAATGACGCTTTTAAACAAGTGTTACAAAAATCAGAGAATGTCGTTAATTATAGTGAAATTGCTTGAAACAAGCGAATTATCGCGAAACAACACCTGTTCGAATCCAACAAAAACTGTGCCCTGCCGTCTCTACTGAGCCTCAGAGACGCTTTGAGACAAGTGTTTCAAAAATCAGAGAATGTCAAAAACTAGAGTGAAATTGCTTCAAACAAGCGAATTATGGCAAAACAATACCAGCTCGAATCCAACAAAAACTCTGCCCTGCCGTCTCTACTGAGCCTCAGAGACGCTTTGCGACAAGTTTTACAAAAATCAGAGAGTGTCAAAAATTAGAGTGAAATTGCTTCAAACAAGCGAATTATCGCGAAACAACACCTCGAATCCGACAAAAACCTATGCCCTGCCGACTCTATTTAGCCTCAGAGACGGTTTGAAACCATTGTTACCAAAATCAGAGAATGTGAAAAATTAGTGTGAAATTGCTTCAAACAAGCGAATTATCGCGAAACAACACCTGCTCGAATCCAACAAAAACTATGCCCTGCGGTCTCTACCGAGCCTCAGAGACGCTTTGAGACAAGTGTTACAAAAATCAGAGAAAGTCATAAATTAGAGCGAAATTGCTTCAAACAAGCGAATTATCGCGAAACAACACCTGCTCGAATCCGACAAAAACTATGCCCTGCCGCATTTATGTAGCCTCAGAGACGGTTTGCAACAATTGTTACAGAAATCAGACAATGTCAAAAATTAGAGTGAAATTGCTTCAAACAAGCGAATTATCGCGAAAAAACACCTGCTCGAATCCGACAAAAACTGTGCCCTGCCGACTCCATTTAGCCTCAGAGACGGTTTGAAACAATTGTTACAAAAATCAGAGAATGTGAAAAATTAGAGTGAAATTGCTTCAAACAAGCGAATTATCGCGAAACCACACCTGCTCGAATCCAACAATAACTGAGCCCTGCCGTCTATATTGAGGCTCAGAGTCGCTTTGAGACAAGTGTTTTAAGAATCAGAGAATGTCATAAATGAGAGTTAAATTGCTTCAAACAAGCGAATTATCGCGAAACAACACCTGCTCGAATCCAACAAAAACTGCGTCATGCCGTCTCTACTGAGCCTCAGAGACGGTTTCAGAAAAGCGTTACAAAAATCAGAGAATGTCAAAAATTAGAGTGAAATTGCTTCAAACAAGCGAATTATCGCCAAACAACACCTACTCGAATCCAACAAAAACTGCGTCCTGGCGTCTCTACTGAGCCTCAGAGACGCTTTGAGACAAGCGTTACAAAAATCAGAGAATGTCAAAAATTAGAGTGAAATTGCTTCAAACAAGCGAATTTTCGCGAAACAACACCTACTCGAATCCAACAAAAACTGCGTCCTGGCGTCTCTACTGAGCCTCAGAGACGCTTTGAGACAAGCGTTACAAAAATCAGAGAATGTCAAAAATTAGAGTGAAATTGCTTCAAACAAGCGAATTATCGCGAAATAGCACCTGCTCGAATCCGACAAAAACTGTGCCCTGCCAAATCTATTTAGCCTCAGAGACGGTTTGAGACAAGTGGTACAAAAATCAAAGAATGTCATTAGTTAGAGTGAAATTGCTTCAAACAAGCGAATTATCGCAAAACAACACCTGCTAGAATCCGACAAAAACTGTGCCCTGCCGCATTTATTTAGCCTCAGAGACGGTTTGAAATAATTGTTACAGAAATCAGACAATGTCAAAAATTAGAGTGAAATTGCTTCAAACAAGCGAATTATCGCGAAACAACACCTGCTCGAATCCAACAAAAACTGCGTCCTGGCGTCTCTACTGAGCCTCAGAGACGCTTTGAGACAAGTGTTACAAAAAAAAGAGAATGTCAAATATTAGAGTGAAATTGCTTCAAACAAGCGAATTATCGCGAAAAAACACCTGCTCGAATCCGACAAAAACTATGCCCTGCCGACTCTATTTAGCCTCAGAGACGGTTTGAAACCATTGTTACCAAAATCAGAGAATGTGAAAAATTAGAGTGAAATTGCTTCAAACAAGCGAATTATCGCGAAACAACACCTGCTCGAATCCAACAAAAACTGTGCCCTGCTGTCTCTACCGAGCCTCAGAGACGCTTTGAGACAAGTGTTACAAAAATCAGAGAAAGTCATAAATTAGAGCGAAATTGCTTCAAACAAGCGAATTATCGCGAAACAACACCTGCTCGAATCCGACAAAAACTGTGCCCTGCCGACTCTATTTAGCCTCAGAGACGGTTTGAAACAATTGTTACAAAAATCAGAGAATGTGAAAAATTAGAGTGAAATTGCTTCAAACAAGCGAATTATCGCGAAACCACACCTGCTCGAATCCAACAATAACTGAGCCCTGCCGTCTATATTGAGGCTCAGAGTCGCTTTGAGACAATTGTTTTAAGAATCAGAGAATGTCATAAATGAGAGTTAAATTGCTTCAAACAAGCGAATTATCGCGAAACAACACCTGCTCGAATCCAACAAAAACTGCGTCATGCCGTCTCTACTGAGCCTCAGAGACGGTTTCAGAAAAGCGTTACAAAAATCAGAGAATGTCAAAAATTAGAGTGAAATTGCTTCAAACAAGCGAATTATCGCCAAACAACACCTACTCGAATCCAACAAAAACTGCGTCCTGGCGTCTCTACTGAGCCTCAGAGACGCTTTGAGACAAGCGTTACAAAAATCAGAGAATGTCAAAAATTAGAGTGAAATTGCTTCAAACAAGCGAATTTTCGCGAAACAACACCTACTCGAATCCAACAAAAACTGTGCCCTGCCAAATCTATTTAGCCTCAGAGACGGTTTGAGACAAGTGGTACAAAAATCAAAGAATGTCATTAGTTAGAGTGAAATTGCTTCAAACAAGCGAATTATCGCAAAACAACACCTGCTCGAATCCGACAAAAACTGTGCCCTGCCGCATTTATTTAGCCTCAGAGACGGTTTGAAATAATTGTTACAGAAATCAGACAATGTCAAAAATTAGAGTGAAATTGCTTCAAACAAGCGAATTATCGCGAAACAACACCTGCTCGAATCCAACAAAAACTGCGTCCTGGCGTCTCTACTGAGCCTCAGAGACGCTTTGAGACAAGTGTTACAAAAATCAGAGAATGTCAAAAATTAGAGTGAAATTGCTTCAAACAAGCGAATTATCGCGAAACAACACCTGCTCGAATCCAACAATAACTGTGCCCTGCCGTCTCTATTGAGGCTCAGAGTCGCTTTGAGACAAGTGTTTTAAGAATCAGAGAACGTCATAAATGAGAGTGAAATTGTTTCAAACAAGCGAATTATCGCGAAACAACACCTGCTCGTATCCAACAAAAACTATGCCCTGCTGTCTCTACTGAGCCTCAATGACGCTTTTAAACAAGTGTTACAAAAATCAGAGAATGTCGTTAATTATAGTGAAATTGCTTCAAACAAGCGAATTATCGCGAAACAACACCTGTTCGAATCCAACAAAAACTGTGCCCTGCCGTCTCTACTGAGCCTCAGAGACGCTTTGAGACAAGTGTTACAAAAATCAGAGAATGTCAAAAATTAGAGTGAAATTGCTTCAAACAAGCGAATTATCGCGAAACAACACCTGCTCGAATCCAACAAAAACTGTGCGCTGCCGTCTCTACTGAGCCTCAATGACGCTTTTAAACAAGTGTTACAAAAATCAGAGAATGTCGTTAATTATAGTGAAATTGCTTGAAACAAGCGAATTATCGCGAAACAACACCTGTTCGAATCCAACAAAAACTGTGCCCTGCCGTCTCTACTGAGCCTCAGAGACGCTTTGAGACAAGTGTTTCAAAAATCAGAGAATGTCAAAAACTAGAGTGAAATTGCTTCAAACAAGCGAATTATGGCAAAACAATACCAGCTCGAATCCAACAAAAACTCTGCCCTGCCGTCTCTACTGAGCCTCAGAGACGCTTTGCGACAAGTTTTACAAAAATCAGAGAGTGTCAAAAATTAGAGTGAAATTGCTTCAAACAAGCGAATTATCGCGAAACAACACCTCGAATCCGACAAAAACCTATGCCCTGCCGACTCTATTTAGCCTCAGAGACGGTTTGAAACCATTGTTACCAAAATCAGAGAATGTGAAAAATTAGTGTGAAATTGCTTCAAACAAGCGAATTATCGCGAAACAACACCTGCTCGAATCCAACAAAAACTATGCCCTGCGGTCTCTACCGAGCCTCAGAGACGCTTTGAGACAAGTGTTACAAAAATCAGAGAAAGTCATAAATTAGAGCGAAATTGCTTCAAACAAGCGAATTATCGCGAAACAACACCTGCTCGAATCCGACAAAAACTATGCCCTGCCGCATTTATGTAGCCTCAGAGACGGTTTGCAACAATTGTTACAGAAATCAGACAATGTCAAAAATTAGAGTGAAATTGCTTCAAACAAGCGAATTATCGCGAAAAAACACCTGCTCGAATCCGACAAAAACTGTGCCCTGCCGACTCCATTTAGCCTCAGAGACGGTTTGAAACAATTGTTACAAAAATCAGAGAATGTGAAAAATTAGAGTGAAATTGCTTCAAACAAGCGAATTATCGCGAAACCACACCTGCTCGAATCCAACAATAACTGAGCCCTGCCGTCTATATTGAGGCTCAGAGTCGCTTTGAGACAAGTGTTTTAAGAATCAGAGAATGTCATAAATGAGAGTTAAATTGCTTCAAACAAGCGAATTATCGCGAAACAACACCTGCTCGAATCCAACAAAAACTGCGTCATGCCGTCTCTACTGAGCCTCAGAGACGGTTTCAGAAAAGCGTTACAAAAATCAGAGAATGTCAAAAATTAGAGTGAAATTGCTTCAAACAAGCGAATTATCGCCAAACAACACCTACTCGAATCCAACAAAAACTGCGTCCTGGCGTCTCTACTGAGCCTCAGAGACGCTTTGAGACAAGCGTTACAAAAATCAGAGAATGTCAAAAATTAGAGTGAAATTGCTTCAAACAAGCGAATTTTCGCGAAACAACACCTACTCGAATCCAACAAAAACTGCGTCCTGGCGTCTCTACTGAGCCTCAGAGACGCTTTGAGACAAGCGTTACAAAAATCAGAGAATGTCAAAAATTAGAGTGAAATTGCTTCAAACAAGCGAATTATCGCGAAATAGCACCTGCTCGAATCCGACAAAAACTGTGCCCTGCCAAATCTATTTAGCCTCAGAGACGGTTTGAGACAAGTGGTACAAAAATCAAAGAATGTCATTAGTTAGAGTGAAATTGCTTCAAACAAGCGAATTATCGCAAAACAACACCTGCTAGAATCCGACAAAAACTGTGCCCTGCCGCATTTATTTAGCCTCAGAGACGGTTTGAAATAATTGTTACAGAAATCAGACAATGTCAAAAATTAGAGTGAAATTGCTTCAAACAAGCGAATTATCGCGAAACAACACCTGCTCGAATCCAACAAAAACTGCGTCCTGGCGTCTCTACTGAGCCTCAGAGACGCTTTGAGACAAGTGTTACAAAAAAAAGAGAATGTCAAATATTAGAGTGAAATTGCTTCAAACAAGCGAATTATCGCGAAAAAACACCTGCTCGAATCCGACAAAAACTATGCCCTGCCGACTCTATTTAGCCTCAGAGACGGTTTGAAACCATTGTTACCAAAATCAGAGAATGTGAAAAATTAGAGTGAAATTGCTTCAAACAAGCGAATTATCGCGAAACAACACCTGCTCGAATCCAACAAAAACTGTGCCCTGCTGTCTCTACCGAGCCTCAGAGACGCTTTGAGACAAGTGTTACAAAAATCAGAGAAAGTCATAAATTAGAGCGAAATTGCTTCAAACAAGCGAATTATCGCGAAACAACACCTGCTCGAATCCGACAAAAACTGTGCCCTGCCGACTCTATTTAGCCTCAGAGACGGTTTGAAACAATTGTTACAAAAATCAGAGAATGTGAAAAATTAGAGTGAAATTGCTTCAAACAAGCGAATTATCGCGAAACCACACCTGCTCGAATCCAACAATAACTGAGCCCTGCCGTCTATATTGAGGCTCAGAGTCGCTTTGAGACAAGTGTTTTAAGAATCAGAGAATGTCATAAATGAGAGTTAAATTGCTTCAAACAAGCGAATTATCGCGAAACAACACCTGCTCGAATCCAACAAAAACTGCGTCATGCCGTCTCTACTGAGCCTCAGAGACGGTTTCAGAAAAGCGTTACAAAAATCAGAGAATGTCAAAAATTAGAGTGAAATTGCTTCAAACAAGCGAATTATCGCCAAACAACACCTACTCGAATCCAACAAAAACTGCGTCCTGGCGTCTCTACTGAGCCTCAGAGACGCTTTGAGACAAGCGTTACAAAAATCAGAGAATGTCAAAAATTAGAGTGAAATTGCTTCAAACAAGCGAATTTTCGCGAAACAACACCTACTCGAATCCAACAAAAACTGTGCCCTGCCAAATCTATTTAGCCTCAGAGACGGTTTGAGACAAGTGGTACAAAAATCAAAGAATGTCATTAGTTAGAGTGAAATTGCTTCAAACAAGCGAATTATCGCAAAACAACACCTGCTCGAATCCGACAAAAACTGTGCCCTGCCGCATTTATTTAGCCTCAGAGACGGTTTGAAATAATTGTTACAGAAATCAGACAATGTCAAAAATTAGAGTGAAATTGCTTCAAACAAGCGAATTATCGCGAAACAACACCTGCTCGAATCCAACAAAAACTGCGTCCTGGCGTCTCTACTGAGCCTCAGAGACGCTTTGAGACAAGTGTTACAAAAATCAGAGAATGTCAAAAATTAGAGTGAAATTGCTTCAAACAAGCGAATTATCGCGAAACAACACCTGCTCGAATCCAACAATAACTGTGCCCTGCCGTCTCTATTGAGGCTCAGAGTCGCTTTGAGACAAGTGTTTTAAGAATCAGAGAACGTCATAAATGAGAGTGAAATTGTTTCAAACAAGCGAATTATCGCGAAACAACACCTGCTCGTATCCAACAAAAACTATGCCCTGCTGTCTCTACTGAGCCTCAATGACGCTTTTAAACAAGTGTTACAAAAATCAGAGAATGTCGTTAATTATAGTGAAATTGCTTCAAACAAGCGAATTATCGCGAAACAACACCTGTTCGAATCCAACAAAAACTGTGCCCTGCCGTCTCTACTGAGCCTCAGAGACGCTTTGAGACAAGTGTTACAAAAATCAGAGAATGTCAAAAATTAGAGTGAAATTGCTTCAAACAAGCGAATTATCGCGAAACAACACCTCGAATCCGACAAAAACTATGCTCTGTCGACTCTATTTAGCCTTAGAGACGGTTTGAAACAATTGTTACAAAAATCAGAGAATGTGAAAAATTAGAGTGAAATTGCTTCAAACAAGGGAATTATCGCGAAACAACACCTGCTTGAATCCAACAAAAACTGTGCCCTGCCGACTCCATTTAGCCTCAGAGACGGTTTGAAACAATTGTTACAAAAATCATAGAATGTGAAAAATTAGAGTTAAATTGCTTCAAACAAGCGAATTTTCGGGAAACAACACCTACTCGAATCCAACAAAAACTGTGTCCTGGCGTCTCTACTGAGCCTCAGAGACGCTTTGAGACAAGCGTTACTAAAATCAGAGAATGTCAAAAATTAGAGTGAAATTGCTTCAAACAAGCGAATTATCGCGAAACAACACCTGCTCGAATCCGACAAAAACTGTGCCCTGCCGCATTTATGTAGCCTCAGAGACGGTTTGAGACAAGTGTTTTAAGAATCAGAGAATGTCATAAATGAGAGTTAAATTGCTTCAAACAAGCGAATTTTCGCGAAACAACACCTACTCGAATCCAACAAAAACTGTGTCCTGGCGTCTCTACTGAGCCTCAGAGACGGTTTCAGAAAAGCGTTACAAAAATCAGAGAATGTCAAAAATTAGAGTGAAATTGCTTCAAACAAGCGAATTATCGCCAAACAACACCTGCTCGAATCCGACAAAAACAGTGCCCTGCCAACTCTATTTAGCCTCAGAGACGGTTTGAAACAATTGTTAGAAAAATCAGAGAATGTGAAAAATTAGAGTTAAATTGCTTCAAACAAGCGAATTTTCGGGAAACAACACCTACTCGAAACCAACAAAAACTGCGTCCTGGCGTCTCTACTGAGCCTCAGAGACGCTTTGAGACAAGCGTTACAAAAATCAGAGAATGTCAAAAATTAGAGTGAAATTGCTTCAAACAAGCGAATTATCGCGAAACAACACCTGCTCGAATCCGACAAAAACTGTGCCCTGCCGCATTTATGTAGCCTCAGAGACGGTTTGCAACAATTGTTACAGAAATCAGACAATGTCAAAAATTAGAGTGAAATTGCTTCAAACAAGCGAATTATCGCGAAACACCTGCTCGAATCCAACAAAAACTGTGCCCTGCCGTCTCTATTGAGGCTCAGAGTCGCTTTGAGACAAGTGTTTTATGAATCAGAGAATGTCATAAATGAGAGTGAAATTGCTTCAAACAAGCTAATTATCGCGAAACAACACCTGCTCGAATCCAACAAAAACTGTGCCCTGCCGTCTCTACTGAGCCTCAGAGACGCTTTGAGACAAGTGTTTCAAAAATCAGAGAATGTCAAAAACTAGAGTGAAATTGCTTCAAACAAGCGAATTATGGCAAAACAACACCTGCTCGAATCCAACAAAAACTCTGCCCTGCCGTCTCTACTGAGCCTCAGAGACGCTTTGCGACTAGTTTTACAAATATCAGAGAATGTGAAAAATTGGAGTGGAATTGCTTCAAACAAGCGAATTATCGCGAAACAACACCTCCTCGAATCCAACAAAAACTGTGGCCTGCCGTCTCCTGAGCCTCAGAGACGCTTTGAGACAAGTGTTACAAAAATCAGAGAATGTCAACAACTAGAGTGAAATTGCTTCAAACAAGCGAATTATGGCGAAACAACACCTGCTCGAATCCAACAAAAACTCTGCCCTGCCGTCTCTACTGAGCCTCAGAGACGCTTTGCGACAAGTTTTACAAATATCAGAGAATGTAAAAAATTGGAGTGGAATTGCTTCAAACAAGCGAATTATCGTGAAACACCTCCTCGAATCCAACAAAAACTGTGGCCTGCCGTCTCTACTGAGCCTCAGAGACGCTTTGTGTTACGAAATTCAGAGAATGTCGAAAATTTGAGTGAAATTGCTTCAAACAAGCGAATTATCGCGAAACAACACCTGCTCGAATCCAACAAAAACTGTGCCCAGCCGTCTCTACTAAGCCTAGGAGACGCTTTGAGACAAGTGTTGCAAGGATCTGAGAATATCGAAAATTGGAGTCAACTTGCTTGAAACAAGCGAATTATCGCGAAAGAACACCTGCTCGAATCCAACAAAAACTCTGCCCTGCCGTCTCTACTGAGCCTCAGAAACGCTTTGCGACAAGTTTTACAAATATCAGAGAATATCGAAAATATGAGAAAACTTGCTTCAAAGAAGCGAATTATGGCGAAACAACGGTTTGTTCGAAGCCAAACTAAACTGTGCTCAGGTGTCTCTATGAAGCCTCAGAAACCGTTTGAGACAAGTGTTACAAATATCAGAGAATATCGAAAGTAGGAGTGAAGTTGCTTCAAAGAAGCGAATTATCGCGAAAAAACGACCTGTTCGAATCCAAACTAAACTGCGCTCAAACGTCTTTATGGGCTCTCTGAAACGCTTTGTGACAAGTGTTACAATTATCTGAGAATATCGAAAATTTGAGTGAAGTTGCTTCAAAGAAGCGTATTATCGCGAAAAAACGACCTATTCGAATCCAAACTAAACTGCGCTCAAACGTCTTTATGGGCTCTCTGAAACGCTTTGTGACAAGTGTTACAATTATCTGAGAATATCGAAAATTTGAGTGAAGTTGCTTCAAAGAAGCGTATTATCGCGAAAAAACGACCTATTCGAATCCAAACTAAACTGCGCTCAAACGTCTTATGGGGTCTCTGAAACCTTTTGAGACAAGTGCTACATATATCTGAGAATATCGAAAATTTGCCTGAAGTTGCTTCAAAGAAGCAAATTATCGCGAAACGAGTTGTCCGAACCCAAACATAACTCTGCTCAGGTGTCTCTATGGAGCCTCAGAAACCGTTTAAAACAAGTGTTACAAATATCGGAGAATATCGAAAATATGAGTATGCTTGCTTCAAAGAAGCGAATTATCCCCAAACGAGTTGTTCGAAGCCAAACTAAACTGTTTTCAGGTGTCTCTATGAAGCCTCAGAAACCGTTTGAGACAAGTGTTACAAATATCAGAGAATATCGAAAATAGGAGTATAGATGCTTCAAAGAAGCGAATTATTACGAAACGAGTTGTTCGAAGCCTAACTAAACTGTGCTCAGGTGTCTCTATGGAGCCTCAGAAAGCGTTTGTGACAAGGGTACAAATATCAGAGAATATCGAAAATTTGCGTGAAGTTGCTCCAAAGAAGCGAATTATCGCGAACAACGAGTTGTCCGAAGCCAAACTAAACTGTCCTCAGGTGTCTCTATCGAGCCTCAGAAACAGTATGAGACAAGTGGTACAGATATCAGAGAATATCGAAAATTTGAGTGAAGTTGCTTCAAAGAAGCGAATTATCGCGAAAGAACGACCTGTTCGAATCCTAACCAAACTGCGCTCAAACGTCTTATGGGGTCTCTGAAACGCTTTGAGACAAGTGTTACAAATATCTGAGAATATCGAAAATAGGAGTGAAGTTGCTTCAAAGAAGCGAATTATTACGAAACAACGAGTTCTTCGAAGCCAAACTAAACATTCCTCAGGTATCTAATTGGAGCCTCAGAACCCGTTTGAGACAAGTGTTACAAATATCAGGGAATATCGAAAATTTGAGTGAAGTAGCTTCTAAGAAGCGAAATATCGCGAAAGAACGACCTGTTCGAAGCGAAATTAAACTGCGCTCAAACGTCTTAAGGGGTCTCTGAAACGTTTTGAGACAAGTGCTACATATATCTGAGAATATCGAAAATTTGCTTGAGGTTGCTTCAAAGAAGCGAACTATCGCGAAACGAGTTGTCCAAAGCCACACATAACTGTGCTCACGTGTCTCTATGGAGGCTCAGAAACCGTTTGAGTGTTACAAATATCAGAGAATATCGAAAATAGGAGTGAGATTGCTTCAAAGAAGCGAATTATCGCGAAAAAACGACCTGTTCGAATCCAAACTAAACTGCGCTCAAACGTCTTTATGGGCTCTCTGAAACGCTTTGTGACAAGTGTTACAATTATCTGAGAATATCGAAAATTTGAGTGAAGTTGCTTCAAAGAAGCGTATTATCGCGAAAAAACGACCTATTCGAATCCAAACTAGACTGCGCTCAAACGTCTTATGGGGTCTCTGAAACCTTTTGAGACAAGTGCTACATATATCTGAGAATATCGAAAATTTGCCTGAAGTTGCTTCAAAGAAGGAAATTATCGCGAAACAGCGAGTTGTCCGAACCCAAACATAACTCTGCTCAGGTGTCTCTATGGAGCCTCAGAATCCGTTTAAAACAAGTGTTACAAATATCGGAGAATATCGAAAATATGAGTATGCTTGCTTCAAAGAAGCGAAATATCCCCAAACGAGTTGTCCGAAGCCAAACTAAACTGTGCTCAGGTGTCTCTATGCAGCCTCAGTAACCGTTTAAGATAAGTATTACAAATATCAGAGAATATCGAAAATATGAGTATACTTGCTTCAAAGAAGCGATTTATGGCGATACAAAGGTTTGTTCGAAGCCAAACTAAACTGTGCTCAGGTGTCTCTATGGAGTCTAAGAAACCGTTTGTGACAAGTGTTACAAATATCAGAGAACATCGAAAATATGAGAAAACTTGCTTCAAAGAAGCGAATTATGGCGAAACAACGGTTTGTTCGAAGCCAAACTAAACTGTGCTCAGGGGTCTCCATGGAGCCTCAGGTTCCGTTTGAGACAAGTGTTGCAAATATCTCAGAATATCGAAAATTTGAGTCTAGTTGCCTCAAAAGCGCTAATTATATGAACGAGTTGTTCGAAGCCAAACTAAACTATGCTCAGGTGTGTCTATGGAGCCTCAGAATCCGTTTGAGACAAGTGTTGCAAATATCACAGAATATCGAAAATTTGAGTCTAGTTGCCTCAAAAGCGCTAATTATATAAACGAGTTGTTCGAAGCCAAACTAAACTGTGCTAAGGTGTCTCTATGGAGTCTAAGAAACCGTTTGCGACAAGTGTTACAAATATCAGAGAATATCGAAAATTTGAGAAAACTTGCTTCAAAGAAGCGAATTATGGCGAAACAACGGTTTGTTCGAAGCCAAACTAAACTGTGCTCAGGGGTCTCAATGGAGCTTCAGAAACCGTTTGAGACAAGTGTTACAAATATCAGAAAATATCGAAAATAGGAGTGAAGTTGCTTCAAAGAAGCGAAATATCGCGAAAGAACGACCTGTTCGAATCGAAACTAAACTGCGCTCAAACGTCTTAAGTGGTCTCTGAAACGTTTTGAGACAAGTGCTACATATATCTGAGAATATCGAAAATTTGCCTGAAGTTGCTCCAAAGAAGCGAATTATTACGAAACAACGAGTTGTTCGAAGCCAAACTAAACTGTGCTCAGGTGTCTCTATGGAGCCTCGGAAACCGTTTGAGACAAGTGTTACAAATATCAGAGAATATCGAAAATATGAGTGAAGTAGCTTCTAAGAAGCGAATTATCGCGAAAGAACGACCTGTTCGAATCGAAACTAAACTACGCTCAAACGTTTTATGGGGTCTCTGAAACGTTTTGAGACAAGTGTTACAAATATCAGAGAATATCGAAAATATGAGTATAATTGCTTCAAAGAAGCGAATTATGGCGAAACAACGAGTTCTTCGAAGCCACACTAAACTGTGCTCAGGTGTCTGTGGAGCCTCAGAAAACGTTTGAGACAAGTGTTACAAATATCAGAGAATATCGAAAATATGGGTGAAGTTGCTTCAAAGAAGCGAATTATCGCGAAACAAGGAGTTGTTCGAAGCCAAACTAAACTGTGCTCAGGTGTCTCTTGGGAGCCTCAGAAAACGTTTGAGACAAGTGTTACAAATATCAGAGAATATCGAAAATAGGAGTGAAGTTGCTTCAAAGAAGCGAATTATCGCGAAACAACGAGTTGTCCGAAGCCAAACTAAACTGTGCTCAGGTGTCTCTATGGAGCCTCAGAACCCGTTTAAAACAAGTGTTACAAATATCAGAGAATATCGAAAATAGGAGTGAAGTTGCTTCAAAGAAGCGAATTATCGCGGAAAAACGACCTGTTCAAATCCAAACTAAACTGCGCTCAAACGTCTTTATGGGCTATATGAAACGCTTATTGAGAAGTGTTACATTATCTGAGAATATCGAAAATTTGCCTGAAGTTGCTTCAAAGAAGCGAATTATGGCGAAACGAGTTCTTCGAAGCCACACTAAACTGTGCTCAGGTGTCTCTGTGGAGCCTCAGAAAACGTTTGAGACAAGTGTTACAAATATCAGAGAATATCGAAAATAGGAGTGAAGTTGCTTCAAAGAAGCGAATTATCGCGAAAAGAGTTGTCCGAAGCCAAACTAAACTGTGCTCCGGTGTCTCTGTGGACCCTCAGAAAACGTTTGAGACAAGTGTTACAAATATCAGAGAATATCGAAAATAGGAGTAAAGTTGCTTCAAGGAAGCGAATTATCGCGAAACAACGAGTTGTCCGAAGCCAAACTAAACTGTGCTCAGGTGTCTCTGTGGAGCCTCAGAAAACGTTTGAGACAAGTGTTACAAATATCAGAGAATATCGAAAATTTGAGTGAAGTAGCTTCTAAGAAGCGAAATATCGCGAAAGAACGACCTGTTCCAATCCAAATTAAACTGCGCTCAAACGTCTTAAGGGGTCTCTGAAACGTTTTGAGACAAGTGCTACATATATCTGAGAATATCGAAAATTTGCGTTAAGTTGCTTCAAAGAAGCGAACTATCGCGAAACGAGTTGTCCGAAGCCACACATAACTGTGCTCACGTGTCTCTATGGAGGCTCAGAAACCGTTTGAGACAAGTGTTACAAATATCAGAGAATATCGAAAATAGGAGTGAGATTGCTTCAAAGAAGCGAATTATCGCGAAAAAACGACCTGTTCAAATCCAAACTAAACTGCGCTCAAGCGTCTTTATGGGCTCTCTGAAACGCTTTGTGACAAGTGTTACAATTATCTGAGAATATCGAAAATTTGAGTGAAGTTGCTTCAAAGAAGCGTATTATCGCGAAAAAACGACGTATTCGAATCCAAACTAGACTGCGCTCAAACGTCTTATGGGGTCACTGAAACCTTTTGAGACAAGTGCTACATATATCTGAGAATATCGAAAATTTGCCTGAAGTTGCTTCAAAGAAGCAAATTATCGCGAAACAACGAGTTGTCCGAACCCAAACATAACTCTGCTCAGGTGTCTCTATGGAGCCTCAGAAACCGTTTAAAACAAGTGTTACAAATGTCGGAGAATATCGAAAATATGAGTCTGCTTGCTTCAAAGAAGCGAATTATCCCCAAACGAGTTGTCCGAAGCCAAACTAAACTGTGCTCAGGTGTCTCTATGCAGCCTCAGTAACCGTTTAAGATAAGTATTACAAATAACAGAGAATATAAAAAATATGAGGATACTTGCTTCAAAGAAGCGATTTATGGCGAAACAAAGGTTTGTTCGAAGCCAAACTAAACTGTGCTCAGGTGTCTCTATGGAGTCTAAGAAACCGTTTGAGACAAGTGTTACAAATATCAGAGAATATCGAAAATATGAGAAAACTTGCTTCAAAGAAGCGAATTATGGCGAAACAACGGTTTGTTCGAAGCCAAACTAAACTGTGCTCAGGGGTCTCCATGGAGCCTCAGAATCCGTTTGAGACAAGTGCTGCAAATATCTCAGAATATCGATAATTTGAGTCAAGTTGCCTCAAAAGCGCTAATTATATAAACGAGTTGTTCGAAGCCAAACTAAACTGTGCTAAGGTGTCTCTATGGAGTCTAAGAAACCGTTTGAGACAAGTGTTACAAATATCAGAGAATATCGAAAATATGAGAAAACTTGCTTCAAAGAAGCGAATTATGGCGAAACAACGGTTTGTTCGAAGCCAAACTAAACTGTGCTCAGGGGTCTCCATGGAGCTTCAGAAACCGTTTGAGACAAGTGTTACAAATATCAGAGAATATCGAAAATAGGAGTGAAGTTGCTTCAAAGAAGCGAATTATCGCGGAAAAACGACCTATTCAAATCCAAACTAAACTGCGCTCAAACGTCTTTATGGGCTATATGAAACGCTTATTGAGAAGTGTTACATATATCTGAGAATATCGAAAATTTGCCTAAAGTTGCTTCAAAGAAGCGAATTATGGCGAAACAACGAGTTCTTCGAAGCCACACTAAACTGTGCTCAGGTGTCTCTGTGGAGCCTCAGAAAACGTTTGAGACAAGTGTTACAAATATCAGAGAATATCGAAAATAGGAGTGAAGTTGCTTCAAAGAAGCGAATTATCGCGAAACGAGTTTTCCGAAGCCAAACTAAACTGTGCTCAGGTGTCTCTGTGGACCCTCAGAAAACGTTTGAGACAAGTGTTACAAATATCAGAGAATATCGAAAATAGGAGTAAAGTTGCTTCAAGGAAGCGAATTATCGCGAAACAACGAGTTGTCCGAAGCCAAACTAAACTGTGCTCAGGTGTCTCTGTGGAGCCTCAGAAAACGTTTGAGACAAGTGTTACAAATATCAGAGAATATCGAAAATTTGAGTGAAGTAGCTTCTAAGAAGCGAAATATCGCGAAAGAACGACCTGTTCCAATCCAAATTAAACTGCGCTCAAACGTCTTAAGGGGTCTCTGAAACGTTTTGAGACAAGTGCTACATATATCTAGAATATCGAAAATTTGCGTGAAGTTGCTTCAAAGAAGCGAACTATCGCGAAACGAGTTGTCCGAAGCCACACATAACTGTGCTCACGTGTCTCTATGGAGGCTCAGAAACCGTTTGTGACAAGTGTTACAAATATCTGAGAATATCGAAAATTTGAGTGAAGTTGCTTCAAAGAAGCGAATTATCGCGAAAAAACGACCTGTTCGAATCCAAACCAAACTGCGCTCAAACGTGTTATGGGGTCTCTGAAACGTTTTGACACAAGTGCTACATATATCTGAGAATATCGAAAATATGAGTATACTTGCTTCAAAGAAGCGAATTATGGCGAAACAAGGAGTTCTTCAAAGCAACACTAAACTGTGCTCAGGTGTCTCTGGATTTTCAGAAACCGTTTGAGACAAGTGTTACAAATATCAGAGAATATCGAAAATAGGAGTGAAGTTGCTTCAAAGAAGCGAATCATCGCGAAACTACGAGTTGTTCGAAGCCAAACTAAACTGTGCTCAGGTGTCTCTATGGAGCCTCGGAAACCGTTTGAGACAAGTGTTACAAATATCAGAGAATATCGAAAATAGGAGTGAGATTGCTTCAAAGAAGCGAATTATCGCGAAAAAACGACCTGTTCAAATCCAAACTAAACTGCGCTCAAGCGTCTTTATGGGCTCTCTGAAACGCTTTGTGACAAGTGTTACAATTATCTGAGAATATCGAAAATTTGAGTGAAGTTGCTTCAAAGAAGCGTATTATCTCGAAAAAACGACCTATTCGAATCCAAACTAGACTGCGCTCAAACGTCTTATGGGGTCACTGAAACCTTTTGAGACAAGTGCTACATATATCTGAGAATATCGAAAATTTGCCTGAAGTTGCTTCAAAGAAGCAAATTATCGCGAAACAACGAGTTGTCCGAACCCAAACATAACTCTGCTCAGGTGTCTCTATGGAGCCTCAGAAACCGTTTAAAACAAGTGTTACAAATGTCGGAGAATATCGAAAATATGAGTCTGCTTGCTTCAAAGAAGCGAATTATCCCCAAACGAGTTGTCCGAAGCCAAACTAAACTGTGCTCAGGTGTCTCTATGCAGCCTCAGTAACCGTTTAAGATAAGTATTACAAATAACAGAGAATATCAAAAATATGAGGATACTTGCTTCAAAGAAGCGATTTATGGCGAAACAAAGGTTTGTTCGAAGCCAAACTAAACTGTGCTCAGGTGTCTCTATGGAGTCTAAGAAACCGTTTGAGACAAGTGTTACAAATATCAGAGAATATCGAAAATATGAGAAAACTTGCTTCAAAGAAGCGAATTATGGCGAAACAACGGTTTGTTCGAAGCCAAACTAAACTGTGCTCAGGGGTCTCCATGGAGCCTCAGAATCCGTTTGAGACAAGTGCTGCAAATATCTCAGAATATCGATAATTTGAGTCAAGTTGCCTCAAAAGCGCTAATTATATAAACGAGTTGTTCGAAGCCAAACTAAACTGTGCTAAGGTGTCTCTTTGGAGTCTAAGAAACCGTTTGAGACAAGTGTTACAAATATCAGAGAATATCGAAAATATGAGAAAACTTGCTTCAAAGAAGCGAATTATGGCGAAACAACGGTTTGTTCGAAGCCAAACTAAACTGTGCTCAGGGGTCTCCATGGAGCTTCAGAAACCGTTTGAGACAAGTGTTACAAATATCAGAGAATATCGAAAATAGGAGTGAAGTTGCTTCAAAGAAGCGAATTATCGCGGAAAAACGACCTATTCAAATCCAAACTAAACTGCGCTCAAACGTCTTTATGGGCTATATGAAACGCTTATTGAGAAGTGTTACATATATCTGAGAATATCGAAAATTTGCCTGAAGTTGCTTCAAAGAAGCGAATTATGGCGAAACAAGGAGTTCTTCGAAGCCACACTAAACTGTGCTCAGGTGTCTCTGTGGAGCCTCAGAAAACGTTTGAGACAAGTGTTACAAATATCAGAGAATATCGAAAATAGGAGTGAAGTTGCTTCAAAGAAGCGAATTATCGCGAAACGAGTTTTCCGAAGCCAAACTAAACTGTGCTCAGGTGTCTCTGTGGACCCTCAGAAAACGTTTGAGACAAGTGTTACAAATATCAGAGAATATCGAAAATAGGAGTAAAGTTGCTTCAAGGAAGCGAATTATCGCGAAACAACGAGTTGTCCGAAGCCAAACTAAACTGTGCTCAGGTGTCTCTGTGGAGCCTCAGAAAACGTTTGAGACAAGTGTTACAAATATCAGAGAATATCGAAAATTTGAGTGAAGTAGCTTCTAAGAAGCGAAATATCGCGAAAGAACGACCTGTTCCAATCCAAATTAAACTGCGCTCAAACGTCTTAAGGGGTCTCTGAAACGTTTTGAGACAAGTGCTACATATATCTAGAATATCGAAAATTTGCGTGAAGTTGCTTCAAAGAAGCGAACTATCGCGAAACGAGTTGTCCGAAGCCACACATAACTGTGCTCACGTGTCTCTATGGAGGCTCAGAAACCGTTTGTGACAAGTGTTACAAATATCTGAGAATATCGAAAATTTGAGTGAAGTTGCTTCAAAGAAGCGAATTATCGCGAAAAAACGACCTGTTCGAATCCAAACCAAACTGCGCTCAAACGTGTTATGGGGTCTCTGAAACGTTTTGACACAAGTGCTACATATATCTGAGAATATCGAAAATATGAGTATACTTGCTTCAAAGAAGCGAATTATGGCGAAACAAGGAGTTCTTCAAAGCAACACTAAACTGTGCTCAGGTGTCTCTATGGATTTTCAGAAACCGTTTGAGACAAGTGTTACAAATATCAGAGAATATCGAAAATAGGAGTGAAGTTGCTTCAAAGAAGCGAATCATCGCGAAACTACGAGTTGTTCGAAGCCAAACTAAACTGTGCTCAGGTGTCTCTATGGAGCCTCGGAAACCGTTTGAGACAAGTGTTACAAATATCAGAGAATATCGAAAATTTGAGTGAAGTAGCTTCTAAGAAGCGAATTATCGCGAAAGAACGACCTGTTCGAATCGAAACTAAACTGCGCTCAAACGTTTTATGGGGTCTCTGAAACGTTTTGAGACAAGTATTACAAATATCAGGGAATATCGAAAATATGAGTATACTTGCTTCAAAGAAGCGAATTATGGCGAAACAACGAGTTCTTCGAAGCCACACTAAACTGTGCTCAGGTGTCTCTATGGATTTTCAGAAACCGTTTGACACAAGTGCTACAAATATCAGAGAATATCGAAAATAGGAGTGAAGTTGCTTCAAAGAAGCGAATTATCGCGAAACAACGAGTTGTCCGAAGCCAAACTAAACTGTGCTCAGGTGTCTCTGTGGAGCCTCAGAAAACGTTTGAGACAAGTGTTAAAAATATCAGAGAATATCGAAAATATGAGTGAAGTTGCTTCAAAGAAGCGAATTATTGCGAAACAACGAGGTGTTCGAAGCCAAACTAAACATTCCTCAGGTGTCTCTATGGAGCCTCAGAACCCGTTTGACACAAGTGTTACAAATATCAGAGAATATCGAAAATAGGAGTGAGATTGCTTCAAAGAAGCGAATTATCGTGAAAAAACGACCTGTTCGAATCCAAACTAAACTGCGCTCAAACGTCTTTATGGGCTCTCTGAAACGCTTTGTGACAAGTGTTACAAATATCTGAGAATATCGAAAAGATGAGTATGCTTGCTTCAAAGAAGCGAATTATCCCGAAACGAGTTGTCCGAAGCCAAACTAAACTGTGCTCAGGTGTCTCTATGGAGCCTCAGAAACCGTTTAAGATAAGTGCTACAAATATCAGAGAATATCGAAAATATGAGTATACTTGCTTCAAAGAAGCGATTTATGGCGAAACAACGGTTTGTTCGAAGCCAAACTAAACTGTGCTCAGGTGTCACTATGGAGCCTCAGAAACCGTTTGAGACAAGTGCTGCAAATATCACAGAATATCGAAAATTTGAGTCTAGTTGCCTCAAAAGCGCTAATTATATAAACGAATTGTTCCAAGCCAAACTAAACTGTGCTCAGGTGTCTCTATGGAGCCTCAGAATCCTTTTGAGACAAGTGTTGCAAATATCACAGAATATCGAAAATTTGAGTCTAGTTGCCTCAAAAGCGCTAATTATATAAACGAGTTGTTCGAAGCCAAACTAAACTGTGCTAAGGTGTCTCTATGGAGTCTAAGAAACCGTTTGAGACAAGTGTTACAAATATCAGAGAATATCTAAAATATGAGAAAACTTGCTTCAAAGAAGCGAATTATGGCGAAACAACGGTTTGTTCGAAGCCAAACTAAACTGTGCTCAGGTGTCTCCATGGAGCTTCAGAAACCGTTTGAGACAAGTGTTACAAATATCAGAGAATATCGAAAATAGGAGTGAAGTTGCTTCAAAGAAGCGAATTATCGCGAAAAAACGACCTGTTCAAATCCAAACTAAACTGCGCTCAAACGTCTTTATGGGCTCTATGAAACGCTTATTGAGAAGTGTTACATATATCTGAGAATATCGAAAATTTGCCTGAAG
This sequence comes from Tenodera sinensis, assembly GCA_030765045.1. Classification (NCBI taxonomy): domain Eukaryota; kingdom Metazoa; phylum Arthropoda; class Insecta; order Mantodea; family Mantidae; genus Tenodera; species Tenodera sinensis. Next base: position 215,329,465 of record CM060964.1, on the reverse strand, counting down.
TTGCTTCAAAGAAGCGAATTATGGCGAAACAACGGTTTGTTTGAAGCCAAACTAAACTGTGCTCAGGTGTCTCCATGGAGCTTCAGAAACCGTTTGAGACAAGTGTTACAAATATCAGAGAATATCGAAAATAGGAGTGAAGTTGCTTCAAAGAAGCGAATTATCGCGAAAGAACGACCTTTTCGAATCCAAACTACACTGCGCTCAAACGTCTTATGGGGTCTCTGAAACGTTTTGAGACAAGTGCTACATATATCTGAGAATATCGAAAATTTGCCTCAAGTTGCTTCAAGGAAGCAAATTATCGCGAAACAACGAGTTGTCCGAAGCCAAACATAACTGTGCTCAGGTTGCTATGGAGCCTCCGAAACCCTTTGAGACAAGTGTTACAAATATCAGAGAATTTCGAAAATTTGCGTGAAGTTGCTTCAAAGAAGCGAATTATGGCGAAACAACGGTTTGCTCGAAGCCAAACTAAACTGTGCTCAGATGTCTATGGAACCTCAGAAACAGTTTGAGACAACTGTTACCAAGTATCAGAGAATATCGAAAATAGGAGTGAAGTTGCTTCAAAGAAGCGAATTATTGCGAAACGAGTTGTTGGAAGCCAAACTAAACTGTGCTCAGGTGTTTCTATGGAGCCTCAGAAACCGTTTGAGACAAGTGTTACAAATATCAGAAAATATCGAAAATTTGCGTGAAGTTGCTTCAAAGAAGCGAATTATCGCGAAACAACGAGCTGTCCGAAGCCAAACATATTTGTGCTCAGGTGTCTCTATGGAGCCCCAGAAAACGTTTGAGACAAGTGTTACAAATATCGGAGAATATCGAAAATTTGAGTGAAGTAGCTTCTAAGAAGCGAATTATCGCGAAAGAACGACCTGTTCGAATTCAAACTAAACTGCGCTCAAACGTCTTACGGGGTCTCCCGAAACGTTTTCAGCCAAGTGATACATATATCTGAGAATATCGAAAATTTGCCTGAAGTTGCTTCAAAGAAGCAAATTATCGCGAAACGAGTTTTTCGAAGCCAAACTAAACTGTGTTCAGGTGTCTCTATGAAGCCTTAGAAACCGTTTGAGACAAGTGTTACAAATATCAGAGAATATCGAAAATTTGGCTGAAGTTGCTCCAAAGAAGCGAATTATTACGAAACAACGAGTTGTTCGAAGCCAAACTAAACTGTGCTCAGGTGTCTCTATGGAGCCTCAGAAAGCGTTTGTGACAAGCGTTACAAAAATATCACAGAATATCGAAAATTGGCGTGAAGTTGCTTCAAAGAAGCGAATTATCGGGAAACGAGTTGTTCCAAGCCAAACTAAACTGTGCTCAGGTGTCTCTATGGATTTTCAGAAACCGTTTGAGACAAGTGTTACAAATATCAGAGAATATCGAAAATAGCAGTGAAGTAGCTTCGAAGAAGCGAATTATTGCGAAACAACGAGTTGTTCGAAGCCAAACTAAACATTCCTCAGGTGTCTCTATGGAGCCTCAGAACCCGTTTGAGACAAGTGTTACAAATATCAGAGAATATTGAAAATAGGAGTGAGATTGCTTCAAAGAAGCGAATTATCGCGAAAAAACGACTTGTTCGAGTCCAAACTAAACTGCGCTCAAACGTCACTCATATTTTAGATATTCTCTGATACTTGTAACACTTGTCAAGAAATGTACATCTAAAACATACACATTTTTAGTGTACATTCAAGAAATATACATCAAAACATACACATTTTCATTGTATATACCAGAAATGTACATCAAAACATACACATTTTCATTGTACATTCAAGAAACGTACATCAAAACATACACATTTTCAGTGTACCTTCGAGAAATATACATCAAAACATACACATTTTCAGGGTACATTCAAGAAATATACATCAAAACATACACATTTTCATTGTATATACAAGAAATGTTCATCAAAACATACACATTTTGAGTGTACATTCAAGAAATATACATCAAAACATACACATTTTCATTGGATATACCAGAAATGTACATCAAAACATACCCATTTTCATTGTACATTCAAGAAATGTACATCAAAACTTACACATTTTGAGTGTACATTCAAGAAATATACATTAAAGCATACACATTTTCATTGTATATACCAGAAATGTACATCAAAACATACACATTTTCATTGTACATTCAAGAAATGTACATCAAAACATACACATTTTGAGTGTACATTCAAGAAATATACATCAAAAGATACACTTTTTCATTGTATATACCAGAAATGTACATCAAAACATACACATTTTCATTGTACATTCAAGAAATGTACATCAAAACATACACATTTTGAGTGTACATTCAAGAGATATACATCAAAACATGCACCTTTTCATTGTATATACCAGAAATGTACATCAAAACATACACATTTTCATTGTATATACCAGAAATGTACATCAAAACATACACATTTTCATTGTACAATCAAGAAATGTACATCAAAACATAAACATTTTCATTGTATATACCAGAAATGAACATCAAAACATACACATTTTCATTGTACATTCAAGAAATGTACAGCAAAACATACCCATTTTCATTGTATATACCAGAAATGTACATCAAAGCATACACATTTTCATTGTACATTCAAGAAATGTACATCAAAACATACACGTTTTGAGTGTACACTCAAGAAATATACATCAAAACATACACATTTTCATTGTATATACTAGAAATGCACATCAGAACATACACATTTTCATTGTACATTCAAGAACTGTACTTCAAAACATACACATTTTCAGTGTACCTTCGAGAAATATACATCAAAACATAAACATTTTCAGGGTACATTCAAGAAATATACATCAAAACATACACATTTTCATTGTATATACAAGAAATGTACATCAAAACATACACATTTTCAGTGTACATTAGAGAAATGTACATGAAAACATATACATTTTCATTGTACATTCAAGAAATGTATATCAAAACATACACATTTTCAGATTACATTCAAGAAATGTACATCAAAGCATACACATTTTCATTGTATATACAAGAAATGTACATCAAAACATACACATCTTCACTGTACACTAAAGAAATGTACATCAAAACATACACATTTACATTGTACATTCAAGAAGTGTACATCAAAACATACACATTTTCATTGTACATTCAAGAAATGTACATCAAAACATACACATTTTCATTGTACCTCAAGAAATCTACATCAAAACATACACATTTTCATTGTACACTCAAGAAATGTACATCAAAACATACACATTTTCATTGTACATTCAGGAAATGTATATCAAAACATACACATTTTCATTGTACATTCAAGAAATGTACATCAAAACATACACATTTTCATTGTACATTCAAGAAATGTACCACAAAACATACACATTTTCATTGTACATTCAAGGAATGTACATCAAAACATACACATTTTCATTGTACATTCAAGAAATGTACATCAAAACACACATTTTCATTGTACACTCAAGAAATTTACATCAAAACATACACATTTTGAGTGTACATTCAAGAGATATACATCAAAACATGCACATTTTCATTGTATATACCAGAAATGTACATCAAAACATACACATTTTCATTGTACATTCAAGAAATGTACATCAAAACATACACATTTTCATTGTACACTCAAGAAATGTATAACAAAACATACACATTTTCAGTGTACATTCAAGAAATGTACATCAAGAACTACACATTTTCATTGTATATTCAAGAAATGTACATCAAAACATACACATTTTCATTGTATATACCAGAAATGTACATCAAAACATACACATTTTCATTCTACATTCAAGAAATGTACATCAAAACATACACATTTTCATTGCATATACCAGAAATGTACATCAAAACATACACATTTTCATTGTACATTCAAGAAATGTAAATCAAAACATACACATTTTCATTGTATATACCAGAAATGTACATCAAAACATACACATTTTCATTGTACATTCAAGAAATGTAAATCAAAACATACACATTTTCATTGTATATACCAGAAATGTACATCAAAACATACACATTTTCATTCTACATTCAAGAAAAGTACATCAAAACATACACATTTTGAGTGTACATTGAAGAAATATCCATCAAAACATACACATTTTCATTGTATATACCAGAAATGCACATTTAAACATACACATTTTCATTGTACATTCAAGAAATGTACATCAAAACATACACATTTTCAGTGTACATTGAAGAACTGTACATCAAAACATACACATTTTCAGTGTACATTCAAGAAATGTACATCAAAACATAAACATTTTCATTGTATATACCAGAAATGTACATCAAAACATACACATTTTCATTGTATATACAAGAAATGTACATCAAAACATACACATTTTCATTGTATTCAAGAAATGTATATCAAAACATACACATTTTCAGTGTACATTCAAGAAATATACATAAAAAATTACACATTTTCAGGGTGCATTCAAGAAATATGCATCCAAACATACACATTTTCATTGTATATACAAGAAATGTATATCAAAACATACACATTTTCAGTGTACATTCAAGAAATATACATAAAAAATTACACTTTTTCAGGGTGCATTTAAGAAATATGCATCAAAACATACACATTTTCATTGTATATACAAGAAGTGTACATCAAAACATACACATTTCAGTGTACATTCAAGAAATGTACATCAAGACATACACATTTTCATTGTACATTCAAGAAATGTATATCAAAACATACACATTTTCAGTGTACATTCAAGAAATGTACATCAAAACATACACATTTTCATTGTATGTACAAGAAATGTACATCAAAACATACACATTTTCAGTGTACATTCAAGAAAAGTACATGAAAGAATACACATTTTCATTGTACATTCAAGAAATATATATCAAAACATACACATTTTCAGTGTACATTCAAGAAATGTACATCAAAACATACACATTTTCATTGTATTTACAAGAAATGTACATCAAAACATACACATTTTCATTGTACACTAAAGAAATGTACATCAAAACATACACATTTTCAGTGTACATTCAAGAAATGTACATCAAAACATACACATTTTCATTGTAAATTCAAGAAATGTACATCAAAACATTAACATTTTCATTGTACACTCAAGAAATGTACATCAAAACTTACACATTTTGTTTGTACACTCAAGAAATGTATATCAAAACATACACATTTATGTTTGTACACTCAAGAAATGTACATAAAAAACTTACACATTTTCATTGTATATACAAGAATTGTACATCAAAACATACACATTTTCATTGTATATACAAGAAATGTACATAAAAACATACACATTTTCATTGTACATTCAAGAAATGTGCATCAAAACATACACATTTTCATTGTATATACCAGAAATGTACATCAAAACATACACATTTTCATTGTACATTCAAGAAATGTACATCAAAACATACACATTTTGAGTGTACTTTCAAGAAGTATACATCAAAACATACACATTTTCATTGTATATACCAGAAATGTACATCAAAACATACACATTTTCATTGTATATACCAGAAATGTACATCAAAACATACACATTTTCGTTGTACATTCAAGAAATGTACATCAAAACATGCACATTTTCATTGCACATTCAAGAAATATACATCAAAACATACACATTTTCATTGTACATTCAAGAAATGTACATCAAAACATACTCATTTTCAGTGTATATACAAGAAATGTACATCAAAATATACACACTTTCATTGTACATTCAAGAAATGTACATCAAAACATACACATTTTCATTGCACATTCAAGAAATATACATCAAAACATACACATTTTCATTGTACATTCAAGAAATGTACATCAAAACATACACATTTTCATTGCACATTCAAGAAATATACATCAAAACATACACATTTGCATTGTACATTCAAGAAATGTGCATCAAAACATACACATTTTCATTGTATATACCAGAAATGTAGATCAAAACATACACATTTTCGTTGTACATTCAAGAAATGTACATCAAAACATACACATTTTCATTGCACATTCAAGAAATATACATCAAAACATACACATTTTCATTGTACATTCAAGAAATGTGCATCAAAACATACACATTTTCATTGTATATACCAGAAATGTACATCAAAACATACACATTTTCATTGTACATTCAAGAAATGTACATCAAAACATACACATTTTGAGTGTACTTTCAAGAAGTATACATCAAAACATACACATTTTCATTGTATATACCAGAAATGTACATCAAAACATACACATTTTCATTGTATATACCAGAAATGTACATCAAAACATACACATTTTCGTTGTACATTCAAGAAATGTACATCAAAACATACACATTTTCATTGCACATTCAAGAAATATACATCAAAACATACACATTTTCATTGTACATTCAAGAAATGTACATCAAAACATACTCATTTTCAGTGTACATTCAAGAAATGTACGTCAAAATATACACATTTTCAGTGTATAATCAAGAAATGTACATCTAAAACATACACATTTTGAGTGTACATTCAAGAAATATACATCAAAACATACACATTTTCATTGTATATTCCAGAAATGTACATCAAAACATACACATTTTCATTGTACATTCAAGAAATGTACATCAAAACAAACACATTTTCATTGTACCTCAAGAAATCTACATCAAAACATACACATTTTGTTTGTACATTCAAGAAATGTATATCAAAACATACACATTTATGTTTGTACACTCAAGAAATGTACATAAAAAACTTACACATTTTCATTGTATATACAAGAATTGTACATTAAACATACACATTTTCATTGTATATACAAGAAATGTACATCAAAACATACGGATTTTCATTGTACATTCAAGAAATGTACATCAAAACATACACATTTTCATTTTATATACCAGAAATGTACATCAAAACATACACATTTTCATTGTACATTCAAGAAATGTACATCAAAACATACACATTTTCAGTGTACATTCAAGAAATGTACATCAAAACATACACATTTTCATTGTATATACCAGAAATGTACATCAAAACATACACATTTTCATTGTATATACAAGTAATGTACACCAAAACATACACATTTTCATTGTACATTCAAGAAATGTATATCAAAACTTACACATTTTCAGTGTACTTTCAAGAAATGTACATCAAAACATACACACTTTCATTGTACATTCAAGAAATGTAAATCAAAACATACTCATTTTCAGTGTACATTCAAGAAATGTACATCAAAATATACACATTTTCAGTGTATAATCAAGAAATGTACATCTAAAACATACACATTTTGAGTGTACATTCAAGAAATATACATCAAAACATACACATTTTCATTGTATATACCAGAAATGTACATCAAAACATACACATTTTCATTGTACAATCAAGAAATGTACATCAAAACATAAACATTTTCATTGTATATACCAGAAATGTACATCAAAACATACACATTTTCATTGTACATTCAAGAAATGTACATCAAAACATATCCATTTTCATTGTATATACCAGAAATGTACATCAAAACATACACATTTTCATTGTACATTCAAGAAATGTACATCAAAACATACACATTTTGAGTGTACATTCAAGAAATATACATCAAAACATACACATTTTCATTGGATATACCAGATATGTACATCAAAACATACACATTTTCATTGTACATTCAAGAAATGTACATCAAAACATACACATTTTGAGTGTACATTCAAGAAATATACATTAAAGCATACACATTTTCATTGTATATACCAGAAATGTACATCAAAACATACACATTTTCATTGTACATTCAAGAAATGTTCATCAAAACATACACATTTTGAGTGTACATTCAAGAAATATACATCAAAAGATACACATTTTCATTGTATATACCGGAAATGTACATCAAAACACACATTTTCATTGTATATACCAGAAATGTACATCAAAACATATACATTTTCATTGTACATTCAAGAAATGTACATCAAAACATACACATTTTGAGTGTACATTCAAGAGATATACAACAAAACATGCACATTTTCATTGTATATACCAGAAATGTACATCAAAACATACACATTTTCATTGTACATTCAAGAAATGTACAGCAAAACATACCCAATTTCATTGTATATACCAGAAATGTACATCAAAACATACACATTTTCATTGTACATTCAAGAAATGTACATCAAAACATACACATTTTGAGTGTACATTCAAGAAATATACATCAAAACATACACATTTTCATTGTATATACCAGAAATGCACATCAAAACATACACATTTTCATTGTACATTCAAGAACTGTACATCAAAACATACACATTTTCAGTGTACATTCAAGTAATGTACATCAAAACATACACATTTTCAGTGTACATTCAAGAAATGTACATCAAAACATACACATTTTCATTGGATATACCAGAAATGTACATCAAAACATACACATTTTCACTGTATATACAAGAAATGTACATCAAAACATACACATTTTCATTGTATATACAAGAAATGTATATCAAAACATACACATTTACAGTGTACATTCAAGAAATGTACATCAAAACATACACATTTTCATTGTATATACAAGAAATGTACATCAAACCATACACATTTTCAGTGTATATTCAAGAAATGTACATCAAAACATATACATTTTCATTGTATATACAAGAAATGTACATCAAAACATACACATTTTCAGTGTACATTGGAGAAATGTACATGAAAACATACACATTTTCAGATTACATTCAAGAAATGTACATCAAAGCATACACATTTTCATTGTATATACAAGAAATGTACATCAAAACATACACATCTTCACTGTACACTAAAAAAATGTACATCAAAACATACACACTTTCAGTGTACATTCAAGAAATGTACATCAAAACATACACATTTACATTGTACATTCAAGAAGTGTACATCAAAACATACACATTTTCATTGTACATTCAAGAAATGTACATCAAAGCATACACATTTTCATTTTACCTCAAGAAATCTACATCAAAACATACACATTTTCATTGTACACTCAAGAAATGTACATCAAAACATACACATTTTCATTGCACATTCAAGAAATATACATCAAAACATACACATTTTCATTGTACATTCAAGAAATGTACATCAAAACATACTCACTTTCAGTGTACATTCAAGAAATGTACATCAAAATACACACATCTTCAGTGTATAATCAAGAAATGTACATCTAAAACATACACATTTTGAGTGTACATTCAAGAAATATACATAAAAACATACACATTTTCATTGTATATACCAGAAATGTACTTCAAAACATACACATTTTCATTGTACATTCAAGAAATGTACATCAAAACATACACATCTTCATTGTACCTCAAGAAATCTACATCAAAACATACACATTTTGTTTGTACACTCAAGAAATGTATATCAAAACATACACATTTATGTTTGTACACTCAAGAAATGTACATAAAAAACTTACACATTTTCATTGTATATACAAGAATTGTACATCAAAACATACACGTTTTCATTGTATATACAAGACATGTACATCAAAACATACACATTTTCATTGTACATTTAAGAAATGTACATCAAAAGATACACATTTTCATTTTATATACCAGAAATGTACATCAAAACATACACATTTTCATTGTACATTCAAGAAATGTACATCAAAACATACACATTTTCAGTGTACATTCAAGAAATGTACATCAAAACATACACATTTTCATTGTATATACCAGAAATGTACATCAAAACATACACATTTTCATTGTATATACAAGAAATGTACACTAAAACATACACATTTTCATTGTACATTCAAGAAATGTATATCAAAACTTACACATTTTCAGTGTACATTCAAGAAATGTACATCAAAACATACACATTTTCATTGTATATACCAGAAATGTACATCAAAACATACACATTTTCATTGTATATACAAGAAATGTAGACTAAAACATACACATTTTCATTGTACATTCAAGAAATGTACATCAAAACATACACATTTTGAGTGTACATTCAAGAAATATACATCAAAACATACACATTTTCATTGTATATACCAGAAATGCACATCAAAACATACACATTTTCATTGTACATTCAAGAACTGTACATCAAAACATACACATTTTCAGTGTACAACAAGTAATGTACATCAAAACATACACATTTTCAGTGTACATTCAAGAAATGTACATCAAAACATACACATTTTCATTGGATATACCAGAAATGTACATCAAAACATACACATTTTCACTGTATATACAAGAAATGTACATCAAAACATACACATTTTCATTGTATATACAAGAAATGTATATCAAAACATACACATTTACAGTGTACATTCAAGAAATGTACATCAAAACATACACATTTTCATTGTATATACAAGAAATGTACATCAAACCATACACATTTTCAGTGTAGATTCAAGAAATGTACATCAAAACATATACATTTTCATTGTATATACAAGAAATGTACATCAAAACATACACATTTTCAGTGTACATTGGAGAAATGTACATGAAAACATACACATTTTCAGATTACATTCAAGAAATGTACATCAAAGCATACACATTTTCATTGTATATACAAGAAATGTACATCAAAACATACACATCTTCACTGTACACTAAAAAAATGTACATCAAAACATACACACTTTCAGTGTACATTCAAGAAATGTACATCAAAACATACACATTTACATTGTACATTCAAGAAGTGTACATCAAAACATACACATTTTCATTGTACATTCAAGAAATGTACATGAAAGCATACACATTTTCATTTTACCTCAAGAAATCTACATCAAAACATACACATTTTCATTGTACACTCAAGAAATGTACATCAAAACATACACATTTTCATTGCACATTCAAGAAATATACATCAAAACATACACATTTTCATTGTACATTCAAGAAATGTACATCAAAACATACTCACTTTCAGTGTACATTCAAGAAATGTACATCAAAATATACACATCTTCAGTGTATAATCAAGAAATGTACATCTAAAACATACACATTTTGAGTGAACATTCAAGAAATATACATAAAAACATACACATTTTCATTGTATATACCAGAAATGTACTTCAAAACATACACATTTTCATTGTACATTCAAGAAATGTACATCAAAACATACACATCTTCATTGTACCTCAAGAAATCTACATCAAAACATACACATTTTGTTTGTACACTCAAGAAATGTATATCAAAACATACACATTTATGTTTGTACACTCAAGAAATGTACATAAAAAACTTACACATTTTCATTGTATATACAAGAATTGTACATCAAAACATACACGTTTTCATTGTATATACAAGACATGTACATCAAAACATACACATTTTCATTGTACATTTAAGAAATGTACATCAAAAGATACACATTTTCATTTTATATACCAGAAATGTACATCAAAACATACACATTTTCATTGTACATTCAAGAAATGTACATCAAAACATACACATTTTCAGTGTACATTCAAGAAATGTACATCAAAACATACACATTTTCATTGTATATACCAGAAATGTACATCAAAACATACACATTTTCATTGTATGTACAAGAAATGTACACTAAAACATACACATTTTCATTGTACATTCAAGAAATGTATATCAAAACTTACACATTTTCAGTGTACATTCAAGAAATGTACATCAAAACATACACATTTTCATTGTATATACCAGAAATGTACATCAAAACATACACATTTTCATTGTATATACAAGAAATGTACACTAAAACATACACATTTTCATTGTACATTCAAGAAATGTACATCAAAACACACACATTTTCATTGTACATTCAAGAAATGTAAATCAAAACATACTCATTTTCAGTGTACATTGAAGAAATGTACATCAAAATATACACATTTTCAGTGTATAATCAAGAAATGTACATCTAAAACATACACATTTTGAGTGTACATTCAGGAAATATACATCAAAACATACACATTTTTATTGGATATACCAGAAATGTACATCAAAACATACACATTTTCATTGTACAATCAAGAAATGTACATCAAAACATAAACATTTTCATTGTATATACCAGAAATGTACATCAAAACATACACATTTTCATTGTACATTCATGAAATGTACATCAAAACATACCCATTTTCATTGTATATACCAGAAATGTACATCAAAACATACACATTTTCATTGTACATTCAAGAAATGTACATCAAAACATACACATTTTGAGTGTACATTCAAGAAATATACATCAAAACATTCACATTTTGATTGGATATACCAGAAATGTACATCAAAACATACACATTTTCATTGTACATTCAAGAAATGTACATCAAAACATACACATTTTGAGTGTACATTCAAGAGATATACAACAAAACATGCACATTTTCATTGTATATACCAGAAATGTACATCAAAGCATACACATTTTCATTGTATATACCAGAAATGTACATCAAAACATACACATTTTCATTGTACAATCAAGAACTGTACATCAAAACATAAACATTTTCATTCTATATACCAGAAATGTACATCAAAACATACACATTTTCATTGTACATTCAAGAAATGTACAGCAAAAAAACATACCCATTTTCATTGTATATACCAGAAATGTACATCAAAACATACACATTTTCATTGTACATTCAAGAAATGTACATCAAAACATACACATTTTGAGTGTACATTCAAGAAATATACATCAAAACATACACATTTTCATTGTATATACCAGAAATGCACATCAAAACATACACATTTTCATTGTACATTCAAGAACTGTACATCAAAACATACACATTTTCAGTGTACATTCAAGAAATGTACATCAAAACATACACATTTTCAGTGTACATTCAAGAAATGTACATCAAAACATACAAATTTTCAGTGTATATTCAAGAAATGTACATCAAAACATATACATTTTCATTGTATATACAAGAAATGTACATCAAAACATACACATTTTCAGTGTACATTGGAGAAATGTACATGAAAACATACACATTTTCAGATTACATTCAAGAAATGTACATCAAAGCATACACATTTTCATTGTATATACAAGAAATGTACATCAAAACATACACATCTTCACTGTACACTAAAAAAATGTACATCAAAACATACACACTTTCAGTGTACATTCAAGAAATGTACATCAAAACATACACATTTACATTGTACATTCAAGAAGTGTACATCAAAACATACACATTTTCATTGTACATTCAAGAAATGTACATCAAAACATACACATTTTCATTGTACCTCAAGAAATCTACATCAAAACATACACATTTTCATTGTACACTCAAGAAATGTACATCAAAACATACAAATTTTCAGTGTATATTCAAGAAATGTACATCAAAACATACAAATTTTCAGTGTATATTCAAGAAATGTACATCAAAACATATACATTTTCATTGTATATACAAGAAATGTACATCAAAACATACACATTTTCAGTGTACATTGGAGAAATGTACATGAAAACATACACATTTTCAGATTACATTCAAGAAATGTACATCAAAGCATACACATTTTCATTGTATATACAAGAAATATACATCAAAACACACACATTTTCATTGTACATTCAAGAAATGTAAATCAAAACATACTCATTTTCAGTGTACATTGAAGAAATGTACATCAAAATATACACATTTTCAGTGTATAATCAAGAAATGTACATCTAAAACATACACATTTTGAGTGTACATTCAGGAAATATACATCAAAACATACACATTTTCATTGGATATACCAGAAATGTACATCAAAACATACACATTTTCATTGTACAATCAAGAAATGTACATCAAAACATAAACATTTTCATTGTATATACCAGAAATGTACATCAAAACATACACATTTTCATTGTACATTCAAGAAATGTACATCAAAACATACCCATTTTCATTGTATATACCAGAAATGTACATCAAAACATACACATTTTCATTGTACATTCAAGAAATGTACATCAAAACATACACATTTTGAGTGTACATTCAAGAAATATACATCAAAACATTCACATTTTGATTGGATATACCAGAAATGTACATCAAAACATACACATTTTCATTGTACATTCAAGAAATGTACATCAAAACATACACATTTTGAGTGTACATTCAAGAGATATACAACAAAACATGCACATTTTCATTGTATATACCAGAAATGTACATCAAAGCATACACATTTTCATTGTATATACCAGAAATGTACATCAAAACATACACATTTTCATTGTACAATCAAGAACTGTACATCAAAACATAAACATTTTCATTGTATATACCAGAAATGTACATCAAAACATACACATTTTCATTGTACATTCAAGAAATGTACAGCAAAAAAACATACCCATTTTCATTGTATATACCAGAAATGTACATCAAAACATACACATTTTCATTGTACATTCAAGAAATGTACATCAAAACATACACATTTTGAGTGTACATTCAAGAAATATACATCAAAACATACACATTTTCATTGTATATACCAGAAATGCACATCAAAACATACACATTTTCATTGTACATTCAAGAACTGTACATCAAAACATACACATTTTCAGTGTACATTCAAGAAATGTACATCAAAACATACACATTTTCAGTGTACATTCAAGAAATGTACATCAAAACATACAAATTTTCAGTGTATATTCAAGAAATGTACATCAAAGCATACACATTTTCATTGTATATACAAGAAATGTACATCAAAACATACACATCTTCACTGTACACTAAAAAAATGTACATCAAAACATACACACTTTCAGTGTACATTCAAGAAATGTACATCAAAACATACACATTTACATTGTACATTCAAGAAGTGTACATCAAAACATACACATTTTCATTGTACATTCAAGAAATGTACATCAAAACATACACATTTTCATTGTACCTCAAGAAATCTACATCAAAACATACACATTTTCATTGTACACTCAAGAAATGTACATCAAAACATACAAATTTTCAGTGTATATTCAAGAAATGTACATCAAAACATACAAATTTTCAGTGTATATTCAAGAAATGTACATCAAAACATATACATTTTCATTGTATATACAAGAAATGTACATCAAAACATACACATTTTCAGTGTACATTGGAGAAATGTACATGAAAACATACACATTTTCAGATTACATTCAAGAAATGTACATCAAAGCATACACATTTTCATTGTATATACAAGAAATATACATCAAAACATACACATTTTCATTGTATATACCAGAAATGCACATCAAAACATACACATTTTCATTGTACATTCAAGAACTGTACATCAAAACATACACATTTTCAGTGTACATTCAAGTAATGTACATCAAAACATACACATTTTCAGTGTACATTCAAGAAATGTACATCAAAACATACACATTTTCATTGTATATACCAGAAATGTACATCAAAACATACACATTTTCACTGTATATACAAGAAATGTACATCAAACCATACACATTTTCATTGTATATACAAGAAATGTATATCAAAACATACACATTTACAGTGTACATTCAAGAAATGTACATCAAAACATACACTTTTTCATTGTATATACAAGAAATGTGCATCAAACCATACACATTTTCAGTGTATATTCAGGAAATGTACATCAAAACATATACATTTTCATTGTATATACAAGAAATGCACATCAAAACATACACATTTTCAGTGTACATTGGAGAAATGTACATGAAAACATACACATTTTCAGATTACATTCAAGAAATGTATATCAAAGCATTCACATTTTCATTGTATATACAAGAAATGTACATCAAAACATACACATCTTCACTGTACACTAAAAAAATGTACATCAAAACATACACACTTTCAGTGTACATTCAAGAAATGTACATCAAAACATACACATTTACATTGTACATTCAAGAAGTGTACATCAAAACATACACATTTTCATTGTAGATTCAAGAAATGTACATCAAAGCATACACATTTTCATTGTACCTCAAGAAATCTACATCAAAACATACACATTTTCATTGTACACTCAAGAAATGTACATCAAAACATACACATTTTCATTGCACATTCAAGAAATATACATCAAAACATACACATTTTCATTGTACATTCAAGAAATGTACATCAAAACATACTCACTTTCAGTGTACATTCAAGAAATGTACATGAAAATATACACATCTTCAGTGTATAATCAAGAAATGTACATCTAAAACATACACATTTTGAGTGTACATTCAAGAAATATACATAAAAACATACACATTTTCATTGTATATACCAGAAATGTACATCAAAACATACACATTTTCATTGTACATTCAAGAAATGTACATCAAAACATACACATCTTCATTGTACCTCAAGAAATCTACATCAAAACATACACATTTTGTTTGTACACTCAAGAAATGTATATCAAAACATACACATTTATGTTTGTACACTCAAGAAATGTACATAAAAAACTTACACATTTTCATTGTATATACAAGAATTGTACATCAAAACATACACGTTTTCATTGTATATACAAGACATGTACATCAAAACATACACA
The DNA here is from genome assembly GCA_030765045.1 of Tenodera sinensis. Classification (NCBI taxonomy): domain Eukaryota; kingdom Metazoa; phylum Arthropoda; class Insecta; order Mantodea; family Mantidae; genus Tenodera; species Tenodera sinensis. The sequence goes on along the minus strand of CM060964.1, from coordinate 215,312,609 downwards.
TTTTCATTGTACATTTAAGAAATGTACATCAAAAGATACACATTTTCATTTTATATACCAGAAATGTACATCAAAACATACACATTTTCATTGTACATTCAAGAAATGTACATCAAAACATACACATTTTGAGTGTACATTCAAGAAATATACATCAAAACATACACATTTTCATTGGATATACCAGAAATGTACATCAAAACATACACATTTTCATTGTACATTCAAGAAATGTACATCAAAACATACACATTTTGAGTGTACATTCAAGAAATATACATTAAAGCATACACATTTTCATTGTATATACCAGAAATGTACATCAAAACATACACATTTTCATTGTACATTCAAGAAATGTACATCAAAACATACACATTTTGAAGGTACATTCAAGAGATATACAACAAAACATGCACATTTTCATTGTATATACCAGAAATGTACATCAAAGCATACACATTTTCATTGTATATACCAGAAATGTACATCAAAACATACACATTTTCATTGTACAATCAAGAACTGTACATCAAAACATAAACATTTTCATTGTATATACCAGAAATGTACATCAAAACATACACATTTTCATTGTACATTCAAGAAATGTACAGCAAAAAAACATACCCATTTTCATTGTATATACCAGAAATGTACATCAAAACATACACATTTTCATTGTACATTCAAGAAATGTACATCAAAGCATACACATTTTGAGTGTACATTCAAGAAATATACATCAAAACATACACATTTTCATTGTATATACCAGAAATGCACATCAAAACATACACATTTTCATTGTACATTCAAGAACTGTACATAAAAACATACACATTTTCAGTGTACATTCAAGAAATGTACATCAAAACATACACATTTTCAGTGTACATTCAAGAAATGTACATCAAAACATACAAATTTTCAGTGTATATTCAAGAAATGTACATCAAAACATATACATTTTCATTGTATATACAAGAAATGTACATCAAAACATACACATTTTCAGTGTACATTGGAGAAATGTACATGAAAACATACACATTTTCAGATTACATTCAAGAAATGTACATCAAAGCATACACATTTTCATTGTATATACAAGAAATGTACATCAAAACATACACATCTTCACTGTACACTAAAAAAATGTACATCAAAACATACACACTTTCAGTGTACAGTCAAGAAATGTACATCAAAACATACACATTTACATTGTACATTCAAGAAGTTTACATCAAAACATCCACATTTTCATTGTACATTCAAGAAATGTACATCAAAACATACACATTTTCATTGTACCTCAAGAAATCTACATCAAAACATACACATTTTCATTGTACACTCAAGAAATGTACATCAAAACATACAAATTTTCAGTGTATATTCAAGAAATGTACATCAAAACATACAAATTTTCAGTGTATATTCAAGAAATGTACATCAAAACATATACATTTTCATTGTATATACAAGAAATGTACATCAAAACATACACATTTTCAGTGTACATTTGAGAAATGTACATGAAAACATACACATTTTCAGATTACATTCAAGAAATGTACATCAAAGCATACACATTTTCATTGTATATACAAGAAATATACATCAAAACATACACATTTTCATTGTATATACCAGAAATGCACATCAAAACATACACATTTTCATTGTACATTCAAGAACTGTACATCAAAACATACACATTTTCAGTGTACATTCAAGTAATGTACATCAAAACATACACATTTTCAGTGTACATTCAAGAAATGTACATCAAAACATACACATTTTCATTGTATATACCAGAAATGTACATCAAAACATACACATTTTCACTGTATATACAAGAAATGTACAACAAAACATACACATTTTCATTGTATATACAAGAAATGTATATCAAAACATACACATTTACAGTGTACATTCAAGAAATGTACATCAAAACATACACATTTTCATTGTATATACAAGAAATGTACATCAAACCACACACATTTTCAGTGTATATTCAAGAAATGTACATCAAAACATATACATTTTCATTGTATATACAAGAAATGTACATCAAAACATACACATTTTCAGTGTACATTGGAGAAATGTACATGAAAACATACACATTTTCAGATTACATTCAAGAAATGTACATCAAAGCATACACATTTTCATTGTATATACAAGAAATGTACATCAAAACATACACATCTTCACTGTACACTAAAAAATGTACATCAAAACATACACACTTTCAGTGTACATTCAAGAAATGTACATCAAAACATACACATTTACATTGTACATTCAAGAAGTGTACATCAAAACATACACATTTTCATTTACATTCCAGAAATGTACATCAAAGCATACACATTTTCATTGTACCTCAAGAAATCTACATCAAAACATACACATTTTCATTGTACACTCAAGAAATGTACATCAAAACATACACATTTTCATTGCACATTCAAGAAATATACATCAAAACATACACATTTTCATTGTACATTCAAGAAATGTACATCAAAACATACTCACTTTCAGTGTACATTCAAGAAATGTACTTCAAAATATACACATCTTCAGTGTATAATCAAGAAATGTACATCTAAAACATACACATTTTGAGTGTACATTCAAGAAATATACATAAAAACATACACATTTTCATTGTATATACCAGAAATGTACATCAAAACATACACATTTTCATTGTACATTCAAGAAATGTACATCAAAACATACACATCTTCATTGTACCTCAAGAAATCTACATCAAAACATACACATTTTGTTTGTACACTCAAGAAATGTATATCAAAACATACACATTTATGTTTGTACACTCAAGAAATGTACATAAAAAACTTACACATTTTCATTGTATATACAAGAATTGTACATCAAAACATACACGTTTTCATTGTATATACAAGACATGTACATCAAAACATACACATTTTCATTGTACATTTAAGAAATGTACATCAAAAGATACACATTTTCATTGTACATTTAAGAAATGTACATCAAGACATACACATTTTCAGTGTACATTCAAGAAATGTACATCAAAACATACACATTTTCATTGTATATACCAGAAATGTACATCAAAACATACACATTTTCATTGTATATACAAGAAATGTACACTAAAACATACACATTTTCATTGTACATTCAAGAAATGTATATCAAAACTTACACATTTTCATTGTACACTCAAGAAATGTACATCAAAACATACAAATTTTCAGTGTATATTCAAGAAATGTACATCAAAACATACAAATTTTCAGTGTATATTCAAGAAATGTACATCAAAACATATACATTTTCATTGTATATACAAGAAATGTACATCAAAACATACACATTTTCATTGTACATTCAAGAAATGTACATCAAAACATACTCACTTTCAGTGTACATTCAAGAAATGTACATGAAAATATACACATCTTCAGTGTATAATCAAGAAATGTACATCTAAAACATACACATTTTGAGTGTACATTCAAGAAATATACATAAAAACATACACATTTTCATTGTATATACCAGAAATGTACATCAAAACATACACATTTTCATTGTACATTCAAGAAATGTACATCAAAACATACACATCTTCATTGTACCTCAAGAAATCTACATCAAAACATACACATTTTGTTTGTACACTCAAGAAATGTATATCAAAACATACACATTTATGTTTGTACACTCAAGAAATGTACATAAAAAACTTACACATTTTCATTGTATATACAAGAATTGTACATCAAAACATACACGTTTTCATTGTATATACAAGACATGTACATCAAAACATACACATTTTCATTGTACATTTAAGAAATGTACATCAAAAGATACACATTTTCATTTTATATACCAGAAATGTACATCAAAACATACACATTTTCATTGTACATTCAAGAAATGTACATCAAAACATACACATTTTGAGTGTACATTCAAGAAATATACATCAAAACATACACATTTTCATTGGATATACCAGAAATGTACATCAAAACATACACATTTTCATTGTACATTCAAGAAATGTACATCAAAACATACACATTTTGAGTGTACATTCAAGAAATATACATTAAAGCATACACATTTTCATTGTATATACCAGAAATGTACATCAAAACATACACATTTTCATTGTACATTCAAGAAATGTACATCAAAACATACACATTTTGAAGGTACATTCAAGAGATATACAACAAAACATGCACATTTTCATTGTATATACCAGAAATGTACATCAAAGCATACACATTTTCATTGTATATACCAGAAATGTACATCAAAACATACACATTTTCATTGTACAATCAAGAACTGTACATCAAAACATAAACATTTTCATTGTATATACCAGAAATGTACATCAAAACATACACATTTTCATTGTACATTCAAGAAATGTACAGCAAAAAAACATACCCATTTTCATTGTATATACCAGAAATGTACATCAAAACATACACATTTTCATTGTACATTCAAGAAATGTACATCAAAGCATACACATTTTGAGTGTACATTCAAGAAATATACATCAAAACATACACATTTTCATTGTATATACCAGAAATGCACATCAAAACATACACATTTTCATTGTACATTCAAGAACTGTACATAAAAACATACACATTTTCAGTGTACATTCAAGAAATGTACATCAAAACATACACATTTTCAGTGTACATTCAAGAAATGTACATCAAAACATACAAATTTTCAGTGTATATTCAAGAAATGTACATCAAAACATATACATTTTCATTGTATATACAAGAAATGTACATCAAAACATACACATTTTCAGTGTACATTGGAGAAATGTACATGAAAACATACACATTTTCAGATTACATTCAAGAAATGTACATCAAAGCATACACATTTTCATTGTATATACAAGAAATGTACATCAAAACATACACATCTTCACTGTACACTAAAAAAATGTACATCAAAACATACACACTTTCAGTGTACAGTCAAGAAATGTACATCAAAACATACACATTTACATTGTACATTCAAGAAGTTTACATCAAAACATCCACATTTTCATTGTACATTCAAGAAATGTACATCAAAACATACACATTTTCATTGTACCTCAAGAAATCTACATCAAAACATACACATTTTCATTGTACACTCAAGAAATGTACATCAAAACATACAAATTTTCAGTGTATATTCAAGAAATGTACATCAAAACATACAAATTTTCAGTGTATATTCAAGAAATGTACATCAAAACATATACATTTTCATTGTATATACAAGAAATGTACATCAAAACATACACATTTTCAGTGTACATTTGAGAAATGTACATGAAAACATACACATTTTCAGATTACATTCAAGAAATGTACATCAAAGCATACACATTTTCATTGTATATACAAGAAATATACATCAAAACATACACATTTTCATTGTATATACCAGAAATGCACATCAAAACATACACATTTTCATTGTACATTCAAGAACTGTACATCAAAACATACACATTTTCAGTGTACATTCAAGTAATGTACATCAAAACATACACATTTTCAGTGTACATTCAAGAAATGTACATCAAAACATACACATTTTCATTGTATATACCAGAAATGTACATCAAAACATACACATTTTCACTGTATATACAAGAAATGTACAACAAAACATACACATTTTCATTGTATATACAAGAAATGTATATCAAAACATACACATTTACAGTGTACATTCAAGAAATGTACATCAAAACATACACATTTTCATTGTATATACAAGAAATGTACATCAAACCACACACATTTTCAGTGTATATTCAAGAAATGTACATCAAAACATATACATTTTCATTGTATATACAAGAAATGTACATCAAAACATACACATTTTCAGTGTACATTGGAGAAATGTACATGAAAACATACACATTTTCAGATTACATTCAAGAAATGTACATCAAAGCATACACATTTTCATTGTATATACAAGAAATGTACATCAAAACATACACATCTTCACTGTACACTAAAAAATGTACATCAAAACATACACACTTTCAGTGTACATTCAAGAAATGTACATCAAAACATACACATTTACATTGTACATTCAAGAAGTGTACATCAAAACATACACATTTTCATTTACATTCCAGAAATGTACATCAAAGCATACACATTTTCATTGTACCTCAAGAAATCTACATCAAAACATACACATTTTCATTGTACACTCAAGAAATGTACATCAAAACATACACATTTTCATTGCACATTCAAGAAATATACATCAAAACATACACATTTTCATTGTACATTCAAGAAATGTACATCAAAACATACTCACTTTCAGTGTACATTCAAGAAATGTACTTCAAAATATACACATCTTCAGTGTATAATCAAGAAATGTACATCTAAAAAATACACATTTTGAGTGTACATTCAAGAAATATACATAAAAACATACACATTTTCATTGTATATACCAGAAATGTACATCAAAACATACACATTTTCATTGTACATTCAAGAAATGTACATCAAAACATACACATCTTCATTGTACCTCAAGAAATCTACATCAAAACATACACATTTTGTTTGTACACTCAAGAAATGTATATCAAAACATACACATTTATGTTTGTACACTCAAGAAATGTACATAAAAAACTTACACATTTTCATTGTATATACAAGAATTGTACATCAAAACATACACGTTTTCATTGTATATACAAGACATGTACATCAAAACATACACATTTTCATTGTACATTTAAGAAATGTACATCAAAAGATACACATTTTCATTGTACATTTAAGAAATGTACATCAAGACATACACATTTTCAGTGTACATTCAAGAAATGTACATCAAAACATACACATTTTCATTGTATATACCAGAAATGTACATCAAAACATACACATTTTCATTGTATATACAAGAAATGTACACTAAAACATACACATTTTCATTGTACATTCAAGAAATGTATATCAAAACTTACACATTTTCATTGTACACTCAAGAAATGTACATCAAAACATACAAATTTTCAGTGTATATTCAAGAAATGTACATCAAAACATACAAATTTTCAGTGTATATTCAAGAAATGTACATCAAAACATATACATTTTCATTGTATATACAAGAAATGTACATCAAAACATACACATTTTCAGTGTACATTTGAGAAATGTACATGAAAACATACACATTTTCAGATTACATTCAAGAAATGTACATCAAAGCATACACATTTTCATTGTATATACAAGAAATATACATCAAAACATACACATTTTCATTGTATATACCAGAAATGCACATCAAAACATACACATTTTCATTGTACATTCAAGAACTGTACATCAAAACATACACATTTTCAGTGTACATTCAAGTAATGTACATCAAAACATACACATTTTCAGTGTACATTCAAGAAATGTACATCAAAACATACACATTTTCATTGTATATACCAGAAATGTACATCAAAACATACACATTTTCACTGTATATACAAGAAATGTACAACAAAACATACACATTTTCATTGTATATACAAGAAATGTATATCAAAACATACACATTTACAGTGTACATTCAAGAAATGTACATCAAAACATACACATTTTCATTGTATATACAAGAAATGTACATCAAACCACACACATTTTCAGTGTATATTCAAGAAATGTACATCAAAACATATACATTTTCATTGTATATACAAGAAATGTACATCAAAACATACACATTTTCAGTGTACATTGGAGAAATGTACATGAAAACATACACATTTTCAGATTACATTCAAGAAATGTACATCAAAGCATACACATTTTCATTGTATATACAAGAAATGTACATCAAAACATACACATCTTCACTGTACACTAAAAAATGTACATCAAAACATACACACTTTCAGTGTACATTCAAGAAATGTACATCAAAACATACACATTTACATTGTACATTCAAGAAGTGTACATCAAAACATACACATTTTCATTTACATTCCAGAAATGTACATCAAAGCATACACATTTTCATTGTACCTCAAGAAATCTACATCAAAACATACACACTTTCATTGTACACTCAAGAAATGTACATCAAAACATACACATTTTCATTGCACATTCAAGAAATATACATCAAAACATACACATTTTCATTGTACATTCAAGAAATGTACATCAAAACATACTCACTTTCAGTGTACATTCAAGAAATGTACTTCAAAATATACACATCTTCAGTGTATAATCAAGAAATGTACATCTAAAACATACACATTTTGAGTGTACATTCAAGAAATATACATAAAAACATACACATTTTCATTGTATATACCAGAAATGTACATCAAAACATACACATTTTCATTGTACATTCAAGAAATGTACATCAAAACATACACATCTTCATTGTACCTCAAGAAATCTACATCAAAACATACACATTTTGTTTGTACACTCAAGAAATGTATATCAAAACATACACATTTATGTTTGTACACTCAAGAAATGTACATAAAAAACTTACACATTTTCATTGTATATACAAGAATTGTACATCAAAACATACACGTTTTCATTGTATATACAAGACATGTACATCAAAACATACACATTTTCATTGTACATTTAAGAAATGTACATCAAAAGATACACATTTTCATTGTACATTTAAGAAATGTACATCAAGACATACACATTTTCAGTGTACATTCAAGAAATGTACATCAAAACATACACATTTTCATTGTATATACCAGAAATGTACATCAAAACATACACATTTTCATTGTATATACAAGAAATGTACACTAAAACATACACATTTTCATTGTACATTCAAGAAATGTATATCAAAACTTACACATTTTCAGTGTACATTCAAGAAATGTACATCAAAACATACACATTTTCATTGTATATACCAGAAATGTACATCAAAACATACACATTTTCATTGTATATACAAGAAATGTACACTAAAACATACACATTTTCATTGTACATTCAAGAAATGTACATCAAAACACACACATTTTCATTGTACATTCAAGAAATGTAAATCAAAACATACTCATTTTCAGTGTACATTGAACAAATGTACATCAAAATATACACATTTTCAGTGTATAATCAAGAAATGTACATCTAAAACATACACATTTTGAGTGTACATTCAGGAATTATATATCAAAACATACACATTTTCATTGGATATACCAGAAATGTACATCAAAACATACACATTTTCATTGTACAATCAAGAAATGAACATCAAAACATAAACATTTTCATTGTATATACCAGAAATGTACATCAAAACATACACATTTTAATTGTACATTCAAGAAATGTACATCAAAGCATACCCATTTTCATTGTATATACCAGAAATGTACATCAAAACATAAACATTTTCATTGTACATTCAAGAAATGTACATCAAAACATACACATTTTGAGTGTATATTCAAGAAATATACATCAAAACATACACATTTTCATTGGATATACCAGAAATGTACATCAAAACATACACATTTTCATTGTACATTCAAGAAATGTACATCTAAACATACACATTTTGAGTGTACATTCAAGAAATATACATTAAAGCATACACATTTTCATTGTATATACCACAAATGTACATCAAAACATACACATTTTCATTGTACATTCAAGAAATGTACATCAAAACATGCACATTTTCATTGTATATACCAGAAATGTACATCAAAGCATACACATTTTCATTGTATATACCAGAAATGTACATCAAAGCATACACATTTTCATTGTATATACCAGAAATGTACATCAAAACATACACATTTTCATTGTACAATCAAGAACTGTGCATCAAAACATAAACATTTTCATTGTATATACCAGAAATGTACATCAAAACATACACATTTTCATTGTACATTCAAGAAATGTACAGCAAAAAAACATACCCATTTTCATTGTATATACCAGAAATGTACATCAAAACATACACATTTTCATTGTACATTCAAGAAATGTACATCAAAACATACACATTTTGAGTGTACATTCAAGAAATATACATCAAAACATACACATTTTCATTGTATATACCAGAAATGCACATCAAAACATACACATTTTCATTGTACATTCAAGAACTGTACATCAAAACATACACATTTTCAGTGTACATTCAAGAAATGTACATCAAAACATACACATTTTCAGTGTACATTCAAGAAATGTACATCAAAACATACAAATTTTCAGTGTATATTCAAGAAATGTACATCAAAACATATACATTTTCATTGTATATACAAGAAATGTACATCAAAACATACACATTTTCAGTGTACATTGGAGAAATGTACATGAAATCATACACATTTTCAGATTACATTCAAGAAATGTACATCAAAGCATACACATTTTCATTGTATATACAAGAAATGTACATCAAAACATACACATCTTCACTGTACACTAAAAAAATGTACATCAAAACATACACACTTTCAGTGTACATTCAAGAAATGTACATCAAAACATACACATTTACATTGTACATTCAAGAAGTGTACATCAAAACATACACATTTTCATTGTACATTCAAGAAATGTACATCAAAACATACACATTTTCATTGTACCTCAAGAAATCTACATCAAAACATACACATTTTCATTGTACACTCAAGAAATGTACATCAAAACATACAAATTTTCAGTGTATATTCAAGAAATGTACATCAAAACATACAAATTTTCAGTGTATATTCAAGAAATGTACATCAAAACATACACATTTTCAGTGTACATTGGAGAAATGTACATGAAAACATACACATTTTCAGATTACATTCAAGAAATGTACATCAAAGCATACACATTTTCATTGTATATACAAGAAATATACATCAAAACACACACATTTTCATTGTACATTCAAGAAATGTAAATCAAAACATACTCATTTTCAGTGTACATTGAAGAAATGTACATCAAAATATACACATTTTCAGTGTATAATCAAGAAATGTACATCTAAAACATACACATTTTGAGTGTACATTCAGGAAATATACATCAAAACATACACATTTTCATTGGATATACCAGAAATGTACATCAAAACATACACATTTTCATTGTACAATCAAGAAATGTACATCAAAACATAAACATTTTCATTGTATATACCAGAAATGTACATCAAAACATACACATTTTCATTGTACATTCAAGAAATGTACATCAAAACATACACATTTTGAGTGTACATTCAAGAGATATACAACAAAACATGCACATTTTCATTGTATATACCAGAAATGTACATCAAAGCATACACATTTTCATTGTATATACCAGAAATGTACATCAAAACATACACATTTTCATTGTACAATCAAGAACTGTACATCAAAACATAAACATTTTCATTGTATATACCAGAAATGTACATCAAAACATACACATTTTCATTGTACATTCAAGAAATGTACAGCAAAAAAACATACCCATTTTCATTGTATATACCAGAAATGTACATCAAAACATACACATTTTCATTGTACATTCAAGAAATGTACATCAAAACATACACATTTTGAGTGTACATTCAAGAAATATACATCAAAACATACACATTTTCATTGTATATACCAGAAATGCACATCAAAACATACACATTTTCATTGTACATTCAAGAACTGTACATCAAAACATACACATTTTCAGTGTACATTCAAGAAATGTACATCAAAACATACACATTTTCAGTGTACATTCAAGAAATGTACATCAAAACATACAAATTTTCAGTGTATATTCAAGAAATGTACATCAAAGCATACACATTTTCATTGTATATACAAGAAATGTACATCAAAACATACACATCTTCACTGTACACTAAAAAAATGTACATCAAAACATACACACTTTCAGTGTACATTCAAGAAATGTACATCAAAACATACACATTTACATTGTACATTCAAGAAGTGTACATCAAAACATACACATTTTCATTGTACATTCAAGAAATGTACATCAAAACATACACATTTTCATTGTACCTCAAGAAATCTACATCAAAACATACACATTTTCATTGTACACTCAAGAAATGTACATCAAAACATACAAATTTTCAGTGTATATTCAAGAAATGTACATCAAAACATACAAATTTTCAGTGTATATTCAAGAAATGTACATCAAAACATATACATTTTCATTGTATATACAAGAAATGTACATCAAAACATACACATTTTCAGTGTACATTGGAGAAATGTACATGAAAACATACACATTTTCAGATTACATTCAAGAAATGTACATCAAAGCATACACATTTTCATTGTATATACAAGAAATATACATCAAAACATACACATTTTCATTGTATATACCAGAAATGCACATCAAAACATACACATTTTCATTGTACATTCAAGAACTGTACATCAAAACATACACATTTTCAGTGTACATTCAAGTAATGTACATCAAAACATACACATTTTCAGTGTACATTCAAGAAATGTACATCAAAACATACACATTTTCATTGTATATACCAGAAATGTACATCAAAACATACACATTTTCACTGTATATACAAGAAATGTACATCAAAACATACACATTTTCATTGTATATACAAGAAATGTATATCAAAACATACACATTTACAGTGTACATTCAAGAAATGTACATCAAAACATACACTTTTTCATTGTATATACAAGAAATGTGCATCAAACCATACACATTTTCAGTGTATATTCAGGAAATGTACATCAAAACATATACATTTTCATTGTATATACAAGAAATGCACATCAAAACATACACATTTTCAGTGTACATTGGAGAAATGTACATGAAAACATACACATTTTCAGATTACATTCAAGAAATGTATATCAAAGCATTCACATTTTCATTGTATATACAAGAAATGTACATCAAAACATACACATCTTCACTGTACACTAAAAAAATGTACATCAAAACATACACACTTTCAGTGTACATTTAAGAAATGTACATCAAAACATACACATTTACATTGTACATTCAAGAAGTGTACATCAAAACATACACATTTTCATTGTAGATTCAAGAAATGTACATCAAAGCATACACATTTTCATTGTACCTCAAGAAATCTACATCAAAACATACACATTTTCATTGTACACTCAAGAAATGTACATCAAAACATACACATTTTCATTGCACATTCAAGAAATATACATCAAAACATACACATTTTCATTGTACATTCAAGAAATGTACATCAAAACATACTCACTTTCAGTGTACATTCAAGAAATGTACATGAAAATATACACATCTTCAGTGTATAATCAAGAAATGTACATCTAAAACATACACATTTTGAGTGTACATTCAAGAAATATACATAAAAACATACACATTTTCATTGTATATACCAGAAATGTACATCAAAACATACACATTTTCATTGTAGATTCAAGAAATGTACATCAAAACATACACATCTTCATTGTACCTCAAGAAATCTACATCAAAACATACACATTTTGTTTGTACACTCAAGAAATGTATATCAAAACATACACATTTATGTTTGTACACTCAAGAAATGTACATAAAAAACTTACACATTTTCATTGTATATACAAGAATTGTACATCAAAACATACACGTTTACATTGTATATACAAGACATGTACATCAAAACATACACATTTTCATTGTACATTTAAGAAATGTACATCAAAAGATACACATTTTCATTTTATATACCAGAAATGTACATCAAAACATACACATTTTCATTGTACATTCAAGAAATGTACATCAAAACATACACATTTTGAGTGTACATTCAAGAAATATACATCAAAACATACACATTTTCATTGGATATACCAGAAATGTACATCAAAACATACACATTTTCATTGTACATTCAAGAAATGTACATCAAAACATACACATTTTGAGTGTACATTCAAGAAATATACATTAAAGCATACACATTTTCATTGTATATACCAGAAATGTACATCAAAACATACACATTTTCATTGTACATTCAAGAAATGTACATCAAAACATACACATTTTGAAGGTACATTCAAGAGATATACAACAAAACATGCACATTTTCATTGTATATACCAGAAATGTACATCAAAGCATACACATTTTCATTGTATATACCAGAAATGTACATCAAAACATACACATTTTCATTGTACAATCAAGAACTGTACATCAAAACATAAACATTTTCATTGTATATACCAGAAATGTACATCAAAACATACACATTTTCATTGTACATTCAAGAAATGTACAGCAAAAAAACATACCCATTTTCATTGTATATACCAGAAATGTACATCAAAACATACACATTTTCATTGTACATTCAAGAAATGTACATCAAAGCATACACATTTTGAGTGTACATTCAAGAAATATACATCAAAACATACACATTTTCATTGTATATACCAGAAATGCACATCAAAACATACACATTTTCATTGTACATTCAAGAACTGTACATAAAAACATACACATTTTCAGTGTACATTCAAGAAATGTACATCAAAACATACACATTTTCAGTGTACATTCAAGAAATGTACATCAAAACATACAAATTTTCAGTGTATATTCAAGAAATGTACATCAAAACATATACATTTTCATTGTATATACAAGAAATGTACATCAAAACATACACATTTTCAGTGTACATTGGAGAAATGTACATGAAAACATACACATTTTCAGATTACATTCAAGAAATGTACATCAAAGCATACACATTTTCATTGTATATACAAGAAATGTACATCAAAACATACACATCTTCACTGTACACTAAAAAAATGTACATCAAAACATACACACTTTCAGTGTACAGTCAAGAAATGTACATCAAAACATACACATTTACATTGTACATTCAAGAAGTTTACATCAAAACATCCACATTTTCATTGTACATTCAAGAAATGTACATCAAAACATACACATTTTCATTGTACCTCAAGAAATCTACATCAAAACATACACATTTTCATTGTACACTCAAGAAATGTACATCAAAACATACAAATTTTCAGTGTATATTCAAGAAATGTACATCAAAACATACAAATTTTCAGTGTATATTCAAGAAATGTACATCAAAACATATACATTTTCATTGTATATACAAGAAATGTACATCAAAACATACACATTTTCAGTGTACATTTGAGAAATGTACATGAAAACATACACATTTTCAGATTACATTCAAGAAATGTACATCAAAGCATACACATTTTCATTGTACATACAAGAAATATACATCAAAACATACACATTTTCATTGTATATACCAGAAATGCACATCAAAACATACACATTTTCATTGTACATTCAAGAACTGTACATCAAAACATACACATTTTCAGTGTACATTCAAGTAATGTACATCAAAACATACACATTTTCAGTGTACATTCAAGAAATGTACATCAAAACATACATATTTTCATTGTATATACCAGAAATGTACATCAAAACATACACATTTTCACTGTATATACAAGAAATGTACAACTAAACATACACATTTTCATTGTATATACAAGAAATGTATATCAAAACATACACATTTACAGTGTACATTCAAGAAATGTACATCAAAACATACACATTTTCATTGTATATACAAGAAATGTACATCAAACCACACACATTTTCAGTGTATATTCAAGAAATGTACATCAAAACATATACATTTTCATTGTATATACAAGAAATGTACATCAAAACATACACATTTTCAGTGTACATTGGAGAAATGTACATGAAAACATACACATTTTCAGATTACATTCAAGAAATGTACATCAAAGCATACACATTTTCATTGTATATACAAGAAATGTACATCAAAACATACACATCTTCACTGTACACTAAAAAATGTACATCAAAACATACACACTTTCAGTGTACATTCAAGAAATGTACATCAAAACATACACATTTACATTGTACATTCAAGAAGTGTACATCAAAACATACACATTTTCATTTACATTCCAGAAATGTACATCAAAGCATACACATTTTCATTGTACCTCAAGAAATCTACATCAAAACATACACATTTTCATTGTACACTCAAGAAATGTACATCAAAACATACACATTTTCATTGCACATTCAAGAAATATACATCAAAACATACACATTTTCATTGTACATTCAAGAAATGTACATCAAAACATACTCACTTTCAGTGTACATTCAAGAAATGTACTTCAAAATATACACATCTTCAGTGTATAATCAAGAAATGTACATCTAAAACATACACATTTTGAGTGTACATTCAAGAAATATACATAAAAACATACACATTTTCATTGTATATACCAGAAATGTACATCAAAACATACACATTTTCATTGTACATTCAAGAAATGTACATCAAAACATACACATCTTCATTGTACCTCAAGAAATCTACATCAAAACATACACATTTTGTTTGTACACTCAAGAAATGTATATCAAAACATACACATTTATGTTTGTACACTCAAGAAATGTACATAAAAAACTTACACATTTTCATTGTATATACAAGAATTGTACATCAAAACATACACGTTTTCATTGTATATACAAGACATGTACATCAAAACATACACATTTTCATTGTACATTTAAGAAATGTACATCAAAAGATACACATTTTCATTGTACATTTAAGAAATGTACATCAAGACATACACATTTTCAGTGTACATTCAAGAAATGTACATCAAAACATACACATTTTCATTGTATATACCAGAAATGTACATCAAAACATACACATTTTCATTGTATATACAAGAAATGTACACTAAAACATACACATTTTCATTGTACATTCAAGAAATGTATATCAAAACTTACACATTTTCAGTGTACATTCAAGAAATGTACATCAAAACATACACATTTTCATTGTATATACCAGAAATGTACATCAAAACATACACATTTTCATTGTATATACAAGAAATGTACACTAAAACATACACATTTTCATTGTACATTCAAGAAATGTACATCAAAACACACACATTTTCATTGTACATTCAAGAAATGTAAATCAAAACATACTCATTTTCAGTGTACATTGAACAAATGTACATCAAAATATACACATTTTCAGTGTATAATCAAGAAATGTACATCTAAAACATACACATTTTGAGTGTACGTTCAGGAAATATACATCAAAACATACACATTTTCATTGGATATACCAGAAATGTACATCAAAACATACACATTTTCATTGTACAATCAAGAAATGAACATCAAAACATAAACATTTTCATTGTATATACCAGAAATGTACATCAAAACATACACATTTTAATTGTACATTCAAGAAATGTACATCAAAGCATACCCATTTTCATTGTATATACCAGAAATGTACATCAAAACATACACATTTTCATTGTACATTCAAGAAATGTACATCAAAACATACACATTTTGAGTGTACATTCAAGAAATATACATCAAAACATACACATTTTCATTGGATATACCAGAAATGTACATCAAAACATACACATTTTCATTGTACATTCAAGAAATGTACATCAAAACATACACATTTTGAGTGTACATTCAAGAAATATACATTAAAGCATACACATTTTCATTGTATATACCACAAATGTACATCAAAACATACACATTTTCATTGTACATTCAAGAAATGTACATCAAAACATGCACATTTTCATTGTATATACCAGAAATGTACATCAAAGCATACACATTTTCATTGTATATACCAGAAATGTACATCAAAGCATACACATTTTCATTGTATATACCAGAAATGTACATCAAAACATACACATTTTCATTGTACAATCAAGAACTGTGCATCAAAACATAAACATTTTCATTGTATATACCAGAAATGTACATCAAAACATACACATTTTCATTGTACATTCAAGAAATGTACAGCAAAAAAACATACCCATTTTCATTGTATATACCAGAAATGTACATCAAAACATACACATTTTCATTGTACATTCAAGAAATGTACATCAAAACATACACATTTTGAGTGTACATTCAAGAAATATACATCAAAACATACACATTTTCATTGTATATACCAGAAATGCACATCAAAACATACACATTTTCATTGTACATTCAAGAACTGTACATCAAAACATACACATTTTCAGTGTACATTCAAGAAATGTACATCAAAACATACACATTTTCAGTGTACATTCAAGAAATGTACATCAAAACATACAAATTTTCAGTGTATATTCAAGAAATGTACATCAAAACATATACATTTTCATTGTATATACAAGAAATGTACATCAAATCATACACATTTTCAGTGTACATTGGAGAAATGTACATGAAAACATACACATTTTCAGATTACATTCAAGAAATGTACATCAAAGCATACACATTTTCATTGTATATACAAGAAATGTACATCAAAACATACACATCTTCACTGTACACTAAAAAAATGTACATCAAAACATACACACTTTCAGTGTACATTCAAGAAATGTACATCAAAACATACACATTTACATTGTACATTCAAGAAGTGTACATCAAAACATACACATTTTCATTGTACATTCAAGAAATGTACATCAAAACATACACATTTTCATTGTACCTCAAGAAATCTACATCAAAACATACACATATTCATTGTACACTCAAGAAATGTACATCAAAACATACACATTTTCATTGCACATTCAAGAAATGTACATCAAAACATACACATTTTCATTGTACATTCAAGAAATGTACAGCAAAAAAACATACCCATTTTCATTGTATATACCAGAAATGTACATCAAAACATACACATTTTCATTGTACATTCAAGAAATGTACATCAAAACATACACATTTTGAGTGTACATTCAAGAAATATACATCAAAACATACACATTTTCATTGTATATACCAGAAATGCACATCAAAAAAAACACATTTTCATTGTACATTCAAGAACTGTACATCAAAACATACACATTTTCAGTGTACATTCAAGAAATGTACATCAAAACATACACATTTTCAGTGTACATTCAAGAAATGTACATCAAAACATACAAATTTTCAGTGTATATTCAAGAAATGTACATCAAAACATATACATTTTCATTGTATATACAAGAAATGTACATCAAAACATACACATTTTCAGTGTACATTGGAGAAATGTACATGAAAACATACACATTTTCAGATTACATTCAAGAAATGTACATCAAAGCATACACATTTTCATTGTATATACAAGAAATGTACATCAAAACATACACATCTTCACTGTACACTAAAAAAATGTACATCAAAACATACACACTTTCAGTGTACAGTCAAGAAATGTACATCAAAACATACACATTTACATTGTACATTCAAGAAGTGTACATCAAAACATCCACATTTTCATTGTACATTCAAGAAATGTACATCAAAACATACACATTTTCATTGTACCTCAAGAAATCTACATCAAAACATACACATTTTCATTGTACACTCAAGAAATGTACATCAAAACATACAAATTTTCAGTGTATATTCAAGAAATGTACATCAAAATATACAAATTTTCAGTGTATATTCAAGAAATGTGCATCAAAACATATACATTTTCATTGTATATACAAGAAATGTACATCAAAACATACACATTTTCAGTGTACATTGGAGAAATGTACATGAAAACACACACATTTTCAGATTACATTCAAGAAATGTACATCAAAGCATACACATTTTCATTGTATATACAAGAAATATACATCAAAACATACACATTTTCATTGTATATACCAGAAATGCACATCAAAACATACACATTTTCATTGTACATTCAAGAACTGTACATCAAAACATACACATTTTCAGTGTACATTCAAGTAATGTACATCAAAACATACACATTTTCAGTGTACATTCAAGAAATGTACATCAAAACATACACATTTTCATTGTATATACCAGAAATGTACATCAAAACATACACATTTTCACTGTATATACAAGAAATGTACATCAAAACATACACATTTTCATTGTATATACAAGAAATGTATATCAAAACATACACATTTACAGTGTACATTAAAGAAATGTACATCAAAACATACACATTTTCATTGTATATACAAGAAATGTACATCAAACCACACACATTTTCAGTGTATATTCAAGAAATGTACATCAAAACATATACATTTTCATTGTATATACAAGAAATGTACATCAAAACATACACATTTTCAGTGTACATTGGAGAAATGTACATGAAAACATACACATTTTCAGATTACATTCAAGAAATGTACATCAAAGCATACACATTTTCATTGTATATACAAGAAATGTACATCAAAACATACACATCTTCACTGTACACTAAAAAAATGTACATCAAAACATACACACTTTCAGTGTACATTCAAGAAATGTACATCAAAACATACACATTTACATTGTACATTCAAGAAGTGTACATCAAAACATACACATTTTCATTTACATTCAAGAAATGTACATCAAAGCATACACATTTTCATTGTACCTCAAGAAATCTACATCAAAACATACACATTTTCATTGTACACTCAAGAAATGTACATCAAAACATACACATTTTCATTGCACATTCAAGAAATATACATCAAAACATACACATTTTCATTGTACATTCAAGAAATGTACATCAAAACATACTCACTTTCAGTGTACATTCAAGAAATGTACTTCAAAATATACACATCTTCAGTGTATAATCAAGAAATGTACATCTAAAACATACACATTTTGAGTGTACATTCAAGAAATATACATAAAAACATACACATTTTCATTGTATATACCAGAAATGTACATCAAAACATACACATTTTCATTGTACATTCAAGAAATGTACATCAAAACATACACATCTTCATTGTACCTCAAGAAATCTACATCAAAACATACACATTTTGTTTGTACACTCAAGAAATGTATATCAAAACATACACATTTATGTTTGTACACTCAAGAAATGTACATAAAAAACTTACACATTTTCATTGTATATACAAGAATTGTACATCAAAACATACACGTTTTCATTGTATATACAAGACATGTACATCAAAACATACACATTTTCATTGTACATTTAAGAAATGTACATCAAAAGATACACATTTTCATTGTACATTCAAGAAATGTACATCAAGACATACACATTTTCAGTGTACATTCAAGAAATGTACATCAAAACATACACATTTTCATTGTATATACCAGAAATGTACATCAAAACATACACATTTTCATTGTATATACAAGAAATGTACACTAAAACATACACATTTTCATTGTACATTCAAGAAATGTACATCAAAACATACACATTTTGAGTGTACATTCAAGAAATATACATCAAAACATACACATTTTCATTGTATATACCAGAAATGCACATCAAAACATACACATTTTCATTGTACATTCAAGAACTGTACATCAAAACATACACATTTTCAGTGTACATTCAAGAAATGTACATCAAAACATACACATTTTCAGTGTACATTCAAGAAATGTACATCAAAACATACAAATTTTCAGAGTATATTCAAGAAATGTACATCAAAACATATACATTTTCATTGTATATACAAGAAATGTACATCAAAACATACACATTTTCAGTGTACATTAGAGAAATGTACATGAAAACATAGACATTTTCAGATTACATTCAAGAAATGTACATCAAAGCATACACATTTTCATTGTATATACAAGAAATGTACATCAAAACATACACATCTTCACTGTACACTAAAAAAATGTACATCAAAACATACACACTTTCAGTGTACATTCAAGAAATGTACATCAAAACATACACATTTACATAACTACATTCAAGAAGTGTACATCAAAACATACACATTTTCATTGTACATTCAAGAAATGTACATCAAAACATACACATTTTCATTGTACCTCAAGAAATCTACATCAAAACATACACATATTCATTGTACACTCAAGAAATGTACATCAAAACATACACATTTTCATTGCACATTCAAGAAATATACAGAATATAAGAAATGTACATCACAACATACTCATTTTCAGTGTACCTTCAAGAAATGTACATCAAAATATACACATCTTCAGTGTATAATCAAGAAATGTACATCTAAAACATACACATTTTGAGTGTACATTCAAGAAATATACATCAGAACATACACATTTTCATTGTATATACCAGAAATGTACATCAAAACATACACATCTTCATTGTACATTCAAGAAATGTACATCAAAACATACACATCTTCATTGTACCTCAAGAAATCTACATCAAAACATACACATTTTGTTTGTACACTCAAGAAATGTATATCAAAACATACACATTTATGTTTGTACACTCAAGAAATGTACATAAAAAACTTACACATTTTCATTGTATATACAAGAATTGTACATCAAAACATACACGTTTTCATTGTATATACAAGACATGTACATCAAAACATACACATTTTCATTGTACATTTAAGAAATGTACATCAAAAGATACACATTTTCATTTTATATACCAGAAATGTACATCAAAACATACACATTTTCATTGTACATTCAAGAAATGTACATCAAAACATACACATTTTCAGTGTACATTCAAGAAATGTACATCAAAACATACATATTTTCATTGTATATACCAGAAATGTACATCAAAACATACACATTTTCATTGTATATACAAGAAATGTACACTAAAACATACACATTTTCATTGTACATTCAAGAAATGTATATCAAAACTTACACATTTTCAGTGTACATTCAAGAAATGTACATCAAAACACACACATTTTCATTGTACATTCAAGAAATGTAAATCAAAACATACTCATTTTCAGTGTACATTGAAGAAATGTACATCAAAATATACACATTTTCAGTGTATAATCAAGAAATGTACATCTAAAACATACACATTTTGAGTGTACATTCAGGAAATATACATCAAAACATACACATTTTCATTGGATATACCAGAAATGTACATCAAAACATACACATTTTCATTGTACAATCAAGAAATGTACATCAAAACATAAACATTTTCATTGTATATACCAGAAATGTACATCAAAACATACACATTTTAATTGTACATTCAAGAAATGTACATCAAAGCATACCCATTTTCATTGTATATACCAGAAATGTACATCAAAACATACACATTTTCATTGTACATTCAAGAAATGTACATCAAAACATACACATTTTGAGTGTACATTCAAGAAATATACATCAAAACATACACATTTTCATTGGATATACCAGAAATGTACATCAAAACATACACATTTTCATTGTACATTCAAGAAATGTACATCAAAACATACACATTTTGAGTGTACATTCAAGAAATATACATTAAAGCATACACATTTTCATTGTATATACCAGAAATGTACATCAAAACATACACATTTTCATTGTACATTCAAGAAATGTACATCAAAACATACACATTTTCCCCTCCGAAGGAGTGTCGCCTTGCCGTGGCGGAGGGGCTCAGTACCCGAACCAGACGGCCTGCTACGTGTGTCTTTGTGACCACTGGTAGGCAAGAGGTGAGGGGAAGCTAAGAACATTCCAAACGGGTAGATGAGGCTCGGTAGTCTTGGTCGACAACTCATCTAGGAGAAGAGGACTCCGAAATCAAACTCCGCCAGGGGAACCTACCACGGTAGGTCCGGGTTTGGCGCACCCGGGGCCCCCAGCTGCGCACAATCATTTCACCCCCTCCACCTTCATTAACTGTGCCACGTGCGACGTTTTGTGTTGCTTTTTATATCACCCTCTTCCTCTTCTAGGTTTATTCTGATTATTAGTTTGTAAGTTCCTAGATTTATAACTCCTGTCTCACCAGCAGGGATCTTTCCTATCTCCGTGGTCCTGTCCCACGGTTTTCGGCGCGGCCCCCGACTTGTGTGCTCTTCGGAGGTCTCAGGCGCGAAGGTTAGGCGGACCCTTCACACTGCCCCCATGTGTAGCCTTAGGTGCGGAGCCCGTCCACACGTCAAGTACACCCACGTAGCTCCTTGAGGGCACGGCCGGTGTTAATCTCCCGACGGCCGCGTGCCGTCGGGTTAGTATCACCGGCCGGACGTGTTACCGCTGACGGAACCCCGGTGTAATCAACCCGAAGTCCCCTGAATCCACGCTGACTCCGTTGAGGCAGCGTGAGCTAAAGCGGGGAGCCACAGGCGGTTATTCCTGTGGTGGGGGCATAAAACCGGGGTGTCACGTGGTGAACGGTTTACCCATGCGGACAAGCAGTGGAGATCGGTGGGTAGCCCCTCTGAAGTACGCTTTGAGGTCAGTCATGGAGGGGTCTCCATGGCGGCACAGACCGTGTTGATTTTGGTGTCTTTCTTTCTTTGACCCCCGGATGGCAGGCTGACGCTGACGGTTCCGGATGGGGGTCCAATTTCATTATGCAACCGCGCAAACCCTCCCTCTACGACAGTTTTCTTGTGATGACCTTGGCATGTGAACGGAAGACGATGAAGGATATAAGTCCGTTTTATATTAAAAAAGAAATAGACCGAATTTGTGGGCCGGTAAAGAATGCGGCACGGTTAAGAGACGGTACGCTATTGATAGAGGTCCTTACGGCAGATCAATCACAGAAGTTGCTGAAGGCGACTTTGTTGGGCTCCTACCCCATTCGGGTAGCCCCACACAAATCGTTGAACACCTGCAGGGGAGTAGTAACGACCTCCAGCCTGGACGATCTGTCGAATGACGAAATAGTAACGTGCCTGTCAGATCAGCGCGTGTGTCAGGCATACCGTCTGACGCGAAAACAGGATGGGAAGGAGTTGGCTTTACGCACGGTTTTCCTTACATTTAAGGGAACTAAACTGCCAGAATACATCTACTGCGGCTACGAGCGTGCCGCAGTACGGCAGTATGTGCCAAATCCTATGCGGTGCTTCCAGTGCCAGAAGTTCGGCCATACGAAGACATCGTGCACCCATCCTGCTGTCTGTGAGCGTTGTGGCTTGTCAGCACATGAGGGCACGGCGTGTACCCGTGATCCTCAATGTGTTAACTGTGGAGCGAGTCATCCATCTAGCTCGCGTCAGTGTGCGAAGTTTCTGGATGAAAAGTGTATACAGGAGCTACGCGTGAAAGAACATCTTACGTTTCCAGAGGCGCGTCGTCGCTTTGAGCAGCTGCAACCTGCGACCACCACAGGCTATGCCTTGGCTGCCCGACGCGCTCCTGTCAACACCGTAGCGATTCAGCATGTCCCTGTATCAGATGCTTCCACACAGACAGACCTACCAGCGAGTATCGTTCCACTGTCTCGTACCACACGTGCACCAGCTACAACATCTACAGCCGTGCAGACACCAGCTCACAAGGCGTCCACAAGCCGTAGCCAACCTGTTGAAAGTCATTCTTCTAGGTCTACTATTCGCGCAAGCAGCCGCACATCCTCAATGAAGTCCCGCTCCCGCTCCCGTTCCGCGAGCCGCAGGGGATCTTCAGACTCACGAACATCCGAGGAGTCAGCAGAGGATGGCGAAATTAATCTCCCCCGTCCGAAGTCGGTTAAGGTAAAAATGAAGAAGAAAAAGATGAAGACCAATCACTAACCTCTTCTCTACCATGGAAATAATCCAGTGGAATGTTAATGGGTTCCGGGCACGTCTTCCGGACATACAACATCTCGTTTCGCAACGCTCTCCATCTATCGTCTGTCTACAAGAAACGCACCTGCACCCGAACCACGCATTACATCTTCGTGGTTTTTCGGCATTTAGACATGACTCTGTAGCTGATAGACGAGCAAGCGGAGGTGTTGCCATCCTGGTGGCGCATACTATCTCTGCCACCAGTTTGCCACTTAACACGCCGCTGCAAGCTGTAGCGATCCGCGTACAGCTGCAGAGCGTCTGTGTCTCTATTTGCAATGTCTATCTGCCACCGGTCAGTGTCGTACACAAGAACGATTTTCGGGCTCTCTTGGCACAGATTCCGTCACCACTCATCTTTCTCGGCGATCTGAATGCCAAACACACTCACTGGGGCTCCGACACTGACGATGCTCGAGGGTGCCTTGTAGCAGACGTTTGCGATATGTCCGGCTTAGTCTTATTAAACACTGGCGTGCCTACTTTCTTATCATCTGCCTATGGTACACACTCCGCGCTTGACGTTTCTTATAGTACTCCGTCACTGGTACCTCTAATCGATTGGTCGGTACTCTCCGACTTATTTGGCAGTGATCACTACCCCATTAACATTCACCTATCCGGCCACCATTCTGTGCCAACACGCTATCCTCACTGGATTATTTCCAAGGCTGACTGGGGGAAATTTCGTTCCCTCATTCACCTTACCGACAATGTTTTTACCACCATTGATGATATGGTAGGGTATTTTACCTGTTCTATCCTTCTCGCAGCGGATTCCAGCATTCCTCGAAGTTCATCTACACCACGTCACGTTCCTGTACCTTGGTGGTCTGAGGAATGCCGTTTGGCTATTAAAGCACGCAAACGTGCTCTGCGTGTCTTTACTTTACATCCTACAGAGGCTAACTTTGTAGCGTTTAAGCGTGCTCGTGCTAGGGCACGATTTGTAGTTAGAGATGCCAAACGCAAGTCATGGGAAAAATATGTCTGTTCCCTTTCCCGTCGAAGTTCGGCACAAAGGGTGTGGGCTGCTGTCCGGCGCATGTACGGGAAGTATCGCCGGACGTCTATCCCCGGTCTAGCCGTACAGGGCTCCCATTACACCAGCGAGCAGGACATCGCCGACGCCCTTGCCGACGCCTTCGCTGTTATTAGCCAAACGGATAGTTACGACAGAGCCTTTGTCCCTATTAAGGAATCTGCAGAGAGGATAGTTTTAGATTTTAAGAGCGACTGTACTGAACCGTACAACGCACCATTTACAGAAGCAGAGTTGGCACATTCTTTGTCCCTCGCGAAGGACTCTTCTCCTGGTCCTGATGACATCCACCGACAAATGCTGCTTCATCTCCCACCTACGGCTATCTCCTTCCTGCTGAGCATCTATAATCGCATCTGGCTTCAGCAGGTTTTCCCGTCTTCCTGGCGAGAGGGTATTGTCATCCCTATCCCTCGTCCTGGAAATGACCGGACACTTCCCTCTAGCTACCGCCCTATTTGCCTAACGAGTGTCGTTTGTAAGACCTTGGAACGCATGATTAACACTCGCTTAGTGTGGTGGCTAGAGACGAATAACCTGCTGAGCAATGTTCAGTGCGGTTTTCGTCGCAATCGCTCCAGTGTCGACAACCTGACGCGCATGGAAGCTTATATTCAAAACGCCTTTTTACTGAAGCAGCATGTCGTGGGTGTCTTCTTCGATCTGCAGAAGGCCTACGACACCACCTGGCGCTATGGGATACTCCGTACTCTGCATGAGTACGGTTTACGTGGTCATTTAGCGATTTTTGTTTTTAACTTTTTAAAATTACGCCGCTTTCGTGTCCACATTGGGACCACAATCTCACAGGAGAGGATTCAGGAGAATGGTGTACCCCAGGGGTCGATTCTGAGCGTCTCGCTTTTCGCCGTTGCCATTAACGGTATCACTAGTGTTGTTCGCAGCGGAATACCGATGTCGCTGTATGTTGACGATTTTGCTATATACTACCGCTCCTATAACCTTGAGCACATTGAACGTCAACTGCAGCTGACCTTAACATCCATCGCCGAGTGGGCGCTTCGCACCGGCTTTCAGTTCTCCCCTGCGAAAACACAGTGCATCCACTTTCATCGACTTCGTGGTGTACATCCTCCTGATCTTTATTTGAGGGGCACTTGTCTACCGTTTGTACCGCACCTTAAGTTTTTGGGCGTTCACCTCGACAGCACACTCAAATGGGAGCACCATATTCGCTATCTTCGTGCTTCCTGCGATCGCGCGCTTCGGGTGCTCCGGGTATTAACTGGGGCATCTTGGGGTGGGGATCGCACGGTAATGTTGAGGCTGTATCGCTCATTGGTCCGGTCCAAGCTAGACTACGGCTGTTTTATTTATGGCGCGGCGACCGCCTCTAAACTCCGTCTTTTAAATACTGTTCATCATACTGGTATCCGCCTTGCCACTGGAGCTTTCCGAACTAGTCGAGTCGAGTGTCTTTATGTTGAGTCTGGTGAACCTCCGTTGTCTATCCGTCGCTCGTTGCTGCTCTGCTCTTATGTAGCCCGTTTGGCAGCTAACCCTGGTCATCCGTCCTTTCAATGCGTATTGCATCCAGACCTTGCGCACCGTTACCTACGAAATACTACTATATCCCGCCCCTGTGGTATAAGGTTTCAAGAACTGCATTCCGCACAAGCCCTTCAACTGCCTGCTGTAGAACGTTCTTCTCTTGGCCGTTACCCTCCCTGGCAACTCCAACGTGCCAGTTTCGACCTGGAGCTTTCGGGCTGTGCTAAATCAACTACCCCTCATTCGGTTTTCCGCCAACTTTTTGCCGAAATCCTGGGCCGTTATCGAAGCTATACTCCGGTATTTACCGACGGCTCCCAGGTGGGGGTAGCTACAGGGTGCAGTTTCATATGTAACGGTGAGGCTCACCAGTATCGTCTTCCGGACTATAGTTCCGTTTTCACTGCCGAGCTGTTTGCCATCTTTTATTTTTTACTTTTTATTTCCAGCTCAAATCCGGGAAATTTTATTATCTGTTGTGACTGTTTGAGCGCTATTCAGGCGCTGCAACAGTTTGTTGGCAACTCGGCATTGATTCTGAAAATACAGACACTCGTATCTCAGTTGCTCTCTCGCGGATACCAGTTCGTTTTTACCTGGACCCCGGGCCATGTGGGTATTCACGGCAACGAGGAGGCTGATGCAGCTGCTAAGTCTGCTTGTCGCTTGCCGGGATTATCAACGCGCACACTGCCTTTTACAGATGTGCGGCGATACTTTCGTCGACATTTATTAACTGTATGGCAGCATTCATGGGAAGCGCTGGCTGGCACTCAATTGCGGACAATTAAGGACGGTGTTCAACCCTGGCTGACCTCCTGCAGAGATTCCAGGCGGGCTGAAGTTATTCTAACCCGCCTGAGGATAGGGCACACACGAGCCACACATGGCTACCTTTTGCGTGGCGACCCGGCGCCTGTCTGTCCTACATGTGACATCGAACTGTCCGTCGCACATATATTACTGGACTGTCCGCAATACGCTCGTGAGCGCCAATCTATTGGTCTGGGGTCTACAGTAGCCTCTATTCTAGGCGACGACCCGGAATCTGTAGCTAAGACTCTACAGTTCGTCGCCGATATTGGCTTCGATAGACAGGTCTGACATGTGATTTTAACCCTTTAAGATTTCTTTTATATGTTTTAAAGTCTCGACTTTTTAAACCTCAGACTTGTTTTTCTTTATAATTTATAATGGATTTTATATTTTTACAGTTTTATGATATTTTAGATATTTTATACCTCACATTTTACCGCGTTAGTTTAGAATTTTACCCATCTCGTTTAATTTTCATTTTAACTATGTGAGTGTGTTTTAGATTGTTTAACTGTGGGCCCAAATGACCTCGTTGTCGTCGGGCCGTTAAACCCCACACACTCACTCACTCACTCACTCACATACACATTTTGAGTGTACATTCAAGAGATATACAACAAAACATGCACATTTTCACTGTATATACCAGAAATGTACATCAAAGCATACACATTTTCATTGTATATACCAGAAATGTACATCAAAACATACACATTTTCATTGTACAATCAAGAACTGTACATCAAAACATAAACATTTTCATTGTATATACCAGAAATGTACATCAAAACATACACATTTTCATTGTACATTCAAGAAATGTACAGCAAAAAAACATACCCATTTTCATTGTATATACCAGAAATGTACATCAAAACATACACATTTTCATTGTACATTCAAGAAATGTACATCAAAACATACACATTTTGAGTGTACATTCAAGAAATATACATCAAAACATACACATTTTCATTGTATATACCAGAAATGCACATCAAAACATACACATTTTCATTGTACATTCAAGAACTGTACATCAAAACATACACATTTTCAGTGTACATTCAAGAAATGTACATCAAAACATACACATTTTCAGTGTACATTCAAGAAATGTACATCAAAACATACAAATTTTCATTGTATATACCAGAAATGTACATCAAAACATACACATCTTCACTGTCCACTAAAGAAATGTACATCAAAACATACACACTTTCAGTGTACATTCAAGAAATGTACATCAAAACATACACATTTTCATTGTACACTCAAGAAATGTACATCAAAACATACACATTTTCATTGTATATACCAGAAATGCACATCAAAACATACACATTTTCATTGTACATTCAAGAAATGTACATCAAAACATACACATTATCGGTGTACATTCAAGAAATGTACATCAAAACATACACATTTTCATTGTACATTCAAGAAATATAGATCAAAACATACACATTTTCATTGTATATTCAAGAAATGTACATCAAAACATACACATTTTCATTGTACACTCAAGAAATGTACATCAAAACATACACATTTTTATTGTACACTCAAGAAATGTACATGAAAACATACACTCTTTCATGGTAAATTCAAGAAATGTATATCAAAACATACACATTTTCATTGTACATTCAAGAAATGTACATCAAAACATACACATTTTCAGTGTACATTCAAGAAGTGTATAACAAAAAATACACATTTTCAGTGTACATTCAAGAAATGTACATCAAAACAAACACATTTTCATTGTACACTAAAGAAATGTATATCAAAACATACACATTTTCATTGTACATTCAAGAAATATACATCAAAAGATACACATTTTCATTGTATATACCGGAAATGTACATCAAAACACACATTTTCATTGTATATACCAGAAATGTACATCAAAACATATACATTTTCATTGTACATTCAAGAAATGTACATCAAAACATACACATTTTGAGTGTACATTCAAGAGATAAACAACAAAACATGCACATTTTCATTGTATATACCAGAAATGTACATCAAAACATACACATTTTCATTGTATATACCAGCAATGTACATCAAAACATACACATTTTCATTGTACAATCAAGAAATGTACATCAAAACATAAACATTTTCATTGTATATACCAGAAATGTACATCAAAACATACACATTTTCATTGTACATTCAAGAAATGTACAGCAAAACATAACCATTTTCATTGTATATACCAGAAATGTACATCAAAACATACACATTTTCATTGTACATTTAAGAAATGTACATCAAAACATACACATTTTGAGTGTACATTCAAGAAATATACATCAAAACATACACATTTTCATTGTATATACCAGAAATGCACATCAAAACATACACATTTTCATTGCACATTCAAGAACTGTACATCAAAACATACACATTTTCAGTGTACATTCAAGTAATGTACATCAAAACATACACATTTTCAGTGTACATTCAAGAAATGTACATCAAAACATACACATTTTCATTGTATATACAAGAAATGTACATCAAACCATACACATTTTCAGTGTATATTCAAGAAATGTACATCAAAACATATACATTTTCATTGTATATACAAGAAATGTACATCAAAACATACACATTTTCAGTGTACATTGGAGAAATGTACATGAAAACATACACATTTTCAGATTACATTCAAGAAATGTACATCAAAGCATACACATTTTCATTGTATATACAAGAAATGCACATCAAAACATACACATTTTCATTGTACATTCAAGAAATGTACATCAAAACATACACATTTTCATTGTATATACAAGAAATGTATATCAAAACATACACATTTACAGTGTACATTCAAGAAATGTACATCAAAACATACACATTTTCATTGTATATACAAGAAATGTACATCAAACCATACACATTTTCAGTGTATATTCAAGAAATGTACATCAAAACATATACATTTTCATTGTATATACAAGAAATGTACATCAAAACATACACATTTTCAGTGTACATTGGAGAAATGTACATGAAAACATACACATTTTCAGATTACATTCAAGAAATGTACATCAAAGCATACACATTTTCATTGTATATACAAGAAATGTACATCAAAACATACACATCTTCACTGTACACTAAAAAAATGTACATCAAAACATACACACTTTTAGTGTACATTCAAGAAATGTACATCAAAACATACACATTTACATTGTACATTCAAGAAGGTTACATCAAAACATACACATTTTCATTGTACATTCAGAAATGTACATCAAAACATACACATTTTCATTGTACCTCAAGAAATCTACATCAAAACATACACATTTTCATTGCACATTCAAGAAATATACATCAAAACATACACATTTTCATTGTACATTCAAGAAATGTACATCAAAACATACTCATTTTCAGTGTACATTCAAGAAATGTACATCAAAATATACACATCTTCAGTGTATAATCAAGAAATGTACATCTAAAACATACACATTTTGAGTGTACATTCAAGAAATATACATCAAAACATACACATTTTCATTGTATATACCAGAAATGTACATCAAAACATACACATTTTCATTGTACATTCAAGAAATGTACATCAAAACATACACATCTTCATTGTACCTCAAGAAATCTACATCAAAACATACACATTTTGTTTGTACACTCAAGAAATGTATATCAAAACATACACATTTATGTTTGTACACTCAAGAAATGTACATAAAAAACTTACACATTTTCATTGTATATACAAGAATTGTACATCAAAACATACACGTTTTCATTGTATATACAAGACATGTACATCAAAACATACACATTTTCATTGTACATTTAAGAAATGTACATCTAAACATACACATTTTCATTTTATATACCAGAAATGTACATCAAAACATACACATTTTCATTGTACATTCAAGAAATGTACATCAAAACATACACATTTTCAGTGTACATTCAAGAAATGTACTTCAAAACATACACATTTTCATTGTATATACCAGAAATGTACATCAAAACATACACATTTTCATTGTATATACAAGAAATGGACACTAAAACATACACATTTTCATTGTACATTCAAGAAATGTATATCAAAACTTACACATTTTCAGTGTACATTCAAGAAATGTACATCAAAACACACACATTTTCATTGTACATTCAAGAAATGTAAATCAAAACATACTCATTTTCAGTGTACATTGAAGAAATATACATCAAAACATACACATTTTCATTGGATATACCAGACATGTACATCAAAACATACACATTTTCATTGTACAATCAAGAAATGTACATCAAAACATAAACATTTTCATTGTATATACCAGAAATGTACATCAAAACATACACATTTTCATTGTACATTCAAGAAATGTACATCAAAACATACACATTTTGAGTGTACATTCAAGAAATATACATCAAAACATACACATTTTCATTGGATATACCAGAAATGTACATCAAAACATACACATTTTCATTGTACATTCAAGAAATGTACATCAAAACATACACATTTTGAGTGTACATTCAAGAAATATACATTAAAGCATACACATTTTCATTGTATATACCAGAAATGTACATCAAAACATACACATTTTCATTGTACATTCAAGAAATGTACATCAAAACATACAGATTTTGAGTGTACATTCAAGAGATATACAACAAAACATGCACATTTTCATTGTATATACCAGAAATGTACATCAAAGCATACACATTTTCATTGTACAATCAAGAAATGTACATCAAAACATAAACATTTTCATTGTATATACCAGAAATGTACATCAAAACATACACATTTTCATTGTACATTCAAGAAATGTACAGCAAAAAAACATACCCATTTTCATTGTATATACCAGAAATGTACATCAAAACATACACATTTTCATTGTACATTCAAGAAATGTACATCAAAACATACACATTTTGAGTGTACATTCAAGAAATATACATCAAAACATACACATTTTCATTGTATATACCAGAAATGCACGTCAAAACATACACATTTTCATTGTACATTCAAGAACTGTACATCAAAACATACACATTTTCAGTGTACATTCAAGAAATGTACATCAAAACATACACATTTTCAGTGTACATTCAAGAAATGTACATCAAAGCATACACATTTTCAGTGTACATTCAAGAAATGTACATCAAAACATACACATCTTCACTGTACACTAAAGAAATGTACATCAAAACATACACACTCTCAGTGTACATTCAAGAAATGTACATCAAAACATACACATTTTCATTGTACACTCAAGAAATGTACATCAAAACATACACATTTTCATTGTATATACCAGAAATGCACATTAAACATACACATTTTCATTGCACATTCAAGAAATGTACATCAAAACATACACATTATCGGTGTACATTCAAGAAATGTACATCAAAACATACACATTTTCATTGTACATTCAAGAAATGTAGATCAAAACATACACATTTTCATTGTATATTCAAGAAATGTACATCAAAACATACACATTTTCATTGTACACTCAAGAAATGTACATCAAAACATACACATTTTTATTGTACACTCAAGAAATGTACATCAAAACATACACTCTTTCATGGTACATTCAAGAAATGTATATCAAAACACACACATTTTCATTGTACATTCAAGAAATGTACATCAAAACATACACATTTTCAGTGTACATTCAAGAAGTGTATAACAAAAAATACACATTTTCAGTGTACATTCAAGAAATGTACATCAAAACATACACATTTTCAGTGTACATTCAAGAAATGTACATCAAAACATACACATTTTCATTGTATATACAAGAAATGTACATCAAAACATACACATTTTCATTGGACACTAAAGAAATGTACATCAAAACATACACATTTTCAGTGTACATTCAGGAAATGTACATCAAAACATACACATTTTCAATGTACATTCAAGAAATGTAGATCAAAACATACACACTTTCATTGTACATTCAAGAAATGTACATCAAAACATACACTTTTTCATTGTACACTAAGAAATGTACATCAAAACATACACATTTTTATTGTACACTCAAGAAATGTACATCAAAACATACACTTTTTCATTGTGCATTCAAGAAATGTATATCAAAACATACACATTTTCGTTGTACATTCAAGAAATGTACATCAAAACATACACATTTTCAGTGTACATTCAAGAAATGTATAACAAAAAATACACATTTTCAGTGTACATTCAAGAAATGTACATCAAAACAAACACATTTTCATTGTACACTAAAGAAATGTATATCAAAACATACGCATTTTCAATGTACATTCAATAAATATACATCAAAACATACACATTTTCAGTGTACATTCAAGAAATGTACATCAAAACATACACATTTTCATTGTACACTCAAGAAATGTACATCAAAACATACACATTTTCAGTGTACATTCAAGAAATGTACATCAAAACATACACATTTTCAGTGTACATTCAAGAAATGTACATCAAAACATACAAATTTTCATTGTATATACCAGAAATGTACATCAAAACATACACATCTTCACTGTACACTAAAGAAATGTACATCAAAACATACACACTCTCAGTGTACATTCAAGAAATGTACATCAAAACATACACATTTTCATTGTACACTCAAGAAATGTACATCAAAACATACACATTTTCATTGTATATACCAGAAATGCACATTAAACATACACATTTTCATTGCACATTCAAGAAATGTACATCAAAACATACACATTATCGGTGTACATTCAAGAAATGTACATCAAAACATACACATTTTCATTGTACATTCAAGAAATGTAGATCAAAACATACACATTTTCATTGTATATTCAAGAAATGTACATCAAAACATACACATTTTTATTGTACACTCAAGAAATGTACATCAAAACATACACTCTTTCATGGTACATTCAAGAAATGTATATCAAAACACACACATTTTCATTGTACATTCAAGAAATGTACATCAAAACATACACATTTTCAGTGTACATTCAAGAAGTGTATAACAAAAAATACACATTTTCAGTGTACATTCAAGAAATGTACATCAAAACATACACATTTTCAGTGTACATTCAAGAAATGTACATCAAAACATACACATTTTCATTGTATATACAAGAAATGTACATCAAAACATACACATTTTCATTGGACACTAAAGAAATGTACATCAAAACATACACATTTTCAGTGTACATTCAGGAAATGTACATCAAAACATACACATTTTCATTGTACATTCAAGAAATGTAGATCAAAACATACACACTTTCATTGTACATTCAAGAAATGTACATAAAAACATACACTTTTTCATTGTACACTCAAGAAATGTACATCAAAACATACACATTTTTATTGTACACTCAAGAAATGTACATCAAAACATACACTTTTTCATTGTGCATTCAAGAAATGTATATCAAAACATACACATTTTCGTTGTACATTCAAGAAATGTACATCAAAACATACACATTTTCAGTGTACATTCAAGAAATGTATAACAAAAAATACACATTTTCAGTGTACATTCAAGAAATGTACATCAAAACAAACACATTTTCATTGTACACTAAAGAAATGTATATCAAAACATACGCATTTTCAATGTACATTCAATAAATATACATCAAAACATACACATTTTCAGTGTACATTCAAGAAATGTACATCAAAACATACACATTTTCATTGTACACTTAAGAAATGTACATCAAAACATACACATTTTCATTGTACATTCAAGAAATGTACATCAAAACATACACATTTTCATTGTTTACTCAAGAAATGTACATCAAAACATACACATTTTCATTGTACATTCAAGAAATGTACATCAAAACATACACATTTTCATTGTACACTCAAGAAATGTACTTCAAAACATAGACATTTTCAGTGTACATTCAAGAAATGTATATCAAAACATACACATTTTCATTGTACATAAAAGAAATGTACATCAAAACATACACATTTTCATTGTACATTCAAGAAATATACATAAAAACATACACATTTTCATTGTACATTCAAGAAATGTACATCAAAACATACACATTTTCATTGTACACTCAAGAAATGTACATCAAAACATACACATTTTCAGTGTACATTCAAGAAATGTACATCAAAACATACACATTTTCATTGTACATTCAAGAAATGTACATCAAAACATACACATTTTCATTGTACATTCTAGAAATATACATCAAAACATACACATTTTCATTGTACATTCAAGAAATGTACATCAAAACATACACGTTTTGAGTGTACATTCAAGAAATATACATCAAAAGATACACATTTTCATTGTATATACCAGAAATGTACATCAAAACATACACATTTTCATTGTATATACCAGAAATGTACATCAAAACATATACATTTTCATTGTACATTCAAGAAATGTACATCAAAACATACACATTTTGAGTGTACATTCAAGAGATATACTTCAAAACATGCACATTTTCATTGTATATACCAGAAATGTACATCAAAACATACACATTTTCATTGTATATACAAGAAATGTACATCAAAACACACATTTTAATTGTATATACCAGAAATGTACATCAAAACATACATATTTTCATTGTACAATCAAGAAATGTACATCAAAACATAAACATTTTCATTGTACATACCAGAAATGTACATCAAAACATACACATTTTCATTGTACATTCAAGAAATGTACATCAAAACATACCCATTTTCATTGTATATACCAGAAATGTACATCAAAACATACACATTTTCATTGTACATTCAAGAACTGTACATCAAAACATACACATTTTCAGTGTACATTCAAGAAATGTACATCAAAACATACACATTTTCAGTGTACATTCAAGAAATGTACATCAAAACATACACATTTTCATTGTATATACCAGAAATGTACATCAAAACATACACATTTTCACTGTATATACAAGAAATGTACATCAAAACATACACATTTTCATTGTATATACAAGAAATGTACATCAAACCATACACATTTTCAGTGTACATTCAAGAAATGTACATCAAAACATATACATTTAAATTGTATATACAAGAAATGTACATCAAAACGTACACATCTTCATTGTACACTAAAGTAATGTACATCAAAACATACACACTTTCAGTGTACATTCAGGAAATGTACATCAAAACATACACATTTTCATTGTACATTCAAGAAATGTACATCAAAACATACCTATTTTCATTGTACATTCAAGAAATGTACATCAAAACATACCTATTTTCATTGTACATTCAAGAAATGTACATCAAAACATACACATTTTCATTGTACCTCAAGAAATCTACATCAAAACATACACATTTTCATTGTACATACAAGAAATGTACATCAAAACATACACATTTTCATTGTACATTCAAGAAATGTATATCAAAACATACACACTTTCATTGTACATTCAAGAAATGTACATCAAAACATACACATTTTCATTGTACATTCAAGAAATGTACAACAAAACATACACATTTTCATTGTACATTCAAGGAATGTACATCAAAACATACACATTTTCATTGTACATTCAATAAATGTATATCAAAAAATACACATTTTCAGTGTACATTCAAGAAATGTACATCAAAAACTACACATTTTCATTGTATATTCAAGAAATGTACATCAAAACATACACATTTTCATTGTATATACCAGAAATGTATATCAAAACATACACATTTTCAGTGTACATTCCAGAAATGTACATCAAAAACTACACATTTTCATTGTATATTCAAGAAATGTACATCAAAACATACACATTTTCATTGTATATACCAGAAATGTACATCAAAACATACACATTTTCATTGTACATTCAAGAAATGTACATCAAAACATACACATTTTCATTGTATATACCAGAAATGTACATCAAAACACACACATTTTCATTGTACATTCAAGAAATGTACATCAAAACATACACATTTTCATTGTATATACCAGAAATGTACATCAAAACATACACATTTTCATTGTACATTCAAGAAATGTACAGCAAAACATACCCATTTTCATTGTATATACC
Organism: Tenodera sinensis; assembly: GCA_030765045.1. Taxonomy (NCBI): domain Eukaryota; kingdom Metazoa; phylum Arthropoda; class Insecta; order Mantodea; family Mantidae; genus Tenodera; species Tenodera sinensis. The sequence continues at coordinate 215,273,031 of CM060964.1, read as the reverse complement.
AGAAATGTACATCAAAACATACACATTTTCATTGTACATTCAAGAAATGTACATCAAAACATACACATTTTGAGTGTACATTCAAGAAATATACATCAAAACACACATTTTCATTGTATATACCAGAAATGCACATCAAAACATACACATTTTCATTGTACATTCAAGAACTGTACATCAAAACATACACATTTTCAGTGTACATTCAAGAAATGTACATCAAAACATACACATTTTCAGTGTACATTCAAGAAGTGTACATCAGAACATACACGTTTTCATTGTATACACAAGAAATGTATATCAAAACATACACATTTACAGTGTACATTCAAGAAATGTACATCAAAACATACACATTTTCATTGTATATACAAGAAATGTACATCAAACCATACACAATTTCAGTGTACATTCAAGAAATGTACATCAAAACATATACATTTTCATTGTATATACAAGAAATGTACATCAAAACATACATTTTCATTGTATATACAAGAAATGTACATCAAAACATACACATCTTCACTGTACACTAAACAAATGTACATCAAAACATACACACTTTCAGTGTACATTCAGGAAATGTACATCAAAACATACACATTTACATTGTACATTCAAGAAGTGTACATCAAAACATACACATTTTCATTGTACATTCAAGAAATGTACATCAAAGCATACACATTTTCATTGTACCTCAAGAAATCTACATCAAAACATACACATTTTCATTGTACACTCAAGAAATGTACATCAAAACATACACATTTTCATTGCACATTCAAGAAATATACATCAAAACATACACATTTTCATTGTACATTCAAGAAATGTACATCAAAACATACTCATTTTCAGTGTACATTCAAGAAATGTACATCAAAATATACACATTTTCAGTGTATAATCAAGAAATGTACATCTAAAACATACACATTTTGAGTACACATTCAAGAAATATACATCAAAACATACTCATTTTCATTGTATATACCAGAAATGTACATCAAAACATACACATTTTCATTGTACATTCAAGAAATGTACATCAAAACATACACATTTTGTTTCTACACTCAAGAAATGTATATCAAAACATACACATTTATGTTTGTACACTCAAGGAATGTACATAAAAAACTTACACATTTTCATTGTATATACAAGAATTGTACATCAAAACATACACGTTTTCATTGTATATACAAGAAATGTACATCAAAACATACACATTTTCATTGTGCATTTAAGAAATGTACATCAAAACATACACATTTTCATTTTATATACCAGAAATGTACATCAAAACATACACATTTTCATTGTACGTTCAAGAAATGTACATCAAAACATACACATTTTCATTGTACATTCAAGAAATGTAAATCAAAACATACTCATTTTCAGTGTACATTCAAGAAATGTACATGAAAATATACACATTTTCAGTGTATAATCAAGAAATTTACATCTAAAACATACACATTTTGAGTGTACATTCAAGAAATATACATCAAAACATACACATTTTCATTGTATATACCAGATATGTACATCAAAACATACACATTTTCATTGTACAATCAAGAAATGTACATCAAAACATAAACATTTTCATTGTATATACCAGAAATGTACATCAAAACATACACATTTTCATTGTACATTCAAGAAATGTACATCAAAACATACCCATTTTCATTGTATATACCAGAAATGTACATAAAAACATACACATTTTCATTGTACATTCAAGAAATGTACATCAAAGCATACACATTTTGAGTGTACATTCAAGAAATATACATCAAAACATACACATTTTCATTGGATATACCAGATATGTACATCAAAACATACACATTTTCATTGTACATTCAAGAAATGTACATCAAAACATACACATTTTGAGTGTACATTCAAGAAATATACATTAAAGCATACACATTTTCATTGTATATACCAGAAATGTACATCAAAACATACACACTTTCATTGTACATTCAAGAAATGTACATCAAAACATACACATTTTGAGTGTACATTCAAGAAATATACATCAAAAGATACACATTTTCCTTGTATATACCAGAAATGTACATCAAAACATACACACTTTCATTGTATATACCAGAAATCTACATCAAAACATATACATTTTCATTGTACATTCAAGAAATGTACATCAAAACATACACATTTTGAGTGTACATTCAAGAGATATACAACAAAACATGCACATTTTCATTGTATATACCAGAAATGTACATCAAAACATACACATTTTCATTGTATATACCAGAAATGTACATCAAAACATACACATTTTCATTGTACAATCAAGAAATGTACATCAAAACATAAACATTTTCATTGTATATACCAGAAATGTACATCAAAACATACACATTTTAATTGTACATTCAAGAAATGTACATCAAAACATACACATTTTGAGTGTACATTCAAGAAATATACATCAAAACATACACATTTTCATTGTATATACCAGAAATGTACATCAAAACATACACATTTTGAGTGTACATTCAAGAAACATACATCAAAACATACACATTTTCATTGTATATACGAGAAATGCACATCAAAACATACACATTTTCATTGTACATTCAAGAAATGTACATCAAATCATACACATTTTGAGTGTACATTCAAGAAATATACATCAAAACATACACATTTTCATTGTATATACCAGAAATGCACATCAAAACATACACAATTTCATTGTACATTCAAGAACTGTACATCAAAACATACACATTTTGAGTGTACATTCAAGAAATATACATCAAAACATACACATTTTCATTGTGTATACCAGAAATGTACATCAAAACATACACATTTTCATTGTACATTCAAGAAATGTACATCAAAACATACACATTTTGAGCGTACATTCAAGAAATATACATCAAAGCATACACATTTTCATTGTATATACCAGAAATGCACATCAAAACATACACATTTTCATTGTACATTCAAGAACTGTACATCAAAACATACACATTTTCAGTGTACATTCAAGAAATGTACATCAAAACATATGCATTTTCAGTGTACATTCAAGAAATGTACATCAAAACATACACATTTTCATTGTATATACCAGAAATGTACATCAAAACATACACATTTTCACTGTATATACAAGAAATGTACATCAAAACATACACATTTTCATTGTGTATACAAGAAATGTATATCAAAACATACACATTTTCATTGTATATACAAGAAATGTACATCAAACCATACACATTTACAGTGTACATTCAAGAAATGTACATCAAAACATACACATTTTCATTGTATATACAAGAAATGTACATCAAACCATACACATTTTCAGTGTACATTCAAGAAATGTACATCAAAACATATACATTTTCATTGTATATACAAGAAATGTACATCAAAACATACACATTTTCAGTGTACATTAGAGAAATGTACATGAAAACATACACATTTTCAGATTACATTCAAGAAATGTACATCAAAGCATACACATTTTCATTGTATATACAAGAAATGTACATCAAAACATACACATCTTCACTGTACACTAAAGAAATGTACATCAAAACATACACACTTTCAGTGTACATTCAAGAAATGTACATCAAAACATACACATTTACATTGTACATTCAAGAAGTGTACATCAAAACATACTCATTTTCATTGTACATTCAAGAAATGTACATCAAAACATACACATTTTCATTGTACCTCAAGAAATCTACAACAAAACATACACATTTTCATTGTACACTCAAGAAATGTACATGAAAACATACACATTTTCATTGTACATTCAAGAAATGTATATCAAAACATACACATTTTCATTGTACATTCAAGAAATGTACATCAAAACATACACATTTTCATTGTACATTCAAGAAATGTACAACAAAACATACACATTTTCATTGTACATTCAAGGAATGTACATCAAAACATACACATTTTCATTGTACATTCAAGAAATGTACATCAAAACACACATTTTCATTGTACACTCAAGAAATGTACATCAAAACATACACATTTTGAGTGTACATTCAAGAGATATACATCAAAACATGCACATTTTCATTGTATATACCAGAAATGTACATCAAAACATGCACATTTTCATTGTATATAGAAGAAATGTATATCAAAACATACACATTTTCATTGTACATTCAAGAAATGTACATCAAAGCATACACATTTTCATTGTACCTCAAGAAATCTACATCAAAACATACACATTTTCATTGTACACTCAAGAAATGTACATCAAAACATACACATTTTCATTGCACATTCAAGAAATATACATCAAAACATACACATTTTCATTGTACATTCAAGAAATGTACATCAAAACATACTCATTTTCAGTGTACATTCAAGAAATGTACATCAAAATATACACATTTTCAGTGTATAATCAAGAAATGTACATCTAAAACATACACATTTTGAGTACACATTCAAGAAATATACATCAAAACATACTCATCTTCATTGTATATACCAGAAATGTACATCAAAACATACACATTTTCATTGTACATTCAAGAAATGTACATCAAAACATACACATTTTGTTTCTACACTCAAGAAATGTATATCAAAACATACACATTTATGTTTGTACACTCAAGAAATGTACATAAAAAACTTACACATTTTCATTGTATATACAAGAATTGTACATCAAAACATACACGTTTTCATTGTATATACAAGAAATGTACATCAAAACATACACATTTTCATTGTACATTTAAGAAATGTACATCAAAACATACACATTTTCATTTTATATACCAGAAATGTACATCAAAACATACACATTTTCATTGTACGTTCAAAAAATGTACATCAAAACATACACATTTTCATTGTACATTCAAGAAATGTAAATCAAAACATACTCATTTTCAGTGTACATTCAAGAAATGTACATGAAAATATACACATTTTCAGTGTATAATCAAGAAATGTACATCTAAAACATACACATTTTGAGTGTACATTCAAGAAATATACATCAAAACATACACATTTTCATTGTATATACCAGATATGTACATCAAAACATACACATTTTCATTGTACAATCAAGAAATGTACATCAAAACATAAACATTTTCATTGTATATACCAGAAATGTACATCAAAACATACACATTTTCATTGTACATTCAAGAAATGTACATCAAAACATACCCATCTTCATTGTATATACCAGAAATGTACATAAAAACATACACATTTTCATTGTACATTCAAGAAATGTACATCAAAGCATACACATTTTGAGTGTACATTCAAGAAATATACATCAAAACATACACATTTTCATTGGATATACCAGAAATGTACATCAAAACATACACATTTTCATTGTACATTCAAGAAATGTACATCAAAGCATACACATTTTGAGTGTACATTCAAGAAATATACATTAAAGCATACACATTTTCATTGTATATACCAGAAATGTACATCAAAACATACACATTTTCATTGTACATTCAAGAAATGTACATCAAAACATACACATTTTGAGTGTACATTCAAGAAATATACATCAAAAGATACACATTTTCCTTGTATATACCAGAAATGTACATCAAAGCATACACACTTTCATTGTATATACCAGAAATCTACATCAAAACATATACATTTTCATTGTACATTGAAGAAATGTACATCAAAACATACACATTTTGAGTGTACATTCAAGAGATATACAACAAAACATGCACATTTTCATTGTATATACCAGAAATGTACATCAAAACATACACATTTTCATTGTATATACCAGAAATGTACATCAAAACATACACATTTTCATTGTACAATCAAGAAATGTACATCAAAAGATAAACATTTTCATTGTATATACCAGAAATGTTCATCAAAACATACACATTTTAATTGTACATTCAAGAAATGTACATCAAAACATACACATTTTGAGTGTACATTCAAGAAATATACATCAAAACATACACATTTTCATTGTATATACCAGAAATGTACATCAAAACATACACATTTTGAGTGTACATTCAAGAAATATACATCAAAACATACACATTTTCATTGTATATACGAGAAATGCACATCAAAACATACACATTTTCATTGTACATTCAAGAAATGTACATCAAATCATACACATTTTGAGTGTACATTCAAGAAATATACATCAAAACATACACATTTTCATTGTATATACCAGAAATGCACATCAAAACATACACATTTTCATTGTACATTCAAGAACTGTACATCAAAACATACACATTTTGAGTGTACATTCAAGAAATATACATCAAAACATACACATTTTCATTGTGTATACCAGAAATGTACATCAAAACATACACATTTTCATTGTACATTCAAGAAATGTACATCAAAACATACACATTTTGAGCGTACATTCAAGAAATATACATCAAAGCATACACATTTTCATTGTATATACCAGAAATGCACATCAAAACATACACATTTTCATTGTACATTCAAGAACTGTACATCAAAACATACACATTTTCAGTGTACATTCAAGAAATGTACATCAAAACATATACATTTTCAGTGTACATTCAAGAAATGTACATCAAAACATACACATCTTTCATTGTATATACCAGAAATGTACATCAAAACATACACATTTTCACTGTATATACAAGAAATGTACATCAAAACATACACATTTTCATTGTACATTTAAGAAATGTACATCAAAACATACACATTTTCATTTTATATACCAGAAATGTACATCAAAACATACACATTTTCATTGTACGTTCAAGAAATGTACATCAAAACATACACATTTTCATTGTACATTCAAGAAATGTAAATCAAAACATACTCATTTTCAGTGTACATTCAAGAAATGTACATCAAAACATATACATTTTCATTGTATATACAAGAAATGTACATCAAAACATACACATTTTCAGTGTACATTAGAGAAATGTACATGAAAACATACACATTTTCAGATTACATTCAAGAAATGTACATCAAAGCATACACATTTTCATTGTATATACAAGAAATGTACATCAAAACATACACATCTTCACTGTACACTAAAGAAATGTACATCAAAACATACACACTTTCAGTGTACATTCAAGAAATGTACATCAAAACATACACATTTTCATTGTACATTCAAGAAATGTACAACAAAACATACACATTTTCATTGTACATTCAAGGAATGTACATCAAAACATACACATTTTCATTGTACATTCAAGAAATGTACATCAAAACACACATTTTCATTGTACACTCAAGAAATGTACATCAAAACATACACATTTTGAGTGTACATTCAAGAGATATACATCAAAACATGCACATTTTCATTGTATATACCAGAAATGTACATCAAAACATGCACATTTTCATTGTATATACAAGAAATGTATATCAAAACATACACATTTTCATTGTACATTCAAGAAATGTACATCAAAGCATACACATTTTCATTGTACCTCAAGAAATCTACATCAAAACATACACATTTTCATTGTACACTCAAGAAATGTACATCAAAACATACACATTTTCATTGCACATTCAAGAAATATACATCAAAACATACACATTTTCATTGTACATTCAAGAAATGTACATCAAAACATACTCATTTTCAGTGTACATTCAAGAAATGTACATCAAAATATACACATTTTCAGTGTATAATCAAGAAATGTACATCTAAAACATACACATTTTGAGTACACATTCAAGAAATATACATCAAAACATACTCATTTTCATTGTATATACCAGAAATGTACATCAAAACATACACATTTTCATTGTACATTCAAGAAATGTACATCAAAACATACACATTTTGTTTCTACACTCAAGAAATGTATATCAAAACATACACATTTATGTTTGTACACTCAAGAAATGTACATAAAAAACTTACACATTTTCATTGTATATACAAGAATTGTACATCAAAACATACACGTTTTCATTGTATATACAAGAAATGTACATCAAAACATACACATTTTCATTGTACATTTAAGAAATGTACATCAAAACATACACATTTTCATTTTATATACCAGAAATGTACATCAAAACATACACATTTTCATTGTACGTTCAAGAAATGTACATCAAAACATACACATTTTCATTGTACATTCAAGAAATGTAAATCAAAACATACTCATTTTCAGTGTACATTCAAGAAATGTACATGAAAATATACACATTTTCAGTGTATAATCAAGAAATGTACATCTAAAACATACACATTTTGAGTGTACATTCAAGAAATATACATCAAAACATACACATTTTCATTGTATATACCAGAAATGTACATCAAAACATACACATTTTCATTGTACATTCAAGAAATGTACATCAAAACATACCCATTTTCATTGTATATACCAGAAATGTACATAAAAACATACACATTTTCATTGTACATTCAAGAAATGTACATCAAAGCATACACATTTTGAGTGTACATTCAAGAAATATACATCAAAACATACACATTTGCATTGGATATACCAGAAATGTACATCAAAACATACACATTTTCATTGTTCATTCAAGAAATGTACATCAAAACATACACATTTTGAGTGTACATTCAAGAAATATACATTAAAGCATACACATTTTCATTGTATATACCAGAAATGTACATCAAAACATACACATTTTCATTGTACATTCAAGAAATGTACATCAAAACATACACATTTTGAGTGTACATTCAAGAAATATACATCAAAAGATACACATTTTCCTTGTATATACCAGAAATGTACATCAAAGCATACACACTTTCATTGTATATACCAGAAATCTACATCAAAACATATACATTTTCATTGTACATTCAAGAAATGTACATCAAAACATACACATTTTGAGTGTACATTCAAGAGATATACAACAAAACATGCACATTTTCATTGTATATACCAGAAATGTACATCAAAACATACACATTTTCATTGTATATACCAGAAATGTACATCAAAACATACACATTTTCATTGTACAATCAAGAAATGTACATCAAAAGATAAACATTTTCATTGTATATACCAGAAATGTTCATCAAAACATACACATTTTAATTGTACATTCAAGAAATGTACATCAAAACATACACATTTTGAGTGTACATTCAAGAAATATACATCAAAACATACACATTTTCATTGTATATACCAGAAATGTACATCAAAACATACACATTTTGAGTGTACATTCAAGAAATATACATCAAAACATACACATTTTCATTGTATATACGAGAAATGCACATCAAAACATACACATTTTCATTGTACATTCAAGAAATGTACATCAAATCATACACATTTTGAGTGTACATTCAAGAAATATACATCAAAACATACACATTTTCATTGTATATACCAGAAATGCACATCAAAACATACACATTTTCATTGTACATTCAAGAACTGTACATCAAAACATACACATTTTGAGTGTACATTCAAGAAATATACATCAAAACATACACATTTTCATTGTGTATACCAGAAATGTACATCAAAACATACACATTTTCATTGTACATTCAAGAAATGTACATCAAAACATACACATTTTGAGCGTACATTCAAGAAATATACATCAAAGCATACACATTTTCATTGTATATACCAGAAATGCACATCAAAACATACACATTTTCATTGTACATTCAAGAACTGTACATCAAAACATACACATTTTCAGTGTACATTCAAGAAATGTACATCAAAACATATACATTTTCAGTGTACATTCAAGAAATGTACATCAAAACATACACATCTTTCATTGTATATACCAGAAATGTACATCAAAACATACACATTTTCACTGTATATACAAGAAATGTACATCAAAACATACACATTTTCATTGTACATTTAAGAAATGTACATCAAAACATACACATTTTCATTTTATATACCAGAAATGTACATCAAAACATACACATTTTCATTGTACGTTCAAGAAATGTACATCAAAACATACACATTTTCATTGTACATTCAAGAAATGTAAATCAAAACATACTCATTTTCAGTGTACATTCAAGAAATGTACATCAAAACATATACATTTTCATTGTATATACAAGAAATGTACATCAAAACATACATATTTTCAGTGTACATTAGAGAAATGTACATGAAAACATACACATTTTCAGATTACATTCAAGAAATGTACATCAAAGCATACACATTTTCATTGTATATACAAGAAATGTACATCAAAACATACACATCTTCACTGTACACTAAAGAAATGTACATCAAAACATACACACTTTCAGTGTACATTCAAGAAATGTACATCAAAACATACACATTTACATTGTACATTCAAGAAGTGTACATCAAAACATACTCATTTTCATTGTACATTCAAGAAATGTACATCAAAACATACACATTTTCATTGTACCTCAAGAAATCTACAACAAAACATACACATTTTCATTGTACACTCAAGAAATGTACATCAAAACATACACATTTTCATTGTACATTCAAGAAATGTATATCAAAACATACACATTTTCATTGTACATTCAAGAAATGTACAACAAAACATACACATTTTCATTGTACATTCAAGGAATGTACATCAAAACATACACATTTTCATTGTACATTCAAGAAATGTACATCAAAACACACATTTTCATTGTACACTCAAGAAATGTACATCAAAACATACACATTTTGAGTGTACATTCAAGAGATATACATCAAAACATGCACATTTTCATTGTATATACCAGAAATGTACATCAAAACATGCACATTTTCATTGTATATACAAGAAATGTATATCAAAACATACACATTTTCATTGTACATTCAAGAAATGTACATCAAAACATACACATTTTCATTGTACACTCAAGAAATGTACATCAAAACATTCACATTTTCAGTGTACATTCAAGAAATGTACATCAAAAACTACACATTTTCATTGTACATTCAAGAAATGTACATCAAAACATACACATTTTCATTGTATATACCAGAAATGTACATCAAAACATACACATTTTCATTGTACATTCAAGAAATGTACATCAAAACATACACATTTTCATTGTATATACCAGAAATGTACATCAAAACATACACATTTTCATTGTACATTCAAGAAATGTACATCAAAACATACACATTTTGACTGCACATTCTAGAAATATACATCAAAACATACACATTTTCATTGTATATACCAGAAATGCACATCGAAACATACACATTTTCATTGTACATTCAAGAACTGTACATCAAAACATACACATTTTCAGTGTACATTCAAGAAATGTACATCAAAACATACACATTTTCATTGTACATTCAAGAAATGTAGATCAAAACATACACATTTTCTTTGTATATACAAGAAATGTACATCAAAACATACACATTTTCATTGTACATTCAAGAAATGTACATCAAAACATAAACATTTTCATTGTACATTCAAGAAATGTAGATCAAAACATACACATTTTCATTGTATATACAAGAAATGTACATTAAAACATACACATTTTCAGTGTACATTCAAGAAGTGTACATCAAAACATACACATTTTCATTGTACATTCAAGAAATGTACATCAAAACATACACATTTTCAGTGTACATTCAAGAAATGTACATCAAAACATCCACATTTTCATTGTACATACAAGAAATGTACATCAAAACATACACATTTTCATTGTACACTAAAGAAATGTACATCAAAACATACACATTTTCATTGTACACTCAAGAAATGTACATCAAAACATACACATTTTTATTGTACACTCAAGAAATGTACATCAAAACATACACTTTTTCATTGTGCATTCAAGAAATGTATATCAAAACATACACTTTTTCATTGTGCATTCAAGAAATGTACATCAAAACATACACATTTTCATTGTACACTCAAGAAATGTACATCAAAACATACACATTTTTATTGTACACTCAAGAAATGTACATCAAAACATACACTTTTTCATTGTGCATTCAAGAAATGTATATCAAACCATACACATTTTCATTGTACATTCAAGAAATGTACATCAAAACATACACATTTTCAGTGTACATTCAAGAAATGTATAACAAAAGATACACATTTTCAATGTACATTCAAGAAATGTACATCAAAACAAACACATTTTCATTGTACACTAAAGAAATGTATATCAAAACATACGCATTTTCATTGTACATTCAATAAATGTACATCAAAACATACACATTTTCATTGTACACTCAAGAAATGTACATCAAAACATACACATTTTCATTGTACATTCAAGAAATGTACATCAAAACATACACATTTTCATTGTTTACTCAAGAAATGTACATCAAAACATACACATTTTCATTGTACATTCAAGAAATGTACATCAAAACATACACATTTTCATTGTACATTCAAGAAATGTACATCAAAACATACACATTTTCATTGTACATTCAAGAAATGTATATCAAAACATACACATTTTCATTGTACATTCAAGAAATGTACATCAAAACATACACATTTTCATTGTACATTCAAGAAATGTACATCAAAACATACACATTTTCATTGTTTACTCAAGAAATGTACATCAAAACATACACATTTTCATTGTACATTCAAGAAATGTACATCAAAACATACACATTTTCAGTGTACATTCAAGAAATGTATAACAAAAAATACACATTTTCAGTGTACATTCAAGAAATGTATATCAAAACATACACATTTTCATTGTACATAAAAGAAATGTACATCAAAACATACACATTTTCATTGTACATTCAAGAAATATACATAAAAGTATACACATTTTCATTGTACATTCAAGAAATGTACATCAAAACATACACATTTTCATTGTACACTCAAGAAATATACATAAAAACATACACATTTTCATTGTACATTCAAGAAATGTACATCAAAACATACACATTTTCATTGTACACTCAAGAAATGTACATCAAAACATACACATTTTCAGTGTACATTCAAGAAATGTACATCAAAACATACACATTTTCATTGTACATTCAAGAAATGTACATCAAAACATACACATTTTCATTGTACATTCTAGAAATATACATCAAAACATACACATTTTCATTGTACATTCAAGAAATGTACATCAAAACATACACATTTTGAGTGTACATTCAAGAAATATACATCAAAAGATACACATTTTCATTGTATATACCAGAAATGTACATCAAAACATATACATTTTCATTGTACATTCAAGAAATGTACATCAAAACATACACATTTTGAGTATACATTCAAGAGATATACATCAAAACATGCAAATTTTCATTGTATATACCAGAAATGTACATCAAAACATACACATTTTCATTGTATATACAAGAAATGTACATCAAAACATACACATTTTCATTGTATATAGAAGAAATGTACATCAAAACATACACATTTTCATTGTACATTCAAGAAATGTACATCAAAACATACCCATTTTCATTGTATATACCAGAAATGTACATCAAAACATACACATTTTCATTGTACATTCAAGAACTGTACATCAAAACATACACATTTTCAGTGTACATTCAAGAAATGTACATCAAAACATACACATTTTCAGTGTACATTCAAGAAATGTACATCAAAACATACACATTTTCATTGTATATACCAGAAATGTACATCAAAACATACACATTTTCACTGTATATACAAGAAATGTACATCAAAACATACACATTTTCATTGTATATACAAGAAATGTATATCAAAACATACACATTTACAGTGTACATTCAAGAAATGTACATCAAAACATATACATTTAAATTGTATATACAAGAAATGTACATCAAAACATACACATTTTCAGTGTACATTCAAGAAATGTACATGAAAACATATACATTTTCATTGTACATTCAAGAAATGTATATCAAAACATACACATTTTCAATGTATATTCAAGAAACGTACATCAAAGCATACACATTTTGAGTGTACATTCAAGAGATATACATCAAAACATGCACATTTTCATTGTATATACCAGAAATGTACATCAAAACATACACATTTTCATTGTATATACAAGAAATGTACATCAAAACATACACATTTTCAGTGTACATTCAAGAAATGTATAACAAAAAATACACATTTTCAGTGTACCTTCAAGAAATGTACATCAAAACAAACACATTTTCATTGTACACTAAAGAAATGTATATCAAAACATACACGTTTTCATTGTACATTCAATAAATATACATCAAAACATACACACTTTCATTGTACATTCAAGAAATGTACATCAAAACAAACACATTTTCATTGTACACTCAAGAAATGTACATCAAAACATACACATTTTCATTGTACATTCAAGAAATGTATATCAAAACATACACATTTTCATTGTACATTCAAGAAATGTACATCAAAACATACACATTTTCAGTGTACATTCAAGAAATGTATAACAAAAAATACACATTTTCAGTGTACCTTCAAGAAATGTACATCAAAACAAACACATTTTCACTGGATATACAAGAAATGTACATCAAAACATACACATTTTCATTGTATATACAAGAAATGTACATCAAAACATACACATTTTCATTGTACATTCAAGAAATGTACATCAAAACATAAACATTTTCATTGTACATTCAAGAAATGTAGATCAAAACATACACATTTTCATTGTATATACAAGAAATGTACATTAAAACATACACATTTTCAGTGTACATTCAAGAAGTGTACATCAAAACATACACATTTTCATTGTACATTCAAGAAATGTACATCAAAACATACACATTTTCAGTGTACATTCAAGAAATGTACATCAAAACATCCACATTTTCATTGTACATACAAGAAATGTACATCAAAACATACACATTTTCATTGTACACTAAAGAAATGTACATCAAAACATACACATTTTCATTGTACACTCAAGAAATGTACATCAAAACATACACATTTTTATTGTACACTCAAGAAATGTACATCAAAACATACACTTTTTCATTGTGCATTCAAGAAATGTATATCAAAACATACACTTTTTCATTGTGCATTCAAGAAATGTACATCAAAACATACACATTTTCATTGTACACTCAAGAAATGTACATCAAAACATACACATTTTTATTGTACACTCAAGAAATGTACATCAAAACATACACTTTTTCATTGTGCATTCAAGAAATGTATATCAAACCATACACATTTTCATTGTACATTCAAGAAATGTACATCAAAACATACACATTTTCAGTGTACATTCAAGAAATGTATAACAAAAGATACACATTTTCAATGTACATTCAAGAAATGTACATCAAAACAAACACATTTTCATTGTACACTAAAGAAATGTATATCAAAACATACGCATTTTCATTGTACATTCAATAAATGTACATCAAAACATACACATTTTCATTGTACACTCAAGAAATGTACATCAAAACATACACATTTTCATTGTACATTCAAGAAATGTACATCAAAACATACACATTTTCATTGTTTACTCAAGAAATGTACATCAAAACATACACATTTTCATTGTACATTCAAGAAATGTACATCAAAACATACACATTTTCATTGTACATTCAAGAAATGTACATCAAAACATACACATTTTCATTGTACATTCAAGAAATGTATATCAAAACATACACATTTTCATTGTACATTCAAGAAATGTACATCAAAACATACACATTTTCATTGTACATTCAAGAAATGTACATCAAAACATACACATTTTCATTGTTTACTCAAGAAATGTACATCAAAACATACACATTTTCATTGTACATTCAAGAAATGTACATCAAAACATACACATTTTCAGTGTACATTCAAGAAATGTATAACAAAAAATACACATTTTCAGTGTACATTCAAGAAATGTATATCAAAACATACACATTTTCATTGTACATAAAAGAAATGTACATCAAAACATACACATTTTCATTGTACATTCAAGAAATATACATAAAAGTATACACATTTTCATTGTACATTCAAGAAATGTACATCAAAACATACACATTTTCATTGTACACTCAAGAAATATACATAAAAACATACACATTTTCATTGTACATTCAAGAAATGTACATCAAAACATACACATTTTCATTGTACACTCAAGAAATGTACATCAAAACATACACATTTTCAGTGTACATTCAAGAAATGTACATCAAAACATACACATTTTCATTGTACATTCAAGAAATGTACATCAAAACATACACATTTTCATTGTACATTCTAGAAATATACATCAAAACATACACATTTTCATTGTACATTCAAGAAATGTACATCAAAACATACACATTTTGAGTGTACATTCAAGAAATATACATCAAAAGATACACATTTTCATTGTATATACCAGAAATGTACATCAAAACATATACATTTTCATTGTACATTCAAGAAATGTACATCAAAACATACACATTTTGAGTATACATTCAAGAGATATACATCAAAACATGCAAATTTTCATTGTATATACCAGAAATGTACATCAAAACATACACATTTTCATTGTATATACAAGAAATGTACATCAAAACATACACATTTTCATTGTATATAGAAGAAATGTACATCAAAACATACACATTTTCATTGTACATTCAAGAAATGTACATCAAAACATACCCATTTTCATTGTATATACCAGAAATGTACATCAAAACATACACATTTTCATTGTACATTCAAGAACTGTACATCAAAACATACACATTTTCAGTGTACATTCAAGAAATGTACATCAAAACATACACATTTTCAGTGTACATTCAAGAAATGTACATCAAAACATACACATTTTCATTGTATATACCAGAAATGTACATCAAAACATACACATTTTCACTGTATATACAAGAAATGTACATCAAAACATACACATTTTCATTGTATATACAAGAAATGTATATCAAAACATACACATTTACAGTGTACATTCAAGAAATGTACATCAAAACATATACATTTAAATTGTATATACAAGAAATGTACATCAAAACATACACATTTTCAGTGTACATTCAAGAAATGTACATGAAAACATATACATTTTCATTGTACATTCAAGAAATGTATATCAAAACATACACATTTTCAATGTATATTCAAGAAACGTACATCAAAGCATACACATTTTGAGTGTACATTCAAGAGATATACATCAAAACATGCACATTTTCATTGTATATACCAGAAATGTACATCAAAACATACACATTTTCATTGTATATACAAGAAATGTACATCAAAACATACACATTTTCAGTGTACATTCAAGAAATGTATAACAAAAAATACACATTTTCAGTGTACCTTCAAGAAATGTACATCAAAACAAACACATTTTCATTGTACACTAAAGAAATGTATATCAAAACATACACGTTTTCATTGTACATTCAATAAATATACATCAAAACATACACACTTTCATTGTACATTCAAGAAATGTACATCAAAACAAACACATTTTCATTGTACACTCAAGAAATGTACATCAAAACATACACATTTTCATTGTACATTCAAGAAATGTATATCAAAACATACACATTTTCATTGTACATTCAAGAAATGTACATCAAAACATACACATTTTCAGTGTACATTCAAGAAATGTATAACAAAAAATACACATTTTCAGTGTACCTTCAAGAAATGTACATCAAAACAAACACATTTTCACTGGATATACAAGAAATGTACATCAAAACATACACATTTTCATTGTATATACAAGAAATGTATATCAAAACATACACATTTACAGTGTACATTCAAGAAATGTACATCAAACCATACACATTTTCATTGTACATTCAAGAAATGTACATCAAAACATATACATTTAAATTGTATATACAAGAAATGTACATCAAAACATACACATTTTCAGTGTACATTCAAGAAATGTACATGAAAACATATACATTTTCATTGTACATTCAAGAAATGTATATCAAAACATACACATTTTCAATGTATATTCAAGAAACGTACATCAAAGCATACACATTTTGAGTGTACATTCAAGAGATATACATCAAAACATGCACATTTTCATTGTATATACCAGAAATGTACATCAAAACATACACATTTTCATTGTATATACAAGAAATGTAAATCAAAACATACACATTTTCATTGTACACTGAAGAAATGTACATCAAAACATACACATTTTCAGTGTACATTCAAGAGATGTACATCAAAACATACACATTTTCATTGTACATTCAAGAAATGTAGATCAAAACATACACATTTTCATTGTACATTCAAGAAATGTACATCAAAACATACACATTTTCATTGTACATTCAAGAAATGTACATCAAAACATACACATTTTCATTGTACATTCAAGAAATGTACAACAAAACATACACATTTTCATTGTACATTCAAGGAATGTACATCAAAACATACACATTTTCATTGTACATTCAAGAAATGTACATCAAAACACACATTTTCATTGTACACTCAAGAAATGTACATCAAAACATACACATTTTGAGTGTACATTCAAGAGATATACATCAAAACATGCACATTTTCATTGTATATACCAGAAATGTACATCAAAACATGCACATTTTCATTGTATATACAAGAAATGTATATCAAAACATACACATTTTCATTGTACATTCAAGAAATGTACATCAAAACATACACATTTTCATTGTACACTCAAGAAATGTACATCAAAACATACACATTTTCAGTGTACATTCAAGAAATGTACATCAAAAACTACACATTTTCATTGTACATTCAAGAAATGTACATCAAAACATACACATTTTCATTGTATATACCAGAAATGTACATCAAAACATACACATTTTCATTGTACATTCAAGAAATGTACATCAAAACATACACATTTTCATTGTATATACCAGAAATGTACATCAAAACATACACATTTTCATTGTACATTCAAGAAATGTACATCAAAACATACACATTTTGACTGCACATTCTAGAAATATACATCAAAACATATACATTTTCATTGTATATACCAGAAATGCACATCGAAACATACACATTTTCATTGTACATTCAAGAACTGTACATCAAAACATACACATTTTCACTGTACATTCAAGAAATGTACATCAAAACATACACATTTTCAGTGTACATTCAAGAAATGTACATCAAAACATAAAACATTTTCATTGTACATTCAAGAAATGTAGATCAAAACATACACATTTTCATTGTATATACAAGAAATGTACATCAAAACATACACATTTTCATTGTACATTCAAGAAATGTAGATCAAAACATACACATTTTCTTTGTATATACAAGAAATGTACATCAAAACATACACATTTTCATTGTACATTCAAGAAATGTACATCAAAACATACACATTTTCATTGTACATTCAAGAAATGTAGATCAAAACATACACATTTTCATTGTATATACAAGAAATGTACATTAAAACATACACATTTTCAGTGTACATTCAAGAAATGTACATCAAGACATACACATTTTCATTGTACATTCAAGAAATGTACATCAAAACATACACATTTTCAGTGTACATTCAAGAAATGTACATCAAAACATCCACATTTTCATTGTATATACAAGAAATGTACATCAAAACATACACATTTTCATTGTACACTAAAGAAATGTACATCAAAACATACACATTTTCAGTGTACATTCAAGAAATGTACATCAAAACATACACATTTTCATTGTACATTCAAGAAATGTAGATCAAAACATACAGATTTTCATTGTACATTCAAGAAATGTACATCAAAACATACACATTTTCATTGTACACTCAAGAAATGTACATCAAAACATACACATTTTTATTGTACACTCAAGAAATGTACATCAAAACATACACTTTTTCATTGTGCATTCAAGAAATGTATATCAAAACATACACATTTTCATTGTACATTCAAGAAATGTACATCAAAACATACACATTTTCAGTGTACATTCAAGAAATGTATAACAAAAGATACACATTTGCAATGTACATTCAAGAAATGTACATCAAAACAAACACATCTTCATTGTACACTAAAGAAATGTATATCAAAACATACGCATTTTCATTGTACATTCAATAAATGTACATCAAAACATACACATTTTCATTGTACACCTAAGAAATGTACATCAAAACATACACATTTTCATTGTACATTCAAGAAATGTACATCAAAACATACACATTTTCATTGTTTACTCAAGAAATGTACATCAAAACATACACATTTTCATTGTACATTCAAGAAATGTACATCAAAACATACACATTTTCATTGTACATTCAAGAAATGTACATCAAAACATACACATTTTCATTGTACATTCAAGAAATGTATATCAAAACATACACATTTTCATTTTACATTCAAGAAATGTACATCAAAACATACACATTTTCATTGTACACTCAAGAAATGTACATCAAAACATACACATTTTCATTGTACATTCAAGAAATGTACACCAAAACATACACATTTTCATTGTTTACTCAAGAAATGTACATCAAAACATACACATTTTCATTGTACATTCAAGAAATGTACATCAAAACATACACATTTTCAGTGTACATTCAAGAAATGTATAACAAAAAATACACATTTTCAGTGTACATTCAAGAAATGTATATCAAAACATACACATTTTCATTGTACATAAAAGAAATGTACATCAAAACATACACATTTTCATTGTACATTGAAGAAATATACATAAAAGTATACATATTTTCATTGTACATTCAAGAAATGTACATCAAAACATACACATTTTCATTGTACACTCAAGAAATATACATAAAAACATACACATTTTCATTGTACATTCAAGAAATATACATAAAAACATACACATTTTCATTGTACATTCAAGAAATGTACATCAAAACATACACATTTTCATTGTACACTCAAGAAATGTACATCAAAACATACACATTTTCAGTGTACATTCAAGAAATGTACATCAAAACATAGACATTTTCATTGTACATTCTAGAAATATACATCAAAACATACACATTTTCATTATACATTCAAGAAATGTACATCAAAACATACACATTTTGAGTGTACATTCAAGAAATATACATCAAAAGATACACATTTTCATTGTATATACCAGAAATGTACATCAAAACATACACATTTTCATTGTATATACCAGAACTGTACATCAAAACATATACATTTTCATTGTACATTCAAGAAATGTACATCAAAACATACACATTTTGAGTATACATTCAAGAGATATACATCAAAACATGCAAATTTTTATTGTATATACCAGAAATGTACATCAAAACATACACATTTTCATTGTATATACAAGAAAGGTACATCAAAACATACACATTTTCATTGTATATAGAAGAAATGTACATCAAAACATACACATTTTCATTGTACATTCAAGAAATGTACATCAAAACATACACATTTTCATTGTATATACCTGAAATGTACATCAAAACATACACATTTTCATTGTACATTCAAGAACTGTACATCAAAACATACACATTTTCAGTGTACATTCAAGAAATGTACATCAAAACATACACATTTTCAGTGTACATTCAAGAAATGTACATCAAAACATACACATTTTCATTGTATATACCAGAAATGTACATCAAAACATACACATTTTCACTGTATATACAAGAAATGTAAATCAAAACATACACATTTTCATTGTATATACAAGAAATGTATATCAAAACATACTCATTTACAGTGTACATTCAAGAAATGTACATCAAAACATATACATTTAAATTGTATATACAAGAAATGTACATCTAAACATACACATTTTCAGTGTACATTCAAGAAATGTACATGAAAACATATACATTTTCATTGTACATTCAAGAAATGTATATCAAAACATACACATTTTCAATGTATATTCAAGAAACCTACATCAAAGCATACACATTTTGAGTGTACATTCAAGAGATATACATCAAAACATGCACATTTTCATTGTATATACCAGAAATGTACATCAAAACATACACATTTTCATTGTATATACAAGAAATGTAAATCAAAACATACACATTTTCATTGTACACTGAAGAAATGTACATCAAAACATACACATTTTCAGTGTACATTCAAGAGATGTACATCAAAACATACACATTTTCATTGTACATTCAAGAAATGTAGATAAAAACATACACATTTTCATTGTACATTCAAGAAATGTACATCAAAACATACACATTTTCATTGTACATTCAAGAAATGTACATCAAAACATACACATTTTCAGTGTACATTCAAGAAATGTATAACAAAAAATACACATTTTCAGTGTACCTTCAAGAAATGTACATCAAAAGAAACACATTTTCATTGTACACTAAAGAAATGTATATCAAAACATACACGTTTTCATTGTACATTCAATAAATATACATCAAAACATACACATTTTCATTGTACATTCAAGAAATGTACATCAAAACAAACACATTTTCATTGTACACTCAAGAAATGTACATCAAAACATACACATTTTCATTGTACATTCAAGAAATGTATATCAAAACATACACATTTTCATTGTACATTCAAGAAATGTACATCAAAACATACACATTTTCAGTGTACATTCAAGTAATGTATAACAAAAAATACACATTTTCAGTGTACCTTCAAGAAATGTACATCAAAACAAACACATTTTCACTGCATATACAAGAAATGTACATCAAAACATACACATTTTCATTGTATATACAAGAAATGTATATCAAAACATACACATTTACAGTGTACATTCAAGAAATGTACATCAAAACATACACATTTTCATTGTATATAAAGGAAATGTACATCAAACCATACACATTTTCATTGTACATTCAAGAAATATACATCAAAACATATACATTTAAATTGTATATACAAGAAATGTACATCAAAACATACACATTTTCAGTGTACATTCAAGAAATGTACATGAAAACATATACATTTTCATTGTACATTCAAGAAATGTATATCAAAACATACACATTTTCAATGTATATTCAAGAAACGTACATCAAAGCATACACATTTTGAGTGTACATTCAAGAGATATACATCAAAACATGCACATTTTCATTGTATATACCAGAAATGTACATCAAAACATACACATTTTCATTGTATATACAAGAAATGTAAATCAAAACATACACATTTTCATTGTACACTGAAGAAATGTACATCAAAACATACACATTTTCAGTGTACGTTCAAGAGATGTACATCAAAACATACACATTTTCATTGTACATTCAAGAAATGTAGATCAAAACATACACATTTTCATTGTACATTCAAGAAATGTACATCAAAACATACACATTTTCATTGTACATTCAAGAAATGTATATCAAAACATACACATTTTCATTGTACATTCAAGAAATGTACATCAAAACATACACATTTTCATTGTACATTCAAGAAATGTACAACAAAACATACACATTTTCATTGTACTTTCAAGGAATGTACATCAAAACATACACATTTTCATTGTACATTCAAGAAATGTACATCAAAACACACATTTTCATTGTACACTCAAGAAATGTACATCAAAACATACACATTTTGAGTGTACATTCAAGAGATATACATCAAAACATGCACATTTTCATTGTATATACCAGAAATGTACATCAAAACATGCACATTTTCATTGTATATACAAGAAATGTATATCAAAACATACACATTTTCATTGTACATTCAAGAAATGTACATCAAAACATATACATTTTCATTGTACACTCAAGAAATGTACATCAAAACATACACATTTTCAGTGTACATTCAAGAAATGTACATCAAAAACTACACATTTTCATTGTACATTCAAGAAATGTACATCAAAACATACACATTTTCATTGTATATACCAGAAATGTACATCAAAACATACACATTTTCATTGTACATTCAAGAAATGTACATCAAAGCATACACATTTTCATTGTATATACCAGAAATGTACATCAAAACATACACATTTTCATTGTACATTCAAGAAATGTACATCAAAACATACACTTTTTGACTGCACATTCTAGAAATATACATCAAAACATACACATTTTCATTGTATATACCAGAAATGCACATCGAAACATACACATTTTCATTGTACATTCAAGAACTGTACATCAAAACATACACATTTTCAGTGTACATTCAAGAAATGTGCATCAAAACATACACATTTTCAGTGTACATTCAACAAATGTACATCAAAACATACACATTTTCATTGTACATTCAAGAAATGTAGATCAAAACATACACATTTTCATTTTATATACAAGAAATGTACATCAAAACATACACATTTTCATTGTACATTCAAGAAATGTAGATCAAAACATACACATTTTCTTTGTATATACAAGAAATGTACATCAAAACATACACATTTTCATTGTACATTCAAGAAATGTACATCAAAACATACACATTTTCATTGTACATTCAAGAAATGTAGATCAAAACATACACATTTTCATTGTATATACAAGAAATGTACATTAAAACATACACATTTTCAGTGTACATTCAAGAAATGTACATCAAAACATACACATTTTCATTGTACATTCAAGAAATGTACATCAAAACATACACATTTTCAGTGTACATTCAAGAAATGTACATCAAAACATCCACATTTTCATTGTATATACAAGAAATGTACATCAAAACATACACATTTTCATTGTACACTAAAGAAATGTACATCAAAACATACACATTTTCAGTGTACATTCAAGAAATGTACATCAAAACATACACATTTTCATTGTACATTCAAGAAATGTAGATCAACACATACAGATTTTCATTGTACATTCAAGAAATGTACATCAAAACATACACATTTTCATTGTACACTCAAGAAATGTACATCAAAACATACACATTTTTATTTTACACTCAAGAAATGTACATCAAAACATACACTTCTTCATTGTGCATTCAAGAAATGTATATCAAAACATACACATTTTCATTGTACATTCAAGAAATGTACATCAAAACATACACATTTTCAGTGTACATTCAAGAAATGTATAACAAAAGATACACATTTGCAATGTACATTCAAGAAATGTACATCAAAACAAACACATTCTCATTGTACACTAAAGAAATGTATATCAAAACATACGCATTTTCATTGTACATTCCATAAATGTACATCAAAACATACACATTTTCATTGTACACTCAAGAAATTTACATCAAAACATACACATTTTCATTGTACATTCAAGAAATGTACATCAAAACATACACATTTTCATTGTTTACTCAAGAAATGTACATAAAAACATACACATTTTCATTGTACATTCAAGAAATGTACATCAAAACATACACATTTTCATTGTACATTCAAGAAATGTACATCAAAACATACACATTTTCATTGTACATTCAAGAAATGTATATCAAAACATACACATATTCATTGTACATTCAAGAAATGTACATCAAAACATACCCATTTTCATTGTATATACCAGAAATGTACATCAAAACATACACATTTTCATTGTACATTCAAGAACTGTACATCAAAACATACACATTTTCAGTGTACATTCAAGAAATGTACATCAAAACATATACATTTAAATTGTATATACAAGAAATGTACATCAAAACATACACATTTTCAGTGTACATTCAAGAAATGTATATCAAAACATACACATTTACAGTGTACATTCAAGAAATGTACATCAAAACATATACATTTAAATTGTATATACAAGAAATGTACATCAAAACATACACATTTTCAGTGTACATTCAAGAAATGTACATGAAAACATATACATTTTCATTGTACATTCAAGAAATGTATATCAAAACATACACATTTTCAATGTATATTCAAGAAACGTACATCAAAGCATACACATTTTGAGTGTACATTCAAGAGATATACATCAAAACATGCACATTTTCATTGTATATACCAGAAATGTACATCAAAACATACACATTTTCATTGTATATACAAGAAATGTAAATCAAAACATACACATTTTCATTGTACACTGAAGAAATGTACATCAAAAGATACACATTTTCAGTGTACATTCAAGAGATGTACATCAAAACATACACATTTTCATTGTACATTCAAGAAATGTAGATAAAAACATACACATTTTCATTGTACATTCAAGAAATGTACATCAAAACATACACATTTTCATTGTACATTCAAGAAATGTACATCAAAACATACACATTTTCAGTGTACATTCAAGAAATGTATAACTAAAAATACACATTTTCAGTGTACCTTCAAGAAATGTACATCAAAACAAACACATTTTCATTGTACACTAAAGAAATGTATATCAAAACATACACGTTTTCATTGTACATTCAATAAATATACATCAAAACACACATTTTCATTGTACATTCAAGAAATGTACATAAAAACAAACACATTTTCATTGTACACTCAAGAAATGTACATCAAAACATACACATTTTCATTGTACATTCAAGAAATGTATATCAAAACATACACATTTTCATTGTACATTCAAGAAATGTACATCAAAACATACACATTTTCAGTGTACATTCAAGAAATGTATACCAAAAAATACACATTTTCAGTGTACCTTCAAGAAATGTACATCAAAACAAACACATTTTCACTGGATATACAAGAAATGTACATCAAAACATACACATTTTCATTGTATATACAAGAAATGTATATCAAAACATACACATTTACAGTGTACATTCAAGAAATGTACATCAAAACATACACATTTTCATTGTATATACAAGAAATGTACATCAAACCATACACATTTTCATTGTACATTCAAGAAATGTACATCAAAACATATACATTTAAATTGTATATACAAGAAATGTACATCAAAACATACACATTTTCAGTGTACATTCAAGAAATGTACATGAAAACATATACATTTTCATTGTACATTCAAGAAATGTATATCAAAACATACACATTTTCAATGTATATTCAAGAAACGTACATCAAAGCATACACATTTTGAGTGTACATTCAAGAGATATACATCAAAACATGCACATTTTCATTGTATATACCAGAAATGTACATCAAAACATACACATTTTCATTGTATATACAAGAAATGTAAATCAAAACATACACATTTTCATTGTACACTGAAGAAATGTACATCAAAACATACACATTTTCAGTGTACATTCAAGAGATGTACATCAAAACATACACATTTTCATTGTACATTCAAGAAATGTAGATCAAAACATACACATTTTCATTGTACATTCAAGAAATGTACATCAAAACATACACATTTTCATTGTACATTCAAGAAATGTATATCAAAACATACACATTTTCATTGTACATTCAAGAAATGTACATCAAAATATACACATTTTCATTGTACATTCAAGAAATGTACATCAAAACACACATTTTCATTGTACACTCAAGAAATGTACATCAAAACATACACATTTTGAGTGTACATTCAAGAGATATACATCAAAACATGCACATTTTCATTGTATATACCAGAAATGTACATCAAAACATGCACATTTTCATTGTATATACAAGAAATGTATATCAAAACATACACATTTTCATTGTACATTCAAGAAATGTACATCAAAACATACACATTTTCATTGTAGACTCAAGAAATGTACATCAAAACATACACATTTTCAGTGTACATTCAAGAAATGTACATCAAAAACTACACATTTTCATTGTACATTCAAGAAATGTACATCAAAACATACACATTTTCATTGTATATACCAGAAATGTACATCAAAACATACACATTTTCATTGTACATTCAAGAAATGTACATCAAAACATACACATTTTCATTGTACATTCAAGAAATGTACATCAAAACATACACATTTTCAGTGTACATTCAAGAAATGTATAACAAAAAATACACATTTTCAGTGTACATTCAAGAAATGTATATCAAAACATACACATTTTCATTGTACATAAAGGAAATGTACATCAAAACATACAGATTTTCATTGTACATTCAAGAAATATACATAAAAGTATACATATTTTCATTGTACATTCAAGAAATGTACATCAAAACATACACATTTTCATTGTACACTCAAGAAATATACATAAAAACATACACATTTTCATTGTACATTCAAGAAATATACATAAAAACATACACATTTTCATTGTACATTCAAGAAATGTACATCAAAACATACACATTTTCATTGTACACTCAAGAAATGTACATCAAAACATACACATTTTCAGTGTACATTCAAGAAATGTAAGTCAAAACATACACATTTTCATTGTACATTCTAGAAATATACATCAAAACATACACATTTTCATTGTACATTCAAGAAACGTACATCAAAACATACACATTTTGAGTGTACATTCAAGAAATATACATCAAAAGATACACATTTTCATTGTATATACCAGAAATGTACATCAAAACATACACATTTTCATTGTATATACCAGAACTGTACATCAAAACATATACATTTTCATTGTACATTCAAGAAATGTACATCAAAACATACACATTTTGAGTATACATTCAAGAGATATACATCAAAACATGCAAATTTTCATTGTATATACCAGAAATGTACATCAAAACATACACATTTTCATTGTATATACAAGAAATGTACATCAAAACATACACATTTTCATTGTATATAGAAGAAATGTACATCAAAACATACACATTTTCACTGTACATTCAAGAAATGTACATCAAAACATACCCATTTTCATTGTATATACCAGAAATGTACATCAAAACATACACATTTTCATTGTACATTCAAGAACTGTACATCAAAACATACACATTTTCAGTGTACATTCAAGAAATGTACATCAAAACATACACATTTTCAGTGTACATTCAAGAAATGTACATCAAAACATACACATTTTCATTGTATATACCAGAAATGTACATCAAAACATACACATTTTCACTGTATATACAAGAAATGTAAATCAAAACATACACATTTTCATTGTATATACAAGAAATGTATATCAAAACATACACATTTACAGTGTACATTCAAGAAATGTACATCAAAACATATACATTTAAATTGTATATACAAGAAATGTACATCAAAACATACACATTTTCAGTGTACATTCAAGAAATGTACATGAAAACATATACATTTTCATTGTACATTCAAGAAATGTATATCAAAACATACACATTTTCAATGTATATTCAAGTAACGTACATCAAAGCATACACATTTTGAGTGTACATTCAAGAGATATACATCAAAACATGCACATTTTCATTGTATATACCAGAAATGTACATCAAAACATACACATTTTCATTGTATATACAAGAAATGTAAATCAAAACATACACATTTTCATTGTACACTGAAGAAATGTACATCAAAACATACACATTTTCAGTGTACATTCAAGAGATGTACATCAAAACATACACATTTTCATTGTACATTCAAGAAATGTAGATAAAAACATACACATTTTCATTGTACATTCAAGAAATGTACATCAAAACATACACATTTTCATTGTACATTCAAGAAATGTACATCAAAACATACACATTTTCAGTGTACATTCAAGAAATGTATAACAAAAAATACACATTTTCAGTGTACCTTCAAGAAATGTACATCAAAACAAACACATTTTCATTGTACACTAAAGAAATGTATATCAAAACATACACGTTTTCATTGTACATTCAATAAATATACATCAAAACATACACATTTTCATTGTACATTCAAGAAATGTACATCAAAACATACACATTTTCATTGTACACTCAAGAAATGTACATCAAAACATACACATTTTCATTGTACATTCAAGAAATGTATATCAAAACATACACATTTTCATTGTACATTCAAGAAATGTACATCAAAACATACACATTTTCAGTGTACATTCAAGAAATGTATAACAAAAAATACACATTTTCAGTGTACCTTCAAGAAATGTACATCAAAACAAACACATTTTCACTGCATATACAAGAAATGTACATCAAAACATACACATTTTCATTGTATATACAAGAAATGTATATCAAAACATACACATTTACAGTGTACATTCAAGAAATGTACATCAAAACATACACATTTTCATTGTATATACAGGAAATGTACATCAAACCATACACATTTTCATTGTACATTCAAGAAATGTACATCAAAACATATACATTTAAATTGTATATACAAGAAATGTACATCAAAACATACACATTTTCAGTGTACATTCAAGAAATGTACATGAAAACATATACATTTTCATTGTACATTCAAGAAATGTATATCAAAACATACACATTTTCAATGTATATTCAAGAAACGTACATCAAAGCATACACATTTTGAGTGTACATTCAAGAGATATACATCAAAACATGCACATTTTCATTGTATATACCAGAAATGTACATCAAAACATACACATTTTCATTGTATATACAAGAAATGTAAATCAAAACATACACATTTTCATTGTACACTGAAGAAATGTACATCAAAACATACACATTTTCAGTGTACATTCAAGAGATGTACATCAAAACATACACATTTTCATTGTACATTCAAGAAATGTAGATCAAAACATACACATTTTCATTGTACATTCAAGAAATGTACATCAAAACATACACATTTTCATTGTACATTCAAGAAATGTATATTAAAACATACACATTTTCATTGTACATTCAAGAAATGTACATCAAAACATACACATTTTCATTGTACATTCAAGAAATGTACAACAAAACATACACATTTTCATTGTACATTCAAGGAATGTACATCAAAACATACACATTTTCATTGTACATTCAAGAAATGTACATCAAAACACACATTTTCATTGTACTCTCAAGAAATGTACATCAAACATACACATTTTGAGTGTACATTCAAGAGATATACATCAAAACATGCACATTTTCATTGTATATACCAGAAATGTACATCAAAACATGCACATTTTCATTGTATATACAAGAAATGTATATCAAAACATACACATTTTCATTGTACATTCAAGAAATGTACATCAAAACATACACATTTTCATTGTACACTCAAGAAATGTACATCAAAACATACACATTTTCAGTGTACATTCAAGAAATGTACATCAAAAACTACACATTTTCATTGTACATTCAAGAAATGTACATCAAAACATACACATTTTCATTGTATATACCAGAAATGTACATCAAAACATACACATTTTCATTGTACATTCAAGAAATGTACATCAAAGCATACACATTTTCATTGTATATACCAGAAATGTACATCAAAACATACACATTTTCATTGTACATTCAAGAAATGTACATCAAAACATACACATTTTGACTGCACATTCTAGAAATATACATCAAAACATACACATTTTCATTGTATATGCCAGAAATGCACATCGAAACATACACATTTTCATTGTACATTCAAGAACTGTACATCAAAACATACACATTTTCAGTGTACATTCAAGAAATGTACATCAAAACATACACATTTTCAGTGTACATTCTAGAAATGTACATCAAAACATACACATTTTCATTGTACATTCAAGAAATGTAGATCAAAACATACACATTTTCATTGTATATACAAGAAATGTACATCAAAACATACACATTTTCATTGTACATTCAAGAAATGTAATTCAAAACATACACATTTTCTTTGTATATACAAGAAATGTACATCAAAACATACACATTTTCATTGTACATTCAAGAAATGTACATCAAAACATACACATTTTCATTGTACATTCAAGAAATGTAGATCAAAACATACACATTTTCAGTGTACATTCAAGAAATGTACATCAAAACATCCACATTTTCATTGTATATACAAGAAATGTACATCAAAACATACACATTTTCATTGTACACTAAAGAAATGTACATCAAAACATACACATTTTCAGTGTACATTCAAGAAATGTACATCAAAACATACACATTTTCATTGTACATTCAAGAAATGTAGATCAAAACATACAGATTTTCATTGTACATTCAAGAAATGTACATCAAAACATACACATTTTCATTGTACACTCAAGAAATGTACATCAAAACATACACATTTTTATTGTACACTCAAGAAATGTACATCAAAACATACACTTTTTCATTGTGCATTCAAGAAATGTATATCAAAACATACACATTTTCAGTGTACATTCAAGAAATGTACATCAAAACATACACATTTTCAGTGTACATTCAAGAAATGTATAACAAAAGATACACATTTGCAATGTACATTCAAGAAATGTACATCAAAACAAACAATTTTCATTGTACACTAAAGAAATGTATATCAAAACATATGCATTTTCATTGTACATTCAATAAATGTACATCAAAACATACACATTTTCATTGTACACTCAAGAAATGTACATCAAAACATACACATTTTCATTGTACATTCAAGAAATGTACATCAAAACATACACATTTTCATTGTTTACTCAAGAAATGTACATCAAAACATACACATTTTCATTGTACATTCAAGAAATGTACATCAAAACATACACATTTTCATTGTACATTCAAGAAATGTACATCAAAACATACACATTTTCATTGTACATTCAAGAAATGTACATCAAAACATACACATTTTCATTGTACATTCAAGAAATGTACATCAAAACATACACATTTTCATTGTACATTCAAGAAATGTACATCAACACATACACATTTTCATTGTACACTCAAGAAGTGTACATCAAAACATACACATTTTCATTGTACATTCAAGAAATGTACATCAAAACATACACATTTTCATTGTTTACTCAAGAAATGTACATCAAAACATACACATTTTCATTGTACATTCAAGAAATGTACAACAAAACATACACATTTTCAGTGTACATTCAAGAAATGTATAACAAAAAATACACATTTTCAGTGTACATTCAAGAAATGTATATCAAAACATACACATTTTCATTGTACATAAAAGAAATGTACATCAAAACATACAGATTTTCATTGTACATTCGAGAA
This sequence comes from Tenodera sinensis, assembly GCA_030765045.1. Lineage (NCBI taxonomy): Eukaryota > Metazoa > Arthropoda > Insecta > Mantodea > Mantidae > Tenodera > Tenodera sinensis. Next base: position 215,239,481 of record CM060964.1, on the reverse strand, counting down.
ATATACATAAAAGTATACACATTTTCATTGTACATTCAAGAAATGTACATCAAAACATACACATTTTCATTGTACACTCAAGAAATATACATAAAAACATACACATTACCATTGTACATTCAAGAAATATACATAAAAACATACACATTTTCATTGTATATACCAGAAATGTACATCAAAACATACACATTTTCATTGTATATACAAGAAGTGTAAATCAAAACATACACATTTTCATTGTACACTGAAGAAATGTACATCAAAACATACACATTTTCAGTGTACATTCAAGAGATGTACATCAAAACATACACATTTTCATAGTACATTCATGAAATGTAGATAAAAACATACACATTTTCATTGTACATTCAAGAAATGTACATCAAAACATACACATTTTCATTGTACATTCAAAAAATGTACATCAAAACATACACATTTTCAGTGTACATTCAAGAAATGTATAACAAAAAATACACATTTTCAGTGTACCTTCAAGAAATGTACATCAAAACAAACACATTTTCATTGTACACTAAAGAAATGTATATCAAAACATACACGTTTTCATTATACATTCAATAAATATACATCAAAACATACACATTTTCATTGTACATTCAAGAAATGTACATCAAAACTAACACATTTTCATTGTACACTCAAGAAATGTACATCAAATCATACACATTTTCATTGTACATTCAAGAAATGTATATCAAAACATACACATTTTCATTGTACATTCAAGAAATGTACATCAAAACATACACATTTTCAGTGTACATTCAAGAAATGTATAACAAAAAATACACATTTTCAGTGTACCTTCAAGAAATGTACATCAAAACAAACACATTTTCACTGCATATACAAGAAATGTACATCAAAACATACACATTTTCATTGTATATACAAGAAATGTATATCAAAACATACACATTTACAGTGTACATTCAAGAAATGTACATCAAAGCATATACATTTAAATTGTATAGACAAGAAATGTACATCAAAACATACACATTTTCAGTGTACATTCAAGAAATGTACATGAAAACATATACATTTTCATTGTACATTCAAGAAATGTATATCAAAACATACACATTTTCAATGTATATTCAAGAAACGTACATCAAAGCATACACATTTTGAGTGTACATTCAAGAGATATACATCAAAACATGCACATTTTCATTTAATATACCAGAAATGTACATCAAAACATACACATTTTCATTGTATATACAAGAAATGTAAATCAAAACATACACATTTTCATTGTACACTGAAAAAATGTAGATCAAAACATACACATTTTCAGTGTACATTCAAGAGATGTACATCAAAACATACACATTTTCATTGTACATTCAAGAAATGTAGATCAAAACATACACATTTTCATTGTACATTCAAGAAATGTACATCAAAACATACACATTTTCATTGTACATTCAAGAAATGTATATCAAAACATACACATTTTCATTGTACATTCAAGAAATGTACATCAAAACATACACATTTTCATTGTACATTCAAGAAATGTAGATCAAAACATACACATTTTCATTGTACATTCAAGGAATGTACATCAAAACATACACATTTTCATTGTACGTTCAAGAAATGTACATCAAAACACACATTTTCATTGTACACTCAAGAAATGTACATCAAAACATACACATTTTCATTGTATATACCAGAAATGTACATCAAAACATGCACATTTTTATTGTATATACAAGAAATGTATATCAAAACATACACATTTTCATTGTACATTCAAGAAATGTACATCAAAACATACACATTTTCATTGTACACTCAAGAAATGTACATCAAAACATACACATTTTCATTGTACATTCAAGAAATGTACATCAAAACATACACATTTTCATTGTACACTCTAGAAATGTACATCAAAACATACACATTTTCAGTGTACATTTAAGAAATGTACATCAAAAACTACACATTTTCATTGTACATTCAAGAAATGTACATCAAAACATACACATTTTCATTGTATATACCAGAAATGTACATCAAAACATACACATTTTCATTGTACATTCAAGAAATATACATCAAAGCATACACATTTTCATTGTATATACCAGAAATGTACATCAAAACATACACATTTTCATTGTATATACAAGAAATGTATATCAAAACATACACTATTACAGTGTACATTCAAGAAATGTACATCAAAACATACACATTTTCATTGTATATACAAGAAATGTACATCAAACCATACACATTTTCATTGTACATTCAAGAAATGTACATCAAAGCATATACATTTAAATTGTATATACAAGAAATGTACATCAAAACATACACATTTTCGGTGTACATTCAAGAAATGTACATGAAAACATATACATTTTCATTGTACATTCAAGAAATGTATATCAAAACATACACATTTTCAATGTATATTCAAGAAACGTACATCAAAGCATACACATTTTGAGTGTACATTCAAGAGATATACATCAAAACATGCACATTTTCATTGTATATACCAGAAATGTACATCAAAACATACACATTTTCATTGGATATACAAGAAATGTAAATCAAAACATACACATTTTCATTGTACACTGAAGAAATGTACATCAAAACATACACATTTTCAGTGTACATTCAAGAGATGTACATCAAAACATACACATTTTCATTGTACATTCAAGAAATGTAGATCAAAACATACACATTTTCATTGTACATTCAAGAAATGTACATCAAAACATACACATTTTCATTGTACATTCAAGAAATGTATATCAAAACATACACATTTTCATTGTACATTCAAGAAATGTACATCAAAATATACACATTTTCATTGTACATTCAAGAAATGTACAACAAAACATACACATTTTCATTGTACATTCAAGGAATGTACATCAAAACATACACATTTTCATTGTATATTCAAGAAATGTACATCAAAACACACATTTTCATTGTACACTCAAGAAATGTACATCAAAACATACACATTTTGAGTGTACATTCAAGAGATATACATCAAAACATGCACATTTTCATTGTATATACCAGAAATGTACATCAAAACATGCACATTTTCATTGTATATACAAGAAATGTATATCAAAACATACACATTTTCATTGTACATTCAAGAAATGTACATCAAAACATACACATTTTCATTGTACACTCAAGAAATGTACATCAAAACATACACATTTTCAGTGTACATTCAAGAAATGTACATCAAAAACTACACATTTTCATTGTACATTCAAGAAATGTACATCAAAACATACACATTTTCATTGTATATACCAGAAATGTACATCAAAACATACACATTTTCATTGTACATTCAAGAAATGTACATCAAAACATACACATTTTCATTGTACATTCAAGAAATGTACATCAAAACATACACATTTTCAGTGTACATTCAAGAAATGTATAACAAAAAATACACATTTTCAGTGTACATTCAAGAAATGTATATCAAAACATACACATTTTCATTGTACATAAAAGAAATGTACATCAAAACATCCAGATTTTCATTGTACATTCAAGAAATATACATAAAAGTATACATATTTTCATTGTACATTCAAGAAATGTACATCAAAACATACACATTTTCATTGTACACTCAAGAAATATACATAAAAACATACACATTTTCATTGTACATTCAAGAAATATACATAAAAACATACACATTTTCATTGTACATTCAAGAAATGTACATCAAAACATACACATTTTCATTGTACACTCAAGAAATGTACATCAATACATACACATTTTCAGTGTACATTCAAGAAATGTACATCAAAACATACACATTTTCATTGTACATTCTAGAAATATACATCAAAACATACACATTTTCATTGTACATTCAAGAAATGTACATCAAAACATACACATTTTGAGTGTACATTCAAGAAATATACATCAAAAGATACACATTTTCATTGTATATACCAGAAATGTACATCAAAACATACACATTTTCATTGTATATACCAGAACTGTACATCAAAACATATACATTTTCATTGTACATTCAAGAAATGTACATCAAAACATACACATTTTGAGTATACATTCAAGAGATATACATCAAAACATGCAAATTTTCATTGTATATACCAGAAATGTACATCAAAACATACACATTTTCATTGTATATACAAGAAATGTACATCAAAACATACACATTTTCATTGTATATAGAAGAAATGTACATCAAAACATACACATTTTCACTGTACATTCAAGAAATGTACATCAAAACATACCCATTTTCATTGTATATACCAGAAATGTACATCAAAACATACACATTTTCATTGTACATTCAAGAACTGTACATCAAAACATACACATTTTCAGTGTACATTCAAGAAATGTACATCAAAACATACACATTTTCAGTGTACATTCAAGAAATGTACATCAAAACATACACATTTTCATTGTATATACCAGAAATGTACATCAAAACATACACATTTTCACTGTATATACAAGAAATGTAAATCAAAACATACACATTTTCATTGTATATACAAGAAATGTATATCAAAACATACACATTTACAGTGTACATTCAAGAAATGTACATCAAAACATATACATTTAAATTGTATATACAAGAAATGTACATCAAAACATACACATTTTCAGTGTACATTCAAGAAATGTACATGAAAACATATACATTTTCATTGTACATTCAAGAAATGTATATCAAAACATACACATTTTCAATGTATATTCAAGAAACGTACATCAAAGCATACACATTTTGAGTGTACATTCAAGAGATATACATCAAAACATGCACATTTTCATTGTATATACCAGAAATGTACATCAAAACATACACATTTTCATTGTATATACAAGAAATGTAAATCAAAACATACACATTTTCATTGTACACTGAAGAAATGTACATCAAAACATACACATTTTCAGTGTACATTCAAGAGATGTACATCAAAACATACACATTTTCATTTTACATTCAAGAAATGTAGATAAAAACATACACATTTTCATTGTACATTCAAGAAATGTACATCAAAACATACACATTTTCATTGTACATTCAAGAAATGTACATCAAAACATACACATTTTCAGTGTACATTCAAGAAATGTATAACAAAAAATGCACATTTTTAGTGTACCTTCAAGAAATGTACATCAAAACAAACACATTTTCATTGTACACTAAAGAAATGTATATCAAAACATACACGTTTTCATTGTACATTCAATAAATATACATCAAAACATACACATTTTCATTGTACATTCAAGAAATGTACATCAAAACAAACACCTTTTCATTGTACACTCAAGAAATGTACATCAAAACATACACATTTTCATTGTACATTCAAGAAATGTATATCAAAACATACACATTTTCATTGTACATTCAAGAAATGTACATCAAAACATACACATTTTCAGTGTACATTCAAGAAATGTATAACAAAAAATACACATTTTCAGTGTACCTTCAAGAAATGTACATCAAAACAAACACATTTTCACTGCATATACAAGAAATGTACATCAAAACATACACATTTTCATTGTATATACAAGAAATGTATATCAAAACATACACATTTACAGTGTACATTCAAGAAATGTACATCAAAACATACACATTTTCATTGTATATACAGGAAATGTACATCAAACCATACACATTTTCATTGTACATTCAAGAAATGTACATCAAAACATATACATTTAAATTGTATATACAAGAAATGTACATCAAAACATACACATTTTCAGTGTACATTCAAGAAATGTACATGAAAACATATACATTTTCATTGTACATTCAAGAAATGTATATCAAAACATACACATTTTCAATGTATATTCAAGAAACGTACATCAAAGCATACACATTTTGAGTGTACATTCAAGAGATATACATCAAAACATGCACATATTCATTGTATATACCAGAAATGTACATCAAAACATACACATTTTCATTGTATATACAAGAAATGTAAATCAAAACATACACATTTTCATTGTACACTGAAGAAATGTACATCAAAACATACACATTTTCAGTGTACATTCAAGAGATGTACATCAAAACATACACATTTTCATTGTACATTCAAGAAATGTAGATCAAAACATACACATTTTCATTGTACATTCAAGAAATGTACATCAAAACATACACATTTTCATTGTACATTCAAGAAATGTATATAAAAACATACACATTTTCATTGTACATTCAAGAAATGTACATCAAAACATACACATTTTCATTGTACATTCAAGAAATGTACAACAAAACATACACATTTTCATTGTACATTCAAGGAATGTACATCAAAACATACACATTTTCATTGTACATTCAAGAAATGTACATCAAAACACACATTTTCATTGTACTCTCAAGAAATGTACATCAAAACATACACATTTTGAGTGTACATTCAAGAGATATACATCAAAACATGCACATTTTCATTGTATATACCAGAAATGTACATCAAAACATGCACATTTTCATTGTATATACAAGAAATGTATATCAAAACATACACATTTTCATTGTACATTCAAGAAATGTACATCAAAACATACACATTTTCATTGTACACTCAAGAAATGTACATCAAAACATACACATTTTCAGTGTACATTCAAGAAATGTGCATCAAAAACTACACATTTTCATTGTACATTCAAGAAATGTACATCAAAACATACACATTTTCATTGTATATACCAGAAATGTACATCAAAACATACACATTTTCATTGTACATTCAAGAAATGTACATCAAAGCATACACATTTTCATTGTATATACCAGAAATGTACATCAAAACATACACATTTTCATTGTACATTCAAGAAATGTACATCAAAACATACACATTTTGACTGCACATTCTAGAAATATACATCAAAACATACACATTTTCATTGTATATACCAGAAATGCACATCGAAACATACACATTTTCATTGTACATTCAAGAACTGTACATCAAAACATACACATTTTCAGTGTACATTCAAGAAATGTACATCAAAACATACACATTTTCAGTGTACATTCAAGAAATGTACATCAAAACATACACATTTTCATTGTACATTCAAGAAATGTAGATCAAAACATACACATTTTCATTGTATATACAAGAAATGTACATCAAAACATACACATTTTCATTGTACATTCAAGAAATGTAGATCAAAACATACACATTTTCTTTGTATATACAAGAAATGTACATCAAAACATACACATTTTCATTGTACATTCAAGAAATGTACATCAAAACATACACATGTTCATTGTACATTCAAGAAATGTAGATCAAAACATACACATTTTCATTGTATATACAAGAAATGTACATTAAAACATACACATTTTCAGTGTACATTCAAGAAATGTACATCAAAACATACACATTTTCATTGTACATTCAAGAAATGTACATCAAAACATAAACATTTTCAGTGTACATTCAAGAAATGTACATCAAAACATCCACATTTTCATTGTATATACAAGAAATGTACATCAAAACATACACATTTTCATTGTACACTAAAGAAATGTACATCAAAACATACACATTTTCAGTGTACATTCAAGAAATGTACATCAAAACATACACATTTTCATTGTACATTCAAGAAATGTAGATCAAAACATACAGATTTTCATTGTACATTCAAGAAATGTACATCAAAACATACACATTTTCATTGTACACTCAAGAAATGTACATCAAAACATACACACTTTTATTGTACACTCAAGAAATGTACATCAAAACATACACTTTTTCATTGTGCATTCAAGAAATATATATCAAAACATACACATTTTCATTGTACATTCAAGAAATGTACATCAAAACATACACATTTTCAGTGTACATTCAAGAAATGTATAACAAAAGATACACATTTGCAATGTACATTCAAGAAATGTACATCAAAACAAACACATTTTCATTGTACACTAAAGAAATGTATATCAAAACATACGCATTTTCATTGTACATTCAATAAATGTACATCAAAAAATACACATTTTCAGTGTACACTCAAGAAATGTACATCAAAACATACACATTTTCATTGTACATTCAAGAAATGTACATCAAAACATACACATTTTCATTGTTTACTCAAGAAATGTACATCAAAACATACACATTTTCATTGTACATTCAAGAAATGTACATCAAAACATACACATTTTCATTGTACATTCAAGAAATGTACATCAAAACATACACATTTTCATTGTACATTCAAGAAATGTACATCAAAACATACACATTTTCATTGTACATTCAAGAAATGTACATCAAAACATACACATTTTCATTGTACATTCAAGAAATGTACATCAAAACATACACATTTTCATTGTACACTCAAGAAATGTACATCAAAACATACACATTTTCATTGTACATTCAAGAAATGTACATCAAAACATACACATTTTCATTGTTTACTCAAGAAATGTACATCAAAACATACACATTTTCATTGTACATTCAAGAAATGTACAACAAAACATACACATTTTCAGTGTACATTCAAGAAATGTATAACAAAAAATACACATTTTCAGTGTACATTCAAGAAATGTATATCAAAACATACACATTTTCATTGTACATAAAAGAAATGTACATCAAAACATACAGATTTTCATTGTACATTCAAGAAATATACATAAAAGTATACACATTTTCATTGTACATTCAAGAAATGTACATCAAAACATACACATTTTCATTGTACACTCAAGAAATATACATAAAAACATACACATTTTCATTGTATATACCAGAAATGTACATCAAAACATACACATTTTCATTGTATATACAAGAAGTGTAAATCAAAACATACACATTTTCATTGTACACTGAAGAAATGTACATCAAAACATACACATTTTCAGTGTACATTCAAGAGATGTACATCAAAACATACACATTTTCATTGTACATTCAAGAAATGTAGATAAAAACATACACATTTTCATTGTACATTCAAGAAATGTACATCAAAACATACACATTTTCATTGTACATTCAAAAAATGTACATCAAAACATACACATTTTCAGTGTACATTCAAGAAATGTATAACAAAAAATACACATTTTCAGTGTACCTTCAAGAAATGTACATCAAAACAAACACATTTTCATTGTACACTAAAGAAATGTATATCAAAACATACACGTTTTCATTGTACATTCAATAAATATACATCAAAACATACACATTTTCATTGTACATTCAAGAAATGTACATCAAAACTAACACATTTTCATTGTACACTCAAGAAATGTACATCAAATCATACACATTTTCATTGTACATTCAAGAAATGTATATCAAAACATACACATTTTCATTGTACATTCAAGAAATGTACATCAAAACATACACATTTTCAGTGTACATTCAAGAAATGTATAACAAAAAATACACATTTTCAGTGTACCTTCAAGAAATGTACATCAAAACAAACACATTTTCACTGCATATACAAGAAATGTACATCAAAACATACACATTTTCATTGTATATACAAGAAATGTATATCAAAACATACACATTTACAGTGTACATTCAAGAAATGTACATCAAAGCATATACATTTAAATTGTATAGACAAGAAATGTAAATCAAAACATACACATTTTCATTGTACACTGAAGGAATGTACATCAAAACATACACATTTTCAGTGTACATTCAAGAGATGTACATCAAAACATACACATTTTCATTGTACATTCAAGAAATGTAGATCAAAACATACACATTTTCATTGTACATTCAAGAAATGTACATCAAACCATACACATTTTCATTGTACATTCAAGAAATGTATATCAAAACATACACATTTTCATTGTACATTCAAGAAATGTACATCAAAACATACACATTTTCATTGTACATTCAAGAAATGTAGATCAAAACATACACATTTTCATTGTACATTCAAGGAATGTACATCAAAACATACACATTTTCATTGTACATTCAAGAAATGTACATCAAAACACACATTTTCATTGTACACTCAAGAAATGTACATCAAAACATACACATTTTGAGTGTACATTCAAGAGATATACATCAAAACATGCACATTTTCATTGTATATACCAGAAATGTACATCAAAACATGCACATTTTCATTGTATATACAAGAAATGTATATCAAAACATACACATTTTCATTGTACATTCAAGAAATGTACATCAAAACATACACATTTTCATTGTACACTCAAGAAATGTACATCAAAACATACACATTTTCAGTGTACATTTAAGAAATGTACATCAAAAACTACACATTTTCATTGTACATTCAAGAAATGTACATCAAAACATACAAATTTTCATTGTATATACCAGAAATGTACATCAAAACATACACATTTTCATTGTACATTCAAGAAATGTACATCAAAGCATACACATTTTCATTGTATATACCAGAAATGTACATCAAAACATACACATTTTCATTGTACATTCAAGAAATGTACATCAAAACATACACATTTTGACTGCACATTCTAGAAATATACATCAAAACATACACATTTTCATTGTATATACCAGAAATGCACATCGAAACATACACATTTTCATTGTACATTCAAGAACTGTACATCAAAACATACACATTTTCAGTGTACATTCAAGAAATGTACATCAAAACATACACATTTTCAGTGCACATTCAAGAAATGTACATCAAAACATACACATTTTCATTGTACATTCAAGAAATGTAGATCAAAACATACACATTTTCATTGTATATACAAGAAATGTACATCAAAACATACACATTTTCATTGTACATTCAAGAAATGTAGATCAAAACATACACATTTTCTTTGTATATACAAGAAATGTACATCAAAACATACACATTTTCATTGTACATTCAAGAAATGTACATCAAAACATACACATTTTCATTGTACATTCAAGAAATGTAGATCAAAACATACACATTTTCATTGTATATACAAGAAATGTACATTAAAACATACACATTTTCAGTGTACATTCAAGAAATGTACATCAAAACATACACATTTTCATTGTACATTCAAGAAATGTACATCAAAACATACACATTTTCAGTGTACATTCAAGAAATGTACATCAAAACATCCACATTTTCATTGTATATACAAGAAATGTACATCAAAACATACACATTTTCATTGTACACTAAAGAAATGTACATCAAAACATACACATTTTCAGTGTACATTCAAGAAATGTACATCAAAACATACACATTTTCATTGTACATTCAAGAAATGTAGATCAAAACATACAGATTTTCATTGTACATTCAAGAAATGTACATCAAAACATACACATTTTCATTGTACACTCAAGAAATGTACATCAAAACATACACATTTTTATTGTACACTCAAGAAATGTACATCAAAACATACACTTTTTCATTGTGCATTCAAGAAATGTATATCAAAACATACACATTTTCATTGTACATTCAAGAAATGTACATCAAAACATACACATTTTCAGTGTACATTCAAGAAATGTATAACAAAAGATACACATTTGCAATGTACATTCAAGAAATGTACATCAAAACAAACACATTTTCATTGTACACTAAAGAAATGTATATCAAAACATACGCATTTTCATTGTACATTCAATAAATGTACATCAAAACATACACATTTTCATTGTACACTCAAGAAATGTACATCAAAACATACACATTTTCATTGTACATTCAAGAAATGTACATCAAAACATACACATTTTCATTGTTTACTCAAGAAATGTACATCAAAACATACACATTTTTATTGTACATTCAAGAAATGTACATCAAAACATACACATTTTCATTGTACATTCAAGAAATGTACATCAAAACATACACATTTTCATTGTACATTCAAGAAATGTATATCAAAACATACACATTTTCATTGTACATTCAAGAAATGTACATCAAAACATACACATTTTCATTGTACACTCAAGAAATGTACATGAAAACATACACATTTTCATTGTATATACCAGAAATGTACATCAAAACATACACATTTTCATTGTACATTCAAGAAATGTACATCAAAACATACACATTTTCATTGTACATTCAAGAAATGTACAACAAAACATACACATTTTCAGTGTACATTCAAGAAATGTATAACAAAAAATACACATTTTCAGTGTACATTCAAGAAATGTATATCAAAACATACACATTTTCATTGTACATAAAAGAAATGTACATCAAAACATACACATTTTCATTGTACATTCAAGAAATATACATAAAATCATACACATTTTCATTGTACATTCAAGAAATGTACATCAAAACATACACATTTTCATTGTACACTCAAGAAATATACATAAAAACATACACATTTTCATTGTACATTCAAGAAATATACATAAAAACATACACATTTTCATTGTACATTCAACAAATGTACATAAAAACATACACATTTTCATTGTACACTCAAGAAATGTACATCAAAACATACACATTTTCAGTGTACATTCAAGAAATGTACATCAAAACATACACATTTTCATTGTACATTCTAGAAATATACATCAAAACATACACATTTTCATTGTACATTCAAGAAATGTACATCAAAACATACACATTTTGAGTGTACATTCAAGAAATATACATCAAAAGATACACATTTTCATTGTATATACCAGAAATGTACATCAAAACATACACATTTTCATTGTATATACCAGAACTGTACATCAAAACATATACATTTTCATTGTACATTCAAGAAATGTACATCAAAACATACACATTTTGAGTATACATTCAAGAGATATACATCAAAACATGCAAATTTTCATTGTATATACCAGAAATGTACATCAAAACATACACATTTCCATTGTATATACAAGAAATGTACATACAAACATACACATTTTCATTGTATATAGAAGAAATGTACATCAAAACATACACATTTTCATTGTACATTCAAGAAATGTACATCAAAACATACCCATTTTCATTGTATATACCAGAAATGTACATCAAAACATACACATTTTCATTGTACATTCAAGAACTGTACATCAAAACATACACATTTTCAGTGTACATTCAAGAAATGTACATCAAAACATACACATTTTCAGTGTACATTCAAGAAATGTACATCAAAACATACACATTTTCATTGTATATACCAGAAATGTACATCAAAACATACACATTTTCACTGTATATACAAGAAATGTAAATCAAAACATACACATTTTCATTGTATATACAAGAAATGTATATCAAAACATACACATTTACAGTGTACATTCAAGAAATGTACATCAAAACATATACATTTAAATTGTATATACAAGAAATGTACATCAAAACATACACATTTTCAGTGTATATTCAAGAAATGTACATGAAAACATATACATTTTCATTGTACATTCAAGAAATGTATATCAAAACATACACATTTTCAATGTATATTCGAGAAACGTACATCAAAGCATACACATTTTGAGTGTACATTCAAGAGATATACATCAAAACATGCACATTTTCATTGTATATACCAGAAATGTACATCAAAACATACACATTTTCATTGTATATACAAGAAATGTAAATCAAAACATACACATTTTCATTGTACACTGAAGAAATGTACATCAAAACATACACATTTTCAGTGTACATTCAAGAGATGTACATCAAAACATACACATTTTCATTGTACATTCAAGAAATGTAGATAAAAACATACACATTTTCATTGTACATTCAAGAAATGTACATCAAAACATACACATTTTCAGTGTACATTCAAGAAATGTACATCAAAACATACACATTTTCAGTGCACATTCAAGAAATGTACATCAAAACATACACATTTTCATTGTACATTCAAGAAATGTAGATCAAAACATACACATTTTCATTGTATATACAAGAAATGTACATCAAAACATACACATTTTCATTGTACATTCAAGAAATGTAGATCAAAACATACACATTTTCTTTGTATATACAAGAAATGTACATCAAAACATACACATTTTCATTGTACATTCAAGAAATATACATCAAAACATACACATTTTCATTGTACATTCAAGAAATGTAGATCAAAACATACACATTTTCATTGTATATACAAGAAATGTACATTAAAACATACACATTTTCAGTGTACATTCAAGAAATGTACATCAAAACATACACATTTTCATTGTACATTCAAGAAATGTACATCAAAACATACACATTTTCAGTGTACATTCAAGAAATGTACATCAAAACATCCACATTTTCATTGTATATACAAGAAATGTACATCAAAACATACACATTTTCATTGTACACTAAAGAAATGTACATCAAAACATACACATTTTCAGTGTACATTCAAGAAATGTACATCAAAACATACACATTTTCATTGTACATTCAAGAAATGTAGATCAAAACATACAGATTTTCATTGTACATTCAAGAAATGTACATCAAAACATACACATTTTCATTGTACACTCAAGAAATGTACATCAAAACATACACATTTTTATTGTACACTCAAGAAATGTACATCAAAACATACACTTTTTCATTGTGCATTCAAGAAATGTATATCAAAACATACACATTTTCATTGTACATTCAAGAAATGTACATCAAAACATACACATTTTCAGTGTACATTCAAGAAATGTATAACAAAAGATACACATTTGCAATGTACATTCAAGAAATGTACATCAAAACAAACACATTTTCATTGTACACTAAAGAAATGTATATCAAAACATACGCATTTTCATTGTACATTCAATAAATGTACATCAAAACAAACACATTTTCATTGTACACTCAAGAAATGTACACCAAAACATACACATTTTCATTGTACATTCAAGAAATGTACATCAAAACATACACATTTTCATTGTTTACTCAAGAAATGTACATCAAAACATACACATTTTCATTGTACATTCAAGAAATGTACATCAAAACATACACATTTTCATTGTACATTCAAGAAATGTACATCAAAACATACACATTTTCATTGTACATTCAAGAAATGTATATCAAAACATACACATTTTCATTGTACATTCAAGAAATGTACATCAAAACATACACATTTTCATTGTACACTCAAGAAATGTACATCAAAACATACACATTTTCATTGTATATACCAGAAATGTACATCAAAACATACACATTTTCATTGTACATTCAAGAAATGTACATCAAAACATACACATTTTCATTGTACATTCAAGAAATGTACAACAAAACATACACATTTTCAGTGTACATTCAAGAAATGTATAACAAAAAATACACATTTTCAGTGTACATTCAAGAAATGTATATCAAAACATACACATTTTCATTGTACATAAAAGAAATGTACATCAAAACATACACATTTTCATTGTACATTCAAGAAATATACATAAAATCATACACATTTTCATTGTACATTCAAGAAATGTACATCAAAACATACACATTTTCATTGTACACTCAAGAAATATACATAAAAACATACTCATTTTCATTGTACATTCAAGAAATATACATAAAAACATACACATTTTCATTGTACATTCAACAAATGTACATAAAAACATACACATTTTCATTGTACACTCAAGAAATGTACATCAAAACATACACATTTTCAGTGTACATTCAAGAAATGTACATCAAAACATACACATTTTCATTGTACATTCTAGAAATATACATCAAAACATACACATTTTCATTGTACATTCAAGAAATGTACATCAAAACATACACATTTTGAGTGTACATTCAAGAAATATACATCAAAAGATACACATTTTCATTGTATATACCAGAAATGTACATCAAAACATACACATTTTCATTGTATATACCAGAACTGTACATCAAAACATATACATTTTCATTGTACATTCAAGAAATGTACATCAAAACATACACATTTTGAGTATACATTCAAGAGATATACATCAAAACATGCAAATTTTCATTGTATATACCAGAAATGTACATCAAAACATACACATTTTCATTGTATATACAAGAAATGTACATACAAACATACACATTTTCATTGTATATAGAAGAAATGTACATCAAAACATACACATTTTCATTGTACATTCAAGAAATGTACATCAAAACATACCCATTTTCATTGTATATACCAGAAATGTACATCAAAACATACACATTTTCATTGTACATTCACGAACTGTACATCAAAACATACACATTTTCAGTGTACATTCAAGAAATGTACATCAAAACATACACATTTTCAGTGTACATTCAAGAAATGTACATCAAAACATACACATTTTCATTGTATATACCAGAAATGTACATCAAAACATACACATTTTCACTGTATATACAAGAAATGTAAATCAAAACATACACATTTTCATTGTATATACAAGAAATGTATATCAAAACATACACATTTACAGTGTACATTCAAGAAATGTACATCAAAACATATACATTTAAATTGTATATACAAGAAATGTACATCAAAACATACACATTTTCAGTGTATATTCAAGAAATGTACATGAAAACATATACATTTTCATTGTACATTCAAGAAATGTATATCAAAACATACACATTTTCAATGTATATTCGAGAAACGTACATCAAAGCATACACATTTTGAGTGTACATTCAAGAGATATACATCAAAACATGCACATTTTCATTGTATATACCAGAAATGTACATCAAAACATACACATTTTCATTGTATATACAAGAAATGTAAATCAAAACATACACATTTTCATTGTACACTGAAGAAATGTACATCAAAACATACACATTTTCAGTGTACATTCAAGAGATGTACATCAAAACATACACATTTTCATTGTACATTCAAGAAATGTAGATAAAAACATACACATTTTCATTGTACATTCAAGAAATGTACATCAAAACATACACATTTTCATTGTACATTCAAGAAATGTAGATCAAAACATACACATTTTCATTGTACATTCAAGAAATGTACATCAAAACACACATTTTCATTGTACACTCAAGAAATGTACATCAAAACATACACATTTTGAGTGTACATTCAAGAGATATACATCAAAACATACACATTTTCATTGTACATTCAAGAAATGTACAACAAAACATACACATTTTCATTGTACATTCAAGGAATGTACATCAAAACATACACATTTTCATTGTACATTCAAGAAATGTACATCAAAACACACATTTTCATTGTACACTCAAGAAATTTACATCAAAACATACACATTTTGAGTGTACATTCAAGAGATATACATCAAAACATGCACATTTTCATTGTATATACCAGAAATGTACATCAAAACATGCACATTTTCATTGTATATACAAGAAATGTATATCAAAACATACACATTTTCATTGTACATTCAAGAAATGTACATCAAAACATACACATTTTCATTGTACACTCAAGAAATGTACATCAAAACATACACATTTTCAGTGTACATTTAAGAAATGTACATCAAAAACTACACATTTTCATTGTACATTCAAGAAATGTACATCAAAACATACACATTTTCATTGTATATACCAGAAATGTACATCAAAACATACACATTTTCATTGTACATTCAAGAAATGTACATCAAAGCCTACACATTTTCATTGTATATACCAGAAATGTACATCAAAACATACACATTTTCATTGTACATTCAAGAAATGTACATCAAAACATACACATTTTGACTGCACATTCTAGAAATATACATCAAAGCATACACATTTTCATTGTATATACCAGAAATGCACATCGAAACATACACATTTTCATTGTACATTCAAGAACTGTACATCAAAACATACACATTTTCAGTGTACATTCAAGAAATGTACATCAAAACATACACATTTTCAGTGCACATTCAAGAAATGTACATCAAAACATACACATTTTCATTGTACATTCAAGAAATGTAGATCAAAACATACACATTTTCATTGTATATACAAGAAATGTACATCAAAACATACACATTTTCATTGTACATTCAAGAAATGTAGATCAAAACATACACATTTTCTTTGTATATACAAGAAATGTACATCAAAACATACACATTTTCATTGTACATTCAAGAAATGTACATCAAAACATACACATTTTCATTGTACATTCAAGAAATGTAGATCAAAACATACACATTTTCATTGTATATACAAGAAATGTACATTAAAACATACACATTTTCAGTGTACATTCAAGAAATGTACATCAAAACATACACATTTTCATTGTACATTCAAGAAATGTACATCAAAACATACACATTTTCAGTGTACATTCAAGAAATGTACATCAAAACATCCACATTTTCATTGTATATACAAGAAATGTACATCAAAACATACACATTTTCATTTTACACTAAAGAAATGTACATCAAAACATACACATTTTCAGTGTACATTCAAGAAATGTACATCAAAACATACACATTTTCATTGTACATTCAAGAAATGTAGATCAAAACATACAGATTTTCATTGTACATTCAAGAAATGTACATCAAAACATACACATTTTCATTGTACACTCAAGAAATGGACATCAAAACATACACATTTTTATTGTACACTCAAGAAATGTACATCAAAACATACACTTTTTCATTGTGCATTCAAGAAATGTATATCAAAACATACACATTCTCATTGTACATTCAAGAAATGTACATCAAAACATACACATTTTCAGTGTACATTCAAGAAATGTATAACAAAAGATACACATTTGCAATGTACATTCAAGAAATGTACATCAAAACAAACACATTTTCATTGTACACTAAAGAAATGTATATCAAAACATACGCATTTTCATTGTACATTCAATAAATGTACATCAAAACATACACATTTTCATTGTACACTCAAGAAATGTACATCAAAACATACACATTTTCATTGTACATTCAAGAAATGTACATCAAAACATACACATTTTCATTGTTTACTCAAGAAATGTACATCAAAACATACACATTTTCATTGTACATTCAAGAAATGTACATCAAAACATACACATTTTCATTGTACATTCAAGAAATGTACATCAAAACATACACATTTTCATTGTACATTCAAGAAATGTATATCAAAACATACACATTTTCATTGTACATTCAAGAAATGTACATCAAAACATACACATTTTCATTGTACACTCAAGAAATGTACATCAAAACATACACATTTTCATTGTACATTCAAGAAATGTACATCAAAACATACACATTTTCATTGTTTACTCAAGAAATGTACATCAAAACATACACATTTTCATTGTACATTCAAGAAATGTACAACAAAACATACACATTTTCAGTGTACATTCAAGAAATGTATAACAAAAAATACACATTTTCAGTGTACATTCAAGAAATGTATATCAAAACATACACATTTTCATTGTACATAAAAGAAATGTACATCAAAACATACACATTTTCATTGTACATTCAAGAAATATACATAAAAGTATACACATTTTCATTGTACATTCAAGAAATGTACATCAAAACATACACATTTTCATTGTACACTCAAGAAATATACATAAAAACATACACATTTTCATTGTACATTCAAGAAATATACATAAAAACATACACATTTTCATTGTACACTCAAGAAATGTACATCAAAACATACACATTTTCAGTGTACATTCAAGAAATGTACATCAAAACATACACATTTTCATTGTACAATCTAGAAATATATATCAAAACATACACATTTTCATTGTACATTCAAGAAATGTACATCAAAACATACACATTTTGAGTGTACATTCAAGAAATATACATCAAAAGATACACATTTTCATTGTATATACCAGAAATGTACATCAAAACATACACATTTTCATTGTATATACCAGAACTGTACATCAAAACATATACATTTTCATTGTACATTCAAGAAATGTACATCAAAGCATACACATTTTGAGTATACATTCAAGAGATATACATCAAAACATGCAAATTTTCATTGTATATACCAGAAATGTACATCAAAACATACACATTTTCATTGTATATACAAGAAATGTACATCAAAACATACACATTTTCATTGTATATAGAAGAAATGTACATCAAAACATACACATTTTCATTGTACATTCAAGAAATGTACATCAAAACATACCCATTTTCATTGTATATACCAGAAATGTACATCAAAACATACACATTTTCATTGTACATTCAAGAACTGTACATCAAAACATACACATTTTCAGTGTACATTCAAGAAATGTACATCAAAACATACACATTTTCAGTGTACATTCAAGAAATGTACATCAAAACATACACATTTTCATTGTATATACCAGAAATGTACATCAAAACATACACACTTTCACTGTATATACAAGAAATGTAAATCAAAACATACACATTTTCATTGTATATACAAGAAATGTATATCAAAACATACACATTTACAGTGTACATTCAAGAAATGTACATCAAAACATATACATTTAAATTGTATATACAAGAAATGTACATCAAAACATACACATTTTCAGTGTATATTCAAGAAATGTACATGAAAACATATACATTTTCATTGTACATTCAAGAAATGTATATCAAAACATACACATTTTCAATGTATATTCGAGAAACGTACATCAAAGCATACACATTTTGAGTGTACATTCAAGAGATATACATCAAAACATGCACATTTTCATTGTATATACCAGAAATGTACATCAAAACATACACATTTTCATTGTATATACAAGAAATGTAAATCAAAACATACACATTTTCATTGTACACTGAAGAAATGTACATCAAAACATACACATTTTCAGTGTACATTCAAGAGATGTACATCAAAACATACACATTTTCATTGTGATTTTCAAGAAATGTAGATAAAAACATACACATTTTCATTGTACATTCAAGAAATGTACATCAAAACATACACATTTTCATTGTACATTCAAGAAATGTACATCAAAACATACACATTTTCAGTGTACATTCAAGAAATGTATAACAAAAAATACACATTTTCAGTGTACCTTCAAGAAATGTACATCAAAACAAACACATTTTCATTGTACACTAAAGAAATGTATATCAAAACATACACGTTTTCATTGTACATTCAATTAATATACATCAAAACATACACATTTTCATTGTACATTCAAGAAATGTACATCAAAACAAACACATCTTCATTGTACACTCAAGAAATGTACATCAAAACATACACATTTTCATTGTACATTCAAGAAATGTTAATCAAAACATACACATTTTCATTGTACATTCAAGAAATGTACATCAAAACATACACATTTTCATTGTACATTCAAGAAATGTAGATCAAAACATACACATTTTCATTGTACATTCAAGAAATGTACATCAAAACACACATTTTCATTGTACACTCAAGAAATGTACATCAAAACATACACATTTTGAGTGTACATTCAAGAGATATACATCAAAACATACACATTTTCATTGTACATTCAAGAAATGTACAACAAAACATACACATTTTCATTGTACATTCAAGGAATGTACATCAAAACATACACATTTTCATTGTACATTCAAGAAATGTACATCAAAACACACATTTTCATTGTACACTCAAGAAATGTACATCAAAACATACACATTTTGAGTGTACATTCAAGAGATATACATCAAAACATGCACATTTTCATTGTATATACCAGAAATGTACATCAAAACATGCACATTTTCATTGTATATACAAGAAATGTATATCAAAACATACACATTTTCATTGTACATTCAAGAAATGTACATCAAAACATACACATTTTCATTGTACACTCAAGAAATGTACATCAAAACATACACATTTTCAGTGTACATTTAAGAAATGTACATCAAAAACTACACATTTTCATTGTACATTCAAGAAATGTACATCAAAACATACACATTTTCATTGTATATACCAGAAATGTACATCAAAACATACACATTTTCATTGTACATTCAAGAAATGTACATCAAAGCCTACACATTTTCATTGTATATACCAGAAATGTACATCAAAACATACACATTTTCATTGTACATTCAAGAAATGTACATCAAAACATACACATTTTGACTGCACATTCTAGAAATATACATCAAAGCATACACATTTTCATTGTATATACCAGAAATGCACATCGAAACATACACATTTTCATTGTACATTCAAGAACTGTACATCAAAACATACACATTTTCAGTGTACATTCAAGAAATGTACATCAAAACATACACATTTTCAGTGCACATTCAAGAAATGTACATCAAAACATACACATTTTCATTGTACATTCAAGAAATGTAGATCAAAACATACACATTTTCATTGTATATACAAGAAATGTACATCAAAACATACACATTTTCATTGTACATTCAAGAAATGTAGATCAAAACATACACATTTTCTTTGTATATACAAGAAATGTACATCAAAACATACACATTTTCATTGTACATTCAAGAAATGTACATCAAAACATACACATTTTCATTGTACATTCAAGAAATGTAGATCAAAACATACACATTTTCATTGTATATACAAGAAATGTACATTAAAACATACACATTTTCAGTGTACATTCAAGAAATGTACATCAAAACATACACATTTTCATTGTACATTCAAGAAATGTACATCAAAACATACACATTTTCAGTTTACACTAAAGAAATGTACATCAAAACATACACATTTTCAGTGTACATTCAAGAAATGTACATCAAAACATACACATTTTCATTGTACATTCAAGAAATGTAGATCAAAACATACAGATTTTCATTGTACATTCAAGAAATGTACATCAAAACATACACATTTTCATTGTACACTCAAGAAATGGACATCAAAACATACACATTTTTATTGTACACTCAAGAAATGTACATCAAAACATACACTTTTTCATTGTGCATTCAAGAAATGTATATCAAAACATACACATTTTCATTGTACATTCAAGAAATGTACATCAAAACATACACATTTTCAGTGTACATTCAAGAAATGTATAACAAAAGATACACATTTGCAATGTACATTCAAGAAATGTACATCAAAACAAACACATTTTCATTGTACACTAAAGAAATGTATATCAAAACATACGCATTTTCATTGTACATTCAATAAATGTACATCAAAACATACACATTTTCATTGTACACTCAAGAAATGTACATCAAAACATACACATTTTCATTGTACATTCAAGAAATGTACATCAAAACATACACATTTTCATTGTTTACTCAAGAAATGTACATCAAAACATACACATTTTCATTGTACATTCAAGAAATGTACATCAAAACATACACATTTTCATTGTACATTCAAGAAATGTACATCAAAACATACACATTTTCATTGTACATTCAAGAAATGTATATCAAAACATACACATTTTCATTGTACATTCAAGAAATGTACATCAAAACATACACATTTTCATTGTACACTCAAGAAATGTACATCAAAACATACACATTTTCATTGTACATTCAAGAAATGTACATCAAAACATACACATTTTCATTGTTTACTCAAGAAATGTACATCAAAACATACACATTTTCATTGTACATTCAAGAAATGTACAACAAAACATACACATTTTCAGTGTACATTCAAGAAATGTATAACAAAAAATACACATTTTCAGTGTACATTCAAGAAATGTATATCAAAACATACACATTTTCATTGTACATAAAAGAAATGTATATCAAAACATACACATTTTCATTGTACATTCAAGAAATGTACATCAAAACATACACATTTTCATTGTACACTCAAGAAATGTACATCAAAACATACACATTTTCATTGTACATTCAAGAAATGTACATCAAAACATACACATTTTCATTGTTTACTCAAGAAATGTACATCAAAACATACACATTTTCATTGTACATTCAAGAAATGTACAACAAAACATACACATTTTCAGTGTACATTCAAGAAATGTATAACAAAAAATACACATTTTCAGTGTACATTCAAGAAATGTATATCAAAACATACACATTTTCATTGTACATAAAAGAAATGTACATCAAAACATACACATTTTCATTGTACATTCAAGAAATATACATAAAAGTATACACATTTTCATTGTACATTCAAGAAATGTACATCAAAACATACACATTTTCATTGTACACTCAAGAAATATACATAAAAACATACACATTTTCATTGTACATTCAAGAAATATACATAAAAACATACACATTTTCATTGTACATTCAAGAAATGTACATCAAAACATACACATTTTCATTGTACACTCAAGAAATGTACATCAAAACATACACATTTTCAGTGTACATTCAAGAAATGTACATCAAAACATACACATTTTCATTGTACAATCTAGAAATATATATCAAAACATACACATTTTCATTGTACATTCAAGAAATGTACATCAAAACATACACATTTTGAGTGTACATTCAAGAAATATACATCAAAAGATACACATTTTCATTGTATATACCAGAAATGTACATCAAAACATACACATTTTCATTGTATATACCAGAACTGTACATCAAAACATATACATTTTCATTGTACATTCAAGAAATGTACATCAAAACATACACATTTTGAGTATACATTCAAGAGATATACATCAAAACATGCAAATTTTCATTGTATATACCAGAAATGTACATCAAAACATACACATTTTCATTGTATATACAAGAAATGTACATCAAAACATACACATTTTCATTGTATATAGAAGAAATGTACATCAAAACATACACATTTTCATTGTACATTCAAGAAATGTACATCAAAACATACCCATTTTCATTGTATATACCAGAAATGTACATCAAAACATACACATTTTCATTGTACATTCAAGAACTGTACATCAAAACATACACATTTTCAGTGTACATTCAAGAAATGTACATCAAAACATACACATTTTCAGTGTACATTCAAGAAATGTACATCAAAACATACACATTTTCATTGTATATACCAGAAATGTACATCAAAACATACACACTTTCACTGTATATACAAGAAATGTAAATCAAAACATACACATTTTCATTGTATATACAAGAAATGTATATCAAAACATACACATTTACAGTGTACATTCAAGAAATGTACATCAAAACATATACATTTAAATTGTATATACAAGAAATGTACATCAAAACATACACATTTTCAGTGTATATTCAAGAAATGTACATGAAAACATATACATTTTCATTGTACATTCAAGAAATGTATATCAAAACATACACATTTTCAATGTATATTCGAGAAACGTACATCAAAGCATACACATTTTGAGTGTACATTCAAGAGATATACATCAAAACATGCACATTTTCATTGTATATACCAGAAATGTACATCAAAACATACACATTTTCATTGTATATACAAGAAATGTAAATCAAAACATACACATTTTCATTGTACACTGAAGAAATGTACATCAAAACATACACATTTTCAGTGTACATTCAAGAGATGTACATCAAAACATACACATTTTCATTGTACATTCAAGAAATGTAGATAAAAACATACACATTTTCATTGTACATTCAAGAAATGTACATCAAAACATACACATTTTCATTGTACATTCAAGAAATGTACATCAAAACATACACATTTTCAGTGTACATTCAAGAAATGTATAACAAAAAATACACATTTTCAGTGTACCTTCAAGAAATGTACATCAAAACAAACACATTTTCATTGTACACTAAAGAAATGTATATCAAAACATACACGTTTTCATTGTACATTCAATTAATATACATCAAAACATACACATTTTCATTGTACATTCAAGAAATGTACATCAAAACAAACACATCTTCATTGTACACTCAAGAAATGTACATCAAAACATACACATTTTCATTGTACATTCAAGAAATGTTAATCAAAACATACACATTTTCATTCTACATTCAAGAAATGTACATCAAAACATACACATTTTCAGTGTACATTCAAGAAATGTATAACAAAAAATACACATTTTCAGAGTACCTTCAAGAAATGTACATCAAAACAAACACATTTTCACTGTATATACAAGAAATGTACATCAAAACATACACATTTTCATTGTATATACAAGAAATATACATAAAAGTATACACATTTTCATTGTACATTCAAGAAATGTACTTCAAAACATACACATTTTCATTGTACACTCAAGAAATATACATAAAAACATACACATTACCATTGTACATTCAAGAAATATACATAAAAACATACACATTTTCATTGTATATACCAGAAATGTACATCAACACATACACATTTTCATTGTATATACAAGAAGTGTAAATCAAAACATACACATTTTCATTGTACACTGAAGAAATGTACATCAAAACATACACATTTTCAGTGTACATTCAAGAGATGTACATCAAAACATACACATTTTCATTGTACATTCAAGAAATGTAGATAAAAACATACACATTTTCATTGTACATTCAAGAAATGTACATCAAAACATACACATTTTCATTGTACATTCAAGAAATGTACATCAAAACATACACATTTTCAGTGTACATTCAAGAAATGTATAACAAAAAATACACATTTTCAGTGTACCTTCCAGAAATGTACATCAAAACAAACACATTTTCATTGTACACTAAAGAAATGTATATCAAAACATACACGTTTTCATTGTACATTCAATAAATATACATCAAAACATACACATTTTCATTGTACATTCAAGAAATGTACATCAAAACTAACACATTTTCATTGTACACTCAAGAAATGTACATCAAAACATACACATTTTCATTGTACATTCAAGAAATGTATATCAAAACATACACATTTTCATTGTACATTCAAGAAATGTACATCAAAACATACACATTTTCAGTGTACATTCAAGAAATGTATAACAAAAATACACATTTTCAGTGTACCTTCAAGAAATGTACATCAAAACAAACACATTTTCACTGCATATACAAGAAATGTACATCAAAACATACACATTTTCATTGTACATTCAAGAAATATACATAAAAGTATACACATTTTCATTGTACATTCAAGAAATGTACATCAAAACATACACATTTTCATTGTACACTCAAGAAATGTACATCAAAACATGCACATTTTCAGTGTACATTTAAGAAATGTACATCAAAAACTACACATTTTCACTGTACATTCAAGAAATGTACATCAAAACATACACATTTTCATTGTATATACCAGAAATGTACATCAAAACATACACATTTTCATTGTACATTCAAGAAATGTACATCAAAGCCTACACATTTTCATTGTATATACCAGAAATGTACATCAAAACATACACATTTTCATTGTACATTCAAGAAATGTACATCAAAACATACACATTTTGACTGCACATTCTAGAAATATACATCAAAACATACACATTTTCATTGTATATACCAGAAATGCACATCGAAACATACACATTTTCATTGTACATTCAAGAACTGTACATCAAAACATACACATTTTCAGTGTACATTCAAGAAATGTACATCAAAACAAACACATTTTCACTGGATATACAAGAAATGTACATCAAAACATACACATTTTCATTGTATATACAAGAAATGTATATCAAAACATACACATTTACAGTGTACATTCAAGAAATGTACATCAAAACATACACATTTTCATTGTATATACAAGAAATGTACATCAAACCATACACATTTTCATTGTACATTCAAGAAATGTACATCAAAACATATACATTTAAATTGTATATACAAGAAATGTACATCAAAACATACACATTTTCAGTGTACATTCAAGAAATGTACATGAAAACATATACATTTTCATTGTACATTCAAGAAATGTATATCAAAACATGCACATTTTCAATGTATATTCAAGAAACGTACATCAAAGCATACACATTTTGAGTGTACATTCAAGAGATATACATCAAAACATGCACATTTTCATTGTATATACCAGAAATGTACATCAAAACATACACATTTTCATTGTATATACAAGAAATGTAAATCAAAACATACACATTTTCATTGTACACTGAAGAAATGTACATCAAAACATACACATTTTCAGTGTACATTCAAGAGATGTACATCAAAACATACACATTTTCATTGTACAATCTAGAAATATATATCAAAACATACACATTTTCATTGTACATTCAAGAAATGTACATCAAAACATACACATTTTGAGTGTACATTCAAGAAATATACATCAAAAGATACACATTTTCATTGTATATACCAGAAATGTACATCAAAACATACACATTTTCATTGTATATACCAGAACTGTACATCAAAACATATACATTTTCATTGTACATTCAAGAAATGTACATCAAAACATACACATTTTGAGTATACATTCAAGAGATATACATCAAAACATGCAAATTTTCATTGTATATACCAGAAATGTACATCAAAACATACACATTTTCATTGTATATACAAGAAATGTACATCAAAACATACACATTTTCATTGTATATAGAAGAAATGTACATCAAAACATACACAATTTCATTGTACATTCAAGAAATGTACATCAAAACATACCCATTTTCATTGTATATACCAGAAATGTACATCAAAACATACACATTTTCATTGTACATTCAAGAACTGTACATCAAAACATACACATTTTCAGTGTACATTCAAGAAATGTACATCAAAACATACACATTTTCAGTGTACATTCAAGAAATGTACATCAAAACATACACATTTTCATTGTATATACCAGAAATGTACATCAAAACATACACACTTTCACTGTATATACAAGAAATGTAAATCAAAACATACACATTTTCATTGTATATACAAGAAATGTATATCAAAACATACACATTTACAGTGTACATTCAAGAAATGTACATCAAAACATATACATTTAAATTGTATATACAAGAAATGTACATCAAAACATACACATTTTCAGTGTATATTCAAGAAATGTACATGAAAACATATACATTTTCATTGTACATTCAAGAAATGTATATCAAAACATACACATTTTCAATGTATATTCGAGAAACGTACATCAAAGCATACACATTTTGAGTGTACATTCAAGAGATATACATCAAAACATGCACATTTTCATTGTATATACCAGAAATGTACATCAAAACATACACATTTTCATTGTATATACAAGAAATGTAAATCAAAACATACACATTTTCATTGTACACTGAAGAAATGTACATCAAAACATACACATTTTCAGTGTACATTCAAGAGATGTACATCAAAACATACACATTTTCATTGTACATTCAAGAAATGTAGATCAAAACATACACATTTTCATTGTACATTCAAGAAATGTACATCAAAACATACACATTTTCATTGTACATTCAAGAAATGTATATCAAAACATACACATTTTCATTGTACATTCAAGAAATGTACATCAAAATATACACATTTTCATTGTACATTCAAGAAATGTACATCAAAACACACATTTTCATTGTACACTCAAGAAATGTACATCAAAACATACACATTTTGAGTGTACATTCAAGAGATATACATCAAAACATGCACATTTTCATTGTATATACCAGAAATGTACATCAAAACATGCACATTTTCATTGTATATACAAGAAATGTATATCAAAACATACACATTTTCATTGTACATTCAAGAAATGTACATCAAAACATACACATTTTCATTGTAGACTCAAGAAATGTACATCAAAACATACACATTTTCAGTGTACATTCAAGAAATGTACATCAAAAACTACACATTTTCATTGTACATTCAAGAAATGTACATCAAAACATACACATTTTCATTGTATATACCAGAAATGTACATCAAAACATACACATTTTCATTGTACATTCAAGAAATGTACATCAAAACATACACATTTTCATTGTACATTCAAGAAATGTACATCAAAACATACACATTTTCAGTGTACATTCAAGAAATGTATAACAAAAAATACACATTTTCAGTGTACATTCAAGAAATGTATATCAAAACATACACATTTTCATTGTACATAAAGGAAATGTACATCAAAACATACAGATTTTCATTGTACATTCAAGAAATATACATAAAAGTATACATATTTTCATTGTACATTCAAGAAATGTACATCAAAACATACACATTTTCATTGTACACTCAAGAAATATACATAAAAACATACACATTTTCATTGTACATTCAAGAAATATACATAAAAACATACACATTTTCATTGTACATTCAAGAAATGTACATCAAAACATACACATTTTCATTGTACACTCAAGAAATGTACATCAAAACATACACATTTTCAGTGTACATTCAAGAAATGTACATCAAAACATACACATTTTCATTGTACATTCTAGAAATATACATCAAAACATACACATTTTCATTGTACATTCAAGAAATGTACATCAAAACATACACATTTTGAGTGTACATTCAAGAAATATACATCAAAAGATACACATTTTCATTGTATATACCAGAAATGTACATCAAAACATACACATTTTCATTGTATATACCAGAACTGTACATCAAAACATATACATTTTCATTGTACATTCAAGAAATGTACATCAAAACATACACATTTTGAGTATACATTCAAGAGATATACATCAAAACATGCAAATTTTCATTGTATATACCAGAAATGTACATCAAAACATACACATTTTCATTGTATATACAAGAAATGTACATCAAAACATACACATTTTCATTGTATATAGAAGAAATGTACATCAAAACATACACATTTTCACTGTACATTCAAGAAATGTACATCAAAACATACCCATTTTCATGGTATATACCAGAAATGTACATCAAAACATACACATTTTCATTGTACATTCAAGAACTGTACATCAAAACATACACATTTTCAGTGTACATTCAAGAAATGTACATCAAAACATACACATTTTCAGTGTACATTCAAGAAATGTACATCAAAACATACACATTTTCATTGTATATACCAGAAATGTACATCAAAACATACACATTTTCACTGTATATACAAGAAATGTAAATCAAAACATACACATTTTCATTGTATATACAAGAAATGTATATCAAAACATACACATTTACAGTGTACATTCAAGAAATGTACATCAAAACATATACATTTAAATTGTATATACAAGAAATGTACATCAAAACATACACATTTTCAGTGTACATTCAAGAAATGTACATGAAAACATATACATTTTCATTGTACATTCAAGAAATGTATATCAAAACATACACATTTTCAATGTATATTCAAGAAACGTACATCAAAGCATACACATTTTGAGTGTACATTCAAGAGATATACATCAAAACATGCACATTTTCATTGTATATACCAGAAATGTACATCAAAACATACACATTTTCATTGTATATACAAGAAATGTAAATCAAAACATACACATTTTCATTGTACACTGAAGAAATGTACATCAAAACATACACATTTTCAGTGTACATTCAAGAGATGTACATCAAAACATACACATTTTCATTGTACATTCAAGAAATGTAGATAAAAACATACACATTTTCATTGTACATTCAAGAAATGTACATCAAAACATACACATTTTCATTGTACATTCAAGAAATGTACATCAAAACATACACATTTTCAGTGTACATTCAAGAAATGTATAACAAAAAATACACATTTTCAGTGTACCTTCAAGAAATGTACATCAAAACAAACACATTTTCATTGTACACTAAAGAAATGTATATCAAAACATACACGTTTTCATTGTACATTCAATAAATATACATCAAAACATACACATTTTCATTGTACATTCAAGAAACGTACATCAAAACATACACATTTTCATTGTACACTCAAGAAATGTACATCAAAACATACACATTTTCATTGTACATTCAAGAAATGTATATCAAAACATACACATTTTCATTGTACATTCAAGAAATGTACATCAAAACATACACATTTTCAGTGTACATTCAAGAAATGTATAACAAAAAATACACATTTTCAGTGTACCTTCAAGAAATGTACATCAAAACAAACACATTTTCACTGCATATACAAGAAATGTACATCAAAACATACACATTTTCATTGTATATACAAGAAATGTATATCAAAACATACACATTTACAGTGTAGATTCAAGAAATGTACATCAAAACATACACATTTTCATTGTATATACAGGAAATGTACATCAAACCATACACATTTTCATTGTACATTCAAGAAATGTACATCAAAACATATACATTTAAATTGTATATACAAGAAATGTACATCAAAACATACACATTTTCAGTGTACATTCAAGAAATGTACATGAAAACATATACATTTTCATTGTACATTCAAGAAATGTATATCAAAACATACACATTTTCAATGTATATTCAAGAAACGTACATCAAAGCATACACATTTTGAGTGTACATTCAAGAGATATACATCAAAACATGCACATTTTCATTGTATATACCAGAAATGTACATCAAAACATACACATTTTCATTGTATATACAAGAAATGTAAATCAAAACATACACATTTTCATTGTACACTGAAGAAATGTACATCAAAACATACACATTTTCAGTGTACATTCAAGAGATGTACATCAAAACATACACATTTTCATTGTACATTCAAGAAATGTAGATCAAAACATACACATTTTCATTGTACATTCAAGAAATGTACATCAAAACATACACATTTTCATTGTACATTCAAGAAATGTATATCAAAACATACACATTTTCATTGTACATTCAAGAAATGTACATCAAAACATACACATTTTCATTGTACATTCAAGAAATGTACAACAAAACATACACATTTTCATTGTACATTCAAGGAATGTACATCAAAACATACACATTTTCATTGTACATTCAAGAAATGTACATCAAAACACACATTTTCATTGTACTCTCAAGAAATGTACATCAAAACATACACATTTTGAGTGTACATTCAAGAGATATACATCAAAACATGCACATTTTCATTGTATATACCAGAAATGTACATCAAAACATGCACATTTTCATTGTATATACAAGAAATGTATATCAAAACATACACATTTTCATTGTACATTCAAGAAATGTACATCAAAACATACACATTTTCATTGTACACTCAAGAAATGTACATCAAAACATACACATTTTCAGTGTACATTCAAGAAATGTACATCAAAAACTACACATTTTCATTGTACATTCAAGAAATGTACATCAAAACATACACATTTTCATTGTATATACCAGAAATGTACATCAAAACATACACATTTTCATTGTACATTCAAGAAATGTACATCAAAGCATACACATTTTCATTGTATATACCAGAAATGTACATCAAAACATACACATTTTCATTGTACATTCAAGAAATGTACATCAAAACATACACATTTTGACTGCACATTCTAGAAATATACATCAAAACATACACATTTTCATTGTATATACCAGAAATGCACATCGAAACATACACATTTTCATTGTACATTCAAGAACTGTACATCAAAACATACACATTTTCAGTGTACATTCAAGAAATGTACATCAAAACATACACATTTTCAGTGTACATTCTAGAAATGTACATCAAAACATACACATTTTCATTGTACATTCAAGAAATGTAGATCAAAACATACACATTTTCATTGTACATTCAAGAAATGTAGATCAAAACATACACATTTTCAGTGTACATTCAAGAAATGTACATCAAAACATCCACATTTTCATTGTATATACAAGAAATGTACATCAAAACATACACATTTTCATTGTACACTAAAGAAATGTACATCAAAACATACACATTTTCAGTGTACATTCAAGAAATGTACATCAAAACATACACATTTTCATTGTACATTCAAGAAATGTAGATCAAAACATACAGATTTTCATTGTACATTCAAGAAATGTACATCAAAACATACACATTTTCATTGTACACTCAAGAAATGTCCATCAAAACATACACATTTTTATTGTACACTCAAGAAATGTACATCAAAACATACACTTTTTCATTGTGCATTCAAGAAATGTATATCAAAACATACACATTTTCATTGTACATTCAAGAAATGTACATCAAAACATACACATTTTCAGTGTACATTCAAGAAATGTATAACAAAAGATACACATTTGCCATGTACATTCAAGAAATGTACATCAAAACAAACACATTTTCATTGTACACTAAAGAAATGTATATCAAAACATACGCATTTTCATTGTACATTCAATAAATGTACATCAAAACATACACATTTTCATTGTACACTCAAGAAATGTACATCAAAACATACACATTTTCATTGTACATTCAAGAAATGTACATCAAAACATACACATTTTCATTGTTTACTCAAGAAATGTACATCAAAACATACACATTTTCATTGTACATTCAAGAAATGTACATCAAAACATACACATTTTCATTGTACATTCAAGAAATGTACATCAAAACATACACATTTTCATTGTACATTCAAGAAATGTACATCAAAACATACACATTTTCATTGTACATTCAAGAAATGTACATCAAAACATACACATTTTCATTGTACATTCAAGAAATGTACATCAAAACATACACATTTTCATTGTACACTCAAGAAGTGTACATCAAAACATACACATTTTCATTGTACATTCAAGAAATGTACATCAAAACATACACATTTTCATTGTTTACTCAAGAAATGTACATCAAAACATACACATTTTCATTGTACATTCAAGAAATGTACAACAAAACATACACATTTTCAGTGTACATTCAAGAAATGTATAACAAAAAATACACATTTTCAGTGTACATTCAAGAAATGTATATCAAAACATACACATTTTCATTGTACATAAAAGAAATGTACATCAAAACATACAGATTTTCATTGTACATTCAAGAAATATACATAAAAGTATACACATTTTCATTGTACATTCAAGAAATGTACATCAAAACATACACATTTTCATTGTACACTCAAGAAATATACATAAAAACATACACATTACCATTGTACATTCAAGAAATATACATAAAAACATACACATTTTCATTGTATATACCAGAAATGTACATCAAAACATACACATTTTCATTGTATATACAAGAAGTGTAAATCAAAACATACACATTTTCAGTGTACATTCAAGAAATGTATAACAAAAAATACACATTTTCAGTGTACCTTCAAGAAATGTACATCAAAACAAACACATTTTCATTGTACACTAAAGAAATGTATATCAAAACATACACGTTTTCATTGTACATTCAATAAATATACATCAAAACATACACATTTTCATTGTACATTCAAGAAATGTACATCAAAACTAACACATTTTCATTGTACACTCAAGAAATGTACATCAAATCATACACATTTTCATTGTACATTCAAGAAATGTATATCAAAACATACACATTTTCATTGTACATTCAAGAAATGTACATCAAAACATACACATTTTCAGTGTACATTCAAGAAATGTATAACAAAAAATACACATTTTCAGTGTACCTTCAAGAAATGTACATCAAAACAAACACATTTTCACTGCATATACAAGAAATGTACATCAAAACATACACATTTTCATTGTATATACAAGAAATGTATATCAAAACATACACATTTACAGTGTACATTCAAGAAATGTACATCAAAGCATATACATTTAAATTGTATAGACAAGAAATGTACATCAAAACATACACATTTTCAGTGTACATTCAAGAAATGTACATGAAAACATATACATTTTCATTGTACATTCAAGAAATGTATATCAAAACATACACATTTTCAATGTATATTCAAGAAACGTACATCAAAGCATACACATTTTGAGTGTACATTCAAGAGATATACATCAAAACATGCACATTTTCATTTAATATACCAGAAATGTACATCAAAACATACACATTTTCATTGTATATACAAGAAATGTAAATCAAAACATACACATTTTCATTGTACACTGAAAAAATGTAGATCAAAACATACACATTTTCAGTGTACATTCAAGAGATGTACATCAAAACATACACATTTTCATTGTACATTCAAGAAATGTAGATCAAAACATACACATTTTCATTGTACATTCAAGAAATGTACATCAAAACATACACATTTTCATTGTACATTCAAGAAATGTATATCAAAACATACACATTTCATTGTACATTCAAGAAATGTACATCAAAACATACACATTTTCATTGTACATTCAAGAAATGTAGATCAAAACATACACATTTTCATTGTACATTCAAGGAATGTACATCAAAACATACACATTTTCATTGTACATTCAAGAAATGTACATCAAAACACACATTTTCATTGTACACTCAAGAAATGTACATCAAAACATACACATTTTCATTGTATATACCAGAAATGTACATCAAAACATACACATTTTCACTGTATATACAAGAAATGTAAATCAAAACATACACATTTTCATTGTATATACAAGAAATGTATATCAAAACATACACATTTACAGTGTACATTCAAGAAATGTACATCAAAACATATACACTTAAATTGTATATACAAGAAATGTACATCAAAACATACACATTTTCAGTGTACATTCAAGAAATGTACATGAAAACATATACATTTTCATTGTACATTCAAGAAATGTATATCAAAACATACACATTTTCAATGTATATTCAAGAAACGTACATCAAAGCATACACATTTTGAGTGTACATTCAAGAGATATACATCAAAACATGCACATTTTCATTGTATATACCAGAAATGTACATCAAAACATACACATTTTCATTGTATATACAAGAAATGTAAATCAAAACATACACATTTTCATTGTACACTGAAGAAATGTACATCAAAACATACACATTTTCAGTGTACATTCAAGAGATGTACATCAAAACATACACATTTTCATTGTACATTCAAGAAATGTAGATAAAAAACATACACATTTTCATTGTACATTCAAGAAATGTACATCAAAACATACACATTTTCATTGTACATTCAAGAAATGTACATCAAAACATACACATTTTCAGTGTACATTCAAGAAATGTATAACAAAAAATACACATTTTCAGTGTACCTTCAAGAAATGTACATCAAAACAAACACATTTTCATTGTACACTAAAGAAATGTATATCAAAACATACACGTTTTCATTGTACATTCAATAAATATACATCAAAACATACACATTTTCATTGTACATTCAAGAAATGTACATCAAAACATACACATTTTCATTGTACACTCAAGAAATGTACATCAAAACATACACATTTTCATTGTACATTCAAGAAATGTATATCAAAACATACACATTTTCATTGTACATTCAAGAAATGTACA
Organism: Tenodera sinensis; assembly: GCA_030765045.1. Taxonomy (NCBI): domain Eukaryota; kingdom Metazoa; phylum Arthropoda; class Insecta; order Mantodea; family Mantidae; genus Tenodera; species Tenodera sinensis. Next base: position 215,201,528 of record CM060964.1, on the reverse strand, counting down.
TCAAAACATACACATTTTCAGTGTACATTCAAGAAATGTATAACAAAAAATACACATTTTCAGTGTACCTTCAAGTAATGTACATCAAAACAAACACATTTTCACTGCATATACAAGAAATGTACATCAAAACATACACATTTTCATTGTATATACAAGAAATGTATATCAAAACATACACATTTACAGTGTACATTCAAGAAATGTACATCAAAACATACACATTTTCATTGTATATACAGGAAATGTACATCAAACCATACACATTTTCATTGTACATTCAAGAAATGTACATCAAAACATATACATTTAAATTGTATATACAAGAAATGTACATCAAAACATACACATTTTCAGTGTACATTCAAGAAATGTACATGAAAACATATACATTTTCATTGTACATTCAAGAAATGTATATCAAAACATACACATTTTCAATGTATATTCAAGAAACGTACATCAAAGCATACACATTTTGAGTGTACATTCAAGAGATATACATCAAAACATGCACATTTTCATTGTATATACCAGATATGTACATCAAAACATACACATTTTCATTGTATATACAAGAAATGTAAATCAAAACATACACATTTTCATTGTACACTGAAGAAATGTACATCAAAACATACACATTTTCAGTGTACATTCAAGAGATGTACATCAAAACATACACATTTTCATTGTACATTCAAGAAATGTAGATCAAAACATACACATTTTCATTGTACATTCAAGAAATGTACATCAAAACATACACATTTTCATTGTACATTCAAGAAATGTATATCAAAACATACACATTTTCATTGTACATTCAAGAAATGTACATCAAAACATACACATTTTCATTGTACATTCAAGAAATGTACAACAAAACATACACATTTTCATTGTACATTCAAGGAATGTACATCAAAACATACACATTTTCATTGTACATTCAAGAAATGTACATCAAAACACACATTTTCATTGTACTCTCAAGAAATGTACATCAAAACATACACATTTTGAGTGTACATTCAAGAGATATACATCAAAACATGCACATTTTCATTGTATATACCAGAAATGTACATCAAAACATGCACATTTTCATTGTATATACAAGAAATGTATATCAAAACATACACATTTTCATTGTACATTCAAGAAATGTACATCAAAACATACACATTTTCATTGTACACTCAAGAAATGTACATCAAAACATACACATTTTCAGTGTACATTCAAGAAATGTACATCAAAAACTACACATTTTCATTGTACATTCAAGAAATGTACATCAAAACATACACATTTTCATTGTATATACCAGAAATGTAAATCAAAACATACACATTTTCATTGTACATTCAAGAAATGTACATCAAAGCATACACATTTTCATTGTATATACCAGAAATGTACATCAAAACATACACATTTTCATTGTACATTCAAGAAATGTACATCAAAACATACACATTTTGACTGCACATTCTAGAAATATACATCAAAACATACACATTTTCATTGTATATACCAGAAATGCACATCGAAACATACACATTTTCATTGTACATTCAAGAACTGTACATCAAAACATACACATTTTCAGTGTACATTCAAGAAATGTACATCAAAACATACACATTTTCAGTGTACATTCTAGAAATGTACATCAAAACATACACATTTTCATTGTACATTCAAGAAATGTAGATCAAAACATACACATTTTCATTGTATATACAAGAAATGTACATCAAAACATACACATTTTCATTGTACATTCAAGAAATGTAGATCAAAACATACACATTTTCTTTGTATATACAAGAAATGTACATCAAAACATACACATTTTCATTGTACATTCAAGAAATGTACATCAAAACATACACATTTTCATTGTACATTCAAGAAATGTAGATCAAAACATACACATTTTCAGTGTACATTCAAGAAATGTACATCAAAACATCCACATTTTCATTGTATATACAAGAAATGTACATCAAAACATACACATTTTCATTGTACACTAAAGAAATGTACATCAAAACATACACATTTTCAGTGTACATTCAAGAAATGTACATCAAAACATACACATTTTCATTGTACATTCAAGAAATGTAGATCAAAACATACAGATTTTCATTGTACATTCAAGAAATGTACATCAAAACATACACATTTTCATTGTACACTCAAGAAATGTACATCAAAACATACACATTTTTATTGTACACTCAAGAAATGTACATCAAAACATACACTTTTTCATTGTGCATTCAAGAAATGTATATCAAAACATACACATTTTCATTGTACATTCAAGAAATGTACATCAAAACATACACATTTTCAGTGTACATTCAAGAAATGTATAACAAAAGATACACATTTGCAATGTACATTCAAGAAATGTACATCAAAACAAACACATTTTCATTGTACACTAAAGAAATGTATATCAAAACATACGCATTTTCATTGTACATTCAATAAATGTACATCAAAACATACACATTTTCATTGTACACTCAAGAAATGTACATCAAAACATACACATTTTCATTGTACATTCAAGAAATGTACATCAAAACATACACATTTTCATTGTTTACTCAAGAAATGTACATCAAAACATACACATTTTCATTGTACATTCAAGAAATGTACATCAAAACATACACATTTTCATTGTACATTCAAGAAATGTACATCAAAACATACACATTTTCATTGTACATTCAAGAAATGTACATCAAAACATACACATTTTCATTGTACATTCAAGAAATGTACATCAAAACATACACATTTTCATTGTACATTCAAGAAATGTACATCAAAACATACACATTTTCATTGTACACTCAAGAAATGTACATCAAAACATACACATTTTCATTGTACATTCAAGAAATGTACATCAAAACATACACATTTTCATTGTTTACTCAAGAAATGTACATCAAAACATACACATTTTCATTGTACATTCAAGAAATGTACAACAAAACATACACATTTTCAGTGTACATTCAAGAAATGTATAACAAAAAATACACATTTTCAGTGTACATTCAAGAAATGTATATCAAAACATACACATTTTCATTGTACATAAAAGAAATGTACATCAAAACATACAGATTTTCATTGTACATTCAAGAAATATACATAAAAGTATACACATTTTCATTGTACATTCAAGAAATGTACATCAAAACATACACATTTTCATTGTACACTCAAGAAATATACATAAAAACATACACATTACCATTGTACATTCAAGAAATATACATAAAAACATACACATTTTCATTGTATATACCAGAAATGTACATCAAAACATACACATTTTCATTGTATATACAAGAAGTGTAAATCAAAACATACACATTTTCAGTGTACATTCAAGAAATGTATAACAAAAAATACACATTTTCAGTGTACCTTCAAGAAATGTACATCAAAACAAACACATTTTCATTGTACACTAAAGAAATGTATATCAAAACATACACGTTTTCATTGTACATTCAATAAATATACATCAAAACATACACATTTTCATTGTACATTCAAGAAATGTACATCAAAACTAACACATTTTCATTGTACACTCAAGAAATGTACATCAAATCATACACATTTTCATTGTACATTCAAGAAATGTATATCAAAACATACACATTTTCATTGTACATTCAAGAAATGTACATCAAAACATACACATTTTCAGTGTACATTCAAGAAATGTATAACAAAAAATACACATTTTCAGTGTACCTTCAAGAAATGTACATCAAAACAAACACATTTTCACTGCATATACAAGAAATGTACATCAAAACATACACATTTTCATTGTATATACAAGAAATGTATATCAAAACATACACATTTACAGTGTACATTCAAGAAATGTACATCAAAGCATATACATTTAAATTGTATAGACAAGAAATGTACATCAAAACATACACATTTTCAGTGTACATTCAAGAAATGTACATGAAAACATATACATTTTCATTGTACATTCAAGAAATGTATATCAGAACATACACATTTTCAATGTATATTCAAGAAACGTACATCAAAGCATACACATTTTGAGTGTACATTCAAGAGATATACATCAAAACATGCACATTTTCATTTAATATACCAGAAATGTACATCAAAACATACACATTTTCATTGTATATACAAGAAATGTAAATCAAAACATACACATTTTCATTGTACACTGAAAAAATGTAGATCAAAACATACACATTTTCAGTGTACATTCAAGAGATGTACATCAAAACATACACATTTTCATTGTACATTCAAGAAATGTAGATCAAAACATACACATTTTCATTGTACATTCAAGAAATGTACATCAAAACATACACATTTTCATTGTACATTCAAGAAATGTATATCAAAACATACACATTTCATTGTACATTCAAGAAATGTACATCAAAACATACACATTTTCATTGTACATTCAAGAAATGTAGATCAAAACATACACATTTTCATTGTACATTCAAGGAATGTACATCAAAACATACACATTTTCATTGTACATTCAAGAAATGTACATCAAAACACACATTTTCATTGTACACTCAAGAAATGTACATCAAAACATGCACATTTTCATTGTATATACAAGAAATGTATATCAAAACATACACATTTTCATTGTACATTCAAGAAATGTACATCAAAACATACACATTTTCATTGTACACTCAAGAAATGTACATCAAAACATACACATTTTCATTGTACATTCAAGAAATGTACATCAAAACATACACATTTTCATTGTACACTCAAGAAATGTACATCAAAACATACACATTTTCAGTGTACATTTAAGAAATGTACATCAAAAACTACACATTTTCATTGTACATTCAAGAAATGTACATCAAAACATACACATTTTCATTGTATATACCAGAAATGTACATCAAAACATACACATTTTCATTGTACATTCAAGAAATGTACATCAAAGCATACACATTTTCATTGTATATACCAGAAATGTACATCAAAACATACACATTTTCATTGTATATACAAGAAATGTATATCAAAACATACACATTTACAGTGTACATTCAAGAAATGTACATCAAAACATACACATTTTCATTGTATATACAAGAAATGTACATCAAACCATACACATTTTCATTGTACATTCAAGAAATGTACATCAAAACATATACATTTAAATTGTATATACAAGAAATGTACATCAAAACATACACATTTTCAGTGTACATTCAAGAAATGTACATGAAAACATATACAGTTTCATTGTACATTCAAGAAATGTATATCAAAACATACACATTTTCAATGTATATTCAAGAAACGTACATCAAAGCATACACATTTTGAGTGTACATTCAAGAGATATACATCAAAACATGCACATTTTCATTGTATATACCAGAAATGTACATCAAAACATACACATTTTCATTGGATATACAAGAAATGTAAATCAAAACATACACATTTTCATTGTACACTGAAGAAATGTACATCAAAACATACACATTTTCAGTGTACATTCAAGAGATGTACATCAAAACATACACATTTTCATTGTACATTCAAGAAATGTAGATCAAAACATACACATTTTCATTGTACATTCAAGAAATGTACATCAAAACATACACATTTTCATTGTACATTCAAGAAATGTATATCAAAACATACACATTTTCATTGTACATTCAAGAAATGTACATCAAAATACACACATTTTCATTGTACATTCAAGAAATGTACAACAAAACATACACATTTTCATTGTACATTCAAGGAATGTACATCAAAACATACACATTTTCATTGTATATTCAAGAAATGTACATCAAAACACACATTTTCATTGTACACTCAAGAAATGTACATCAAAACATACACATTTTGAGTGTACATTCAAGAGATATACATCAAAACATGCACATTTTCATTGTATATACCAGAAATGTACATCAAAACATGCTCATTTTCATTGTATATACAAGAAATGTATATCAAAACATACACATTTTCATTGTACATTCAAGAAATGTACATCAAAACATACACATTTTCATTGTACACTCAAGAAATGTACATCAAAACATACACATTTTCAGTGTACATTCAAGAAATGTACATCAAAAACTACACATTTTCATTGTACATTCAAGAAATGTACATCAAAACATACACATTTTCATTGTATATACCAGAAATGTACATCAAAACATACACATTTTCATTGTACATTCAAGAAATGTACATCAAAACATACACATTTTCATTGTACATTCAAGAAATGTACATCAAAACATACACATTTTCAGTGTACATTCAAGAAATGTATAACAAAAAATACACATTTTCAGTGTACATTCAAGAAATGTATATCAAAACATACACATTTTCATTGTACATAAAAGAAATGTACATCAAAACATACAGATTTTCATTGTACATTCAAGAAATATACATAAAAGTATACGTATTTTCATTGTACATTCAAGAAATGTACATCAAAACATACACATTTTCATTGTACACTCAAGAAATATACATAAAAACATACACATTTTCATTGTACATTCAAGAAATATACATAAAAACATACACATTTTCATTGTACATTCAAGAAATGTACATCAAAACATACACATTTTCATTGTACACTCAAGAAATGTACATCAAAACATACACATTTTCAGTGTACATTCAAGAAATGTACATCAAAACATACACATTTTCATTGTACATTCTAGAAATATACATCAAAACATACACATTTTCATTGTACATTCAAGAAATGTACATCAAAACATACACATTTTGAGTGTACATTCAAGAAATATACATCAAAAGATACACATTTTCATTGTATATACCAGAAATGTACATCAAAACATACACATTTTCATTGTATATACCAGAACTGTACATCAAAACATATACATTTTCATTGTACATTCAAGAAATGTACATCAAAACATACACATTTTGGGTATACATTCAAGAGATATACATCAAAACATGCAAATTTTCATTGTATATACCAGAAATGTACATCAAAACATACACATTTTCATTGTATATACAAGAAATGTACATCAAAACATACACATTTTCATTGTATATAGAAGAAATGTACATCAAAACATACACATTTTCACTGTACATTCAAGAAATGTACATCAAAACATACCCATTTTCATTGTATATACCAGAAATGTACATCAAAACATACACATTTTCATTGTACATTCAAGAACTGTACATCAAAACATACACATTTTCAGTGTACATTCAAGAAATGTACATCAAAACATACACATTTTCAGTGTACATTCAAGAAATGTACATCAAAACATACACATTTTCATTGTATATACCAGAAATGTACATCAAAACATACACATTTTCACTGTATATACAAGAAATGTAAATCAAAACATACACATTTTCATTGTATATACAAGAAATGTATATCAAAACATACACATTTACAGTGTACATTCAAGAAATGTACATCAAAACATATACATTTAAATTGTATATACAAGAAATGTACATCAAAACATACACATTTTCAGTGTACATTCAAGAAATGTACATGAAAACATATACATTTTCATTGTACATTCAAGAAATGTATATCAAAACATACACATTTTCAATGTATATTCAAGAAACGTACATCAAAGCATACACATTTTGAGTGTACATTCAAGAGATATACATCAAAACATGCACATTTTCATTGTATATACCAGAAATGTACATCAAAACATACACATTTTCATTGTATATACAAGAAATGTAAATCAAAACATACACATTTTCATTGTACACTGAAGAAATGTACATCAAAACATACACATTTTCAGTGTACATTCAAGAGATGTACATCAAAACATACACATTTTCATTTTACATTCAAGAAATGTAGATAAAAACATACACATTTTCATTGTACATTCAAGAAATGTACATCAAAACATACACATTTTCATTGTACATTCAAGAAATGTACATCAAAACATACACATTTTCAGTGTACATTCAAGAAATGTATAACAAAAAATACACATTTTCAGTGTACCTTCAAGAAATGTACATCAAAACAAACACATTTTCATTGTACACTAAAGAAATGTATATCAAAACATACACGTTTTCATTGTACATTCAATAAATATACATCAAAACATACACATTTTCATTGTACATTCAAGAAATGTACATCAAAACAAACACATTTTCATTGTACACTCAAGAAATGTACATCAAAACATACACATTTTCATTGTACATTCAAGAAATGTATATCAAAACATACACATTTTCATTGTACATTCAAGAAATGTACATCAAAACATACACATTTTCAGTGTACATTCAAGAAATGTATAACAAAAAATACACATTTTCAGTGTACCTTCAAGAAATGTACATCAAAACAAACACATTTTCACTGCATATACAAGAAATGTACATCAAAACATACACATTTTCATTGTATATACAAGAAATGTATATCAAAACATACACATTTACAGTGTACATTCAAGAAATGTACATCAAAACATACACATTTTCATTGTATATACAGGAAATGTACATCAAACCATACACATTTTCATTGTACATTCAAGAAATGTACATCAAAACATATACATTTAAATTGTATATACAAGAAATGTACATCAAAACATACACATTTTCAGTGTACATTCAAGAAATGTACATGAAAACATATACATTTTCATTGTACATTCAAGAAATGTATATCAAAACATACACATTTTCAATGTATATTCAAGAAACGTACATCAAAGCATACACATTTTGAGTGTACATTCAAGAGATATACATCAAAACATGCACATATTCATTGTATATACCAGAAATGTACATCAAAACATACACATTTTCATTGTATATACAAGAAATGTAAATCAAAACATACACATTTTCATTGTACACTGAAGAAATGTACATCAAAACATACACATTTTCAGTGTACATTCAAGAGATGTACATCAAAACATACACATTTTCATTGTACATTCAAGAAATGTAGATCAAAACATACACATTTTCATTGTACATTCAAGAAATGTACATCAAAACATACACATTTTCATTGTACATTCAAGAAATGTATATCAAAACATACACATTTTCATTGTACATTCAAGAAATGTACATCAAAACATACACATTTTCATTGTACATTCAAGAAATGTACAACAAAACATACACATTTTCATTGTACATTCAAGGAATGTACATCAAAACATACACATTTTCATTGTACATTCAAGAAATGTACATCAAAACACACATTTTCATTGTACTCTCAAGAAATGTACATCAAAACATACACATTTTGAGTGTACATTCAAGAGATATACATCAAAACATGCACATTTTCATTGTATATACCAGAAATGTGCATCAAAACATGCACATTTTCATTGTATATACAAGAAATGTATATCAAAACATACACATTTTCATTGTACATTCAAGAAATGTACATCAAAACATACACATTTTCATTGTGCACTCAAGAAATGTACATCAAAACATACACATTTTCAGTGTACATTCAAGAAATGTGCATCAAAAACTACACATTTTCATTGTACATTCAAGAAATGTACATCAAAACATACACATTTTCATTGTATATACCAGAAATGTACATCAAAACATACACATTTTCATTGTACATTCAAGAAATGTACATCAAAGCATACACATTTTCATTGTATATACCAGAAATGTACATCAAAACATACACATTTTCATTGTACATTCAAGAAATGTACATCAAAACATACACATTTTGACTGCACATTCTAGAAATATACATCAAAACATACACATTTTCATTGTATATACCAGAAATGCACATCGAAACATACACATTTTCATTGTACATTCAAGAACTGTACATCAAAACATACACATTTTCAGTGTACATTCAAGAAATGTACATCAAAACATACACATTTTCAGTGTACATTCAAGAAATGTACATCAAAACATACACATTTTCATTGTACATTCAAGAAATGTAGATCAAAACATACACATTTTCATTGTATATACAAGAAATGTACATCAAAACATACACATTTTCATTGTACATTCAAGAAATGTAGATCAAAACATACACATTTTCTTTGTATATACAAGAAATGTACATCAAAACATACACATTTTCATTGTACATTCAAGAAATGTACATCAAAACATACACATTTTCATTGTACATTCAAGAAATGTAGATCAAAACATACACATTTTCATTGTATATACAAGAAATGTACATTAAAACATACACATTTTCAGTGTACATTCAAGAAATGTACATCAAAACATACACATTTTCATTGTACATTCAAGAAATGCACATCAAAACATACACATTTTCAGTGTACATTCAAGAAATGTACATCAAAACATCCACATTTTCATTGTATATACAAGAAATGTACATCAAAACATACACATTTTCATTGTACACTAAAGAAATGTACATCAAAACATACACATTTTCAGTGTACATTCAAGAAATATACATCAAAACATACACATTTTCATTGTACATTCAAGAAATGTAGATCAAAACATACAGATTTTCATTGTACATTCAAGAAATGTACATCAAAACATACACATTTTCATTGTACACTCAAGAAATGTACATCAAAACATACACATTTTTATTGTACACTCAAGAAATGTACATCAAAACATACACTTTTTCATTGTGCATTCAAGAAATGTATATCAAAACATACACATTTTCATTGTACATTCAAGAAATGTACATCAAAACATACACATTTTCAGTGTACATTCAAGAAATGTATAACAAAAGATACACATTTGCAATGTACATTCAAGAAATGTACATCAAAACAAACACATTTTCATTGTACACTAAAGAAATGTATATCAAAACATACGCATTTTCATTGTACATTCAATGAATGTACATCAAAAAATACACATTTTCAGTGTACACTCAAGAAATGTACATCAAAACATACACATTTTCATTGTACATTCAAGAAATGTACATCAAAACATACACATTTTCATTGTTTACTCAAGAAATGTACATCAAAACATACACATTTTCATTGTACATTCAAGAAATGTACATCAAAACATACACATTTTCATTGTACATTCAAGAAATGTACATCAAAACATACACATTTTCATTGTACATTCAAGAAATGTACATCAAAACATACACATTTTCATTGTACATTCAAGAAATGTACATCAAAACATACACATTTTCATTGTACATTCAAGAAATGTACATCAAAACATACACATTTTCATTGTACACTCAAGAAATGTACATCAAAACATACACATTTTCATTGTACATTCAAGAAATGTACATCAAAACATACACATTTTCATTGTTTACTCAAGAAATATACATCAAAACATACACATTTTCATTGTACATTCAAGAAATGTACAACAAAACATACACATTTTCAGTGTACATTCAAGAAATGTATAACAAAAAATACACATTTTCAGTGTACATTCAAGAAATGTATATCAAAACATACACATTTTCATTGTACATAAAAGAAATGTACATCAAAACATACAGATTTTCATTGTACATTCAAGAAATATACATAAAAGTATACACATTTTCATTGTACATTCAAGAAATGTACATCAAAACATACACATTTTCATTGTACACTCAAGAAATATACATAAAAACATACACATTACCATTGTACATTAAAGAAATATACATAAAAACATACACATTTTCATTGTATATACCAGAAATGTACATCAAAACATACACATTTTCATTGTATATACAAGAAGTGTAAATCAAAACATACACATTTTCATTGTACACTGAAGAAATGTACATCAAAACATACACATTTTCAGTGTACATTCAAGAGATGTACATCAAAACATACACATTTTCATTGTACATTCAAGAAATGTAGATAAAAACATACACATTTTCATTGTACATTCAAGAAATGTACATCAAAACATACACATTTTCATTGTACATTCAAAAAATGTACATCAAAACATACACATTTTCAGTGTACATTCAAGAAATGTATAACAAAAAATACACATTTTCAGTGTACCTTCAAGAAATGTACATCAAAACAAACACATTTTCATTGTACACTAAAGAAATGTATATCAAAACATACACGTTTTCATTGTACATTCAATAAATATACATCAAAACATACACATTTTCATTGTACATTCAAGAAATGTACATCAAAACTAACACATTTTCATTGTACACTCAAGAAATGTACATCAAATCATACACATTTTCATTGTACATTCAAGAAATGTATATCAAAACATACACATTTTCATTGTACATTCAAGAAATGTACATCAAAACATACACATTTTCAGTGTACATTCAAGAAATGTATAACAAAAAATACACATTTTCAGTGTACCTTCAAGAAATGTACATCAAAACAAACACATTTTCACTGCATATACAAGAAATGTACATCAAAACATACACATTTTCATTATATATACAAGAAATGTATATCAAAACATACACATTTACAGTGTACATTCAAGAAATGTACATCAAAGCATATACATTTAAATTGTATAGACAAGAAATGTACATCAAAACATACACATTTTCAGTGTACATTCAAGAAATGTACATGAAAACATATACATTTTCATTGTACATTCAAGAAATGTATATCAAAACATACACATTTTCAATGTATATTCAAGAAACGTACATCAAAGCATACACATTTTGAGTGTACATTCAAGAGATATACATCAAAACATGCACATTTTCATTTAATATACCAGAAATGTACATCAAAACATACACATTTTCATTGTATATACAAGAAATGTAAATCAAAACATACACATTTTCATTGTACACTGAAGAAATGTACATCAAAACATACACATTTTCAGTGTACATTCAAGAGATGTACATCAAAACATACACATTTTCATTGTACATTCAAGAAATGTAGATAAAAACATACACATTTTCATTGTACATTCAAGAAATGTACATCAAAACATACACATTTTCATTGTACATTCAAGAAATGTATATCAAAACATACACATTTTCATTGTACATTCAAGAAATGTACATCAAAACATACACATTTTCATTGTACATTCAAGAAATGTAGATCAAAACATACACATTTTCATTGTACATTCAAGGAATGTACATCAAAACATACACATTTTCATTGTACATTCAAGAAATGTACATCAAAACACACATTTTCATTGTACACTCAAGAAATGTACATCAAAACATACACATTTTGAGTGTACATTCAAGAGATATACATCAAAACATGCACATTTTCATTGTATATACCAGAAATGTACATCAAAACATGCACATTTTCATTGTATATACAAGAAATGTATATCAAAACATACACATTTTCATTGTACATTCAAGAAATGTACATCAAAACATACACATTTTCATTGTACACTCAAGAAATGTACATCAAAACATACACATTTTCAGTGTACATTTAAGAAATGTACATCAAAAACTACACATTTTCATTGTACATTCAAGAAATGTACATCAAAACATACCAATTTTTATTGTATATACCAGAAATGTACATCAAAACATACACATTTTCATTGTACATTCAAGAAATGTACATCAAAGCATACACATTTTCATTGTATATACCAGAAATGTACATCAAAACATACACATTTTCATTGTACATTCAAGAAATGTACATCAAAACATACACATTTTGACTGCACATTCTAGAAAGATACATCAAAACATACACATTTTCATTGTATATACCAGAAATGCACATCGAAACATACACATTTTCATTGTACATTCAAGAACTGTACATCAAAACATACACATTTTCAGTGTACATTCAAGAAATGTACATCAAAACATACACATTTTCAGTGCACATTCAAGAAATGTACATCAAAACATACACATTTTCATTGTACATTCAAGAAATGTAGATCAAAACATACACATTTTCATTGTATATACAAGAAATGTACATCAAAACATACACATTTTCATTGTACATTCAAGAAATGTAGATCAAAACATACACATTTTCTTTGTATATACAAGAAATGTACATCAAAACATACACATTTTCATTGTACATTCAAGAAATGTACATCAAAACATACACATTTTCATTGTACATTCAAGAAATGTAGATCAAAACATACACATTTTCATTGTATATACAAGAAATGTACATTAAAACATACACATTTTCAGTGTACATTCAAGAAATGTACATCAAAACATACACATTTTCATTGTACATTCAAGAAATGTACATCAAAACATACACATTTTCAGTGTACATTCAAGAAATGTACATCAAAACATCCACATTTTCATTGTATATACAAGAAATGTACATCAAAACATACACATTTTCATTGTACACTAAAGAAATGTACATCAAAACATACACATTTTCAGTGTACATTCAAGAAATGTACATCAAAACATACACATTTTCATTGTACATTCAAGAAATGTAGATCAAAACATACAGATTTTCATTGTACATTCAAGAAATGTACATCAAAACATACACATTTTCATTGTACACTCAAGAAATGTACATCAAAACATACACATTTTTATTGTACACTCAAGAAATGTACATCAAAACATACACTTTTTCATTGTGCATTCAAGAAATGTATATCAAAACATACACATTTTCATTGTACATTCAAGAAATGTACATCAAAACATACACATTTTCAGTGTACATTCAAGAAATGTATAACAAAAGATACACATTTGCAATGTACATTCAAGAAATGTACATCAAAACAAACACATTTTCATTGTACACTAAAGAAATGTATATCAAAACATACGCATTTTCATTGTACATTCAATAAATGTACATCAAAACATACACATTTTCATTGTACACTCAAGAAATGTACATCAAAACATACACATTTTCATTGTACATTCAAGAAATGTACATCAAAACATACACATTTTCATTGTTTACTCAAGAAATGTACATCAAAACATACACATTTTCATTGTACATTCAAGAAATGTACATCAAAACATACACATTTTCATTGTACATTCAAGAAATGTACATCAAAACATACACATTTTCATTGTACATTCAAGAAATGTATATCAAAACATACACATTTTCATTGTACATTCAAGAAATGTACATCAAAACATACACATTTTCATTGTACACTCAAGAAATGTACATCAAAACATACACATTTTCATTGTATATACCAGAAATGTACATCAAAACATACACATTTTCATTGTACATTCAAGAAATGTACATCAAAACATACACATTTTCATTGTACATTCAAGAAATGTACAACAAAACATACACATTTTCAGTGTACATTCAAGAAATGTATAACAAAAAATACACATTTTCAGTGTACATTCAAGAAATGTATATCAAAACATACACATTTTCATTGTACATAAAAGAAATGTACATCAGAACATACACATTTTCATTGTACATTCAAGAAATATACATAAAAGTATACACATTTTCATTGTACATTCAAGAAATGTACATCAAAACATACACATTTTCATTGTACACTCAAGAAATATACATAAAAACATACACATTTTCATTGTACATTCAAGAAATATACATAAAAACATACACATTTTCATTGTACATTCAACAAATGTACATAAAAACATACACATTTTCATTGTACACTCAAGAAATGTACATCAAAACATACACATTTTCAGTGTACATTCAAGAAATGTACATCAAAACATACACATTTTCATTGTACATTCTAGAAATATACATCAAAACATACACATTTTCATTGTACATTCAAGAAATGTACATCAAAACATACACATTTTGAGTGTACATTCAAGAAATATACATCAAAAGATACACATTTTCATTGTATATACCAGAAATGTACATCAAAACATACACATTTTCATTGTATATACCAGAACTGTACATCAAAACATATACATTTTCATTGTACATTCAAGAAATGTACATCAAAACATACACATTTTGAGTATACATTCAAGAGATATACATCAAAACATGCAAATTTTCATTGTATATACCAGAAATGTACATCAAAACATACACATTTTCATTGTATATACAAGAAATGTACATACAAACATACACATTTTCATTGTATATAGAAGAAATGTACATCAAAACATACACATTTTCATTGTACATTCAAGAAATGTACATCAAAACATACCCATTTTCATTGTATATACCAGAAATGTACATCAAAACATACACATTTTCATTGTACATTCAAGAACTGTACATCAAAACATACACATTTTCAGTGTACATTCAAGAAATGTACATCAAAACATACACATTTTCAGTGTACATTCAAGAAATGTACATCAAAACATACACATTTTCATTGTATATACCAGAAATGTACATCAAAACATACACATTTTCACTGTATATACAAGAAATGTAAATCAAAACATACACATTTTCATTGTATAAACAAGAAATGTATATCAAAACATACACATTTACAGTGTACATTCAAGAAATGTACATCAAAACATATACATTTAAATTGTATATACAAGAAATGTACATCAAAACATACACATTTTCAATGTATATTCAAGAAATGTACATGAAAACATATACATTTTCATTGTACATTCAAGAAATGTATATCAAAACATACACATTTTCAATGTATATTCGAGAAACGTACATCAAAGCATACACATTTTGAGTGTACATTCAAGAGATATACATCAAAACATGCACATTTTCATTGTATATACCAGAAATGTACATCAAAACATACACATTTTCATTGTATATACAAGAAATGTAAATCAAAACATACACATTTTCATTGTACACTGAAGAAATGTACATCAAAACATACACATTTTCAGTGTACATTCAAGAGATGTACATCAAAACATACACATTTTCATTGTACATTCAAGAAATGTAGATAAAAACATACACATTTTCATTGTACATTCAAGAAATGTACATCAAAACATACACATTTTCATTGTACATTCAAGAAATGTAGATCAAAACATACACACTTTCATTGTACATTCAAGAAATGTACATCAAAACACACATTTTCATTGTACACTCAAGAAATGTACATCAAAACATACACATTTTGAGTGTACATTCAAGAGATATACATCAAAACATACACATTTTCATTGTACATTCAAGAAATGTACAACAAAACATACACATTTTCATTGTACATTCAAGGAATGTACATCAAAACATACACATTTTCATTGTACATTCAAGAAATGTACATCAAAACACACATTTTCATTGTACACTCAAGAAATGTACATCAAAACATACACATTTTGAGTGTACATTCAAGAGATATACATCAAAACATGCACATTTTCATTGTATATACCAGAAATGTACATCAAAACATGCACATTTTCATTGTATATACAAGAAATGTATATCAAAACATACACATTTTCATTGTACATTCAAGAAATGTACATCAAAACATACACATTTTCATTGTACACTCAAGAAATGTACATCAAAACATACACATTTTCAGTGTACATTTAAGAAATGTACATCAAAAACTACACATTTTCATTGTACATTCAAGAAATGTACATCAAAACATACACATTTTCATTGTATATACCAGAAATGTACATCAAAACATACACATTTTCATTGTACATTCAAGAAATGTACATCAAAGCCTACACATTTTCATTGTATATACCAGAAATGTACATCAAAACATACACATTTTCATTGTACATTCAAGAAATGTACATCAAAACATACACATTTTGACTGCACATTCTAGAAATATACATCAAAACATACACATTTTCATTGTATATACCAGAAATGCACATCGAAACATACACATTTTCATTGTACATTCAAGAACTGTACATCAAAACATACACATTTTCAGTGTACATTCAAGAAATGTACATAAAAACATACACATTTTCAGTGCACATTCAAGAAATGTACATCAAAACATACACATTTTCATTGTACATTCAAGAAATGTAGATCAAAACATACACATTTTCATTGTATATACAAGAAATGTACATCAAAACATACACATTTTCATTGTACATTCAAGAAATGTACATCAAAACATACACATTTTCATTGTACATTCAAGAAATGTAGATCAAAACATACACATTTTCATTGTATATACAAGAAATGTACATTAAAACATACACATTTTCAGTGTACATTCAAGAAATGTACATCAAAACATACACATTTTCATTGTACATTCAAGAAATGTACATCAAAACATACACATTTTCAGTGTACATTCAAGAAATGTACATCAAAACATCCACATTTTCATTGTATATACAAGAAATGTACATCAAAACATACACATTTTCATTGTACACTAAAGAAATGTACATCAAAACATACACATTTTCAGTGTACATTCAAGAAATGTACATCAAAACATACACATTTTCATTGTACATTCAAGAAATGTAGATCAAAACATACAGATTTTCATTGTACATTCAAGAAATGTACATCAAAACATACACATTTTCATTGTACACTCAAGAAATGGACATCAAAACATACACATTTTTATTGTACACTCAAGAAATGTACATCAAAACATACACTTTTTCATTGTGCATTCAAGAAATGTATATCAAAACATACACATTTTCATTGTACATTCAAGAAATGTACATCAAAACATACACATTTTCAGTGTACATTCAAGAAATGTATAACAAAAGATACACATTTGCAATGTACATTCAAGAAATGTACATCAAAACAAACACATTTTCATTGTACACTAAAGAAATGTATATCAAAACATACGCATTTTCATTGTACATTCAATAAATGTACATCAAAACATACACATTTTCATTGTACACTCAAGAAATGTACATCAAAACATACACATTTTCATTGTACATTCAAGAAATGTACATCAAAACATACACATTTTCATTGTTTACTCAAGAAATGTACATCAAAACATACACATTTTCATTGTACATTCAAGAAATGTACATCAAAACATACACATTTTCATTGTACATTCAAGAAATGTACATCAAAACATACACATTTTCATTGTACATTCAAGAAATGTATTTCAAAACATACACATTTTCATTGTACATTCAAGAAATGTACATCAAAACATACACATTTTCATTGTACACTCAAGAAATGTACATCAAAACATACACATTTTCATTGTACATTCAAGAAATGTACATCAAAACATACACATTTTCATTGTTTACTCAAGAAATGTACATCAAAACATACACATTTTCATTGTACATTCAAGAAATGTACAACAAAACATACACATTTTCAGTGTACATTCAAGAAATGTATAACAAAAAATACACATTTTCAGTGTACATTCAAGAAATGTATATCAAAACATACACATTTTCATTGTACATAAAAGAAATGTACATCAAAACATACACATTTTCATTGTACATTCAAGAAATATACATAAAAGTATACACATTTTCATTGTACATTCAAGAAATGTACATCAAAACATACACATTTTCATTGTACACTCAAGAAATATACATAAAAACATACACATTTTCATTGTACATTCAAGAAATATACATAAAAACATACACATTTTCATTGTACATTCAAGAAATGTACATCAAAACATACACATTTTCATTGTACACTCAAGAAATGTACATCAAAACATACACATTTTCAGTGTACATTCAAGAAATGTACATCAAAACATACACATTTTCATTGTACAATCTAGAAATATATATCAAAACATACACATTTTCATTGTACATTCAAGAAATGTACATCAAAACATACACATTTTGAGTGTACATTCAAGAAATATACATCAAAAGATACACATTTTCATTGTATATACCAGAAATGTACATCAAAACATACACATTTTCATTGTATATACCAGAACTGTACATCAAAACATATACATTTTCATTGTACATTCAAGAAATGTACATCAAAACATACACATTTTGAGTATACATTCAAGAGATATACATCAAAACATGCAAATTTTCATTGTATATACCAGAAATGTACATCAAAACATACACATTTTCATTGTATATACAAGAAATGTACATCTAAACATACACATTTTCATTGTATATAGAAGAAATGTACATCAAAACATACACATTTTCATTGTACATTCAAGAAATGTACATCAAAACATACCCATTTTCATTGTATATACCAGAAATGTACATCAAAACATACACATTTTCATTGTACATTCAAGAACTGTACATCAAAACATACACATTTTCAGTGTACATTCAAGAAATGTACATCAAAACATACACATTTTCAGTGTACATTCAAGAAATGTACATCAAAACATACACATTTTCATTGTATATACCAGAAATGTACATCAAAACATACACACTTTCACTGTATATACAGGAAATGTAAATCAAAACATACACATTTTCATTGTATATACAAGAAATGTATATCAAAACATACACATTTACAGTGTACATTCAAGAAATGTACATCAAAACATATACATTTAAATTGTATATACAAGAAATGTACATCAAAACATACACATTTTCAGTGTATATTCAAGAAATGTACATGAAAACATATACATTTTCATTGTACATTCAAGAAATGTATATCAAAACATACACATTTTCAATGTATATTCGAGAAACGTACATCAAAGCATACACATTTTGAGTGTACATTCAAGAGATATACATCAAAACATGCACATTTTCATTGTATATACCAGAAATGTACATCAAAACATACACATTTTCATTGCATATACAAGAAATGTAAATCAAAACATACACATTTTCATTGTACACTGAAGAAATGTACATCAAAACATACACATTTTCAGTGTACATTCAAGAGATGTACATCAAAACATACACATTTTCATTGTACATTCAAGAAATGTAGATAAAAACATACACATTTTCATTGTACATTCAAGAAATGTACATCAAAACATACACATTTTCATTGTACATTCAAGAAATGTACATCAAAACATACACATTTTCAGTGTACATTCAAGAAATGTATAACAAAAAATACACATTTTCAGTGTACCTTCAAGAAATGTACATCAAAACAAACACATTTTCATTGTACACTAAAGAAATGTATATCAAAACATACACGTTTTCATTGTACATTCAATTAATATACATCAAAACATACACATTTTCATTGTACATTCAAGAAATGTACATCAAAACAAACACATCTTCATTGTACACTCAAGAAATGTACATCAAAACATACACATTTTCATTGTACATTCAAGAAATGTTAATCAAAACATACACATTTTCATTCTACATTCAAGAAATGTACATCAAAACATACACATTTTCAGTGTACATTCAAGAAATGTATAACAAAAAATACACATTTTCAGTGTACCTTCAAGAAATGTACATCAAAACAAACACATTTTCACTGTATATACAAGAAATGTACATCAAAACATACACATTTTCATTGTATATACAAGAAATATACATAAAAGTATACACATTTTCATTGTACATTCAAGAAATGTACATCAAAACATACACATTTTCATTGTACACTCAAGAAATATACATAAAAACATACACATTACCATTGTACATTCAAGAAATATACATAAAAACATACACATTTTCATTGTATATACCAGAAATGTACATCAAAACATACACATTTTCATTGTATATACAAGAAGTGTAAATCAAAACATACACATTTTCATTGTACACTGAAGAAATGTACATCAAAACATACACATTTTCAGTGTACATTCAAGAGATGTACATCAAAACATACACATTTTCATTGTACATTCAAGAAATGTAGATAAAAACATACACATTTTCATTGTACATTCAAGAAATGTACATCAAAACATACACATTTTCATTGTAGATTCAAGAAATGTACATCAAAACATACACATTTTCAGTGTACATTCAAGAAATGTATAACAAAAAATACACATTTTCAGTGTACCTTCAAGAAATGTACATCAAAACAAACACATTTTCATTGTACACTAAAGAAATGTATATCAAAACATACACGTTTTCATTGTACATTCAATAAATATACATCAAAACATACACATTTTCATTGTACATTCAAGAAATGTACATCAAAGCTAACACATTTTCATTGTACACTCAAGAAATGTACATCAAAACATACACATTTTCATTGTACATTCAAGAAATGTATATCAAAACATACACATTTTCATTGTACATTCAAGAAATGTACATCAAAACATACACATTTTCAGTGTACATTCAAGAAATGTATAACAAAAATACACATTTTCAGTGTACCTTCAAGAAATGTACATCAAAACAAACACATTTTCACTGCATATACAAGAAATGTACATCAAAACATACACATTTTCATTGTACATTCAAGAAATATACATAAAAGTATACACATTTTCATTGTACATTCAAGAAATGTACATCAAAACATACACATTTTCATTGTACACTCAAGAAATGTACATCAAAACATACACATTTTCAGTGTACATTTAAGAAATGTACATCAAAAACTACACATTTTCACTGTACATTCAAGAAATGTACATCAAAACATACACATTTTCATTGTATATACCAGAAATGTACATCAAAACATACACATTTTCATTGTACATTCAAGAAATGTACATCAAAGCCTACACATTTTCATTGTATATACCAGAAATGTACATCAAAACATACACATTTTCATTGTACATTCAAGAAATGTACATCAAAGCATACACATTTTGACTGCACATTCTAGAAATATACATCAAAACATACACATTTTCATTGTATATACCAGAAATGCACATCGAAACATACACATTTTCATTGTACATTCAAGAACTGTACATCAAAACATACACATTTTCAGTGTACATTCAAGAAATGTACATCAAAACATACACATTTTCAGTGCACATTCAAGAAATGTACATCAAAAGATACACATTTTCATTGTACATTCAAGAAATGTAGATCAAAACATACACATTTTCATTGTATATACAAGAAATGTACATCAAAACATACACATTTTCATTGTACATTCAAGAAATGTAGATCAAAACATACACATTTTCTTTGTATATACAAGAAATGTACATCAAAACATACACATTTTCATTGTACATTCTAGAAATGTACATCAAAACATACACATTTTCATTGTACATTCAAGAAATGTACATCAAAACATACACATTTTCATTGTATATACAAGAAATGTACATTAAAACATACACATTTTCAGTGTACATTCAAGAAATGTACATCAAAGCATACACATTTTCAGTGTACATTCAAGAAATGTACATCAAAACATCCACATTTTCATTGTATATACAAGAAATGTACATCAAAACATACACATTTTCATTGTACACTAAAGAAATGTACATCAAAACATACACATTTTCAGTGTACATTCAAGAAATGTACATCAAAACATACACATTTTCATTGTACATTCAAGAAATGTAGATCAAAACATACAGATTTTCATTGTACATTCAAGAAATGTACATCAAAACATACACATTTTCATTGTACACTCAAGAAATGTACATCAAAACATACACATTTTTATTGTACACTCAAGAAATGTACATCAAAACATACACTTTTTCATTGTGCATTCAAGAAATGTATATCAAAACATACACATTTTCATTGTACATTCAAGAAATGTACATCAAAACATACACATTTTCAGTGTACATTCAAGAAATGTATAACAAAAGATACACATTTGCAATGTACATTCAAGAAATGTACATCAAAACAAACACATTTTCATTGTACACTAAAGAAATGTATATCAAAACATACGCATTTTCATTGTACATTCAATAAATGTACATCAAAACATACACATTTTCATTGTACACTCAAGAAATGTACATCAAAACATACACATTTTCATTGTACATTCAAGAAATGTACATCAAAACATACACATTTTCATTGTTTACTCAAGAAGTGTACATCAAAACATACACATTTTCATTGTACATTCAAGAAATGTACATCAAAACATACACATTTTCATTGTACATTCAAGAAATGTACATCAAAACATACACATTTTCATTGTACATTCAAGAAATGTATATCAAAACATACACATTTTCATTGTACATTCAAGAAATGTACATCAAAACATACACATTTTCATTGTACACTCAAGAAATGTACATCAAAACATACACATTTTCATTGTACATTCAAGAAATGTACATCAAAACATACACATTTTCATTGTTTACTCAAGAAATGTACATCAAAACATACACATTTTCATTGTACATTCAAGAAATGTACAACAAAACATACACATTTTCAGTGTACATTCAAGAAATGTATAACAAAAAATACACATTTTCAGTGTACATTCAAGAAATGTATATCAAAACATACACATTTTCATTGTACATAAAAGAAATGTACATCAAAACATACACATTTTCATTGTACATTCAAGAAATATACATCAAAACATACACATTTTCATTGTACACTCAAGAAATATACATAAAAACATACACATTTTCATTGTACATTCAAGAAATATACATAAAAACATACACATTTTCATTGTACATTCAAGAAATGTACATCAAAACATACACATTTTCATTGTACACTCAAGAAATGTACATCAAAACATACACATTTTCAGTGTACATTCAAGAAATGTACATCAAAACATACACATTTTCATTGTACAATCTAGAAATATACATCAAAACATACACATTTTCATTGTACATTCAAGAAATGTACATCAAAACATACACATTTTGAGTGTACATTCAAGAAATATACATCAAAAGATACACATTTTCATTGTATATACCAGAAATGTACATCAAAACATACACATTTTCATTGTATATACCAGAACTGTACATCAAAACATATACATTTTCATTGTACATTCAAGAAATGTACATCAAAACATACACATTTTGAGTATACATTCAAGAGATATACATCAAAACATGCAAATTTTCATTGTATATACCAGAAATGTACATCAAAACATACACATTTTCATTGTATATACAAGAAATGTACATAATAAAACATACACATTTTCATTGTATATAGAAGAAATGTACATCAAAACATACACATTTTCATTGTACATTCAAGAAATGTACATCAAAACATACCCATTTTCATTGTATATACCAGAAATGTACATCAAAACATACACATTTTCATTGTACATTCAAGAACTGTACATCAAAACATACACATTTTCAGTGTACATTCAAGAAATGTACATCAAAACATACACATTTTCAGTGTACATTCAAGAAATGTACATCAAAACATACACATTTTCATTGTATATACCAGAAATGTACATCAAAACATACACACTTTCACTGTATATACAAGAAATGTAAATCAAAACATACACATTTTCATTGTATATACAAGAAATGTATATCAAAACATACACATTTACAGTGTACATTCAAGAAATGTACATCAAAACATATACATTTAAATTGTATATACAAGAAATGTACATCAAAACATACACATTTTCAGTGTATATTCAAGAAATGTACATGAAAACATATACATTTTCATTGTACATTCAAGAAATGTATATCAAAACATACACATTTTCAATGTATATTCGAGAAACGTACATCAAAGCATACACATTTTGAGTGTACATTCAAGAGATATACATCAAAACATGCACATTTTCATTGTATATACCAGAAATGTACATCAAAACATACACATTTTCATTGTATATACAAGAAATGTAAATCAAAACATACACATTTTCATTGTACACTGAAGAAATGTACATCAAAACATACACATTTTCAGTGTACATTCAAGAGATGTACATCAAAACATACACATTTTCATTGTACATTCAAGAAATGTAGATAAAAACATACACATTTTCATTGTACATTCAAGAAATGTACATCAAAACATACACATTTTCATTGTACATTCAAGAAATGTACATCAAAACATACACATTTTCAGTGTACATTCAAGAAATGTATAACAAAAAATACACATTTTCAGTGTACCTTCAAGAAATGTACATCAAAACAAACACATTTTCATTGTACACTAAAGAAATGTATATCAAAACATACACGTTTTCATTGTACATTCAATTAATATACATCAAAACATACACATTTTCATTGTACATTCAAGAAATGTACATCAAAACAAACACATTTTCATTGTACACTCAAGAAATGTACATCAAAACATACACATTTTCATTGTACATTCAAGAAATGTTAATCAAAACATACACATTTTCATTGTACATTCAAGAAATGTACATCAAAACATACACATTTTCAGTGTACATTCAAGAAATGTATAACAAAAAATACACATTTTCAGTGTACCTTCAAGAAATGTACATCAAAACAAACACATTTTCACTGTATATACAAGAAATGTACATCAAAACATACACATTTTCATTGTATATACAAGAAATATACATAAAAGTATACACATTTTCATTGTACATTCAAGAAATGTACATCAAAACATACACATTTCCATTGTACACTCAAGAAATATACATAAAAACATACACATTACCATTGTACATTCAAGAAATATACATAAAAACATACACATTTTCATTGTATATACCAGAAATGTACATCAAAACATACACATTTTCATTGTATATACAAGAAGTGTAAATCAAAACATACACATTTTCATTGTACACTGAAGAAATGTACATCAAAATATACACATTTTCAGTGTACATTCAAGAGATGTACATCAAAACATACACATTTTCATTGTACATTCAAGAAATGTAGATAAAAACATACACATTTTCATTGTACATTCAAGAAATGTACATCAAAACATACACATCTTCATTGTACATTCAAGAAATGTACATCAAAACATACACATTTTCAGTGTACATTCAAGAAATGTATAACAAAAAATACACATTTTCAGTGTACCTTCAAGAAATGTACATCAAAACAAACACATTTTCATTGTACACTAAAGAAATGTATATCAAAACATACACGTTTTCATTGTACATTCAATAAATATACATCAAAACATACACATTTTCATTGTACATTCAAGAAATGTACATCAAAACTAACACATTTTCATTGTACACTCAAGAAATGTACATCAAAACATACACATTTTCATTGTACATTCAAGAAATGTATATCAAAACATACACATTTTCATTGTACATTCAAGAAATGTACATCAAAACATACACATTTTCAGTGTACATTCAAGAAATGTATAACAAAAATACACATTTTCAGTGTACCTTCAAGAAATGTACATCAAAACAAACACATTTTCACTGCATATACAAGAAATGTACATCAAAACATACACATTTTCATTGTACATTCAAGAAATATACATAAAAGTATACACATTTTCATTGTACATTCAAGAAATGTACATCAAAACATACACATTTTCATTGTACACTCAAGAAATATACATAAAAACATACACATTTTCATTGTACATTCAAGAAATATACATAAAAACATACACATTTTCATTGTACATTCAAGAAATGTACATCAAAACATACACATTTTCATTGTATATACAAGAAATGTATATCAAAACATACACATTCTCAGTGTACATTCAAGAAATGTACATCAAAACATACACATTTTCATTGTACATTCTAGAAATATACATCAAAACATACACATTTTCATTGTACATTCAAGAAATGTACATCAAAACATACACATTTTGAGTGTACATTCAAGAAATATACATCAAAAGATACACATTTTCATTGTATATACCAGAAATGTACATCAAAACATACACATTTTCATTGTATATACCAGAACTGTACATCAAAACATATACATTTTCATTGTACATTCAAGAAATGTACATCAAAACATACACATTTTGAGTATACATTCAGGAGATATACATCAAAACATGCAAATTTTCATTGTATATACCAGAAATGTACATCAAAACATACACATTTTCATTGTATATACAAGAAATGTACATCAAAACATACACATTTTCATTGTATATAGAAGAAATGTACATCAAAACATACACATTTTCATTGTACATTCAAGAAATGTACATCAAAACATAGCCATTTTCATTGTATATACCAGAACTGTACATCAAAACATATACATTTTCATTGTACATTCAAGAAATGTACATCAAAACATACACATTTTGAGTATACATTCAAGAGATATACATCAAAACATGCAAATTTTCATTGTATATACCAGAAATGTACATCAAAACATACACATTTTCATTGTATATACAAGAAATGTACATCAAAACATACACATTTTCATTGTATATAGAAGAAATGTACATCAAAACATACACATTTTCATTGTACATTCAAGAAATGTACATCAAAACATACCCATTTTCATTGTATATACCAGAAATGTACATCAAAACATACACATTTTCATTGTACATTCAAGAACTGTACATCAAAACATACACATTTTCAGTGTACATTCAAGAAATGTACATCAAAACATACACATTTTCAGTGTACATTCAAGAAATGTACATCAAAACATACACATTTTCATTGTATATACCAGAAATGTACATCAAAACATACACATTTTCATTGTATATACAAGAAATGTATATCAAAACATACACATTTACAGTGTACATTCAAGAAATGTACATCAAAACATATACATTTAAATTGTATATACAAGAAATGTACATTAAAACATACACATTTTCAGTGTATATTCAAGAAATGTACATGAAAACATATACATTTTCATTGTACATTCAAGAAATGTATATCAAAACATACACATTTTCAATGTATATTCGAGAAACGTACATCAAAGCATACACATTTTGAGTGTACATTCAAGAGATATACATCAAAACATGCACATTTTCATTGTATATACCAGAAATGTACATCAAAACATACACATTTTCATTGTATATACAAGAAATGTAAATCAAAACATACACATTTTCATTGTACACTGGAGAAATGTACATCAAAACATACACATTTTCAGTGTACATTCAAGAGATGTACATCAAAACATACACATTTTCATTGTACATTCAAGAAATGTAGATAAAAGCATACACATTTTCATTGTACATTCAAGAAATGTACATCAAAACATACACATTTTCATTGTACATTCAAGAAATGTACATCAAAACATACACATTTTCAGTGTACATTCAAGAAATGTACATCAAAACATACACATTTTCAGTGTACATTCAAGAAATGTATAACAAAAAATACACATTTTCAGTGTACCTTTAAGAAATGTACATCAAAACAAACACATTTTCACTGTATATACAAGAAATGTACATCAAAACATACACATTTTCATTGTATATACAAGAAATATACATAAAAGTATACACATTTTCATTGTACATTCAAGAAATGTACATCAAAACATACACATTTCCATTGTACACTCAAGAAATATACATAAAAACATACACATTACCATTGTACATTCAAGAAATATACATAAAAACATACACATTTTCATTGTATATACCAGAAATGTACATCAAAACATACACATTTTCATTGTATATACAAGAAGTGTAAATCAAAACATACACATTCTCATTGTACACTGAAGAAATGTACATCAAAATATACACATTTTCAGTGTACATTCAAGAGATGTACATCAAAACATACACATTTTCATTGTACATTCAAGAAATGTAGATAAAAACATACACATTTTCATTGTACATTCAAGAAATGTACATCAAAACATACACATTTTCATTGTACATTCAAGAAATGTACATCAAAACATACACATTTTCAGTGTACATTCAAGAAATGTATAACAAAAAATACACATTTTCAGTGTACCTTCAAGAAATGTACATCAAAACAAACACATTTTCATTGTACACTAAAGAAATGTATATCAAAACATACACGTTTTCATTGTACATTCAATAAATATACATCAAAACATACACATTTTCATTGTACATTCAAGAAATGTAATTCAAAACTAACACATTTTCATTGTACACTCAAGAAATGTACATCAAAACATACACATTTTCATTGTACATTCAAGAAATGTATATCAAAACATACACATTTTCATTGTACATTCAAGAAATGTACATCAAAACATACACATTTTCAGTGTACATTCAAGAAATGTATAACAAAAATACACATTTTCAGTGTACCTTCAAGAAATGTACATCAAAACAAACACATTTTCACTGCATATACAAGAAATGTACATCAAAACATACACGTTTTCATTGTACATTCAAGAAATATACATAAAAGTATACACATTTTCATTGTACACTCAAGAAATATACATAAAAACATACACATTTTCATTGTACATTCAAGAAATATACATAAAAACATACACATTTTCATTGTACATTCAAGAAATGTACATCAAAACATACACATTTTCATTGTATATACAAGAAATGTATATCAAAACATACACATTTTCAGTGTACATTCAAGAAATGTACATCAAAACATACACATTTTCATTGTACATTCTAGAAATATACATCAAAACATACACATTTTCATTGTACATTCAAGAAATGTACATCAAAACATACACATTTTGAGTGTACATTCAAGAAATATACATCAAAAGATACACATTTTCATTGTATATACCAGAAATGTACATCAAAACATACACATTTTCATTGTATATACCAGAACTGTACATCAAAACATATACATTTTCATTGTACATTCAAGAAATGTACATCAAAACATACACATTTTGAGTATACATTCAAGAGATATACATCAAAACATGCAAATTTTCATTGTATATACCAGAAATGTACATCAAAACATACACATTTTCATTGTATATACAAGAAATGTACATCAAAACATACACATTTTCATTGTATATAGAAGAAATGTACATCAAAACATACACATTTTCATTGTACATTCAAGAAATGTACATCAAAACATAGCCATTTTCATTGTATATACCAGAACTGTACATCAAAACATATACATTTTCATTGTACATTCAAGAAATGTACATCAAAACATACACATTTTGAGTATACATTCAAGAGATATACATCAAAACATGCAAATTTTCATTGTATATACCAGAAATGTACATCAAAACATACACATTTTCATTGTATATACAAGAAATGTACATCAAAACATACACATTTTCATTGTATATAGAAGAAATGTACATCAAAACATACACATTTTCATTGTACATTCAAGAAATGTACATCAAAACATACCCATTTTCATTGTATATACCAGAAATGTACATCAAAACATACACATTTTCATTGTACATTCAAGAACTGTACATCAAAACATACACATTTTCAGTGTACATTCAAGAAATGTACATCAAAACATACACATTTTCAGTGTACATTCAAGAAATGTACATCAAAACATACACATTTTCATTGTATATACCAGAAATGTACATCAAAACATACACATTTTCATTGTATATACAAGAAATGTATATCAAAACATACACATTTACAGTGTACATTCAAGAAATGTACATCAAAACATATACATTTAAATTGTATATACAAGAAATGTACATCAAAACATACACATTTTCAGTGTATATTCAAGAAATGTACATGAAAACATATACATTTTCATTGTACATTCAAGAAATGTATATCAAAACATACACATTTTCAATGTATATTCGAGAAACGTACATCAAAGCATACACATTTTGAGTGTACATTCAAGAGATATACATCAAAACATGCACATTTTCATTGTATATACCAGAAATGTACATCAAAACATACACATTTTCATTGTATATACATGAAATGTAAATCAAAACATACACATTTTCATTGTACACTGGAGAAATGTACATCAAAACATACACATTTTCAGTGTACATTCAAGAGATGTACATCAAAACATACACATTTTCATTGTACATTCAAGAAATGTAGATAAAAACATACACATTTTCATTGTACATTCAAGAAATGTACATCAAAACATACACATTTTCATTGTACATTCAAGAAATGTACATCAAAACATACACATTTTCAGTGTACATTCAAGAAATGTATAACAAAAAATACACATTTTCAGTGTACCTTCAAGAAATGTACATCAAAACAAACACATTTTCATTGTACACTAAAGAAATGTATATCAAAACATACACGTTTTCATTGTACATTCAATTAATATACATCAAAACATACACATTTTCATTGTACATTCAAGAAATGTACATCAAAACAAACACATTTTCATTGTACACTCAAGAAATGTACATCAAAACATACACATTTTCATTGTACATTCAAGAAATGTTAATCAAAACATACACATTTTCATTGTACATTCAAGAAATGTACATCAAAACATACACATTTTCAGTGTACATTCAAGAAATGTATAACAAAAAATACACATTTTCAGTGTACCTTCAAGAAATGTACATCAAAACAAACACATTTTCACTGTATATACAAGAAATGTACATCAAAACATACACATTTTCATTGTATATACAAGAAATATACATCAAAGTATACACATTTTCATTGTACATTCAAGAAATGTACATCAAAACATACACATTTTCATTGTACACTCAAGAAATATACATAAAAACATACACATTACCATTGTACATTCAAGAAATATACATAAAAACATACACATTTTCATTGTATATACCAGAAATGTACATCAAAACATACACATTTTCATTGTATGTACAAGAAGTGTAAATCAAAACATACACATTTTCATTGTACACTGAAGAAATGTACATCAAAACATACACATTTTCAGTGTACATTCAAGAGATGTACATCAAAACATACACATTTTCATTGTACATTCAAGAAATGTAGATAAAAACATACACATTTTCATTGTACATTCAAGAAATGTACATCAAAACATACACATTTTCATTGTACATTCAAGAAATGTACATCAAAACATACACATTTTCAGTGTACATTCAAGAAATGTATAACAAAAAAGACACATTTTCAGTGTACCTTCAAGAAATGTACATCAAAACAAACACATTTTCATTGTACACTAAAGAAATGTATATCAAAACATACACGTTTTCATTGTACATTCAATAAATATACATCAAAACATACACATTTTCATTGTACATTCAAGAAATGTACATCAAAACTAACACATTTTCATTGTACACTCAAGAAATGTACATCAAAACATACACATTTTCATTGTACATTCAAGAAATGTATATCAAAACATACACATTTTCATTGTACATTCAAGAAATGTACATCAAAACATACACATTTTCAGTGTACATTCAAGAAATTTATAACAAAAATACACATTTTCAGTGTACCTTCAAGAAATGTACATCAAAACAAACACATTTTCACTGCATATACAAGAAATGTACATCAAAACATACACATTTTCATTGTACATTCAAGAAATATACATAAAAGTATACACATTTTCATTGTACATTCAAGAAATGTACATCAAAACATACACATTTTCATTGTACACTCAAGAAATATACATAAAAACATACACATTTTCATTGTACATTCAAGAAATATACATAAAAACATACACATTTTCATTGTACATTCAAGAAATGTACATCAAAACATACACATTTTCATTGTACACTCAAGAAATGTACATCAAAACATACACATTTTCAGTGTACATTCAAGAAATGTACATCAAAACATACACATTTTCATTGTACATTCTAGAAATATACATCAAAACATACACATTTTCATTGTACATTCAAGAAATGTACATCAAAACATACACATTTTGAGTGTACATTCAAGAAATATACATCAAAAGATACACATTTTCATTGTATATACCAGAAATGTACATCAAAACATACACATTTTCATTGTATATACCAGAACTGTACATCAAAACATATACATTTTCATTGTACATTCAAGAAATGTACATCAAAGCATACACATTTTGAGTATACATTCAAGAGATATACATCAAAACATGCAAATTTTCATTGTATATACCAGAAATGTACATCAAAACATACACATTTTCATTGTATATACAAGAAATGTACATCAAAACATACACATTTTCATTGTATATAGAAGAAATGTACATCAAAACATACACATTTTCATTGTACATTCAAGAAATGTACATCAAAACATACCCATTTTCATTGTATATAC
Source organism: Tenodera sinensis (assembly GCA_030765045.1). NCBI lineage: Eukaryota > Metazoa > Arthropoda > Insecta > Mantodea > Mantidae > Tenodera > Tenodera sinensis. The sequence continues at coordinate 215,166,907 of CM060964.1, read as the reverse complement.
CAGAAATGTACATCAAAACATACACATTTTCATTGTACATTCAAGAACTGTACATCAAAACATACACATTTTCAGTGTACATTCAAGAAATGTACATCAAAACATACACATTTTCAGTGTACATTCAAGAAATGTACATCAAAACATACACATTTTCATTGCATATACCAGAAATGTACATCAAAACATACACATTTTCACTGTATATACAAGAAATGTAAATCAAAACATACACATTTTCATGGTATATACAAGAAATGTATATCAAAACATACACATTTACAGTGTACATTCAAGAAATGTACATCAAAACATATACATTTAAATTGTATATACAAGAAATGTACATCAAAACATACACATTTTCAGTGTATATTCAAGAAATGTACATGAAAACATATACATTTTCATTGTACATTCAAGAAATGTATATCAAAACATACACATTTTCAATGTATATTCGAGAAACGTACATCAAAGCATACACATTTTGAGTGTACATTCAAGAGATATACATCAAAACATGCACATTTTCATTGTATATACCAGAAATGTACATCAAAACATACACATTTTCATTGTATATACAAGAAATGTAAATCAAAACATACACATTTTCATTGTACACTGAAGAAATGTACATCAAAACATACACATTTTCAGTGTACATTCAAGAGATGTACATCAAAACATACACATTTTCATTGTACATTCAAGAAATGTAGATAAAAACATACACATTTTCATTGTACATTCAAGAAATGTACATCAAAACATACACATTTTCATTGTACATTCAAGAAATGTACATCAAAACATACACATTTTCAGTGTACATTCAAGAAATGTATAACAAAAAATACACATTTTCAGTGTACCTTCAAGAAATGTACATCAAAACAAACACATTTTCATTGTACACTAAAGAAATGTATATCAAAACATACACGTTTTCATTGTACATTCAATTAATATACATCAAAACATACACATTTTCATTGTACATTCAAGAAATGTACATCAAAACAAACACATTTTCATTGTACACTCAAGAAATGTACATCAAAACATACACATTTTCATTGTACATTCAAGAAATGTTAATCAAAACATACACATTTTCATTGTACATTCAAGAAATGTACATCAAAACATACACATTTTCAGTGTACATTCAAGAAATGTATAACAAAAAATACACATTTTCAGTGTACCTTCAAGAAATGTACATCAAAAAAAACACATTTTCACTGTATATACAAGAAATGTACATAAAAACATACACATTTTCATTGTATATACAAGAAATATACATAAAAGTATACACATTTTCATTGTACATTCAAGAAATGTACATCAAAACATACACATTTTCATTGTACACTCAAGAAATATACATAAAAACATACACATTTCCATTGTACATTCAAGAAATATACATAAAAACATACACATTTTCATTGTATATACCAGAAATGTACATCAAAGCATACACATTTTCATTGTAAATACAAGAAGTGTAAATCAAAACATACACATTTTCATTGTACACTGAAGAAATGTACATCAAAACATACACATTTTCAGTGTACATTCAAGAGATGTACATCAAAACATACACATTTTCATTGTACATTCAAGAAATGTAGATAAAAACATACACATTTTCATTGTACATTCAAGAAATGTACATCAAAACATACACATTTTCATTGTACATTCAAGAAATGTACATCAAAACATACACATTTTCAGTGTACATCAAGAAATGTATAACAAAAAATACACATTTTCAGTGTACCTTCAAGAAATGTACATCAAAACAAACACATTTTCATTGTACACTAAAGAAATGTATATCAAAACATACACGTTTTCATTGTACATTCAATAAATATACATCAAAACATACACATTTTCATTGTAGATTCAAGAAATGTACATCAAAACTAACACATTTTCATTGTACACTCAAGAAATGTACATCAAAACATACACATTTTCATTGTACATTCAAGAAATGTATATCAAAACATACACATTTTCATTGTACATTCAAGAAATGTACATCAAAACATACACATTTTCAGTGTACATTCAAGAAATGTATAACAAAAAATACACATTTTCAGTGTACCTTCAAGAAATGTACATCAAAACAAACACATTTTCACTGCATATACAAGAAATGTACATCAAAACATACACATTTTCATTGTATATACAAGAAATATACATAAAAGTATACACATTTTCATTGTACATTCAAGAAATGTACATCAAAACATACACATTTTCATTGTACACTCAAGAAATATACATAAAAACATACACATTACCATTGTACATTCAAGAAATATACATAAAAACATACACATTTTCATTGTATATACCAGAAATGTACATCAAAACATACACATTTTCATTGTATATACAAGAAGTGTAAATCAAAACATACACATTTTCATTGTACACTGAAGAAATGTACATCAAAACATACACATTTTCAGTGTACATTCAAGAGATGTACATCAAAACATACACATTTTCATTGTACATTCAAGAAATGTAGATAAAAACATACACATTTTCATTGTACATTCAAGAAATGTACATCAAAACATACACATTTTCATTGTACATTCAAGAAATGTACATCAAAACATACACATTTTCAGTGTACATTCAAGAAATGTATAACAAAAAATACACATTTTCAGTGTACCTTCAAGAAATGTACATCAAAACAAACACATTTTCATTGTACACTAAAGAAATGTACATCAAAACATACAGATTTTCATTGTACATTCAAGAAATGTATATCAAAACATACACATTTTCATTGTACATTCAAGAAATGTACATCAAAACATACACATTTTCAGTGTACATTCAAGAAATGTATAACAAAAAATACACATTTTCAGTGTACCTTCAAGAAATGTACATCAAAACAAACACATTTTCACTGCATATACAAGAAATGTACATCAAAACATACACATTTTCATTGTATATACAAGAAATGTATATCAAAACATACACATTTACAGTGTACATTCAAGAAATGTACATCAAAACATACACATTTTCATTGTATATACAAGAAATGTACATCAAACCATACACATTTTCATTGTACATTCAAGAAATGTACATCAAAACATATACATTTAAATTGTATATACAAGAAATGTACATCAAAACATACACATTTTCAGTGTACATTCAAGAAATGTACATGAAAACATATACATTTTCATTGTACATTCAAGAAATGTATATCAAAACATACACATTTTCAATGTATATTCAAGAAACGTACATCAAAGCATACACATTTTGAGTGTACATTGAAGAGATATACATCAAAACATGCACATTTTCATTTAATATACCAGAAATGTACATCAAAACATACACATTTTCATTGTATATACAAGAAATGTAAATCAAAACATACACATTTTCATTGTACACTGAAGAAATGTACATCAAAACATACACATTTTCAGTGTACATTCAAGAGATGTACATCAAAACATACACATTTTCATTGTACAGTCAAGAAATGTAGATCAAAACATACACATTTTCATTGTACATTCAAGAAATGTACGTCAAAACATACACATTTTCATTGTACATTCAAGAAATGTATATCAAAACATACACATTTTCATTGTACATTCAAGAAATGTACATCAAAACATACACATTTTCATTGTACATTCAAGAAATGTACAACAAAACATACACATTTTCATTGTACATTCAAGGAATGTACATCAAAACATACACATTTTCATTGTACATTCAAGAAATGTACATCAAAACACACATTTTCATTGTACACTCAAGAAATGTACATCAAAACATACACATTTTGAGTGTACATTCAAGAGATATACATCAAAGCATGCACATTTTCATTGTATATACCAGAAATGTACATCAAAACATGCACATTTTCATTGTATATACAAGAAATGTATATCAAAACATACACATTTTCATTGTACATTCAAGAAATGTACATCAAAACATACACATTTTCATTGTACACTCAGGAAATGTACATCAAAACATACACATTTTCAGTGTACATTTAAGAAATGTACATCAAAAACTACACATTTTCATTGTACATTCAAGAAATGTACATCAAAACATACACATTTTCATTGTATATACCAGAAATGTACATCAAAACATACACATTTTCATTGTACATTCAAGAAATGTACATCAAAGCATACACATTTTCATTGTATATACCAGAAATGTACATCAAAACATACACATTTTCATTGTGCATATAAGAAATGTACATCAAAACATACACATTTTGACTGCACATTCTAGAAATATACATCAAAACATACACATTTTCATTGTATATACCAGAAATGCACATCGAAACATACACATTTTCATTGTACATTCAAGAACTGTACATCAAAACATACACATTTTCAGTGTACATTCAAGAAATGTACATCAAAACATACACATTTTCAGTGCACATTCAAGGAATGTACATCAAAACATACACATTTTCATTGTACATTCAAGAAATGTAGATCAAAACATACACATTTTCATTGTATATACAAGAAATGTACATCAAAACATACACATTTTCATTGTACATTCAAGAAATGTAGATCAAAACATACACATTTTCTTTGTATATACAAGAAATGTACATCAAAACATACACATTTTCATTGTACATTCAAGAAATGTACATCAAAACATACACATTTTCATTGTACATTCAAGAAATGTAGATCAAAACATACACATTTTCATTGTATATACAAGAAATGTACATTAAAACATACACATTTTCAGTGTAGATTCAAGAAATGTACATCAAAACATACACATTTTCATTGTACATTCAAGAAATGTACATCAAAACATACACATTTTCAGTGTACATTCAAGAAATGTATAACAAAAGATACACATCTGCAATGTACATTCAAGAAATGTACATCAAAACAAACACATTTTCATTGTACACTAAAGAAATGTATATCAAAACATACGCATTTTCATTGTACATTCAATAAATGTACATCAAAACATACACATTTTCATTGTACACTCAAGAAATGTACATCAAAACATACACATTTTCATTGTACATTCAAGAAATGTACATCAAAACATACACATTTTCATTGTTTACTCAAGAAATGTACATCAAAACATACACATTTTCATTGTACATTCAAGAAATGTACATCAAAACATACACATTTTCATTGTACATTCAAGAAATGTACATCAAAACATACACATTTTCATTGTACATTCAAGAAATGTATATCAAAACATACACATTTTCATTGTACATTCAAGAAATGTACATCAAAACATACACATTTTCATTGTACACTCAAGAAATGTACATCAAAACATACACATTTTCATTGTACATTCAAGAAATGTACATCAAAACATACACATTTTCATTGTTTACTCAAGAAATGTACATCAAAACATACACATTTTCATTGTACATTCAAGAAATGTACAACAAAACATACACATTTTCAGTGTACATTCAAGAAATGTATAACAAAAAATACACATTTTCAGTGTACATTCAAGAAATGTATATCAAAACATACACATTTTCATTGTACATAAAAGAAATGTACATCAAAACATACACATTTTCATTGTACATTCAAGAAATATACATAAAAGTATACACATTTTCATTGTACATTCAAGAAATGTACATCAAAACATACACATTTTCATTGTACACTCAAGAAATATACATAAAAACATACACATTTTCATTGTACATTCAAGAAATATACATAAAAACATACACATTTTCATTGTACATTCAAGAAATGTACATCAAAACATACACATTTTCATTGTACACTCAAGAAATGTACATCAAAACATACACATTTTCAGTGTACATTCAAGAAATGTACATCAAAACATACACATTTTGAGTGTACATTCAAGAAATATACATCAAAAGATACACATTTTCATTGTATATACCAGAAATGTACATCAAAACATACACATTTTCATTGTATATACCGGAACTGTACATCAAGACATATACATTTTCATTGTACATTCAAGAAATGTACATCAAAACATACACATTTTGAGTATACATTCAAGAGATATACATCAAAACATGCAAATTTTCATTGTATATACCAGAAATGTACATCAAAACATACACATTTTCATTGTATATACAAGAAATGTACATCAAAACATACACATTTTCATTGTATATAGAAGAAATGTACATCAAAACATACACATTTTCATTGTACATTCAAGAAATGTACATCAAAACATACCCATTTTCATTGTATATACCAGAAATGTACATCAAAACATACACATTTTCATTGTACATTCAAGAACTGTACATCAAAACATACACATTTTCAGTGTACATTCAAGAAATGTACATCAAAACATACACATTTTCAGTGTACATTCAAGAAATGTACATCAAAACATACACATTTTCATTGTATATACCAGAAATGTACATCAAAACATACACATTTTCACTGTATATAAAAGAAATGTAAATCAAAAGATACACATTTTCATTGTATATACAAGAAATGTATATCAAAACATACACATTTACAGTGTACATTCAAGAAATGTACATCAAAACATATACATTTAAATTGTATATACAAGAAATGTACATCAAAACATACACATTTTCAGTGTATATTCAAGAAATGTACATGAAAACATATACATTTTCATTGTACATTCAAGAAATGTATATCAAAACATACACATTTTCAATGTATATTCGAGAAACGTACATCAAAGCATACACATTTTGAGTGTACATTCAAGAGATATACATCAAAACATGCACATTTTCATTGTATATACCAGAAATGTACATCAAAACATACACATTTTCATTGTATATACAAGAAATGTAAATCAAAACATACACATTTTCATTGTACACTGAAGAAATGTACATCAAAACATACACATTTTCAGTGTACATTCAAGAGATGTACATCAAAACATACACATTTTCATTGTACATTCAAGAAATGTAGATAAAAACATACACATTTTCATTGTACATTCAAGAAATGTACATCAAAACATACACATTTTCATTGTACATTCAAGAAATGTACATCAAAACATACACATTTTCAGTGTACATTCAAGAAATGTATAACAAAAAATACACATTTTCAGTGTACCTTCAAGAAATGTACATCAAAACAAACACATTTTCATTGTACACTAAAGAAATGTATATCAAAACATACACGTTTTCATTGTACATTCAATTAATATACATCAAAACATACACATTTTCATTGTACATTCAAGAAATGTACATCAAAACAAACACATTTTCATTGTACACTCAAGAAATGTACATCAAAACATACACATTTTCATTGTACATTCAAGAAATGTATATCAAAACATACACATTTTCATTGTACATTCAAGAAATGTACATCAAAACATACACATTTTCAGTGTACATTCAAGAAATGTATAACAAAAAATACACATTTTCAGTGTACCTTCAAGAAATGTACATCAAAACAAACACATTTTCACTGTATATACAAGAAATGTACATCAAAACATACACATTTTCATTGTATATACAAGAAATGTATATCAAAACATACACATTTACAGTGTACATTCAAGAAATGTACATCAAAACATACACATTTTCATTGTATATACAAGAAATGTACATCAAACCATACACATTTTCATTGTACATTCAAGAAATGTACATCAAAACATACACATTTTCAGTGTACATTCAAGAATGTACATGAAAACATATACATTTTCATTGTACATTCAAGAAATGTATATCAAAACATACACATTTTCAATGTATATTCAAGAAACGTACATCAAAGCATACACATTTTGAGTGTACATTCAAGAGATATACATCAAAACATGCACATTTTCATTGTATATACCAGAAATGTACATCAAAACATACACATTTTCATTGTATATACAAGAAATGTAAATCAAAACATACACATTTTCATTGTACACTGAAGAAATGTACATGAAAACATACACATTTTCAGTGTACATTCAAGAGATGTACATCAAAACATACACATTTTCATTGTACATTCAAGAAATGTAGATCAAAACATACACATTTTCATTGTACATTCAAGAAATGTATATTAAAACATACACATTTTCATTGTACACTCAAGAAATGTACATCAAAACATACACATTTTCATTGTACATTCAAGAAATGTATATCAAAACATACACATTTTCATTGTACATTCAAGAAATGTACATCAAAACATACACATTTTCAGTGTACATTCAAGAAATGTATAACAAAAAATACACATTTTCAGTGTACCTTCAAGAAATGTACATCAAAACAAACACATTTTCATTGTACACTAAAGAAATGTATATCAAAACATACACGTTTTCATTGTACATTCAAGAAATGTATATCAAAACATACACATTTTCATTGTACATTCAAGAAATGTACATCAAAACATACACATTTTCAGTGTACATTCAAGAAATGTATAACAAAAAATACACATTTTCAGTGTACCTTCAAGAAATGTACATCAAAACAAACACATTTTCATTGTACATTCAAGAAATGTATATCAAAACATACACATTTTCATTGTACATTCAAGAAATGTACATCAAAACATACACATTTTCATTGTACATTCAAGAAATGTAGATCAAAACATACACATTTTCAGTGTACATTCAAGAAATTTATAACAAAACATACACATTTTCAGTGTACATTCAAGAGATGTATATCAAAACATACACATTTTCATTGTACATTCAAGAAATGTACATCAAAACATACACATTTTCATTGTACATTCAAGAAATGTAGATCAAAACATACACATTTTCAGTGTACATTCAAGAAATGTATAACAAAAAATACACATTTTCAGTGTACCTTCAAGAAATGTACATCAAAACAAACACATTTTCATTGTACATTCAAGAAATGTATATCAAAACAAACACATTTTCATTGTACACTCAAGAAATGTACATCAAAACATACACATTTTCATTGTACATTCAAGAAATGTATATCAAAACATACACATTTTCATTGTACATTCAAGAAATGTACATCAAAACATACACATTTTCAGTGTACATTCAAGAAATGTATAACAAAAAATACACATTTTCAGTGTACCTTCAAGAAATGTACATCAAAACAAACACAGTTTCATTGTACATTCAAGAAATGTATATCAAAACATACACATTTTCATTGTACATTCAAGAAATGTACATCAAAACATACACATTTTCATTGTACATTCAAGAAGTGTATATCAAAACATACACATTTTCAGTGTACATTCAAGAAATGTATAACAAAACATACACATTTTCAGTGTACATTGAAGAGATGTACATCAAAACATACACATTTTCATTGTACATTCAAGAAATGTAGATCAAAACATACACATTTTCATTGTACATTCAAGAAATGTACATCAAAACATACACATTTTCATTGTACACTCAAGAAATGTACATCAAAACATACACATTTTCATTGTACATTCAAGAAATGTATATCAAAACATAGACATTTTCATTGTACATTCAAGAAATGTACATCAAAACATACACATTTTCAGTGTACATTCAAGAAATGTATAACAAAAAATACACATTTTCAGTGTACCTTCAAGAAATGTACATCAAAACAAACACATTTTCATTGTACACTAAAGAAATGTATATCAAAACATACACATTTTCAATGTACATTCAAGAAATGTACATCAAAACATACACATTTTCATTGTACATTCTAGAAATATACATCAAAGCATACACATTTTCATTGTACATTCAAGAAATGTACATCAAGACATACACATTTTCATTGTACATTCAAGAAATGTAGATCAAAACATACACATTTTCATTGTACATTCAAGAAATGTACATCAAGACATACACATTTTCATTGTACACTCAAGAAATGTACATCAAAACATACACACTTTCATTGTACACTCAAAAAATGTACATCAAAACATACACTTTTTCATTGTACATTCAAGAAATTTATATCAAAACATACACATTTTCATTGTACATTCAAGAAATGTACATCAAAACATACACAATTTCATTGTACATTCTAGAAATGTACATCAAAACATACACATTTTCATTGTACATTCTAGAAATATACATCAAAACATACACATTTTCATTGTACATTCTAGAAATATACATCAAAACATACACATTTTCAGTGTACATTCAAGAAATGTACATCAAAACATACACATTTTGAGTGTACATTCAAGAAATATGCATCAAAAGATACACATTTTCATTGTATATACCAGAAATGTACATCAAAACATACACATTTTCATTGTATATACCAGAACTGTACATCAAAACATATACATTTTCATTGTATATTCAAGAAATGTACATCAAAACATACACATTTTGAGTATACATTCAAGAGATATACATCAAAACATGCAAATTTTCATTGTATATACCAGAAATGTACATCAAAACATACACATGTTCATTGTATATACAAGAAATGTACATCAAAACATACACATTTTCATTGTATATAGAAGAAATGTACATCAAAACATACACATTTTCATTGTACATTCAAGAAATGTACATCAAAACATACCCATTTTCATTGTATATACCAGAAATGTACATCAAAACATACACATCTTCATTGTACATTCAAGAACTGTACATCAAAACATACACATTTTCAGTGTACATTCAAGAAATGTACATCAAAACTTACACATCTTCAGTGTACATTCAAGAAATGTACATCAAAACATACACATTTTCATTGTATATACCAGAAATGTACATCAAAACATACACATTTTCACTGTATATACAAGAAATGTACATCAAAACATACACATTTTCATTGTATATACAAGAAATGTAGATCAAAACATACACATTTACAGTGTACATTCAAGAAATGTACATCAAAACATATACATTTAAATTGTATATACAAGAAATGTACATCAAAACATACACATTTTCAGTGTACATTCAAGAAATGTACATGAAAACATATACATCTTCATTGTACATTCAAGAAATGTATATCAAAACATACACATTTTCAATGTATATTCAAGAAACGTACATCAAAGCATACACATTTTGAGTGTACATTCAAGAGATATACATCAAAACATGCACATTTTCATTGTATATACCAGAAATGTACATCAAAACATACACATTTTCATTGTATATACAAGAAATGTAAATCAAAACATACACATTTTCATTGTACACTGAAGAAATGTACATCAAAACATACACATTTTCAGTGTACATTCAAGAGATGTACATCAAAACATACACATTTTCATTGTACATTCAAGAAATGTAGATCAAAACATACACATTTTCATTGTACATTCAAGAAATGTACATTAAAACATACACATTTTCATTGTACACTCAAGAAATGTACATCAAAACATACACATTTTCATTGTACATTCAAGAAATGTATATCAAAACATACACATTTTCATTGTACATTCAAGAAATGTACATCAAAACATACACATTTTCAGTGTACATTCAAGAAATGTATAACAAAAAAATACACATTTTCAGTGTACCTTCAAGAAATGTACATCAAAACAAACACATTTTCATTGTACACTAAAGAAATGTATATCAAAACATACACGTTTTCATTGTACATTCAATAAATATACATCAAAACATACACATTTTTATTTTACATTCAAGAAATGTACATCAAAACAAACACATTTTCATTGTACACTCAAGAAATGTACATCAAAACATACACATTTTCATTGTACATTCAAGAAATGTATATCAAAACATACACATTTTCATTGTACATTCAAGAAATGTACATCAAAACATACACATTTTCAGTGTACATTCAAGAAATGTGTAACAAAAAATACACATTTTCAGTGTACCTTCAAGAAATGTACATCAAAACATACCCATTTTCATTGTATATACCAGAAATGTACATCAAAACATACACATTTTCATTGTACATTCAAGAACTGTACATCAAAACATACACATTTTCATTGTACATTCAAGAAATGTACATCAAAGCATATACATTTAAATTGTATATACAAGAAATGTACATCAAAACATACACATTTTCAGTGTACATTCAAGAAATGTACATGAAAACATATACATTTTCATTGTACATTCAAGAAATGTATATCAAAACATACACATTTTCAATGTATATTCAAGAAACGTACATCAAAGCATACACATTTTGAGTGTAGATTCAAGAGATATACATCAAAACATGCACATTTTCATTGTACATTCAAGAAATGTACATTAAAACATACACATTTTCATTGTACACTCAAGAAATGTACATCAAAACATACACATTTTCATTGTACATTCAAGAAATGAATAACAAAAAATACACATTTTCAGTGTACCTTCAAGACATGTACATCAAAACAAACACATTTTCATTGTACATTCAAGAAATGTATATCAAAACATACACATTTTCATTGTACATTCAAGAAATGTACATCAAAACATACACATTTTCATTGTACATTCAAGAAATTTAGATCAAAACATACACATTTTCAGTGTACATTCAAGAAATGTATAACAAAACATACACATTTTCAGTGTACATTCAAGAGATGTATATCAAAACATACACATTTTCATTGTACATTCAAGAAATGTACATCAAAACATACACATTTTCATTGTACATTCAAGAAATGTAGATCAAAACATACACATTTTAGGTGTACATTCAAGAAATGTATAACAAAAAATACACATTTTCAGTGTACCTTCAAGAAATGTACATCAAAACAAACACATTTTCATTGTACATTCAAGAAATGTATATCAAAACAAACACATTTTCATTGTACACTCAAGAAATGTACATCAAAACATACACATTTTCATTGTACATTCAAGAAATGTATATCAAAACATACACATTTTCATTGTACATTCAAGAAATGTACATCAAAACATACACATTTTCAGTGTACATTCAAGAAATGTATAACAAAAAATACACATTTTCAGTGTACCTTCAAGAAATGTACATCCAAACAAACACATTTTCATTGTACATTCAAGAAATGTATATCAAAACATACACATTTTCATTGTACATTCAAGAAATGTACATCAAAACATACACATTTTCATTGTACATTCAAGAAATGTATATCAAAACATACACATTTTCAGTGTACATTCAAGAAATGTATAACAAAACATACACATTTTCAGTGTACATTCAAGAGATGTACATCAAAACATACACATTTTCATTGTACATTCAAGAAATGTACATCAAAACATACACATTTTCATTGTACACTCAAGAAATGTACATCAAAACATACACATTTTCATTGTACATTCAAGAAATGTATATCAAAACATACACATTTTCATTGTACATTCAAGAAATGTACATCAAAACATACACATTTTCAGTGTACATTCAAGAAATGTATAACAAAAAATACACATTTTCAGTGTACCTTCAAGAAATGTACATCAAAACAAACACATTTTCATTGTACACTAAAGAAATGTATATCAAAACATACACATTTTCATTGTACATTCAAGAAATGTACATCAAAACATACACATTTTCATTGTACATTCTAGAAATATACATCAAAACATACACATTTTCATTGTACATTCAAGAAATGTACATCAAAACATACACATTTTCATTGTACATTCAACAAATGTATATCAAAACATACACATTTTCAGTGTACATTCAAGAAATGTACATCAAAACATACACATTTTCATTGTATATACAAGTAATGTACATCAAAACATACACATTTTCTGTGTACATTCAAGAAATGTACATCAAGACATACACATTTTCATTGTACATTCAAGAAATGTATATCAAAATATACACATTTTCAGTGTACATTCAAGAAATGTACATCAAAACATACACATTTTCATTGTATATACAAGAAATGTACATCAAAACATACTCATTTTCAGTATACATTCAAGAAATGTACATGAAAACATATACATTTTCATTGTACATTCAAGAAATGTAGATCAAAACATACACATTTTCATTGTACATTCAAGAAATGTACATCAAAACATACACATTTTCATTGTACATTCTACAAATGTACATCAAAACATACACATTTTCATTGTACATTCTAGAAATATACATCAAAACATACACATTTTCATTGTACATTCTACAAAATATACATCAAAACATACACATTTTCAGTGTACATTCAAGAAATGTACATCAAAACATACACATTTTCATTGTACACTCAAGAAATGTTCATCAAAACATACACACTTTCATTGTACACTGAAGAAATGTACATCAAAACATACACTTTTTCATTGTACATTCAAGAAATTTATATCAAAACATACACATTTTCATTGTACATTCAAGAAATGTACATCAAAACATACACATTTTCATTGTACACTCAAGAAATGTACATCAAAACATACACATTTTCATTGTAAATTCAAGAAATGTAGATCAAAACATACACATTTTCATTGTACATTCAAGAAATGTACATCAAAACATACACATTGTCATTGTACATTCAAGAAATGTATATCAAAACATACACATTTTCGGTGTACATTCAAGAAATGTACATCAAAACATACACATTTTCATTGTATATACAAGTAATGTACATCAAAACATACACATTTTCTGTGTACATTCAAGAAATGTACATCAAGATATACACATTTTCATTGTACATTCAAGAAATGTATATCAAAACATACACATTTTCAGTGTACATTCAAGAAATGTACATCAAAACATACACGTTTTCATTGTATATACAAGAAATGTACATCAAAACATACACATTTACATTGTACACTCAAGAAATGTACATCAAAACATACACATTTTCATTGTACACTCAAGAAATGTACATCAAAACATACACTTTTTCATTGTACATTCAAGAAATTTATATCAAAACATACACATTTTCATTGTACATTCAAGAAATGTACATCAAAACATACACATTTTCATTGTACATTCTAGAAATGTACATCAAAACATACACATTTTCATTGTACATTCTAGAAATATACATCAAAACATACACATTTTCATTGTACATTCTAGAAATATACATCAAAACATACACATTTTCAGTGTACATTCAAGAAATGTACATCAAAACATACACATTTTCATTGTACATTCAAGAAATGTACATCAAAACATACACATTTTCATTGTACATTCTAGAAATGTACATCAAAACATACACATTTTCATTGTACATTCTAGAAATATACATCAAAACATACACATTTTCATTGTACATTCTAGAAATATACATCAAAACATACAAATTTTCATTGTACATTCAAGAAATGTACATCAAAACATACACATTTTCATTGTACATTCTAGAAATGTACATCAAAACATACACATTTTCATTGTACATTCTAGAAATATACATCAAAACATACACATTTTCATTGTACATTCAAGAAATGTACATCAAATCATACACATTTTCATTGTACATTCTAGAAATATACATCAAAACATACACATTTTCATTGTACATTCAAGAAATGTACATCAAAACATACACATTTTCATTGTACACTCAAGAAATGTACATCAAAACATACACATTTTCAGTGTACATTCAAGAAATGTACATCAAAACATACACATTTTCATTGTATATTCAAGAAATGTACATCAAAACATACACATTTTCATTGTATATACCAGAAATGTACATCAAAACTTACACATTTTCATTGTATATACCAGAAATGTACATCAAAACATACACATTTTCATTGTACATTCAAGAAATTTATATCAAAACATACACATTTTCATTGTACATTCAAGAAATGTACATCAAAACATACACATTTTCATTGTACATTCTAGAAATGTACATCAAAACATACACATTTTCATTGTACATTCTAGAAATATACATCAAAACATACACATTTTCATTGTACATTCTACAAAATATACATCCAAACATACACATTTTCAGTGTACATTTAAGAAATGTACATCAAAACATACACATTTTCATTGTACACTCAAGAAATGTACATCAAAACATACACACTTTCATTGTACACTCAAGAAATGTACATCAAAACATACACTTTTTCATTGTACATTCAAGAAATTTATATCAAAACATACACATTTTCATTGTACATTCAAGAAATGTACATCAAAACATACACATTTTCATTGTACACTCAAGAAATGTACATCAAAACATACACATTTTCATTGTACATTCAAGAAATGTACATCAAAACATACACATTTTCATTGTACATTCTAGAAATGTACATCAAAACATACACATTTTCATTGTACATTCTAGAAATATACATCAAAACATACACATTTTCATTGTACATTCTAGAAATATACATCAAAACATACAAATTTTCATTGTACATTCAAGAAATGTACATCAAAACATACACATTTTCATTGTACATTCTAGAAATGTACATCAAAACATACACATTTTCATTGTACATTCTAGAAATATACATCAAAACATACACATTTTCATTGTACATTCAAGAAATGTACATCAAATCATACACATTTTCATTGTACATTCTAGAAATATACATCAAAACATACACATTTTCATTGTACATTCAAGAAATGTACATCAAAACATACACATTTTCATTGTACACTCAAGAAATGTACATCAAAACATACACATTTTCAGTGTACATTCAAGAAATGTACATCAAAACATACACATTTTCATTGTATATTCAAGAAATGTACATCAAAACATACACATTTTCATTGTATATACCAGAAATGTACATCAAAACTTACACATTTTCATTGTATATACCAGAAATGTACATCAAAACATACACATTTTCATTGTACATTCAAGAAATTTATATCAAAACATACACATTTTCATTGTACATTCAAGAAATGTACATCAAAACATACACATTTTCATTGTACATTCTAGAAATGTACATCAAAACATACACATTTTCATTGTACATTCTAGAAATATACATCAAAACATACACATTTTCATTGTACATTCTACAAAATATACATCCAAACATACACATTTTCAGTGTACATTTAAGAAATGTACATCAAAACATACACATTTTCATTGTACACTCAAGAAATGTACATCAAAACATACACACTTTCATTGTACACTCAAGAAATGTACATCAAAACATACACTTTTTCATTGTACATTCAAGAAATTTATATCAAAACATACACATTTTCATTGTACATTCAAGAAATGTACATCAAAACATACACATTTTCATTGTACACTCAAGAAATGTACATCAAAACATACACATTTTCATTGTAAATTCAAGAAATGTAGATCAAAACATACACATTTTCATTGTACATTCAAGAAATGTACATCAAAACATACACATTTTCATTGTACATTCAAGAAATGTATATCAAAACATACACATTTTCAGTGTACATTCAAGAAATGTACATCAAAACATACACATTTTCATTGTATATACAAGTAATGTACATCAAAACATACACATTTTCTGTGTACATTCAAGAAATGTACATCAAGACATACACATTTTCATTGTACATTCAAGAAATGTATATCAAAACATACACATTTTCAGTGTACATTCAAGAAATGTACATCAAAACATACACGTTTTCATTGTATATACAAGAAATGTACATCAAAACATACTCATTTTCAGTATACATTCAAGAAATGTAAATGAAAACATATACATTTTCATTGTACATTCAAGAAATGTACATCAAAACATACACCTTTTCATTGTACACTCAAGAAATGTACATCAAAACATACACATTTTCATTGTACACTCAAGAAATGTACATCAAAACATACACTTTTTCATTGTACATTCAAGAAATTTATATCAAAACATACACATTTTCATTGTACATTCAAGAAATGTACATCAAAACATACACATTTTCATTGTACATTCTAGAAATGTACATCAAAACATACACATTTTCATTGTACATTCTAGAAATATACATCAAAACATACACATTTTCATTGTACATTCTAGAAATATACATCAAAACATACACATTTTCATTGTACATTCAAGAAATGTACATCAAAACATACACATTTTCATTGCACATTCTAGAAATGTACATCAAAACATACACATTTTCGTTGTACATTCTAGAAATATACATCAAAACATACACATTTTCATTGTACATTCTAGAAATATACATCAAAACATACAAATTTTCATTGTACATTCAAGAAATGTACATCAAAACATACACATTTTCATTGTACATTCTAGAAATGTACATCAAAACATACACATTTTCATTGTACATTCTAGAAATATACATCAAAACATACACATTTTCATTGTACATTCAAGAAATGTACATCAAAACATACACATTTTCATTGTACACTCAAGAAATGTACATCAAAACATACACATTTTCAGTGTACATTCAAGAAATGTACATCAAAACATACACATTTTCATTGTATATTCAAGAAATGTACATCAAAACATACACATTTTCATTGTATATACCAGAAATGTACATCAAAACATACACATTTTCATTGTACATTCAAAAAATGTACATCAAAACATACACATTTTCATTGTATATACCAGAAATGTACATCAAAACATACACATTTTCAATGTACATTCAAGAAATGTACATCAAAACTTACACATTTTCATTGTACATTCAAGAAATGTACATCAAAACATACACATTTTCATTGTACACTCAAGAAATGTACTTCAAAACATACACATTTTCAGTGTACATTCAAGAAATATACATCAAAACATACACATTTTCATTGTACATTCAAGAAATGTATATCAAAACATACACATTTTCATTGTACATTCAAGAAATGTACATCAAAACATACACATTTTCATTGTATATACAGGAAATGTACATTTCTTTAGTGTACAATGAAAATGTGTTTGTTTTGATGTACATTTCTTGAATGTACACAGAAAATGTGTATGTTTTGATGTACGTTACTTGTATATACAATGAAAATGTGTATGTTTTGATGTATATTTCTAGAATGTACAATGAAAATGTGTATGTTTTGATGTACATTTCTTGAATGTACAATGAAAATGTGTATTTTTTGTTATACATTTCTTGAATTTACACTGAAAATGTGTATGTTTTGATGTACATTTCTTGAATGTACAATGAAAATGTGTATGTTTTGATATAAATTTCTTGAATGTACAATGAAAAAGTGTATGTTTTGATGTACATTTCTTGAGTGTACAATGAAAATGTGTATGTTTTGATGTACATTTCTTGAGTGTACAATGAAAATGTGTATGTTTTGATGTACATTTCTTGAATGTACAATGAAAATGTGTATGTTTTGATCTACATTTCTTGAATTTACAATGAAAATGTATATGTTTTCATGTACATTTCTTGAATGTATACTGAAAATGTGTATGTTTTGATGTACATTTCTTGTATATACAATGAAAATGTGTATGTTTTGATGTACATTTCTTGAATGTACACAGAAAATGTGTATGTTTTGATATACATTTCTTGAATGTACAATGAAAATGTGTATGTCTTGATGTACATTTCTTGAATGTACACAGAAAATGTGTATGTTTTGATGTACATTACTTGTATATACAGTGAAAATGTGTATGTTTTGATGTACATTTCTTGAATGTACACTGAAAATGTGTATGTTTTGATATACATTTCTTGTATATACAATGGAATGTACATCAAAACATACACATTTTCATTGTACACTCAAGAAATGTACATCAAAACATACACATTTTCAGTGTACATTCTAGAAATGTACATCAAAACATACACATTTTCATTGTACATTCTAGAAATATATATCAAAACATACACATTTTCATTGTACATTCTAGAAATATACATCAAAACATACACATTTTCATTGTATATACAAGAAATGGACATCAAAACATACAAATTTTCATTGTACATTCAAGAAATATACATCAAAACATACACATTTTCATTGTACATTCAAGAAATGTACATCAAAACATACACATTTTCATTGTACATTCAAGAAATGTACATCAAAACATACACATTTTCATTGTACATTCTACAAATATACATCAAAACATACACATTTTCATTGTACATTCAAGAAATGTACATCAAAACATACACATTTTCATTGTACATTCAAGAAATATACATCAAAACATACACATTTTCATTGTACATTCTAGAAATATACATCAAAACATACACATTTTCATTGTACATTCTAGAAATATACATCAAAACATACACATTTTCATTGTACATTCAAGAAATGTACATCAAAACATACACATTTTCATTGTACATTCTAGAAATATACATCAAAACATACACATTTTCATTGTACATTCTAGAAATATACTTCAAAACATACACATTTTCATTGTACATTCTAGAAATATACATCAAAACATACACATTTTCATTGTACATTCAAGAAATGTACATCAAAACATACACATTTTCAGTGTACATTCAAGAAATGTACATCAAAACATACACATTTTCATTGTACATTCAAGAAATGTACATCAAAACATACACATTTTCATTGTACATTCAAGAAATGTACATCAAAACATACACATTTTCATTGTACATTCAAGAAATGTACATCAAAACATACACACTTTCATTGTACATTCTAGAAATATACATCAAAACATACACATTTTCATTGTATATACAAGAATTGTACATTTCTTTAGTGTACAATGAAAATGTGTTTGTTTAGATGTACATTTCTTGAATGTACACTGAAAATGTGTATTTTTTGTTATACATTTCTTGAATATACACTGAAAATGTGTATGATTTGATGTACATTTCTTGAATGTACAATGAAAATGTGTATGCTTTGATATAAATTTCTTGAATGTACAATGAAAAAGTGTATGTTTTGATGTACATTTCTTGAGTGTACAATGAAAATGTGTATGTTTTGATGTACATTTCTTGAGTGTACAATGAAAATGTGTATGTTTTGATGTACATTTCTTGAATGTACAATGAAAATGTGTATGTTTTGATCTACATTTCCTGAATGTACAATGAAAATGTATATGTTTTCATGTACATTTCTTGAATGTATACTGAAAATGTGTATGTTTTGATGTACATTTCTTGTATATACAATGAAAATGTGTATGTTTTGATGTACATTTCTTGAATGTACACTTAAAATGTGTATGCTTTGATATACATTTCTTGAATGTACAATGAAAATGTGTATGTCTTGATGTACATTTCTTGAATGTACACAGAAAATGTGTATGTTTTGATGTACATTACTTGTATATACAATGAAAATGTGTATGTTTTGATGTACATTTCTTGAATGTACACTGAAAGTGTGTATGTTTTGATATACATTTCTTGTATATACAATGAAATGTACATCAAAACATACACATTTTCATTGTACACTCAAGAAATGTACATCAAAACATACACATTTTCATTGTACATTCAAGAAATGTACATCAAAAGATACACATTTTCATTGTACACTCAAGAAATGTACATCAAAACATACACATTTTCATTGTACATTCAAGAAATGTACATCAAAACATACACATTTTCAGTGTACATTCAAGAAATGTATATAAAAACATACACATTTTCATTGTACATTCAAGAAATGTACATCGAAACATACACATTTTTATTGTACACTCAAGAAATGTACATCAAAACATACACTTTTTCATTGTACATTCAAGAAATGTATATCAAAACATACACATTTTGATTGTACATTCAAGAAATGTACATCAAAACATACACATTTTCAGTGTACATTCAAGAAATGTATAACAAAAAATACACATTTTCAGTGTACATTCAAGAAATGTATAACAAAAAATACACATTTTCATTGTACACTCAAGAAATGTACATCAAAACATACACATTTTCAGTGAACATTCATGAAATGTATATCAAAACATACACTTTTCATTGTACATTCCAGAAATGTACATCAAAACATACACATTTTCAGTGTACATTCCAGAAATGTACATCAAAACATATACATTTTCATTGTATATACAAGAAATGTACATCAAAACATACACATTTTCAGTGTGCATTCAAGAAATGTACATGAAAACATATACATTTTCATTGTACATTCAAGAAATGTACATCAAAACATACACATTTTCAGTGTACATTCAAGAAATGTATAACAAAAAATACACATTTTCAGTGTACATTCAAGAAATGTATAACAAAAAATACACATTTTCATTGTACACTCAAGAAATGTACATCAAAACATACACATTTTCAGTGAACATTCATGAAATGTATATCAAAACATACACTTTTCATTGTACATTCCAGAAATGTACATCAAAACATACACATTTTCAGTGTACATTCCAGAAATGTACATCAAAACATATACACTTTCAGTGTACATTCAAGAAATGTACATCAAAACATACACATTTTCAGTGTGCATTCAAGAAATGTACATGAAAACATATACATTTTCATTGTACATTCAAGAAATGTATGTCAAAACATACACATTTTCAGATTACATTCAAGAAATGTACATCAAAGCATACACATTTTCATTGTATCTACAAGAAATGTACATCAAAACATACACATCTTCATTGTACACTAAAGAAATGTACATCAAAACATACACACTTTCATTGTACACTGAAGAAATGTACATCAAAACATACACATTTTCAGTGTACATTCAAGAGATGTACATCAAAACATACACATTTTCATTGTACATTCAAGAAATGTAGATAAAAACATACACATTTTCATTGTACAATCAAGAAATGTACATCAAAACATACACATTTTCATTGTACATTCAAGAAATGTACATCAAAACATACACATTTTCAGTGTACATTCAAGAAATGTATAACAAAAAATACACATTTTCAGTGTACCTTCAAGAAATGTACATCAAAACAAACACATTTTCATTGTACACTAAAGAAATGTATATCAAAACATACACGTTTTCATTGTACATTCAATTAATATACATCAAAACATACACATTTTCATTGTACATTCAAGAAATGTACATCAAAACAAACACATTTTCATTGTACACTCAAGAAATGTACATCAAAACATACACATTTTCATTGTACATTCAAGAAATGTATATAAAAAACATACACATTTTCATTGTACATTCAAGAAATGTACATCAAAACATACACATTTTCAGTGTACATTCAAGAAATGTATAACAAAAAATACACATTTTCAGTGTACCTTCAAGAAATGTACATCAAAACAAACACATTTTCACTGTATATACAAGAAATGTACATCAAAACATACACATTTTCATTGTATATACAAGAAATGTATATCAAAACATACGCATTTACAGTGTACATTCAAGAAATGTACATCAAAACATACACATTTTCATTGTATATACAAGAAATGTACATCAAACCATACACATTTTCATTGTACATTCAAGAAATGTACATCAAAACATACACATTTTCAGTGTACATTCAAGAATGTACATGAAAACATATACATTTTCATTGTACATTCAAGAAATGTATATCAAAACATACACATTTTCAATGTATATTCAAGAAACGTACATCAAAGCATACACATTTTGAGTGTACATTCAAGAGATATACATCAAAACATGCACATTTTCATGGTATATACCAGAAATGTACATCAAAACATACACATTTTCATTGTATATACAAGAAATGGAAATCAAAACATACACATTTTCATTGTACACTGAAGAAATGTACATCAAAACATACACATTTTCAGTGTACATTCAAGAGATGTACATCAAAACATACACATTTTCATTGTACATTCAAGAAATGTAGATCAAAACATACACATTTTCATTGTACATTCAAGAAATGTACATTAAAACATACACATTTTCATTGTACACTCAAGAAATGTACATCAAAACATACACATTTTCATTGTACATTCAAGAAATGTATATCAAAACATACACATTTTCATTGTACATTCAAGAAATGTACATCAAAACATACACATTTTCAGTGTACATTCAAGAAATGTATAACAAAAAATACACATTTTCAGTGTACCTTCAAGAAATGTACATCAAAACAAACACATTTTCATTGTACACTAAAGAAATGTATATCAAAACATACACGTTTTCATTGTACATTCAATAAATATACATCAAAACATACACATTTTCATTTTACATTCAAGAAATGTACATCAAAACAAACACATTTTCATTGTACACTCAAGAAATGTACATCAAAACATACACATTTTCATTGTACATTCAAGAAATGTATATCAAAACATACACATTTTCATTGTACATTCAAGAAATGTACATCAAAACATACACATTTTCAGTGTACATTCAAGAAATGTATAACAAAAAATACACATTTTCAGTGTACCTTCAAGAAATGTACATCAAAACAAACACATTTTCATTGTACATTCAAGAAATGTATATCAAAACATACACATTTTCATTGTACATTCAAGAAATGTACATCAAAACATACACATTTTCATTGTACATTCAAGAAATGTAGATCAAAACATACACATTTTCAGTGTACATTCAAGAAATTTATAACAAAACATACACATTTTCAGTGTACATTCAAGAGATGTATATCAAAACATACACATTTTCATTGTACATTCAAGAAATGCACATCAAAACATACACATATTCATTGTACATTCAAGAAATGTACATCAAAACATACACATTTTCAGTGTACATTCAAGAAATGTATAACAAAAAATACACATTTTCAGTGTACCTTAAAGAAATGTACATCAAAACAAACACATTTTCATTGTACATTCAAGAAATGTATATCAAAACAAACACATTTTCATTGTACACTCAAGAAATGTACATCAAAACATACACATTTTCATTGTACATTCAAGAAATGTATATCAAAACATACACATTTTCATTGTACATTCAAGAAATGTACATCAAAACATACACATTTTCAGTGTACATTCAAGAAATGTATAACAAAAAATACACATTTTCAGTGTACCTTCAAGAAATGTACATCAAAACAAACACATTTTCATTGTACATTCAAGAAATGTATATCAAAACATACACATTTTCATTGTACATTCAAGAAATGTACATCAAAACATACACATTTTCATTGTACATTCAAGAAATGTATATCAAAACATACACATTTTCAGTGTACATTCAAGAAATGTATAACAAAACATACACATTTTCAGTGTACATTGAAGAGATGTACATCAAAACATACACATTTTCATTGTACATTCAAGAAATGTAGATCAAAACATACACATTTTCATTGTACATTCAAGAAATGTACATCAAAACATACACATTTTCATTGTACACTCAAGAAATGTACATCAAAACATACACATTTTCATTGTACATTCAAGAAATGTATATCAAAACGTACACATTTTCATTGTACATTCAAGAAATGTACATCAAAACATACACATTTTCAGTGTACATTCAAGAAATGTATAACAAAAAATACACATTTTCAGTGTACCTTCAAGAAATGTACATCAAAACAAACACATTTTCATTGTACACTAAAGAAATGTATATCAAAACATACACATTTTCATTGTACATTCAAGAAATGTACATCAAAACATACACATTTTCATTGTACATTCTAGAAATATACATCAAAAGATACACATTTTCATTGTACATTCAAGAAATGTACATCAAAACATACACATTTTCATTGTACATTCAAGAAATGTATATCAAAACATACACATTTTCAGTGTACATTCAAGAAATGTACATCAAAACATACACATTTTCATTGTATATACAAGTAATGTACATCAAAACATACACATTTTCTGTGTACATTCAAGAAATGTACATCAAGACATACACATTTTCATTGTACATTCAAGAAATGTATATCAAAACATACACATTTTCAGTGTACATTCAAGAAATGTACATCAAAACATACACATTTTCATTGTATATACAAGAACTGTACATCAAAACATACTCATTTTCAGTATAAATTCAAGAAATGTACATGAAAACATATACATTTTCATTGTACATTCAAGAAATGTAGATCAAAACATACACATTTTCATTGTACATTCAAGAAATGTACATCAAAACATACACATTTTCATTGTACACTCAAGAAATGTACATCAAAACATACACACTTTCATTGTACACTCAAGAAATGTACATCAAAACATACACTTTTTCATTGTACATTCAAGAAATTTATATCAAAACATACACATTTTCATTGTACATTCAAGAAATGTACATCAAAACATACACATTTTCATTGTACATTCTAGAAATGTACATCAAAACATACACATTTTCATTGTACATTCTAGAAATATACATCAAAACATACACATTTTCATTGTACATTCTAGAAATATACATCAAAAAATACACATTTTCAGTGTACATTCAAGAGATGTACATCAAAACATACACATTTTCATTGTACATTCAAGAAATGTAGATCAAAACATACACATTTTCATTGTACATTCAAGAAATGTACATTAAAACATACACATTTTCATTGTACACTCAAGAAATGTACATCAAAACATACACATTTTCATTGTACATTCAAGAAATGTATATCAAAACATACACATTTTCATTGTACATTCAAGAAATGTACATCAAAACATACACATTTTCAGTGTACGTTCAAGAAATGTATAACAAAAAATACACATTTTCAGTGTACCTTCAAGAAATGTACATCAAAACAAACACATTTTCATTGTACACTAAAGAAATGTATATCAAAACATACACGTTTTCATTGTACATTCAATAAATATACATCAAAACATACACATTTTCATTTTACATTCAAGAAATGTACATCAAAACAAACACATTTTCATTGTACACTCAAGAAATGTACATCAAAACATACACATTTTCATTGTACATTCAAGAAATGTATTTCAAAACATACACATTTTCATTGTACATTCAAGAAATGTACATCAAAACATACACATTTTCAGTGTACATTCAAGAAATGTATAACAAAAAATACACATTTTCAGTGTACCTTCAAGAAATGTACATCAAAACAAACACATTTTCATTGTACATTCAAGAAATGTATATCAAAACATACACATTTTCATTGTACATTCAAGAAATGTACATCAAAACATACACATTTTCATTGTACATTCAAGAAATGTAGATCAAAACATACACATTTTCAGTGTACATTCAAGAAATTTATAACAAAACATACACATTTTCAGTGTACATTCAAGAGATGTATATCAAAACATACACATTTTCATTGTACATTCAAGAAATGCACATCAAAACATACACATTTTCATTGTACATTCAAGAAATGTACATCAAAACATACACATTTTCAGTGTACATTCAAGAAATGTATAACAAAAAATACACATTTTCAGTGTACCTTAAAGAAATGTACATCAAAACAAACACATTTTCATTGTACATTCAAGAAATGTATATCAAAACAAACACATTTTCATTGTACACTCAAGAAATGTACATCAAAACATACACATTTTCATTGTACATTCAAGAAATGTATATCAAAACATCCACATTTTCATTGTACATTCAAGAAATGTACATCAAAACATACACATTTTCAGTGTACATTCAAGAAATGTATAACAAAAAATACACATTTTCAGTGTACCTTCAAGAAATGTACATCAAAACAAACACATTTTCATTGTACATTCAAGAAATGTATATCAAAACATACACATTTTCATTGTACATTCAAGAAATGTACATCAAAACATACACATTTTCATTGTACATTCAAGAAATGTATATCAAAACATACACATTTTCAGTGTACATTCAAGAAATGTATAACAAAACATACACATTTTCAGTGTACATTGAAGAGATGTACATCAAAACATACACATTTTCATTGTACATTCAAGAAATGTAGATCAAAACATACACATTTTCATTGTACATTCAAGAAATGTACATCAAAACATACACATTTTCATTGTACAGTCAAGAAATGTACATCAAAACATACACATTTTCATTGTACATTCAAGAAATGTATATCAAAACATACACATTTTCATTGTACATTCAAGAAATGTACATCAAAACATACACATTTTCAGTGTACATTCAAGAAATGTATAACAAAAAATACACATTTTCAGTGTACCTTCAAGATATGTACATCAAAACAAACACATTTTCATTGTACACTAAAGAAATGTATATCAAAACATACACATTTTCATTGTACATTCAAGAAATGTACATCAAAACATACACATTTTCATTGTACATTCTAGAAATATACAACAAAAGATACACATTTTCATTGTACATTCAAGAAATGTACATCAAAACATACACATTTTCATTGTACATTCAAGAAATGTATATCAAAACATACACATTTTCAGTGTACATTCAAGAAATGTACATCAAAACATACACATTTTCATTGTATATACAAGTAATGTACATCAAAACATACACATTTTCTGTGTACATTCAAGAAATGTACATCAAGACATACACATTTTCATTGTACATTCAAGAAATGTATATCAAGACATACACATTTTCAGTGTACATTCAAGAAATGTACATCAAAACATACACATTTTCATTGTATATACAAGAAATGTACATCAAAACATACTCATTTTCAGTATAAATTCAAGAAATGTACATGAAAACATATACATTTTCATTGTACATTCAAGAAATGTAGATCAAAACATACACATTTTCATTGTACATTCAAGAAATGTACATCAAAACATACACACTTTCATTGTACACTCAAGAAATGTACATCAAAACATACACTTTTTCATTGTACATTCAAGAAATTTATATCAAAACATACACATTTTCATTGTACATTCAAGAAATGTACATCAAAACATACACATTTTCATTGTACATTCTAGAAATGTACATCAAAACATACACATTTTCATTGTACATTCTAGAAATATACATCAAAACATACACATTTTCATTGTACATTCTAGAAATATACATCAAAACATACACATTTTCAGTGTACATTCAAGAAATGTACATCAAAACATACACATTTTGAGTGTACATTCAAGAAATATACATCAAAAGATACACATTTTCATTGTATATACCAGAAATGTACATCAAAACATACACATTTTCATTGTATATACCAGAACTGTACATCAAAACATATACAATTTCATTGTACATTCAAGAAATGTACATCAAAACATACACATTTTGAGTATACATTCAAGAGATATACATCAAAGCATGCAAATTTTCATTGTATATACCAGAAATGTACATCAAAACATACACATTTTCATTGTATATACAAGAAATGTACATCAAAACATACACATTTTCATTGTATATAGAAGAAATGTACATCAAAACATACACATTTTCATTGTACATTCAAGAAGTGTACATCAAAACATACCCATTTTCATTGTATATACCAGAAATGTACATCAAAACATACACATTTTCATTGTACATTCAAGAACTGTACATCAAAACATACACATTTTCAGTGTACATTCAAGAAATGTACATCAAAACATACACATTTTCAGTGTACATTCAAGAAATGTACATCAAAACATACACATTTTCATGGTATATACCAGAAATGTACATCAAAACATACACATTTTCACTGTATATACAAGAAATGTACATCAAAACATACACATTTTCATTGTATATACAAGACATGTATATCAAAACATACACATTTACAGTGTACATTCAAGAAATGTACATCAAAACATATACATTTAAATTGTATATACAAGAAATGTACATCAAAACATACACATTTTCAGTGTACATTCAAGAAATGTACATGAAAACATATACATCTTCATTGTACATTCAAGAAATGTATATCAAAACATACACATTTTCAATGTATATTCAAGAAACGTACATCAAAGCATACACATTTTGAGTGTACATTCAAGAGATATACATCAAAACATGCACATTTTCATTGTATATACCAGAAATGTACATCAAAACATACACATTTTCATTGTATATACAAGAAATGTAAATCAAATCATACACATTTTCATTGTACACTGAAGAAATGTACATCAAAACATACACATTTTCAGTGTACATTCAAGAGATGTACATCAAAACATACACATTTTCATTGTACATTCAAGAAATGTAGATCAAAACATACACATTTTCATTGTACATTCAAGAAATGTACATTAAAACATACACATTTTCATTGTACACTCAAGAAATGTACATCAAAACATACACATTTTCATTCTACATTCAAGAAATGTATATCAAAACATACACATTTTCATTGTACATTCAAGAAATATACATCAAAACATACACATTTTCAGTGTACATTCAAGAAATGTATAACAAAAAATACACATTTTCAGTGTACCTTCAAGAAATGTACATCCAAACAAACACATTTTCATTGTACACTAAAGAAATGTATATCAAAACATACACGTTTTCATTGTACATTCAATAAATATACATCAAAACATACACATTTTCATTTTACATTCAAGAAATGTACATCAAAACAAACACGTTTTCATTGTACACTCAAGAAATGTACATCAAAACATACACATTTTCAGTGTACATTCAAGAAATGTATAACAAAAAATACACATTTTCAGTGTACCTTCAAGAAAAGTACATCAAAACATACCCATTTTCATTGTATATACCAGAAATGTACATCAAAACATACACATTTTCATTGTACATTCAAGAAATGTACATCAAAACATACACATTTTCAGTGTACATTCAAGAAATGTATAACAAAAAATACACATTTTCAGTGTACCTTCAAGAAAAGTACATCAAAACATACCCATTTTCATTGTATATACCAGAAATGTACATCAAAACATACACATTTTCATTGTACATTCAAGAACTGTACATCAAAACATACACATTTTCATTGTACATTCAAGAAATGTACATCAAAACATATACATTTAAATTGTATATACAAGAAATGTACATCAAAACATACACATTTTCAGTGTACATTCAAGAAATGTACATGAAAACATATACATTTTCATTGTACATTCAAGAAATGTATATCAAAACATACACATTTTCAATGTATATTGAAGAAACGTACATCAAAGCATACACATTTTGAGTGTACATTCAAGAGATATACATCAAAACATGCACATTTTCATTGTACATTCAAGAAATGTACATTAAAACATACACATTTTCATTGTACACTCAAGAAATGTACATTAAAACATACACATTTTCATTGTACATTCAAGAAATGTATATCAAAACATACACATTTTCATTGTACATTCAAGAAATGTACATCAAAACATACACATTTTCAGTGTACATTG
This sequence comes from Tenodera sinensis, assembly GCA_030765045.1. Taxonomy (NCBI): domain Eukaryota; kingdom Metazoa; phylum Arthropoda; class Insecta; order Mantodea; family Mantidae; genus Tenodera; species Tenodera sinensis. The sequence continues at coordinate 215,135,061 of CM060964.1, read as the reverse complement.
AAGAAATGTATAACAAAAAATACACATTTTCAGTGTACCTTCAAGAAATGTACATCAAAACAAACACATTTTCATTGTACACTAAAGAAATGTATATCAAAACATACACGTTTTCATTGTACATTCAATAAATATACATCAAAACATACACATTTTCATTTTACATTCAAGAAATGTACATCAAAACAAACACATTTTCATTGTACACTCAAGAAATGTACATCAAAACATACACATTTTCATTGTACATTCAAGAAATGTATATCAAAACATACACATTTTCATTGTACATTCAAGAAATGTACATCAAAACATACACATTTTCAGTGTACATTCAAGGAATGTATAACAAAAAATACACATTTTCAGTGTACCTTCAAGAAATGTACATCAAAACAAACACATTTTCATTGTACATTCAAGAAATGTATATCAAAACATACACATTTTCATTGTACATTCAAGAAATGTACATCAAAACATACACATTTTCATTGTACATTCAAGAAATTTAGATCAAAACATACACATTTTCAGTGTACATTCAAGAAATGTATAACAAAACATACACATTTTCAGTGTACATTCAAGAGATGTATATCAAAACATTCACATTTTAATTCTACATTCAAGAAATGTACATCAAAACATACACATTTTCATTGTACATTCAAGAAATGTAGATCAAAACATACACATTTTCAGTGTACATTCAAGAAATGTATAACAAAAAATACACATTTTCAGTGTACCTTCAAGAAATGTACATCAAAAAAAACACATTTTCATTGTACATTCAAGAAATGTATATCAAAACAAACACATTTTCATTGTACACTCAAGAAATGTACATCAAAACATACACATTTTCATTGTACATTCAAGAAATGTATATCAAAACATACACATTTTCATTGTACATTCAAGAAATGTACATCAAAACATACACATTTTCAGTGTACATTCAAGAAATGTATAACAAAAAATACACATTTTCAGTGTACCTTCAAGAAATGTACATCAAAACAAACACATTTTCATTGTACATTCAAGAAATGTACATCAAAACATACACATTTTCATTGTACATTCAAGAAATGTACATCAATACATACACATTTTCATTGTACATTCAAGAAATGTATATCAAAACATACACATTTTCAGTGTACATTCAAGAAATGTATAACAAAACATACACATTTTCAGTGTACATTCAAGAGATGTACATCAAAACATACACATTTTCATTGTACATTCAAAAATGTAGATCAAAACATACACATTTTCATTGTACATTCAAGAAATGTACATCAAAACATACACATTTTCATTGTACACTCAAGAAATGTACATCAAAACATACACATTTTCATTGTACATTCAAGAAATGTATATCAAAACATACACATTTTCATTGTACATTCAAGAAATGTACATCAAAACATACACATTTTCAGTGTACATTCAAGAAATGTATAACCAAAAATACAAATTTTCAGTGTACCTTCAAGAAATGTACATCAAAACAAACACATTTTCATTGTACACTAAAGAAATGTATATCAAAACATACACATTTTCATTGTACATTCAAGAAATGTACATCAAAACATACACATTTTCATTGTACATTCTAGAAGTATACATCAAAACATACACATTTTCATTGTACATTCAAGAAATGTACATCAAAACATACACATTTTCATTGTACATTCAAGAAATGTATATCAAAACATACACATTTTCAGTGTACATTCAAGAAATGTACATCAAAACATACACATTTTCATTGTATATACAAGTAATGTACATCAAAACATACACATTTTCTGTGTACATTCAAGAAATGTACATCAAGACATACACATTTTCATTGTACATTCAAGAAATGTATATCAAAACATACACATTTTCAGTGTACATTCAAGAAATGTACATCAAAACATACACATTTTCATTGTATATACAAGAAATGTACATCAAAACATACTCATTTTCAGTATACATTCAAGAAATGTACATGAAAACATATACATTTTCATTGTACATTCAAGAAATGTAGATCAAAACATACACATTTTCATTGTACATTCAAGAAATGTACATCAAAACATACACATTTTCATTGTACACTCAAGAAATGTACATCAAAACATACACACTTTCATTGTACACTCAAGAAATGTACATCAAAACATACACTTTTTCATTGTACATTCAAGAAATTTATATCAAAACATACACATTTTCATTGTACATTCAGGAAATGTACATCAAAACATACACATTTTCATTGTACATTCTAGAAATGTACATCAAAACATACACATTTTCATTGTACATTCTAGAAATATACATCAAAACATACACATTTTCATTGTACATTCTACAAAATATACATCAAAACATACACATTTTCAGTGTACATTCAAGAAATGTACATCAAAACATACACATTTTCATTGTACACTCAAGAAATGTACATCAAAACATACACACTTTCATTGTACACTCAAGAAATGTACATCAAAACATACACTTTTTCATTGTACATTCAAGAAATTTATATCAAAACATACACATTTTCATTGTACATTCGAGAAATGTACATCAAAACATACACATTTTCATTGTACACTCAAGAAATGTACATCAAAACATACACATTTTCATTGTAAATTCAAGAAATGTAGATCAAAACATACACATTTTCATTGTACATTCAAGAAATGTACATCAAAACATACACATTGTCATTGTACATTCAAGAAATGTATATCAAAACATACACATTTTCAGTGTACATTCAAGAAATGTACATCAAAACATACACATTTTCATTGTATATACAAGTAATGTACATCAAAACATACACATTTTCTGTGTACATTCAAGAAATGTACATCAAGACATACACATTTTCATTGTACATTCAAGAAATGTATATCAAAACATACACATTTTCAGTGTACATTCAAGAAATGTACATCAAAACATACACGTTTTCATTGTATATACAAGAAATGTACATCAAAACATACTCATTTTCAGTATACATTCAAGAAATGTAAATGAAAACATATACATTTTCATTGTACATTCAAGAAATGTACATCAAAACATACACATTTTCATTGTACACTCAAGAAATGTACATCAAAACATACACATTTTCATTGTACACTCAAGAAATGTACATCAAAACATACACTTTTTCATTGTACATTCAAGAAATTTATATCAAAACATACACATTTTCATTGTACATTCAAGAAATGTACATCAAAACATACACATTTTCATTGTACATTCTAGAAATGTACATCAAAACATACACATTTTCATTGTACATTCTAGAAATATACATCAAAACATACACATTTTCATTGTACATTCTAGAAATATACATCAAAACATACACATTTTCAGTGTACATTCAAGAAATGTACATCAAAACATACACATTTTCATTGTACATTCAAGAAATGTACATCAAAACATACACATTTTCATTGTACATTCTAGAAATGTACATCAAAACATACACATTTTCATTGTACATTCTAGAAATATACATCAAAGCATACACATTTTCATTGTACATTCTAGTAATGTACATCAAAACATACAAATTTTCATTGTACATTCAAGAAATGTACATCAAAACATACACATTTTCATTGTACATTCTAGAAATGTACATCAAAACATACACATTTTCATTGTACATTCTAGAAATGTACATCAAAACATACACATTTTCATTGTACATTCAAGAAATGTACATCAAATCATACACATTTTCATTGTAAATTCTAGAAATATACATCAAAACATACACATTTTCATTGTACATTCAAGAAATGTGCATCAAAACATACACATTTTCATTGTACACTCAAGAAATGTACATCAAAACATACACATTTTCAGTGTACATTCAAGAAATGTACATCAAAACATACACATTTTCATTGTATATTCAAGAAATGTACATCAAAACATACACATTTTCATTGTATATACCAGAAATGTACATCAAAACATACACATTTTCATTGTACATTCAAAAAATGTACATCAAAACATACACATTTTCATTGTATATACCAGAAATGTACATCAAAACATACACATTTTCAATGTACATTCAAGAAATGTACATCAAAACTTACACATTTTCAATGTATATACCAGAAATGTACATCAAAACATACACATTTCCATTGTACTTTCAAGAAATGTACATCAAAACATACACATTTTCATTGTACACTCAAGAAATGTACATCAAAACATACACACTTTCATTGTACACTCAAGAAATGTACATCAAAACATACACTTTTTCATTGTACATTCAAGAAATTTATATCAAAACATACACATTTTCATTGTACATTCAAGAAATGTACATCAAAACATACACATTTTCATTGTACATTCTAGAAATGTACATCAAAACATACACATTTTCATTGTACATTCTAGAAATATACATCAAAACATACACATTTTCATTGTACATTCTACAAAATATACATCAAAACATACACATTTTCAGTGTACATTCAAGAAATGTACATCAAAACATACACATTTTCATTGTACACTCAAGAAATGTACATCAAAACATACACACTTTCATTGTACACTCAAGAAATGTACATCAAAACATACACTTTTTCATTGTACATTCAAGAAATTTATATCAAAACATACACATTTTCATTGTACATTCAAGAAATGTACATCAAAACATACACATTTTCATTGTACACTCAAGAAATGTACATCAAAACATACACATTTTCATTGTAAATTCAAGAAATGTAGATCAAAACATACACATTTTCAGTGTACATTCAAGAAATGTACATCAAAACATACACATTTTCATTGTATATACAAGTAATGTACATCAAAACATACACATTTTCTGTGTACATTCAAGAAATGTACATCAAGACATACACATTTTCATTGTACATTCAAGAAATGTATATCAAAACATACACATTTTCAGTGTACATTCAAGAAATGTACATCAAAACATACACGTTTTCATTGTATATACAAGAAATGTACATCAAAACATACTCATTTTCAGTATACATTCAAGAAATGTAAATGAAAACATACATTTTCATTGTACATTCAAGAAATGTACATCAAAACATACACATTTTCATTGTACACTCAAGAAATATACATCAAAACATACACATTTTCATTGTACACTCAAGAAATGTACATCAAAACATACACTTTTTCATTGTACATTCAAGAAATTTATACCAAACATACACATTTTCATTGTACATTCAAGAAATGTACATCAAAACATACACATTTTCATTGTACATTCTAGAAATGTACATCAAAACATACACATTTTCATTGTACATTCTAGAAATATACATCAAAACATACACACTTTCATTGTACATTCTAGAAATATACATCAAAACATACACATTTTCAGTGTACATTCAAGAAATGTACATCAAAACATACACATTTTCATTGTACATTCTAGAAATGTACATCAAAACATACACATTTTCATTGTACATTCTAGAAATATACATCAAAACATACACATTTTCATTGTACATTCTAGAAATATACATCAAAACATACAAATTTTCATTGTACATTCAAGAAATGTACATCAAAACATACACACTTTCATTGTACATTCTAGAAATGTACATCAAAACATACACATTTTCATTGTACATTCTAGAAATATACATCAAAACATACACATTTTCATTGTACATTCTAGAAATGTACATCAAAACATACACATTTTCATTGTACATTCAAGAAATGTACATCAAATCATACACATTTTCATTGTACATTCTAGAAATATACATCAAAACATACACATTTTCATTGTACATTCAAGAAATGTACATCAAAACATACACATTTTCATTGTACACTCAAGAAATGTACATCAAAACATACACATTTTCAGTGTACATTCAAGAAATGTACATCAAAACATACACATTTTCATTGTATATTCAAGAAATGTACATCAAAACATACACATTTTCATTGTATATACCAGAAATGTACATCAAAACATACACATTTTCATTGTACATTCAAAAAATGTACATCAAAACATACACATTTTCATTGTATATACCAGAAATGTACATCAAAACATACACATTTTCAATGTACATTCAAGAAATGTACATCAAAACTTACACATTTTCATTGTATATACCAGAAATGTACATCAAAACATACACATTTCCATTGTACTTTCAAGAAATGTACATCAAAACATACACATTTTCATTGTACACTCAAGAAATGTACATCAAAACATACACACTTTCATTGTACACTCAAGAAATGTACATCAAAACATACACTTTTTCATTGTACATTCAAGAAATTTATATCAAAACATACACATTTTCATTGTACATTCAAGAAATGTACATCAAAACATACACATTTTCATTGTACATTCTAGAAATATACTTCAAAATATACACATTTTCATTGTACATTCTAGAAATAGACATCAAAACATACACATTTTCATTGTACAATCAAGAAATGTACATCAAAACATACACATTTTCAGTGTACATTCAAGAAATGTACATCAAAAAATACACATTTTCATTGTACATTCAAGAAATGTACATCAAAACATACACATTTTCATTGTACATTCAAGAAATGTACATCAAAACATACACATTTTCATTGTACATTCAAGAAATGTACATCAAAACATACACATTTTCATTGTACATTCTAGAAATATACATCAAAACATACACATTTTCATTGTATATACAAAAATTGTACATTTCTTTAGTGTACAATGAAAATGTGTTTGTTTTGATGTACATTTCTTGAATGTACACTGAAAATGTGTATTTTTTGTTATACATTTCTTGAATATACACTGAAAATGTGTATGTTTTGATGTACATTTCTTGAATGTACAATGAAAATGTGTATGTTTTGATATAAATTTCTTGAATGTACAATGAAAAAGTGTATGTTTTGATGTACATTTCTTGAGTGTACAATGAAAATGTGTATGTTTTGATGTACATTTCTTGAGTGTACAATGAAAATGTGTATGTTTTGATGTACATTTCTTGAATGTACAATGAAAATGTGTATGTTTTGATCTACATTTCCTGAATGCACAATGAAAATGTATATGTTTTCATGTACATTTCTTGAATGTATACTGAAAATGTGTATGTTTTGATGTACATTTCTTGTATATACAATGAAAATGTGTATGTTTTGATGTACATTTCTTGAATGTACACTTAAAATGTGTATGTTTTGATATACATTTCTTGAATGTACAATGAAAATGTGTATGTCTTGATGTACATTTCTTGAATGTACACAGAAAATGTGTATGTTTTGATGTACATTGCTTGTATATACAATGAAAATGTGTATGTTTTGATGTACATTTCTTGAATGTACACTGAAAGTGTGTATGTTTTGATATACATTTCTTGTATATACAATGAAATGTACATCAAAACATACACATTTTTATTGTACACTCAAGAAATGTACATAAAAACATACACATTTTCATTGTACATTCAGGAAATGTACATCAAAACATACACATTTTCATTGTACACTCAAGAAATGTACATCAAAACATACACATTTTCATTGTACATTCAAGAAATGTACATCAAAACATACACATTTTCAGTGTACATTCAAGAAATGTATATCAAAACATACACATTTTCATTGTACATTCAAGAAATGTACATCGAAACATACACATTTTTATTGTACACTCAAGAAATGTACATCAAAAAATACACTTTTTCATTGTACATTCAAGAAATGTATATCAAAACATACACATTTTCATTGTACATTCAAGAAATGTACATCAAAACATACACATTTTCAGTGTACATTCAAGAAATGTATAACAAAAAATACACATTTTCAGTGTACATTCAAGAAATGTATAACAAAAAATACACATTTTCATTGTACACTCAAGAAATGTACATCAAAACATACACATTTTCAGTGAACATTCATGAAATGTATATCAAAACATACATATTTTCATTGTACATTCCAGAAATGTACATCAAAACATACACATTTTCAGTGTACATTCAAGAAATGTACATCAAAACATATACATTTTCATTGTATATACAAGAAATGTACATCAAAGCATACACATTTTCAGTGTACATTCAAGAAATGTACATGAAAACATATACATTTTCATTGTACATTCAAGAAATGTATGTCAAAACATACACATTTTCAGATTACATTCAAGAAATGTACATCAAAGCATACACATTTTCATTGTATATACAAGAAATGTACATCAAAACATACACATCTTCATTGTAGACTAAAGAAATGTACATCAAAACATACACACTTTCAGTGTACATTCAAGAAATGTACATCAAAACATACACATTTTCATTGTACATTCAAGAAATGTACATCAAAACATACACATTTTCATTGTACATTCAAAAAATGTACATCAAAACATACACATTTTCATTGTACCTCAAGAAATCTCCATCAAAACATACACATTTTCATTGTACACTCAAGAAATGTACATCAAAACATACACATTTTCATTGTACATTCAAGAAATGTATATCAAAACATACACATTTTCATTGTACATTCAGGAAATGTACATCAAAACATACACATTTTCATTGTACATTCAAGAAATGTACAACAAAACATACACATTTTCATTGTTCATTCAAGGAATGTACATCAAAACATACACATTTTCATTGTACATTCAAGAAATGTACATCAAAACACACACATTTTCATTGTACACTCAAGAAATGTACATCAAAACATACACATTTTGAGTGTACATTCAAGAGATATACATCAAAACATGCACATTTTCATTGTATATACCAGAAATGTACATCAAAACATACACATTTTCATTGTATATACAAGAAATGTAAAGCAAAAGATACACATTTTCATTGTATATACCAGAAATGTACATCAAAACATACACATTTTCAGTGTACATTCAAGAAATGTACATGAAAACATATACATTTTCATTGTACATTCAAGAAATGTATGTCAAAACATACACATTTTCAGATTACATTCAAGAAATGTACATCAAAGCATACACATTTTCATTGTATATACAAGAAATGTACATCAAAACATACACATCTTCATTGTACACTAAAGAAATGTACATCAAAACATACACACTTTCAGTGTACATTCAAGAAATGTACATCAAAACATACACATTTTCATTGTACATTCAAGAAATGTACATCAAAACATACACATTTTCATTGTACATTCAAGAAATGTACATCAAAACATACACATTTTCATTGTACCTCAAGAAATCTACATCAAAACATACACATTTTCATTGTACACTCAAGAAATGTACATCAAAACATACACATTTTCATTGTACATTCAAGAAATGTATATCAAAACATACACATTTTCATTGTACATTCAAGAGATATACATCAAAACATGCACATTTTCATTGTATATACCAGAAATGTACATCAAAACATACACATTTTCATTGTATATACAAGAAATGTAAAGCAAAAGATACACATTTTCATTGTATATACCAGAAATGTACATCAAAACATACACATTTTCATTGTATATACCAGAACTGTACATCAAAACATATACATTTTCATTGTGCATTCAAGAAATGTACATCAAAACATACACATTTTCATTGTACACTCAAGAAATGTACATGAAAACATACACATTTTCAGTGTACATTCAAGAAATGTACATCAAAAACTACACATTTTCATTGTATATTCAAGAAATGTACATCAAAACATACACATTTTCATTGTATATACCAGAAATGTACATCAAAACATACACATTTTCATTGTACATTCAAGAAATGTACATCAAAACATACACATTTTGACTGCACATTCTAGAAATATACATCAAAACATACACATTTTCATTGTATATACCAGAAATGCACAACAAAACATACACATTTTCATTGTACATTCAAGAACTGTACATCAAAACATACACATTTTCAGTGTACATTCAAGAAATGTACATCAAAACATACACATTTTCAGTGTACATTCAAGAAATGTACATCAAAACATACACATTTTCATTGTATATACAAGAAATGTACATCAAAACATACACATTTTCATTGTATATACAAGAAATGTATATCAAAAATACACATTTTCAGTGTACATTCAAGAAATGTACATCAAAACATACACATTTTCATTGTATATACAAATAATGTACATCAAAACATACACATTTTCAGTGTACATTCAAGAAATGTACATCAAGACATACACATTTTCATTGTACATTCAAGAAATGTATATCAAAACATACACATTTTCAATGTACATTCAAGTAATGTACATCAAAACATACACATTTTCATTGTATATACAAGAAATGTACATCAAAACATACACATTTTCAGTATACATTCAAGAAATGTACATGAAAACATACACATTTTCATTGTACACTCAAGAAATGTACATCAAAACATACACATTTTCATTGTACACTCAAGAAATGTACATCAAAACACACATTTTCATTGTATATACAAGAAATGTACATCAAAACATACACATTTTCTGTATACATTCAAGAAATGTACATCAAAACATACACATTTTCACTGTATATACAAGAAATGTACATCAAAACATACACATTTTCATTGTATATACAAGAAATGTATATCAAAACATACACATTTACAGTGTACATTCAAGAAATGTACATCAAAACATACACATTTTCATTGTATATACAAATAATGTACATCAAAACATACACATTTTCAGTGTACATTCAAGAAATGTACATCAAGACATACACATTTTCATTGTACATTCAAGAAATGTATATCAAAACATACACATTTTCAATGTACATTCAAGAAATGTACATCAAAACATACACATTTTCATTGTATATACAAGAAATGTACATCAAAACATACACATTTTCAGTATACATTCAAGAAATGTACATGAAAACATACACATTTTCATTGTACACTCAAGAAATGTACATCAAAACATACACATTTTCATTGTACACTCAAGAAATGTACATCAAAACACACATTTTCATTGTATATACAAGAAATGTACATCAAAACATACACATTTTCTGTATACATTCAAGAAATGTACATCAAAACATACACATTTTCACTGTATATACAAGAAATGTACATCAAAACATACACATTTTCATTGTATATACAAGAAATGTATATCAAAACATACACATTTACAGTGTACATTCAAGAAATGTACATCAAAACATACACGTTTTCATTGTATATACAAGAAATGTACATCAAACCATACACATTTTCAGTGTACATTCAAGAAATGTACATAAAACATATACATTTTCATTGTATATACAAGAAATGTACATCAAAACATACACATTTTCAGTGTACATTAGAGAAATGTACAAGAAAATATACACATTTTCAGATTACATTCAAGAAATGTACATCAAAGCATACACATTTTCATTGTATATACAAGAAATGTACATCAAAACATACACATATTCACTGTACACTAAAGAAATGTACATCAAAACATACACACTTTCAGTGTACATTCAAGAAATGTACATAAAAACATACACATTTACATTGTACATTCAAGAAGTGTACATCAAAACATACACATTTTCATTCTACATTCAAGGAATGTACATCAAAACATACACATTTTGAGTGTATATTCAAGAGATATACATCAAAACATACACATTTTCATTGTATATACAAGAAATGTATATCAAAACATACACATTTTCATTGTACATTCAAGAAATGTACATCAAAACATACACATTTTCATTGTACACTCAAGAAATGTACATCAAAACATACACATTTTCAGTGTACATTCAAGAAATGTACATCAAAAACTACACATTTTCATTTTATATTCAAGGAATGTACATCAAAACATACACATTTTCATTGTATATACCAGAAATGTACATCAAAACATACACACTTTCATTGTACATTCAAGAAATGTACATCAAAACATACACATTTTCATTGTATATACCAGAAATGTACATCAAAACATACACATTTTCATTGTACATTCAAGAAATGTACATCAAAACATACACATTTTCATTGTGTATACCAGAAATGTACATCAAAACATACACATTTTCATTGTACATTCAAGAAATGTACATCAAAACATACACATTTTGACTGCACATTCTAGAAATATACATCAAAACATACACATTTTGATTGTATATACCAGAGATGCACATCAAAACATACACATTTTCATTGTACATTCATGAACTGTACCACAAAACATACACATTTTCAGTGTACATTCAAGAAATGTACATCAAAACATACACATTTTCAGGGTACATTCAAGAAATGTACATAAAAACATACACATTTTCATTGTACATTCAAGAAATGTAGATCAAAACATACACATTTTCATTGTATATTCAAGAAATGTACATCAAAACATACACATTTTCATTGTACACTCAAGAAATGTACATCAAAACATACACATTTTTATTGTACACTCAAGAAATGTACATCAAAACATACACTCTTTCATTGTACATTCAAGAAATGTATATCAAAACATACACATTTTCATTGTACATTCAAGAAATGTACATCAAAACATACACATTTTCAGTGTACATTCAAGAAATGTATAACAAAAAATACACATTTTCTGTGTACATTCAAGAAATGTACATCAAAACAAACACATTTTCATTGTACACTAAAGAAATGTATATCAAAACATACACATTTTCATTGTACATTCAATAAATATACATCAAAACATACACATTTTCAGTGTACATTCATGAAATGTACATCAAAACACACACATTTTCATTGTATATACAAGAAATGTACATCAAAACTTACACATTTTCATTGTACACTAAAGAAATGTACATCAAAACATACACATTTTCAGTGTACATTCAAGAAATGTACATCAAAACATACACATTGTCACTGTACATTCAAGAAATGTAGATCAAAACATACACATTTTCATTGTACATTCAAGAAATGTACATCAAAACATACACATTTTCACTGTACACTCAAGGAATGTACATCAAAACATACACATTTTTATTGTACACTCAAGAAATGTACATCAAAACATACACTTTTTCATTGTGCATTCAAGAAATGTATATCAAAACATACACATTTTCATTGTACATTCAAGAAATGTACATCAAAACATACACATTTTCAGTGTACATTCAAGAAATGTATAACAAAAAATACACATTTTCAGTGTACTATCAAGAAATGTACATCAAAACATACACATTTTCATTGTACACTCAAGAAATGTACATCAAAACATACACATTTTCATTGTACCTTCAAGAAATGTACATCAAAACATACACTTTTCATTGTTTACTCAAGAAATGTACATCAAAACATACACATTTTCATTGTACATTCAAGAAATGTACATCAAAGCATACACATTTTCATTGTACACTCAAGAAATGTAATTAAAAACATACACATTTTCAGTGTACATTCAAGAAATGTATATCAAAACATACACATTTTCAGTGTACATTCAAGAAATGTATATCAAAACATACACATTTTCATTGTACATTCAAGAAATGTACATCGAAACATACACATTTTTATTGTACACTCAAGAAATGTACATCAAAACATACACTTTTTCATTGTACATTCAAGAAATGTATATCAAAACATACACATTTTCATTGTACATTCAAGAAATGTACATCAAAACATACACATTTTCAGTGTACATTCAAGAAATGTATAACAAAAAATACACATTTTCAGTGTACATTCAAGAAATGTATAACAAAAAATGCACATTTTCATTGTACACTCAAGAAATGTACATCAAAACATACACATTTTCAGTGAACATTCATGAAATGTATATCAAAACATACACATTTTCATTGTACATTCCAGAAATGTACATCAAAACATACACATTTTCAGTGTCCATTCAAGAAATGTACATCAAAACATATACATTTTCATTGTATATACAAGAAATGTACATCAAAACATACACATTTTCAGTGTACATTCAAGAAATGTACATGAAAACATATAGATTTTCATTGTACATTCAAGAAATGTATGTCAAAACATACACATTTTCAGATTACATTCAAGAAATGTACATCAAATCATACACATTTTCATTGTATACACAAGAAATGTACATCAAAACATACACATCTTCATTGTACACTAAAGAAATGTACATCAAAACATACACACTTTCAGTGTACATTCAAGAAATGTACATCAAAACATACACATTTTCATTGTACATTCAAGAAATGTACATCAAAACATACACATTTTCATTGTACATTCAAGAAATGTACATCAAAACATACACATTTTCATTGTACCTCAAGAAATCTACATCAAAACATACACATTTTCATTGTACACTCAAGAAATGTACATCAAAACATACACATTTTCATTGTACATTCAAGAAATGTATATCAAAACATACACATTTTCATTGTACATTCAAGAAATGTACATCAAAACATACACATTTTCATTGTACATTCAAGAAATGTACAACAAAACATACACATTTTCATTGTACATTCAAGGAATGTACATCAAAACATACACATTTTCATTGTACATTCAAGAAATGTACATCAAAACACACACATTTTCATTGTACACTCAAGAAATGTACATCAAAACATACACATTTTCATTGTATATACCAGAAATGTACATCAAAACATACACATTTTCATTGTACATTCAAGAAATGTACATCAAAACATACACATTTTCATTGTATATACCAGAAATGTACATCAAAACATACACATTTTCATTGTACATTCAAGGAATGTACATCAAAACATACACATTTTGAGTGTATATTCAAGAGATATACATCAAAACATACACATTTTCATTGTATATACAAGAAATGTATATCAAAACATACACATTTTCATTGTACATTCAAGAAATGTACATCAAAACATACACATTTTCATTGTACACTCAAGAAATGTACATCAAAACATACACATTTTCAGTGTACATTCAAGAAATGTACATCAAAAAGTACACATTTTCATTTTATATTCAAGGAATGTACATCAAAACATACACATTTTCATTGTATATACCAGAAATGTACATCAAAACATACACACTTTCATTGTACATTCAAGAAATGTACATCAAAACATACACATTTTCATTGTATATACCAGAAATGTACATCAAAACATACACATTTTCATTGTACATTCAAGAAATGTACATCAAAACATACACATTTTCATTGTATATACCAGAAATGTACATCAAAACATACACATTTTCATTGTACATTCAAGAAATGTACATCAAAACATACACATTTTGTAGGATTTGAAGCTTTCACGGCGAACGTTAGTGATAACAGCTTCACGGGTGATCAGCCGTGTTAAACTTAAAAAGGTCGAGCTTTCGGCCATTATACTCTCCATGGCCATCTTCAGGACTAAAATGATGGAAAATTCTCCTCAGTTCCCAAATATATACTATGGTTAGGTTGTGTTGTCCGAACCAATGCGCGGGTGATGGTTTTTTTTTTTTTTTTTTTTTTTTTTTTTTTTTTTTTTTTTTTTTTTTTTTTTTTTTTTAAATTTTAACAAAGGATGGCCCCAACCCGCCGTCCTCGGTGGCGATCATCCAGAGGAGCTACATCGCCTCCCCATGCACATGCTCATGCACAAGCAGGGGGACAGGGTGCTAGTGTAGTAATAAGTGTGTGTTCGGGTTCCGCGTAGCACCCCGGCAGTGTGGCGTATGTGCTAGCATGCAATACATGCATCGTGTATGTGTTGTGCCGGGTGATACTCATACCATAGGTCTGAGTAGCACCATCGGGAAGTGAGTGAATGAGTTTGTTAGTAGGACTAACAGACTGACAGTGTAACGTTTGTATAGGGGGAACTTGACAGACTGGACATTGTTGGTATGGCTACCGAAGCCATAGGGACAGACTGACGGACACTGAAGGATAGAGGCAAATATAGAGTGTATTACGCGATTCAGTGGTTGGGCGGGTGTGTGGTGAAGTTAACATGCCATGCAATGTGATAAGCTGTAGTCATGCAAGCTGTTTTTAAAAGGTAGTGTTAGGAGACGCACTTTCCAAAAATCATGTCCGGATCCATGGCCAGGTCATATTCCTTACAGGTGGGGGGGCCCTCTAACCCCCCGGTCCGCCCTGAAACATAGGGACTTTGAGGGCTAGCAGGAAATAAGGAGAATTGGAGGGATGGTCAATTGTTGTAGTAAGATGATTAGTGATGCAGTTGGCAGCTGTGGAGCTGTAACAGAGAAGTTAAGGAGGTTTAAAAGTGTTAAATAAGTGTATGGCTACATCAATGGCTGGATTGGGGTTTGTTATGGATCTGTCGAAGAGATGAAGTGGTCGTTTGTGTCCAAGGGGGTCTGTTTCGTAATTGCCTATGGATTGTACGAGTTCATTGTGATTAGTTTTTGTTCGGTCATACAAGTCAGCGGCAAGCTTTTTGATGAATTCCTCAAGATTGAGTATCTTGAGTTCATCATGGAGTTTCCAAGCCGGAGCAAAAGCAGGAACCTTTGCAATGACTCGGAGTATTTTGTTTTGAAAACGAATGAGTGTTTTAATGTGTGTAGCAGCAGCGTATCCCCATACGGGGGCGGCGTATGTAAGAATGGGTCTAATAAGTGTTTTATATAGTGTGAGTCCAAGTTTAGGGCTTAGTGCACTATTAAGGTTGATGAGGGGGTAGAGGTTGCGGAGTTGGCCTTGCGCTTTGTGTCGTGTTCGTGTAATGTGAGGTTTCCAAGTAAGTCCCTGGTCCATTATTACTCCCAGGTACAATACTTGGTCAGTCCAGGGGATGTCACTGTTGAATAGTTGTAGGGGGGCCAGAGAATGTGCTGGAAATCTATGTTTTATTTTCCTAGTGAAGATAATGGCTTGGCATTTCTGACTATTTACTTTTATTCGCCATTTTTGGAGCCATGGTTCCAGAGTAGTAAGTGCATTTTGCAGTCTCGTTCTCACGAGGGAAATGCTGCGGGACTGAGTGGTTAAGGAAGTATCGTCCGCATAAAGATATAGATTAATATTTGGGACCTTCGGTATGTCATTTATGTAAATGTTGAATAATGAAGGCCCAAGTAAACTACCCTGGGGTACTCCCGCTCTTATAATGTGCGGATTAGAGGTAGCTCCGTTTATTGAAGACACAAATTTGCGATTATTTAAGTAATTGGCAATAAGTTTGACCATAGTGTCCGACACATTTATGTTTTGTAGTTTACGCAAAAGTCCTTCGTGCCAGACACGGTCGAAGGCACGTTCAATGTCCAATAGGACAGCGCCTGTAGATTGTTTAAAATTAAATGCTCTAGTAATGTTTTCGGTTTTGCGAAGAAGTTGAAGTGTGGTGGAATGTTTAGCGCGAAATCCAAATTGTTCAGGAATGATAATGTTGTGTTTGTGGAGGTGGGCATTTAGTCTTTTTAAAATGATGCGTTCAAAGAGTTTGCTTAGAGTGCTAAGCAAACTTATTGGTCTGTAATTTTGAGGGTTGGATAAATCTTTGTGTTTCTTGGGAAAATGCAGAATTTTTGCAAGTTTCCAAGTATCGGGGAAGTAGCCGGATTCTAGTGCGAAATTGAATATTTCAGTGAGTCTCTGAAGAGCCCGGGCTGGGAGGTTTTTTAAGACTATGTTTGGAATATCATCCGGGCCCGGTGCTTTCTTATTAGGTAAATGCCTAATAATCCATTGAATTTCAGAGGCACACGTTTTACGAATTTTGTTATGTGTGGGTCTGTTTTTGAGTTCCCGCGTAACAAATGCAGTTTCTAAGATAAATTCCCTATTAGAGGGTTCTAGATTTGGAGTAAGAGTTTCCTCCAAGGCATCTGCCAGCATTTCGGCTTTTTCGCGATCGGTAGTGGCAACTTGTTGTTGTACGCGAAGAGGTGGAATGGTAGTTTTCTCGCGGGTTAAGTATTTGGAAATGCGCCAAACAGACGCATGATCAGCATCCAAACCAGATAGGGTATCAGCCCATTGTTTGGATATATAGTCAGTAGTACGTTCACGTATATTGTTTTGAATAAATAGTAGTTTCTCGCGGTCTAATGGTTGCCTTGTTTGTTGCCATTTTCTTCGAGCACGATTTCTGGCGGTAGTAAGTCCTTTGATGTCGGAAGGCAAGTGTGTAGCTTTGTATGAGGGGATGTGTAGAGGTACAGCTGTCATTGTAGCAAACTGTATGTTAGTCTGTAGTTGTTCGACAGCCTTATTGAGGTCTGTAACTGTTAAAAGAGGAGTGGTTTCTGATTGGGCCTGCTGTAGGCTCGGCTGCAGTGTTTTCCCGCGGGTACGAAATTTGTGCAGTGTGTCTGATGGCTATAGTCCACGCGGAGAAGGCTGGCGAGAACTTCGAGATCGTCTGCAGCTGCTTTGAAGAGCCCTCCAAGCTTGTTTAAAAGCGTGAAGAAGGGATTCCGAGTTATCTTCCAGTCCAGCGAGCGTAGTGCGCAGGCCGCCACTCACGCTCCCAGACGCCCGGCGATTGCAGCTCCAGTTCCCGCCAGCTAGAACCCGCCTGTGCAGGCACACTAACAGCTTAGCTGGGTAGAAGTATAAGTCTGTAGCCAACAGTCACCTGACTGGAATCTAGGCGCCTTAGGGCAGGACCTCTGTACTTCGGGCTTTTTAGCGCCCACTAACTGCTCTTTCTCTCCTACTCAACTATTTTCCTCTTTTCTATCTAGTTTTTTAAGCTCCCCGTTAGGTCCCCCCCTAGGCTTTTATTCTTCTTCTTTTCCGAAACTCTTTCGAGGTCAAGTTAGGAATTGCTAGGGCATATAGTTTATTTATTTACTGTACTCCACTCTATAACTTCCATCTCTCCATCCCAGTATGACCAAGTCCAAGAAGTCCTCAGTGAAGCGATCTCCTGGTGAGATGCGCACGACCCGTGGAAGGGTCACTAAGCGACAATTGGACGTTGGTGGCCCCTCAGCCCCTGAATCTCCCCCACCTAACCCCATCCCTACTTCCCACCCAGTGACACCGTCCGTGATCCCCCCAGCCGCAGCTCAGGCGGTAAACGGCCCAGCCGCGACGCCTGAGCTCGGCCGGACTCCCACACCGAATCCGTCTGCCCTGAATACCCCCCTCCCTAGATCCCGCTCCTCTTCCGCCGTATCAGTCCCCTCTCTGCCCCCTACCCCGCCTCCTCTCGTCTCCCCTCCTGGCTCTAACCACTCCACACCACCACCTCAGTCAAACCAACAACCTGCTCCCTTGGCCCCTTCCGCAAGCCCCGTAGCCGGCCCCTCCTCCAGACCAGACCCGGTTGCGGTTCCTGCCCCTACTGCCCCCCCCCCCCAAGCACCCAGGATGCAAGCGCCAATCTACGTGTCTAAACACCACGTCACGCTGTTTCAGACACTGCAAGAGTTTGACTCCCAATATGCCAATGAAGGCTACACAGTGACCAGGGCCCCGCTGTCGCGGGACTTCCTGGTGCGCATGTCGTCCCCCGTGGACTATGCACACATGTGTGCCTTTCTGCGGCAGAAGGGACTCAACATTCAGCTTACGAGGCAGCAGGACGAGCAGCAATCCTTCCGTGCCGTGATAAAGCACGTCTACTATGATGGGGCGGAGGAGGCCATTAAGGCTGAGTTGCGTGCCGCGCACTTTTCAGTGCTGCGTGTAACGCAACTTAGGCGTTACGACCAGGCCAGAACACCTCTTCCATTCTATCTGGTGGACCTGGCGACGGCGGACGACCTGGACCGACTAGGGCAGGTTGAATGTATACTCCACTTTCGAGTGAAGGTGGAGATGTACAGGCGACCGGTCATACCGGTCCAGTGTAGCAAGTGCCAACAGCTCAGGCACACAGAGGCGAGGTGCTCGGCCGCGGTTAGGGTGTGCTCCAAGTGCACCGGTGACCACGATTCTCGTGGCTGCGATGTTCCGCCCCCCCTGAGAACGTGCGCGCTATGCCTGCGCCAGGGCCATGGGGCCAGGTACCGGGCTTGCCCCGAATACCAGCGCCATGTGGCGGCGGCACGTACCCTCCAGGGGACTGGTGGACACGCGGCTGTGGGAGATGGAAGCCGGGCGCGGGGAGTATTGCCCGAGCGGGCTCCACCAGTGCCAAGTGTGGCTGAGGTTGTGGCACAAGCTACGGTCGCTGAGGAACCGTCAAGTTCCAGGACGCCCCGCCAGCCCCGTGGAGTGCCGCGCATAGCACGGAAGGACCGGCCAGACCAACAGAGACGACCCCGAGAGACCAGAGACCCACGACTACACCACCAGAGGCAAATGTACCGGCGCGTCCTTAGCACCGGCATGGAAGACGGCGACCTGAGGGAGACAGCGGGGCACATCCTCGGGTTGCTGATGGAAGCGGAATTGTCGGAGGTCCGCTCCATACTAGCGTCGTATAGAGACTTCTTCCAGCTGCTGGTGACACCTGGCTTCATCTAAGTATCAAGATGGCCTATAAAAACTATTTATACATCATGACATGGAACGCTAGGGGACTTAGACGCAAAAAGACAGAGTTCAAGGAATTCCTCTCCCGTAACAATATTCATATAGCCCTTATCACAGAAACTCTCCTCAAAGACAACCATAGATTCAACATCCCCGGATACACGACACACCGAACAGACAGAGACGGGCGCGGGGGCGGCACCGCGGTCATTATTAAACACGATATACAACACGACCTGGCCCCCCCTGCGCAACTCCAAAATTTGGAAACCACCAGCGTACTAATTACACTCGACAACAACAAAGTGCTCATAACGGCGGCCTATGCCCCCCCAGGTACTTTAATAACATCCGATATAACGGACTTAACGCAGCAGCACAATAGGGCCCTAATTGCCGGTGATCTCAATGCGAAACACCAAATTTGGGGATGCAACGAGACAAATAAAGAGGGACGAGCCTTATTACACCTCGAAAACAACTCGGACCTCTTAATCCATACTCCAGAGGAACATACTTACGTTCCATATTGCAGGACACACAGATCTGATGTGCTAGATCTAGCCCTGTCCAAAAACATAACTCGCAGAACACATCTCAAAGTCATGAATGAGCTGTCATCCGACCATCTGCCCCTCATAATTACACTAGAGGGCAATGCAGCTCTAATCCCGCCAATTATACGCCCAAACTATAACAGAGCGAACTGGGACAAATTTGCAGATACTGTAAGCAAAAACTTGCCCACTGTCCCATTAAACACTAACGAAAGCACCAACGAAGCGGTCATCCAATTGGAAAAGGCCATAAAAATAGCCACAGCTGCCTCAGTGCCTATGAGCCGGCCTAGGCAACATCAATCTAAACTCCCACAAGACATTACCTCTCTAACAGCCGAAAGGAACAGAGCCAGACGCAAATGGCAAAAAACGCGGCACTTAACACACCTCGAGTACGTTAAACACCTAAATAGCATAGTAAGCGAAAGGATCGCAAATCACGTCTCGAGGCAATGGCAGAACACACTGGAGAATCTCGATTATGAACGAGACTCAGTGTGGAAAGTAGCTCGCTGCCTAACACGCGATAAAGTGCAAATCCCTCCACTCCATACAAATCAAAACATAGCGACCACCGATAAAGAAAAAGCAAATGCACTCGCGGACGCACTGCAAGAAACATTGACCCCAAACACCACCCCCTCTTGCCCACAATTCACCGCCGAAACCGAAGAAGAAACGCGCGAATATAAAGACCAAATAACCCACAATAAAATAAGAAAAACATGTCCCAGCGAAATCAAATGGCTCATTAAACATTTACCGAAACGAAAGGCCCCTGGGCCAGACAGCATCCCGGCGGTAGCCTTAGCCAACCTACCCGAAGATGCCATCAAACTACTATCCAAAATCTTCAATTATGTGCTAGAGAAAGGGTACTACCCTGACAGATGGAAGTCAGCTATAGTCGTACACTTTCCCAAGAAGGGCAAAGACCTCTCGAACCCACAGAGCTACAGACCAATTAGTCTACTAAGCATACTGGGAAAACTACTCGAAAAAGTAATACTAAAACGCCTAAATGCACAACTAATCAAACAAAACATAACTATAAATGAACAATTCGGATTCCGCGCTCGCCATTCCACAACCCTCCAACTATTGAGAGCCACTGAACACATCACGCATGGGTTCAACTTCCGAAAATCGACAGGCGCACTGCTACTTGATGTAGAACGCGCGTTCGACAGAGTTTGGCACGCGGGCCTGCTCAAGAAGCTCAAAACACTAAATATACACGACTCTCTAATTAAACTAATCGCAAACTATCTACACAATCGGACATTCCAGTCCAGAGTTAACAACCACCTCTCTTCACCCCGCCCTATAAAAGCGGGAGTCCCACAAGGAAGTATATTGGGGCCGATTATCTTTAATATAACAATGAACGATATCCCGAAAACACACAACACGAACTTATTCATCTATGCAGATGACACGGCAATCGTAGCGCAATCGGGGAAAGTCGAGTTCATACACAGGAGGCTACAAAACGCCCTTAACGAGCTACAGGACTGGTTCACCAAATGGAGAATTAAGGTGAATGCCAAGAAAACGCAGGCCATCATATTTACCAAAAGAATCAACCATAGACTAGGAAAACACCAGCTTCCACCACTCACCATATTTGGAGAGAACATTGAGTGGAAAAACACAGTCACCTGGTTAGGGCTTAAAATGGACCAGGGACTCACATGGAAGCAGCATATATTACAAATAAGGGGAAAAGCGAACGCCCAATTAGGCAAACTATATCCCCTTATAAACATGAACTCGCATCTAAAGCTCAAAATGGGACTAACATTATATAAGACGCTTATCCGCCCTATACTCACTTACGCTGCTCCGGTTTGGGGATATGCCGCAAAAACACATATTAAGCGCCTACAAAGGCTACAAAATAAAATACTGCGAATGGTAGCGAAAGTGCCCTACACGGCACCAGCGGACTTACTTCACGACGAATTAAAAATGCACACGATAGAGCAATTCATTAAAAAGCTCTCACACGATACGTATAAACACTTGCATAAACATCACAACCCTTTAGTAACGAACCTAGGTAACTATACCATGGAAATTTACAAACACGCTAGACCGCTAGCGCTTTTCGACAGAAATTTAACTTCAAATAACACGGAAGTAGAGGAATTCTTGAACAACCTACTACACGACTAAATGAAACTCTGACAGAGGACTGTTCCCTCTCACCTCACAACTAAACCTTCCTTATTCCCTGTTTCAGACCGCAGCCTGCCACAGAGCCCTACAAGCCCTCGGCAATGCCGAGGCGGATCGGGAGAACTAGGGCCTCCCACCAGTGTCCTACGTGCGCGGTGAAAGCGGGCCACCGTATGATGGAGTAGGACACTCCGACGACACGGCGAGACCAGGATAAACGCTTATACAAGACCTGCCTGCCTAGGGCAGACAAGAAGAAATTTAGCACGATAACATTTATATCAAGCATGCGTAAAAATCACAGACCATTAGCTGATTCTAACGACTTGCAGGTACATACCTGTGCAACACTAGACATAAGCCTAATTATTGCACGAAAATATCTTTTCACTCCAACACTAACATTAGCTCATCTCACAAAGACTTGCAGGTTTTCACCTGTGCATCGCTAGATATAAGCTCAAATATTGCACGATCAACTTCAGTTACACTAACTCTAACATTAGCAAATATTATAACGACTGGCAGGTAAACACCTGTGAATCACTAGATATAAGCTGAAACATTGCACGAATAACCTCAGGTAGGTTAACACTAACATTAGCAGATAGTATAACGACTGGCAGGTAAATACCTGTGCAACCCTAGAATTAAGCACCACACAAATTACATCTTGACTAACAGGCCTATGCCTGTGCAACCTAATCATAAGTAAGCGTCTAAAATCAATACAAATTTAACAATGCATTTATTTCTCTTGGTCATGTCCAGGTTCCATGGGCATTACCAAAAAGCAACAATTGACTCGCTCGCATGAACTCATGCCAGCTTAAAGCTTTCAATTACTAACCGGGGTGCTATGCGGGACCCGACTAACGCACGATGATGCACGAAACCTTAGCATTGTACGAACTAACACGTGGAGGGGTTTTTTAGTGAGTAACCCTCCCCCTTCAGGGCACAGGGACCCTCACACTGTTGGCCTCAGCATGTCGGCCTCCGCCTGTAACGGGTTTTTCCCCTCCACGGTAAAAAAAAAAAAAAAAAAAAAAAAAAAAAAAAGTCCACGCGGAACTTAGTTTGAGTCCGCCCTCTCTGTTGAAATTGTGGGGGTGTAATTTGATGTGGATGGCCTCCTTGATGAGTCTGTCCCAGTAATTTTCTGCGTGTTCTAGTATTTTTGTGTCTTGGAAATTGATTTTGTGGACCTGTTCTATGCAGTGTTGGGCTACTGCTGATTTTTCGGGCTGGAGAAGTCTGATGCTCCGTTGATGTTCTTTGCATCTTTCCTCTATCGTGCGTCCTGTTTGACCCACATACACCTTACCACACTCACACGGAATCCTGTATATTCCCGGGACCTTAAGCCCAAGTGGGTCTTTCACCGTCCTGAGGAGTTGTCGGATCTTCTTAGGGGGCGTGAAGAAGGTTTTGATATTATGTCTCGCGAGTATACGGGAAACCTTGTTGGAGACAGAGCCGTAGAAAGGTATGTAGGCCTTCTCTTGAGGGCTATCCTTCCCTTGCGTGAGCAGTAGCGGGTTCTTCCTGCTGCGTTCTACTTTCCTA
Source organism: Tenodera sinensis (assembly GCA_030765045.1). Lineage (NCBI taxonomy): Eukaryota > Metazoa > Arthropoda > Insecta > Mantodea > Mantidae > Tenodera > Tenodera sinensis. The sequence continues at coordinate 215,110,013 of CM060964.1, read as the reverse complement.
CGGGTCTCATTGATGTCCTGGTTGCTATACCCATTCTTGCGTAGGGTATCCTGTAAGTATTGAAGTTCTAGGTGTATGTGGTCCTTGTCTGCTATGTCAAACGCTCGGTGAAACAGAGTGGAAATTATTGTTTTCTTCTGAGAGGGATGATGGTGGCTGGTGGCATCCAAGTATCTGTTGGTGTGTGTGGGCTTCCTGTAGACCGTGTGTCCCAGGCTGCCATCCGGTTTTTTGTACACTAGAACATCCAGGAAGGGAAGGGAGTTGTCGTTCTCCACTTCCATGGTGAATTTAATATTAGTATGCAGGCTATTGAGATGGTCGAGAAAAAAGCCAAGTTTTTCTGTCCCGTGTGGCCAGATGACGAAAGTGTCGTCGACGTATCTGTAGAAAGCTTTTGGTTTGTGTGTAGCGGTGTCCAGTGCGGTGTGTTCAAAGTTTTCCATGAAGAAATTGGCAATGGCCGGTGATAATGGTGAGCCCATGGCCACTCCGTCAGTTTGTTCGTAAAACTGGTCGTTGTAGCAGAAGTAGGTGGACGTGAGCGTGTGTCTGAAGAGTTGTGTGATGTCCTCCGGAAATTGTTCCGCTATGAGAAGTAGTGAGTCTTCTAGAGGCACTCTGGTGAAGAGGGATTCAACGTCGAAACTCACCAAGATATCCCCCGGGTCCAATCTCATGGTTGAGATCTTTTGTACGAAGTGGCTGGAGTTATTGATGTGATGGTGACAGGCGCCCACTAGTGGATTCAATAGAGTGGTGAGGTGTTTGGCCAGCTGGTATGTGGGTGAGTTAATAGCACTTACAATGGGTCGGAGTGGTATTGTAGGTTTGTGGATTTTCGGAAGTCCGTAGAGTCTGGGTGGAGTGGCTGAGTGCGGGATGATGGTTTTTTGGGCTTCGGTGGTTAGGCTGGAGTGTTTGATGAACTCGGTGGTGATCTTGGTGATCCTGGCCGTCGGGTCCTTGTCAAGTTTCTTGAAGGAAGAGTCTTCGAGTAGAAGTTTAATTTTCCGGTCGTAATCTGTGGTTTCCATAATCACCGTGGCATTGCCCTTATCTGCTGGAAGTACTGTTAGGGACGCGTCTTGTCGTAGTGTTTTTAGTGCTCTGGATTCTGCAGAAGAAATGTTTGATCTTGGTTTCTTAGCTTTCATCAATGTGAGACTGACTTCTGTTCGTATTTCCTCGGCTACGTCCGCCGGAAGGCGGCTTAATGCTTGCTCTGTGCCACTGATGAAATCACGAGTTGGTATAGACTTCGGTGCCGGCGCGAAGTTGAGTCCTCTTGAAAGCACTGAGATGGTTGGTTGATCTAGTGTGCGTTCGGTGAGATTAATTACCAGCTTGGACTGGTCCAGAGGCGTGTGGTCCTGTTGTGTGTAGTGGATATTGTTGAACTTCTTCACGTGCCTATCTGTGGTTTTCTTTTGGTGGCGCCAGTACTGTGCGGCTATGGATGCGTCAATCCATTCTTTGTCTAGACTCCGTAGCGAAGAAAATATGTCGAGATGAAGTGTTAAAAGTTCCTTGGAGATACGGTCCAAAAGGCAATAGGTGTAGTGAATCCTTTCTCTTACCAATGCGAGACTGGCGCGTCGTAGGATTCGTTGTGCCCGGCTTGTGGTGATGTTGTGATGTACCTCGGCGAAGTGTGGAACAACTGTGTGGTCTCGGCAGCGTTTCAGGAAGGCTAAAGTGCATAGAGCACTAGCTCTCTTGGTCTGTAGACGTTCATATCGTCGTAGTTTCTTGTAGGTATCCTCCCCGTAGAGGTGATTAATGTAGGATTTGAAGCTTTCACGGCGAACGTTAGTGATAACAGCTTCACGGGTGATCAGCCGTGTTAAACTTAAAAAGGTCGAGCTTTCGGCCATTATACTCTCCATGGCCATCTTCAGGACTAAAATGATGGAAAATTCTCCTCAGTTCCCAAATATATACTATGGTTAGGTTGTGTTGTCCGAACCAATGCGCGGGTGATGGTTTCTGATTGGGCCTGCTGTAGGCTCGGCTGCAGTGTTTTCCCGCGGGTACGAAATTTGTGCAGTGTGTCTGATGGCTATAGTCCACGCGGAACTTAGTTTGAGTCCGCCCTCTCTGTTGAAATTGTGGGGGTGTAATTTGATGTGGATGGCCTCCTTGATGAGTCTGTCCCAGTAATTTTCTGCGTGTTCTAGTATTTTTGTGTCTTGGAAATTGATTTTGTGGACCTGTTCTATGCAGTGTTGGGCTACTGCTGATTTTTCGGGCTGGAGAAGTCTGATGCTCCGTTGATGTTCTTTGCATCTTTCCTCTATCGTGCGTCCTGTTTGACCCACATACACCTTACCACACTCACACGGAATCCTGTATATTCCCGGGACCTTAAGCCCAAGTGGGTCTTTCACCGGCCTGAGGAGTTGTCGGATCTTCTTAGGGGGCGTGAAGAAGGTTTTGATATTATGTCTCGCGAGTATACGGGAAACCTTGTTGGAGACAGAGCCGTAGAAAGGTATGTAGGCCTTCTCTTGAGGGCTATCCTTCCCTTGCGTGAGCAGTAGCGGGTTCTTCCTGCTGCGTTCTACTTTCCTACGGGTCTCATTGATGTCCTGGTTGCTATACCCATTCTTGCGTAGGGTATCCTGTAAGTATTGAAGTTCTAGGTGTATGTGGTCCTTGTCTGCTATGTCAAACGCTCGGTGAAACAGAGTGGAAATTATTGTTTTCTTCTGAGAGGGATGATGGTGGCTGGTGGCATCCAAGTATCTGTTGGTGTGTGTGGGCTTCCTGTAGACCGTGTGTCCCAGGCTGCCATCCGGTTTTTTGTACACTAGAACATCCAGGAAGGGAAGGGAGTTGTCGTTCTCCACTTCCATGGTGAATTTAATATTAGTATGCAGGCTATTGAGATGGTCGAGAAAAAAGCCAAGTTTTTCTGTCCCGTGTGGCCAGATGACGAAAGTGTCGTCGACGTATCTGTAGAAAGCTTTTGGTTTGTGTGTAGCGGTGTCCAGTGCGGTGTGTTCAAAGTTTTCCATGAAGAAATTGGCAATGGCCGGTGATAATGGTGAGCCCATGGCCACTCCGTCAGTTTGTTCGTAAAACTGGTCGTTGTAGCAGAAGTAGGTGGACGTGAGCGTGTGTCTGAAGAGTTGTGTGATGTCCTCCGGAAATTGTTCCGCTATGAGAAGTAGTGAGTCTTCTAGAGGCACTCTGGTGAAGAGGGATTCAACGTCGAAACTCACCAAGATATCCCCCGGGTCCAATCTCATGGTTGAGATCTTTTGTACGAAGTGGCTGGAGTTATTGATGTGATGGTGACAGGCGCCCACTAGTGGATTCAATAGAGTGGTGAGGTGTTTGGCCAGCTGGTATGTGGGTGAGTTAATAGCACTTACAATGGGTCGGAGTGGTATTGTAGGTTTGTGGATTTTCGGAAGTCCGTAGAGTCTGGGTGGAGTGGCTGAGTGCGGGATGATGGTTTTTTGGGCTTCGGTGGTTAGGCTGGAGTGTTTGATGAACTCGGTGGTGATCTTGGTGATCCTGGCCGTCGGGTCCTTGTCAAGTTTCTTGAAGGAAGAGTCTTCGAGTAGAAGTTTAATTTTCCGGTCGTAATCTGTGGTTTCCATAATCACCGTGGCATTGCCCTTATCTGCTGGAAGTACTGTTAGGGACGCGTCTTGTCGTAGTGTTTTTAGTGCTCTGGATTCTGCAGAAGAAATGTTTGATCTTGGTTTCTTAGCTTTCATCAATGTGAGACTGACTTCTGTTCGTATTTCCTCGGCTACGTCCGCCGGAAGGCGGCTTAATGCTTGCTCTGTGCCACTGATGAAATCACGAGTTGGTATAGACTTCGGTGCCGGCGCGAAGTTGAGTCCTCTTGAAAGCACTGAGATGGTTGGTTGATCTAGTGTGCGTTCGGTGAGATTAATTACCAGCTTGGACTGGTCCAGAGGCGTGTGGTCCTGTTGTGTGTAGTGGATATTGTTGAACTTCTTCACGTGCCTATCTGTGGTTTTCTTTTGGTGGCGCCAGTACTGTGCGGCTATGGATGCGTCAATCCATTCTTTGTCTAGACTCCGTAGCGAAGAAAATATGTCGAGATGAAGTGTTAAAAGTTCCTTGGAGATACGGTCCAAAAGGCAATAGGTGTAGTGAATCCTTTCTCTTACCAATGCGAGACTGGCGCGTCGTAGGATTCGTTGTGCCCGGCTTGTGGTGATGTTGTGATGTACCTCGGCGAAGTGTGGAACAACTGTGTGGTCTCGGCAGCGTTTCAGGAAGGCTAAAGTGCATAGAGCACTAGCTCTCTTGGTCTGTAGACGTTCATATCGTCGTAGTTTCTTGTAGGTATCCTCCCCGTAGAGGTGATTAATGTAGGATTTGAAGCTTTCACGGCGAACGTTAGTGATAACAGCTTCACGGGTGATCAGCCGTGTTAAACTTAAAAAGGTCGAGCTTTCGGCCATTATACTCTCCATGGCCATCTTCAGGACTAAAATGATGGAAAATTCTCCTCAGTTCCCAAATATATACTATGGTTAGGTTGTGTTGTCCGAACCAATGCGCGGGTGATGGTTTCTGATTGGGCCTGCTGTAGGCTCGGCTGCAGTGTTTTCCCGCGGGTACGAAATTTGTGCAGTGTGTCTGATGGCTATAGTCCACGCGGAACTTAGTTTGAGTCCGCCCTCTCTGTTGAAATTGTGGGGGTGTAATTTGATGTGGATGGCCTCCTTGATGAGTCTGTCCCAGTAATTTTCTGCGTGTTCTAGTATTTTTGTGTCTTGGAAATTGATTTTGTGGACCTGTTCTATGCAGTGTTGGGCTACTGCTGATTTTTCGGGCTGGAGAAGTCTGATGCTCCGTTGATGTTCTTTGCATCTTTCCTCTATCGTGCGTCCTGTTTGACCCACATACACCTTACCACACTCACACGGAATCCTGTATATTCCCGGGACCTTAAGCCCAAGTGGGTCTTTCACCGGCCTGAGGAGTTGTCGGATCTTCTTAGGGGGCGTGAAGAAGGTTTTGATATTATGTCTCGCGAGTATACGGGAAACCTTGTTGGAGACAGAGCCGTAGAAAGGTATGTAGGCCTTCTCTTGAGGGCTATCCTTCCCTTGCGTGAGCAGTAGCGGGTTCTTCCTGCTGCGTTCTACTTTCCTACGGGTCTCATTGATGTCCTGGTTGCTATACCCATTCTTGCGTAGGGTATCCTGTAAGTATTGAAGTTCTAGGTGTATGTGGTCCTTGTCTGCTATGTCAAACGCTCGGTGAAACAGAGTGGAAATTATTGTTTTCTTCTGAGAGGGATGATGGTGGCTGGTGGCATCCAAGTATCTGTTGGTGTGTGTGGGCTTCCTGTAGACCGTGTGTCCCAGGCTGCCATCCGGTTTTTTGTACACTAGAACATCCAGGAAGGGAAGGGAGTTGTCGTTCTCCACTTCCATGGTGAATTTAATATTAGTATGCAGGCTATTGAGATGGTCGAGAAAAAAGCCAAGTTTTTCTGTCCCGTGTGGCCAGATGACGAAAGTGTCGTCGACGTATCTGTAGAAAGCTTTTGGTTTGTGTGTAGCGGTGTCCAGTGCGGTGTGTTCAAAGTTTTCCATGAAGAAATTGGCAATGGCCGGTGATAATGGTGAGCCCATGGCCACTCCGTCAGTTTGTTCGTAAAACTGGTCGTTGTAGCAGAAGTAGGTGGACGTGAGCGTGTGTCTGAAGAGTTGTGTGATGTCCTCCGGAAATTGTTCCGCTATGAGAAGTAGTGAGTCTTCTAGAGGCACTCTGGTGAAGAGGGATTCAACGTCGAAACTCACCAAGATATCCCCCGGGTCCAATCTCATGGTTGAGATCTTTTGTACGAAGTGGCTGGAGTTATTGATGTGATGGTGACAGGCGCCCACTAGTGGATTCAATAGAGTGGTGAGGTGTTTGGCCAGCTGGTATGTGGGTGAGTTAATAGCACTTACAACGGGTCGGAGTGGTATTGTAGGTTTGTGGATTTTCGGAAGTCCGTAGAGTCTGGGTGGAGTGGCTGAGTGCGGGATGATGGTTTTTTGGGCTTCGGTGGTTAGGCTGGAGTGTTTGATGAACTCGGTGGTGATCTTGGTGATCCTGGCCGTCGGGTCCTTGTCAAGTTTCTTGAAGGAAGAGTCTTCGAGTAGAAGTTTAATTTTCCGGTCGTAATCTGTGGTTTCCATAATCACCGTGGCATTGCCCTTATCTGCTGGAAGTACTGTTAGGGACGCGTCTTGTCGTAGTGTTTTTAGTGCTCTGGATTCTGCAGAAGAAATGTTTGATCTTGGTTTCTTAGCTTTCATCAATGTGAGACTGACTTCTGTTCGTATTTCCTCGGCTACGTCCGCCGGAAGGCGGCTTAATGCTTGCTCTGTGCCACTGATGAAATCACGAGTTGGTATAGACTTCGGTGCCGGCGCGAAGTTGAGTCCTCTTGAAAGCACTGAGATGGTTGGTTGATCTAGTGTGCGTTCGGTGAGATTAATTACCAGCTTGGACTGGTCCAGAGGCGTGTGGTCCTGTTGTGTGTAGTGGATATTGTTGAACTTCTTCACGTGCCTATCTGTGGTTTTCTTTTGGTGGCGCCAGTACTGTGCGGCTATGGATGCGTCAATCCATTCTTTGTCTAGACTCCGTAGCGAAGAAAATATGTCGAGATGAAGTGTTAAAAGTTCCTTGGAGATACGGTCCAAAAGGCAATAGGTGTAGTGAATCCTTTCTCTTACCAATGCGAGACTGGCGCGTCGTAGGATTCGTTGTGCCCGGCTTGTGGTGATGTTGTGATGTACCTCGGCGAAGTGTGGAACAACTGTGTGGTCTCGGCAGCGTTTCAGGAAGGCTAAAGTGCATAGAGCACTAGCTCTCTTGGTCTGTAGACGTTCATATCGTCGTAGTTTCTTGTAGGTATCCTCCCCGTAGAGGTGATTAATGTAGGATTTGAAGCTTTCACGGCGAACGTTAGTGATAACAGCTTCACGGGTGATCAGCCGTGTTAAACTTAAAAAGGTCGAGCTTTCGGCCATTATACTCTCCATGGCCATCTTCAGGACTAAAATGATGGAAAATTCCAGGAGGAGGAGTCCAGGAGTGAGTACAAGTCGTCTGGGTTAACCCAGGCGGGTGGTAAGGTGGCCACGGTACCTATCCGTTTAAATACGGATTTACCCGTGTGGTGGTATAGGTTGGTATATGTAACAGGCTTTTTTTGTCTTTGTATGTCTGATGGTGCAGGGTGGGTTCCTGTGTTGTCACTGGCGGCGGGATCTGTCGGATCTTGGATGTCTAGCCATCCAAGCGACCATTTCCCTACTGCTTACTTCGTCAGCCTTGGCCGGCGAGCAATGCAGTGCCAGTGACAGGAAACCGAGGGGAATAGGTGATAGGTGTGGAGGATGATGAAGGCAAAGCGGTACCTACCAGCCAAGGGCGTCCTTGGGCAGACGGTAGCTCTGTCTCCGCCTAGGGAGGCGATGGTCATATTGCCCCAGGCTGTTCACCAGCTGGTTTGGGTGAGGTATGAGTTTGTCATACATTGTGCGAGTCCTGTCCCGCACTACGTCCACAATGTATGGGATGCCGGAGTGAGTGTGAAGGATGTGTGATGGAAACCTACGATCGGTACCGTAGATCATCCTAAGCGCCCTATTCTGCACGGTCTGCAGCCTGCGGATGGTGGAACGAGCCACCGTACCCCAGACCTCGCACCCGTACAGGATCAGGGGCGGGACGATCGCACGGTACAAGCGTAGTTTCAGGTATGTGGGCATGGTTGATTGGAGTATGGGATATAGCTGTCTCAGGGCGCCATGTCCCTGACCGGCCTTTGTTTTGACATGTGGAGTGAAGGTTAGACCACGGTCAAGTAGTACCCCCAGGTATTTGGCAGAGTTAACCCAAGGGATTCTTCTCCGCCGCATTGCCAGGGATACACCCGGCCGCCAGTTTCGAACTTTGCCCAGTAGTAGAGCTTGGCTCTTCTGCGGGCTAATGGCCATTCTCCACTGTTCACTCCACCTGCCGATAGCGTCGAGCTGTCGCTGAAGTGGAGGGAAGCAGTACCGAACATTTTTGTTCTGTGCCAGTATGAGGACATCGTCAGCATACTGGCACGTAACAGTATGCGGTTCCACGGGTAGGTCAGACATGTAGGCAGCAAAGAGCAACGGCGATAGCACGCTACCCTCCGGAACTCCAGCCGCTATGGGTCTGACCGAGGACAACCTCCCCTCCACCCGCACCCGAAAAGAGCGATCCCGAAGGAAGCTACCAATCAGGGTGAGGTAGGGGGGAGGGATTTCAGCCTCTCTGAGTTTGTACAGTAACCCCTGGTGCCATGTGGTTGCAAAGGCTTTTTCTACATCCAGAAGCACCGCGACTGTTTTGAAGTTTTCCTGGAAGCCCAGGGCAACCTTCTCAACCAGCCGCAGCAGCTGTAGTGTAGTGGAATGTCCATGACGGAAACCGAACTGATGATCCGGGATAAGTTGCCTTTCCTCGAAGAGAGGAGTGAGGCGGGATAGGAATAATCGTTCAAAGATTTTTGAAACGATAGGTAATAGGCTTATGGAACGGTAATTGGAAGGGAAAACCGGGTCCTTGCCGGGCTTCAAAATGCAGACCACCCTCGCCTCCTTCCAACAAGTTGGAAAGTGACGAAGCTGCAGACATGCATTATAAATCCTCGTCAGGTGGACTACGGCCTTTCGGGGAAGGTGCTGGAGCATGGGCGCCGTGACGCCATCATGACCAGGGGATTTGCCAGGTTTTAATCTTCTGATTTCAGAAGCTACCTGTCTTGGGGTGACTAAGGGGATTTGGATCTCTGCGCGTGGCGGCGGAGGTGCCTCATAGAGGTAATCTACCGTCGCCTCCACGAGTTCAGTAAAGTCTTCGTCCTGGACATCTTCCCGGGGTTCGAATTGGGACTCTAGATGGTCTGCGAAAGCCGTGGCTTTCTCTTGGGGCTCAAAAGAGAGTCTCCCGCGAGTGCCATGTAGAGGATGCTGATGTGCATTTTTGTCCTTTCTAAGGGACCTAATTATCCGCCATGGTTGTTTCTCGGATAGGTCTACGTTTGCCATCGTGTTTTCCCAGGCTGTTTTGCGGTGTAAACGCAGCAGGCGTCGTGACAGGGACTTGAACCGCTGGTAGACGGCCTGTATCCTGGGATGGCGGAAACGCTGCCAGAGCCTTCGGACAGTTGCTTTGGCTTTGAGCAACTGTCTGAGTTCGATGGGAATGGTGCGAGGGTTAGGTATGTCGGATGGAATGCAGTGCGTGTGGGCACGCACTACATCCCGGATGTGTTGGGAGAATGCCGTGGCTGCCGCCTCCAGTGTATCGATAGAATCGACACGCGGACGCGGGTCCACAGACTGGTTGAGTTCATGGATGGCTGCATCCCAGTCGACCTCGTATGTCCAGTCTGGAGTGACCAGAGCTGGCAGGTCAATGTTGGAATCCACCAAGACAGGGTCATGGTCGGAGTCCAGTTCATTGACCGCTGAGAGGTCTAGATGAAAAGGGATGTTTTTGGTGACCATGATATCGAGCACATCTGGCCTCCCTCGTGCCGGATGGAACGTAGGTCCTCTCGGTCCATGCGCAAGAATGCTTGGGTTACCGCTGATCAGGCGGTAGAGCCCTCGCCCCTTGGCATTGGTAGCGCGGCTATGCCAATGTGCATGCTTAGCGTTGAGGTCGCCGGCGATGCAAACCGCAGGATGCAGGTTCAGGAGGGTGTTAATATCAGCTTCTCCTCAGTTCCCAAATATATACTATGGTTAGGTTGTGTTGTCCGAACCAATGCGCGGGTGATGGTTTCTGATTGGGCCTGCTGTAGGCTCGGCTGCAGTGTTTTCCCGCGGGTACGAAATTTGTGCAGTGTGTCTGATGGCTATAGTCCACGCGGAACTTAGTTTGAGTCCGCCCTCTCTGTTGAAATTGTGGGGGTGTAATTTGATGTGGATGGCCTCCTTGATGAGTCTGTCCCAGTAATTTTCTGCGTGTTCTAGTATTTTTGTGTCTTGGAAATTGATTTTGTGGACCTGTTCTATGCAGTGTTGGGCTACTGCTGATTTTTCGGGCTGGAGAAGTCTGATGCTCCGTTGATGTTCTTTGCATCTTTCCTCTATCGTGCGTCCTGTTTGACCCACATACACCTTACCACACTCACACGGAATCCTGTATATTCCCGGGACCTTAAGCCCAAGTGGGTCTTTCACCGGCCTGAGGAGTTGTCGGATCTTCTTAGGGGGCGTGAAGAAGGTTTTGATATAATGTCTCGCGAGTATACGGGAAACCTTGTTGGAGACAGAGCCGTAGAAAGGTATGTAGGCCTTCTCTTGAGGGCTATCCTTCCCTTGCGTGAGCAGTAGCGGGTTCTTCCTGCTGCGTTCTACTTTCCTACGGGTCTCATTGATGTCCTGGTTGCTATACCCATTCTTGCGTAGGGTATCCTGTAAGTATTGAAGTTCTAGGTGTATGTGGTCCTTGTCTGCTATGTCAAACGCTCGGTGAAACAGAGTGGAAATTATTGTTTTCTTCTGAGAGGGATGATGGTGGCTGGTGGCATCCAAGTATCTGTTGGTGTGTGTGGGCTTCCTGTAGACCGTGTGTCCCAGGCTGCCATCCGGTTTTTTGTACACTAGAACATCCAGGAAGGGAAGGGAGTTGTCGTTCTCCACTTCCATGGTGAATTTAATATTAGTATGCAGGCTATTGAGATGGTCGAGAAAAAAGCCAAGTTTTTCTGTCCCGTGTGGCCAGATGACGAAAGTGTCGTCGACGTATCTGTAGAAAGCTTTTGGTTTGTGTGTAGCGGTGTCCAGTGCGGTGTGTTCAAAGTTTTCCATGAAGAAATTGGCAATGGCCAGTGATAATGGTGAGCCCATGGCCACTCCGTCAGTTTGTTCGTAAAACTGGTCGTTGTAGCAGAAGTAGGTGGACGTGAGCGTGTGTCTGAAGAGTTGTGTGATGTCCTCCGGAAATTGTTCCGCTATGAGAAGTAGTGAGTCTTCTAGAGGCACTCTGGTGAAGAGGGATTCAACGTCGAAACTCACCAAGATATCCCCCGGGTCCAATCTCATGGTTGAGATCTTTTGTACGAAGTGGCTGGAGTTATTGATGTGATGGTGACAGGCGCCCACTAGTGGATTCAATAGAGTGGTGAGGTGTTTGGCCAGCTGGTATGTGGGTGAGTTAATAGCACTTACAATGGGTCGGAGTGGTATTGTAGGTTTGTGGATTTTCGGAAGTCCGTAGAGTCTGGGTGGAGTGGCTGAGTGCGGGATGATGGTTTTTTGGGCTTCGGTGGTTAGGCTGGAGTGTTTGATGAACTCGGTGGTGATCTTGGTGATCCTGGCCGTCGGGTCCTTGTCAAGTTTCTTGAAGGAAGAGTCTTCGAGTAGAAGTTTAATTTTCCGGTCGTAATCTGTGGTTTCCATAATCACCGTGGCATTGCCCTTATCTGCTGGAAGTACTGTTAGGGACGCGTCTTGTCGTAGTGTTTTTAGTGCTCTGGATTCTGCAGAAGAAATGTTTGATCTTGGTTTCTTAGCTTTCATCAATGTGAGACTGACTTCTGTTCGTATTTCCTCGGCTACGTCCGCCGGAAGGCGGCTTAATGCTTGCTCTGTGCCACTGATGTTTAACACGGCTGATCACCCGTGAAGCTGTTAATACACATTTTGACTGCACATTCTAGAAATATACCTCAAAACATACACATTTTGATTGTATATACCAGAGATGCACATCAAAACATACACATTTTCATTGTACATTCATGAACTGTACCACAAAACATACACATTTTCAGTGTACATTCAAGAAATGTACATCAAAACATACACATTTTCAGGGTACATTCAAGAAATGTACATAAAAACATACACATTTTCATTGTACATTCAAGTAATGTAGATCAAAACATACACATTTTCATTGTATATTCAAGAAATGTACATCAAAACATACACATTTTCATTGTACACTCAAGAAATGTACATCAAAACATACACATTTTTATTGTACACTCAAGAAATGTACATCAAAACATACACTCTTTCATTGTACATTCAAGAAATGTATATCAAAACATACACATTTTCATTGTACATTCAAGAAATGTACATCAAAACATACACATTTTCAGTGTACATTCAAGAAATGTATAACAAAAAATACACATTTTCTGTGTACATTCAAGAAATGTACATCAAAACAAACACATTTTCATTGTACACTAAAGAAATGTATATCAAAACATACACATTTTCATTGTACATTCAATAAATATACATCAAAACATACACATTTTCAGTGTACATTCATGAAATGTACATCAAAACACACACATTTTCATTGTATATACAAGAAATGTACATCAAAACTTACACATTTTCATTGTACACTAAAGAAATGTACATCAAAACATACACATTTTCAGTGTACATTCAAGAAATGTACATCAAAACATACACATTGTCACTGTACATTCAAGAAATGTAGATCAAAACATACACATTTTCATTGTACATTCAAGAAATGTACATCAAAACATACACATTTTCATTGTACACTCAAGGAATGTACATCAAAACATACACATTTTTATTGTACACTCAAGAAATGTACATCAAAACATACACTTTTTCATTGTGCATTCAAGAAATGTATATCAAAACATACACATTTTCATTGTACATTCAAGAAATGTACATCAAAACATACACATTTTCAGTGTACATTCAAGAAATGTATAACAAAAAATACACATTTTCAGTGTACTATCAAGAAATGTACATCAAAACATACACATTTTCATTGTACACTCAAGAAATGTACATCAAAACATACACATTTTCATTGTACATTCAAGAAATGTACATCAAAACATACACTTTTCATTGTTTACTCAAGAAATGTACATCAAAACATACACATTTTCATTGTACATTCAAGAAATGTACATCAAAGCATACACATTTTCATTGTACACTCAAGAAATGTAATTCAAAACATACACATTTTCAGTGTACATTCAAGAAATGTACATCAAAACATACACATTGTCACTGTACATTCAAGAAATGTAGATCAAAACATACACATTTTCATTGTACATTCAAGAAATGTACATCAAAACATACACATTTTCATTGTACACTCAAGGAATGTACATCAAAACATACACATTTTTATTGTACACTCAAGAAATGTACATCAAAACATACACTTTTTCATTGTGCATTCAAGAAATGTATATCAAAACATACACATTTTCATTGTACATTCAAGAAATGTACATCAAAACATACACATTTTCAGTGTACATTCAAGAAATGTATAACAAAAAATACACATTTTCAGTGTACTATCAAGAAATGTACATCAAAACATACACATTTTCATTGTACACTCAAGAAATGTACATCAAAACATACACATTTTCATTGTACATTCAAGAAATGTACATCAAAACATACACTTTTCATTGTTTACTCAAGAAATGTACATCAAAACATACACATTTTCATTGTACATTCAAGAAATGTACATCAAAGCATACACATTTTCATTGTACACTCAAGAAATGTAATTCAAAACATACACATTTTCAGTGTACATTCAAGAAATGTATATCAAAACATACACATTTTCAGTGTACATTCAAGAAATGTATATCAAAACATACACATTTTCATTGTACATTCAAGAAATGTACATCGAAACATACACATTTTTATCGTACACTCAAGAAATGTACATCAAAACATACACTTTTTCATTGTACATTCAAGAAATGTATATCAAAACATACACATTTTCATTGTACATTCAAGAAATGTACATCAAAACATACACATTTTCAGTGTACATTCAAGAAATGTATAACAAAAAATACACATTTTCAGTGTACATTCAAGAAATGTATAACAAAAAATGCACATTTTCATTGTACACTCAAGAAAAGTACATCAAAACATACACATTTTCAGTGAACATTCATGAAATGTATATCAAAACATACACATTTTCATTGTACATTCCAGAAATGTACATCAAAACATACACATTTTCAGTGTCCATTCAAGAAATGTACATCAAAACATATACATTTTTATTGTATATACAAGAAATGTACATCAAAACATACACATTTTCAGTGTACATTCAAGAAATGTACATGAAAACATATACATTTTCATTGTACATTCAAGAAATGTATGTCAAAACATACACATTTTCAGATTACATTCAAGAAATGTACATCAAATCATACACATTTTCATTGTATACACAAGAAATGTACATCAAAACATACACATCTTCATTGTACACTAAAGAAATGTACATCAAAACATACACACTTTCAGTGTACATTCAAGAAATGTACATCAAAACATACACATTTTCATTGTACATTCAAGAAATGTACATCAAAACATACACATTTTCATTGTACATTCAAGAAATGTACATCAAAACATACACATTTTCATTGTACCTCAAGAAATCTACATCAAAACATACACATTTTCATTGTACACTCAAGAAATGTACATCAAAACATACACATTTTCATTGTACATTCAAGAAATGTATATCAAAACATACACATTTTCATTGTACATTCAAGAAATGTACATCAAAACATACACATTTTCATTGTACATTCAAGAAATGTACAACAAAACATACACATTTTCATTGTACATTCAAGGAATGTACATCAAAACATACACATTTTCATTGTACATTCAAGAAATGTACATCAAAACACACACATTTTCATTGTACACTCAAGAAATGTACATCAAAACATACACATTTTGAGTGTACATTCAAGAGATATACATCAAAACATGCACATTTTCATTGTATATACCAGAAATGTACATCAAAACATACACATTTTCATTGTATATACAAGAAATGTAAAGCAAAAGATACACATTTTCATTGTATATACCAGAAATGTACATCAAAACATACACATTTTCAGTGTACATTCAAGAAATGTACATGAAAACATATACATTTTCATTGTACATTCAAGAAATGTATGTCAAAACATACACATTTTCAGATTGCATTCAAGAAATGTACATCAAAGCATACACATTTTCATTGTATATACAAGAAATGTACATCAAAACATACACATCTTCATTGTACACTAAAGAAATGTACATCAAAACATACACACTTTCAGTGTACATTCAAGAAATGTACATCAAAACATACACATTTTCATTGTACATTCAAGAAATGTACATCAAAACATACACATTTTCATTGTACATTCAAGAAATGTACATCAAAACATACACATTTTCATTGTACCTCAAGAAATCTACATCAAAACATACACATTTTCATTGTACACTCAAAAATGTACATCAAAACATACACATTTTCATTCTACATTCAAGAAATGTATATCAAAACATACACATTTTCATTGTACATTCAAGAAATGTACATCAAAACATACACATTTTCATTGTACATTCAAGAAATGTATAACAAAACATACACATTTTTATTGTACATTCAAGGAATGTACATCAAAACATACACATTTTCATTCTACATTCAAGAAATGTACATCAAAACACACACATTTTCATTGTACACTCAAGAAATGTACATCAAAACATACACATTTTGAGTGTACATTCAAGAGATATACATCAAAACATGCACATTTTCATTGTATATACCAGAAATGTACATCAAAACATACACATTTTCATTGTATATACAAGAAATGTAAAGCAAAAGATACACATTTTCATTGTATATACCAGAAATGTACATCAAAACATACACATTTTCAGTGTACATTCAAGAAATGTACATGAAAACATATACATTTTCATTGTACATTCAAGAAATGTATGTCAAAACATACACATTTTCAGATTGCATTCAAGAAATGTACATCAAAGCATACACATTTTCATTGTATATACAAGAAATGTACATCAAAACATACACATCTTCATTGTACACTAAAGAAATGTACATCAAAACATACACACTTTCAGTGTACATTCAAGAAATGTACATCAAAACATACACATTTTCATTGTACATTCAAGAAATGTACATCAAAACATACACATTTTCATTGTACATTCAAGAAATGTACATCAAAACATACACATTTTCATTGTACCTCAAGAAATCTACATCAAAACATACACATTTTCATTGTACACTCAAAAATGTACATCAAAACATACACATTTTCATTCTACATTCAAGAAATGTATATCAAAACATACACATTTTCATTGTACATTCAAGAAATGTACATCAAAACATACACATTTTCATTGTACATTCAAGAAATGTATAACAAAACATACACATTTTTATTGTACATTCAAGGAATGTACATCAAAACATACACATTTTCATTCTACATTCAAGAAATGTACATCAAAACACACACATTTTCATTGTACACTCAAGAAATGTACATCAAAACATACACATTTTGAGTGTACATTCAAGAGATATACATCAAAACATGCACATTTTCATTGTATATACCAGAAATGTACATCAAAACATACACATTTTCATTGTATATACAAGAAATGTAAAGCAAAAGATACACATTTTCATTGTATATACCAGAAATGTACATCAAAACATACACATTTTCATTGTATATGCCAGAACTGTACATCAAAACATATACATTTTCATTGTGCATTCAAGAAATGTACATCAAAACATACACATTTTCATTGTACACTCAAGAAATGTACATCAAAACATACACATTTTCAGTGTACATTCAAGAAATGTACATCAAAAACTACACATTTTCATTGTATATTCAAGAAATGTACATCAAAACATACACATTTTCATTGTATATACCAGAAATGTACATCAAAACATACACATTTTCATTGTACATTCAAGAAATGTACATCAAAACATACACATTTTGACTGCACATTCTAGAAATATACATCAAAACATACACATTTTCATTGTATATACCAGAAATGCACAACAAAACATACACATTTTCATTGTACATTCAAGAACTGTACATCAAAACATACACATTTTCAGTGTACATTCAAGAAATGTACATCAAAACATACACATTTTCAGTGTACATTCAAGAAATGTACATCAAAACATACACATTTTCATTGTATATACAAGAAATGTACATCAAAACATACACATTTTCATTGTATATACAAGAAATGTATATCAAAAATACACATTTTCAGTGTACATTCAAGAAATGTACATCAAAACATACACATTTTCATTGTATATACAAATAATGTACATCAAAACATACACATTTTCAGTGTACATTCAAGAAATGTACATCAAGACATACACATTTTCATTGTACATTCAAGAAATGTATATCAAAACATACACATTTTCAATGTACATTCAAGAAATGTACATCAAAACATACACATTTTCATTGTATATACAAGAAATGTACATCAAAACATACACATTTTCAGTATACATTCAAGAAATGTACATGAAAACATACACATTTTCATTGTACACTCAAGAAATGTACATCAAAACATACACATTTTCATTGTACACTCAAGAAATGTACATCAAAACACACATTTTCATTGTATATACAAGAAATGTACATCAAAACATACACATTTTCTGTATACATTCAAGAAATGTACATCAAAACATACACATTTTCACTGTATATACAAGAAATGTACATCAAAACATACACATTTTGATTGTATATACCAGAGATGCACATCAAAACATACACATTTACAGTGTACATTCAAGAAATGTCCATCAAAACATACACATTTTCATTGTATATACAAGAAATGTACATCAAACCATACACATTTTCAGTGTACATTCAAGAAATGTACATCAAAACATATACATTTTCATTGTATATACAAGAAATGTACATCAAAACATACACATTTTCAGTGTACATTAGAGAAATGTACATGAAAACATACACATTTTCAGATTACATTCAAGAAATGTACATCAAAGCATACACATTTTCATTGTATATACAAGAAATGTACATCAAAACATACACATATTCACTGTACACTAAAGAAATGTACATCAAAACATACACACTTTCAGTGTACATTCAAGAAATGTACATAAAAACATACACATTTACATTGTACATTCAAGAAGTGTACATCAAAACATACACATTTTCATTCTACATTCAAGGAATGTACCTCAAAACATACACATTTTCATTGTACATTCAAGAAATGTACATCAAAACACACATTTTCATTGTACACTCAAGAAATGTACATCAAAACATACACATTTTGAGTGTATATTCAAGAGATATACATCAAAACATGCACATTTTCGTTGTATATACCAGAAATGTACATCAAAACATACACATTTTCATTGTATATACAAGAAATGTATATCAAAACATACACATTTTCATTGTACATTCAAGAAATGTACATCAAAACATACACATTTTCATTGTACACTCAAGAAATGTACATCAAAACATACACATTTTCAGTGTACATTCAAGAAATGTACATCAAAAACTACACATTTTCATTTTATATTCAAGGAATGTACATCAAAACATACACATTTTCATTGTATATACCAGAAATGTACATCAAAACATACACATTTTCATTGTACATTCAAGAAATGTACATCAAAACATACACATTTTGACTGCACATTCTAGAAATATACATCAAAACATACACATTTTGATTGTATATACCAGAAATGTACATCAAAACATACACACTTTCATTGTACATTCAAGAAATGTACATCAAAACATACACATTTTCATTGTATATACCAGAAATGTACATCAAAACATACACATTTTCATTGTACATTCAAGAAATGTACATAAAAACATACACATTTTCATTGTATATACCAGAAATGTACATCAAAACATACACTTTTTCATTGTACATTCAAGAAATGTACATCAAAACATACACATTTTGACTGCACATTCTAGAAATATGCATCAAAACATACACATTTTGATTGTATATACCAGAGATGCACATCAAAACATACACATTTTCATTGTACATTCATGAACTGTACCACAAAACATACACATTTTCAGTGTACCTTCAAGAAATGTACATCAAAACATACACATTTTTATTGTACACTCAAGAAATGTACATCAAAACATACACTCTTTCATTGTACATTCAAGAAATGTATATCAAAACATACACATTTTCATTGTACACTCAAGAAATGTACATCAAAACATACACATTTTCATTGTACACTCAAGAAATGTACATCAAAACACACATTTTCATTGTATATACAAGAAATGTACATCAAAACATACACATTTTCTGTATACATTCAAGAAATGTACATCAAAACATACACATTTTCACTGTATATACAAGAAATGTACATCAAAACATACACATTTTCATTGTATATACAAGAAATGTATATCAAAACATACACATTTACAGTGTACATTCAAGAAATGTCCATCAAAACATACACATTTTCATTGTATATACAAGAAATGTACATCAAACCATACACATTTTCAGTGTACATTCAAGAAATGTACATCAAAACATATACATTTTCATTGTATATACAAGAAATGTACATCAAAACATACACATTTTCAGTGTACATTAGAGAAATGTACATGAAAACATACACATTTTCAGATTACATTCAAGAAATGTACATCAAAGCATACACATTTTCATTGTATATACAAGAAATGTACATCAAAACATACACATATTCACTGTACACTAAAGAAATGTACATCAAAACATACACACTTTCAGTGTACATTCAAGAAATGTACATAAAAACATACACATTTACATTGTACATTCAAGAAGTGTACATCAAAACATACACATTTTCATTCTACATTCAAGGAATGTACCTCAAAACATACACATTTTCATTGTACATTCAAGAAATGTACATCAAAACACACATTTTCATTGTACACTCAAGAAATGTACATCAAAACATACACATTTTGAGTGTATATTCAAGAGATATACATCAAAACATGCACATTTTCATTGTATATACCAGAAATGTACATCAAAACATACACATTTTCATTGTATATACAAGAAATGTATATCAAAACATACACATTTTCATTGTACATTCAAGAAATGTACATCAAAACATACACATTTTCATTGTACACTCAAGAAATGTACATCAAAACATACACATTTTCAGTGTACATTCAAGAAATGTACATCAAAAACTACACATTTTCATTTTATATTCAAGGAATGTACATCAAAACATACACATTTTCATTGTATATACCAGAAATGTACATCAAAACATACACATTTTCATTGTACATTCAAGAAATGTACATCAAAACATACACATTTTGACTGCACATTCTAGAAATATACATCAAAACATACACATTTTGATTGTATATACCAGAAATGTACATCAAAACATACACACTTTCATTGTACATTCAAGAAATGTACATCAAAACATACACATTTTCATTGTATATACCAGAAATGTACATCAAAACATACACATTTTCATTGTACATTCAAGAAATGTACATCAAAACATACACATTTTCATTGTATATACCAGAAATGTACATCAAAACATACACATTTTCATTGTACATTCAAGAAATGTACATCAAAACATACACATTTTGACTGCACATTCTAGAAATATACATCAAAACATACACATTTTGATTGTATATACCAGAGATGCACATCAAAACATACACATTTTCATTGTACATTCATGAACTGTACCACAAAACATACACATTTTCAGTGTACATTCAAGAAATGTACATCAAAACATACACATTTTCAGGGTACATTCAAGAAATGTACATAAAAACATACACATTTTCATTGTACATTCAAGAAATGTAGATCAAAACATACACATTTTCATTGTATATTCAAGAAATGTACATCAAAACATACACATTTTCATTGTACACTCAAGAAATGTACATCAAAACATACACATTTTCATTGTACATTCAAGAAATGTACATCAAAACATACACATTTTCAGTGTACATTCAAGAAATGTATAACAAAAAATACACATTTTCTGTGTACATTCAAGAAATGTACATCAAAACAAACACATTTTCATTGTACACTAAAGAAATGTATATCAAAACATACACATTTTCATTGTACATTCAATAAATATACATCAAAACATACACATTTTCAGTGTACATTCATGAAATGTACATCAAAACATACACATTTTCATTGTATATACAAGAAATGTACATCAAAACTTACACATTTTCATTGTACACTAAAGAAATGTACATCAAAACATACACATTTTCAGTGTACATTCAAGAAATGTACATCAAAACATACACATTGTCACTGTACATTCAAGAAATGTAGATCAAAACATACACATTTTCATTGTACATTCAAGAAATGTACATCAAAACATACACATTTTCATTGTACACTCAAGGAATGTACATCAAAACATACACATTTTTATTGTACACTCAAGAAATGTACATCAAAACATACACTTTTTCATTGTGCATTCAAGAAATGTATATCAAAACATACACATTTTCATTGTACATTCAAGAAATGTACATCAAAACATACACATTTTCTGTGTACATTCAGGAAATGTATAACAAAAAATACACATTTTCAGTGTACATTCAAGAAATGTACATCAAAACATACACATTTTCATTGTACATTCAAGAAATGTACATCAAAGCATACACATTTTCATTGTTTACTCAAGAAATGTACATCAAAACATACACATTTTCATTGTACATTCAAGAAATGTACATCAAAGCATACACATTTTCATTGTACACTCAAGAAATGTACTTCAAAACATACACATTTTCAGTGTACATTCAAGAAATGTATATCAAAACATACACATTTTCATTGTACATTCAAGAAATGTATATCAAAACATACACATTTTCATTGTACATTCAAGAAATGTACATCAAAACATACACATTTTCATTGTACATTCAAGAAATGTACAACAAAACATACACATTTTCATTGTACATTCAAGGAATGTACATCAAAACCTACACATTTTCATTGTACATTCAAGAAATGTACATCAAAACACACACATTTTCATTGTACACTCAAGAAATGTACATCAAAACATACACATTTTGAGTGTACATTCAAGAGATATACATCAAAACATGCACATTTTCATTGTATATACCAGAAATGTACATCAAAACATACACATTTTCATTGTATATACAAGAAATGTAAAGCAAAAGATACACATTTTCATTGTATATACCAGAAATGTACATCAAAACATACACATTTTCAGTGTACATTCAAGAAATGTACATGAAAACATATACATTTTCATTGTACATTCAAGAAATGTATGTCAAAACATACACATTTTCACATTACATTCAAGAAATGTACATCAAAGCATACACATTTTCATTGTATATACAAGAAATGTACATCAAAACATACACATCTTCATTGTACACTAAAGAAATGTACATCAAAACATACACACTTTCAGTGTACATTCAAGAAATGTACATCAAAACATACACATTTTCATTGTACATTCAAGAAATGTACATCAAAACATACACATTTTCATTGTACATTCAAGAAATGTACATCAAAACATACACATTTTCATTGTACCTCAAGAAATCTACATCAAAACATACACATTTTCATTGTACATTCAAGAAATGTATATCAAAACATACACATTTTCATTGTACATTCAAGAAATGTATATCAAAACATACACATTTTCATTGTACATTCAAGAAATGTACATCAAAACATACACATTTTCATTGTACATTCAAGAAATGTATAACAAAACATACACATTTTTATTGTACATTCAAGGAATGTACATCAAAACATACACATTTTCATTCTACATTCAAGAAATGTACATCAAAACACACACATTTTCATTGTACACTCAAGAAATGTACATCAAAACATACACATTTTGAGTGTACATTCAAGAGATATACATCAAAACATGCACATTTTCATTGTATATACCAGAAATGTACATCAAAACATACACATTTTCATTGTATATACAAGAAATGTAAAGCAAAAGATACATATTTTCATTGTATATACCAGAAATGTACATCAAAACATACACATTTTCATTGTATATACCAGAACTGTACATCAAAACATATACATTTTCATTGTGCATTCAAGAAATGTACATCAAAACATACACATTTTCATTGTACACTCAAGAAATGTACATCAAAACATACACATTTTCAGTGTACATTCAAGAAATGTACATCAAAAACTACACATTTTCATTGTATATTCAAGAAATGTACATCAAAACATACACATTTTCATTGTATATACCAGAAATGTACATCAAAACATACACATTTTCATTGTACATTCAAGAAATGTACATCAAAACATACACATTTTGACTGCACATTCTAGAAATATACATCAAAACATACACATTTTCATTATATATACCAGAAATGCACAACAAAACATACACATTTTCATTGTACATTCAAGAACTGTACATCAAAACATACACATTTTCAGTGTACATTCAAGAAATGTACATCAAAACATACACATTTTCAGTGTACATTCAAGAAATGTACATCAAAACATACACATTTTCATTGTATATACAAGAAATGTACATCAAAACATACACATTTTCATTGTATATACAAGAAATGTATATCAAAAATACACATTTTCAGTGTACATTCAAGAAATGTACATCAAAACATACACATTTTGAGTGTACATTCAAGAGATATACATCAAAACATGCACATTTTCATTGTATATACCAGAAATGTACATCAAAACATACACATTTTCATTGTATATACAAGAAATGTAAAGCAAAAGATACACATTTTCATTGTATATACCAGAAATGTACATCAAAACATACACATTTTCATTGTACACTCAAGAAATGTACATCAAAACATACACATTTTCAGTGTACATTCAAGAAATGTACATCAAAAACTACACATTTTCATTGTATATTCAAGAAATGTACATCAAAACATACACATTTTCATTGTATATACCAGAAATGTACATCAAAACATACACATTTTCATTGTACATTCAAGAAATGTACATCAAAACATACACATTTTGACTGCACATTCTAGAAATATACATCAAAACATACACATTTTCATTATATATACCAGAAATGCACAACAAAACATACACATTTTCATTGTACATTCAAGAACTGTACATCAAAACATACACATTTTCAGTGTACATTCAAGAAATGTACATCAAAACATACACATTTTCAGTGTACATTCAAGAAATGTACATCAAAACATACACATTTTCATTGTATATACAAGAAATGTACATCAAAACATACACATTTTCATTGTATATACAAGAAATGTATATCAAAAATACACATTTTCAGTGTACATTCAAGAAATGTACATCAAAACATACACATTTTCATTGTATATACAAATAATGTACATCAAAACATACACATTTTCAGTGTACATTCAGGAAATGTACATCAAGACATACACATTTTCATTGTACATTCAAGAAATGTATATCAAAACATACACATTTTCAATGTACATTCAAGAAATGTACATCAAAACATACACATTTTCATTGTATATACAAGAAATGTACATCAAAACATACACATTTTCAGTATACATTCAAGAAATGTACATGAAAACATACACATTTTCATTGTACACTCAAGAAATGTACATCAAAACATACACATTTTCATTGTACACTCAAGAAATGTACATCAAAACACACATTTTCATTGTATATACAAGAAATGTACATCAAAACATACACATTTTCTGTATACATTCAAGAAATGTACATCAAAACATACACATTTTCACTGTATATACAAGAAATGTACATCAAAACATACACATTTTCATTGTATATACAAGAAATGTATATCAAAACATACACATTTACAGTGTACATTCAAGAAATGTACATCAAAACATACACTTTTTCATTGTATATACAAGAAATGTACATCAAACCATACACATTTTCAGTGTACATTCAAGAAATGTACATCAAAACATATACATTTTCATTGTATATACAAGAAATGTACATCAAAACACACACATTTTCAGTGTACATTAGAGAAATGTACATGAAAACATACACATTTTCAGATTACATTCAAGAAATGTACATCAAAGCATACACATTTTCATTGTATATACAAGAAATGTACATCAAAACATACACATATTCACTGTACACTAAAGAAATGTACATCAAAACATACACACTTTCAGTGTACATTCAAGAAATGTACATAAAAACATACACATTTACATTGTACATTCAAGAAGTGTACATCAAAACATACACATTTTCATTCTACATTCAAGGAATGTACCTCAAAACATACACATTTTCATTGTACATTCAAGAAATGTACATCAAAACACACATTTTCATTGTACACTCAAGAAATGTACATCAAAACATACACATTTTGAGTGTATATTCAAGAGATATACATCAAAACATGCACATTTTCATTGTATATACCAGAAATGTACATCAAAACATACACATTTTCATTGTATATACAAGAAATGTATATCAAAACATACACATTTTCATTGTACATTCAAGAAATGTACATCAAAACATACACATTTTCATTGTACACTCAAGAAATGTACATCAAAACATACACATTTTCAGTGTACATTCAAGAAATGTACATCAAAAACTACACATTTTCATTTTATATTCAAGGAATGTATATCAAAACATACACATTTTCATTGTATATACCAGAAATGTACATCAAAACATACACATTTTCATTGTACATTAAAGAAATGTACATCAAAACATACACATTTTGACTGCACATTCTAGAAATATACATCAAAACATACACATTTTGATTGTATATACCAGAAATGTACATCAAAACATACACATTTTCATTGTACATTCAAGAAATGTACATCAACACATACACATTTTCATTGTATATACCAGAAATGTACATCAAAACATACACATTTTCATTGTACATTCAAGAAATGTACATCAAAACATACACATTTTCATTGTATATACCAGAAATGTACATCAAAACATACACATTTTCATTGTACATTCAAGAAATGTACATCAAAACATACACATTTTGACTGCACATTCTAGAAATATACATCAAAACATACACATTTTTATTGTATATACCAGAGATGCACATCAAAACATACACATTTTCATTGTACATTCATGAACTGTACCACAAAACATACACATTTTCAGTGTACATTCAAGAAATGTACATCAAAACATACACATTTTCAGGGTACATTCAAGAAATGTACGTAAAAACATACACATTTTCATTGTACATTCAAGAAATGTAGATCAAAACATACACATTTTCATTGTATATTCAAGAAATGTACATCAAAACATACACATTTTCATTGTACACTCAAGAAATGTACATCAAAACATACACATTTTTATTGTACACTCAAGAAGTGTACATCAAAACATACACTCTTTCATTGTACATTCAAGAAATGTATATCAAAACATACACATTTTCATTGTACATTCAAGAAATGTACATCAAAACATACACATTTTCAGTGTACATTCAAGAAATGTATAACAAAAAATACACATTTTCTGTGTACATTCAAGAAATGTACATCAAAACAAACACATTTTCATTGTACACTAAAGAAATGTATATCAAAACATACACATTTTCATTGTACATTCAATAAATATACATCAAAACATACACATTTTCAGTGTACATTCATGAAATGTACATCAAAACATACACATTTTCATTGTATATACAAGAAATGTACATCAAAACTTACACATTTTCATTGTACACTAAAGAAATGTACATCAAAACATACACATTTTCAGTGTACATTCAAGAAATGTACATCAAAACATACACATTGTCACTGTACATTCAAGAAATGTAGATCAAAACATACACATTTTCATTGTACATTCAAGAAATGTACATCAAAACATACACATTTTCATTGTACACTCAAGGAATGTACATCAAAACATACACATTTTTATTGTACACTCAAGAAATGTACATCAAAACATACACTTTTTCATTGTGCATTCAAGAAATGTATATCAAAACATACACATTTTCATTGTACATTCAAGAAATGTACATCAAAACATACACATTTTCAGTGTACATTCAAGAAATGTATAACAAAAAATACACCTTTTCAGTGTACATTCAAGAAATGTACATCAAAACATACACATTTTCATTGTACACTCAAGAAATGTACATCAAAACATACACATTTTCATTGTACATTCCAGAAATGTACATCAAAACATACACATTTTCATTGTTTACTCAAGAAATGTACATCAAAACATACACATTTTCATTGTACATTCAAGAAATGTACATCAAAGCATACACATTTTCATTGTACACTCAAGAAATGTACTTCAAAACATACACATTTTCAGTGTACATTCAAGAAATGTATATCAAAACATACCCATTTTCATTGTACATAAAAGAAATGTACATCAAAGCATACACATTTTCATTGTACATTCAAGAGATATACATCAAAACATACACATTTTCATTGTACATTCAAGAAATGTACATCAAAACATACACATTTTCATTGTACACTCAAGAAATGTACATCAAAACATACACACTTTCAGTGTACATTCAAGAAATGTACATCAAAACATACACATTTTCATTGTACCTCAAGAAATCTACATCAAAACATACACATTTTCATTGTACACTCAAGAAATGTACATCAAAACATACACATTTTCATTGTACATTCAAGAAATGTATATCAAAACATACACATTTTCATTATACATTCAAGAAATGTACATCAAAACATACACATTTTGAGTGTACATTCAAGAAATGTACAACAAAACATGCACATTTTCATTGTATATACCAGAAATGTACATCAAAACATACACATTTTCAGTGTACATTCAAGAAATGTACATGAAAACATATACATTTTCATTGTACATTCAAGAAATGTATGTCAAAACATACACATTTTCAGATTACATTCAAGAAATGTACATCAAAGCATACACATTTTCATTGTATATACAAGAAATGTACATCAAAACATACACATCTTCATTGTACACTAAAGAAATGTACATCAAAACATACACACTTTCAGTGTACATTCAAGAAATGTACATCAAAACATACACATTTTCATTGTACATTCAAGAAATGTACATCAAAACATACACAATTTCATTGTACATTCAAGAAATGTACATCAAAACATACACATTTTCATTGTACCTCAAGAAATCTACATCAAAACATACACATTTTCATTGTACACTCAAGAAATGTACATCAAAACATACACATTTTCATTGTACATTCAAGAAATGTATATCAAAACATACACATTTTCATTGTACATTCAAGAAATGTACATCAAAACATACACATTTTCATTGTACATTCAAGAAATGTATAACAAAACATACACATTTTTATTGTACATTCAAGGAATGTACATCAAAACATACACATTTTCATTCTACATTCAAGAAATGTACATCAAAACACACACATTTTCATTGTACACTCAAGAAATGTACATCAAAACATACACATTTTGAGTGTACATTCAAGAGATATACATCAAAACATGCACATTTTCATTGTATATACCAGAAATGTACATCAAAACATACACATTTTCATTGTATTAACAAGAAATGTAAAGCAAAAGATACCATTTTCATTGTATATACCAGAAATGTACATCAAAACATACACATTTTCATTGTATATACCAGAACTGTACATCAAAACATATACATTTTCATTGTGCATTCAAGAAATGTACATCAAAACATACACATTTTCATTGTACACTCAAGAAATGTACATCAAAACATACACATTTTCAGTGTACATTCAAGAAATGTACATCAAAAACTACACATTTTCATTGTATATTCAAGAAATGTACATCAAAGCATACACATTTTCATTGTACCTCAAGAAATCTACATCAAAACATACACATTTTCATTGTACACTCAAGAAATGTACATCAAAACATACACATTTTCATTGTACATTCAAGAAATGTATATCAAAACATACACATTTTCATTGTACATTCAAGAAATGTACATCAAAACATACACATTTTCATTGTACATTCAAGAAATGTATAACAAAACATACACATTTTCATTGTACATTCAAGGAATGTACATCAAAACCTACACATTTTCATTGTACATTCAAGAAATGTACATCAAAACACACACATTTTCATTGTACACTCAAGAAATGTACATCAAAACATACACATTTTGAGTGTACATTCAAGAGATATACATCAAAACATGCACATTTTCATTGTATATACCAGAAATGTACATCAAAACATACACATTTTCATTGTATATACAAGAAATGTAAAGCAAAAGATACACATTTTCATTGTATATACCAGAAATGTACATCAAAACATACACATTTTCAGTGTACATTCAAGAAATGTACATGAAAACATATACATTTTCATTGTACATTCAAGAAATGTATGTCAAAACATACACATTTTCACATTACATTCAAGAAATGTACATCAAAGCATACACATTTTCATTGTATATACAAGAAATGTACATCAAAACATACACATCTTCATTGTACACTAAAGAAATGTACATCAAAACATACACACTTTCAGTGTACATTCAAGAAATGTACATCAAAACATACACATTTTCATTGTACATTCAAGAAATGTACATCAAAACATACACATTTTCATTGTACATTCAAGAAATGTACATCAAAACATACACATTTTCATTGTACCTCAAGAAATCTACATCAAAACATACACATTTTCATTGTACACTCAAAAATGTACATCAAAACATACACATTTTCATTGTACATTCAAGAAATGTATATCAAAACATACACATTTTCATTGTACATTCAAGAAATGTACATCAAAACATACACATTTTCATTGTACATTCAAGAAATGTATAACAAAACATACACATTTTTATTGTACATTCAAGGAATGTACATCAAAACATACACATTTTCATTCTACATTCAAGAAATGTACATCAAAACACACACATTTTCATTGTACACTCAAGTAATGTACATCAAAACATACACATTTTGAGTGTACATTCAAGAGATATACATCAAAACATGCACATTTTCATTGTATATACCAGAAATGTACATCAAAACATACACATTTTCATTGTATATACAAGAAATGTAAAGCAAAAGATACATATTTTCATTGTATATACCAGAAATGTACATCAAAACATACACATTTTCATTGTATATACCAGAACTGTACATCAAAACATATACATTTTCATTGTGCATTCAAGAAATGTACATCAAAACATACACATATTCATTGTACACTCAAGAAATGTACATCAAAACATACACATTTTCAGTGTACATTCAAGAAATGTACATCAAAAACTACACATTTTCATTGTATATTCAAGAAATGTACATCAAAACATACACATTTTCATTGTATATACCAGAAATGTACATCAAAACATACACATTTTCATTGTACATTCAAGAAATGTACATCAAAACATACACATTTTGACTGCACATTCTAGAAATATACATCAAAACATACACATTTTCATTATATATACCAGAAATGCACAACAAAACATACACATTTTCATTGTACATTCAAGAACTGTACATCAAAACATACACATTTTCAGTGTACATTCAAGAAATGTACATCAAAACATACACATTTTCAGTGTACATTCAAGAAATGTACATCAAAGCATACACATTTTCATTGTATATACAAGAAATGTACATCAAAACATACACATTTTCATTGTATATACAAGAAATGTATATCAAAAATACACATTTTCAGTGTACATTCAAGAAATGTACATCAAAACATACACATTTTGAGTGTACATTCAAGAGATATACATCAAAACATGCACATTTTCATTGTATATACCAGAAATGTACATCAAATAATACACATTTTCATTGTATATACAAGAAATGTAAAGCAAAAGATACACATTTTCATTGTATATACCAGAAATGTACATCAAAACATACACATTTTCATTGTATATACCAGAACTGTACATCAAAACATATACATTTTCATTGTGCATTCAAGAAATGTACATCAAAACATACACATTTTCATTGTACACTCAAGAAATGTACATCAAAACATACACATTTTCAGTGTACATTCAAGAAATGTACATCAAAAACTACACATTTTCATTGTATATTCAAGAAATGTACATCAAAACATACACATTTTCATTGTATATACCAGAAATGTACATCAAAACATACACATTTTCATTGTACATTCAAGAAATGTACATCAAAACATACACATTTTGACTGCACATTCTAGAAATATACATCAAAACATACACATTTTCATTATATATACCAGAAATGCACAACAAAACATACACATTTTCATTGTACATTCAAGAACTGTACATCAAAACATACACATTTTCAGTGTACATTCAAGAAATGTACATCAAAACATACACATTTTCAGTGTACATTCAAGAAATGTACATCAAAACATACACATTTTCATTGTATATACAAGAAATGTACATCAAAACATACACATTTTCATTGTATATACAAGAAATGTATATCAAAAATACACATTTTCAGTGTACATTCAAGAAATGTACATCAAAACATACACATTTTCATTGTATATACAAATAATGTACATCAAAACATACACATTTTCAGTGTACATTCAAGAAATGTACATCAAGACATACACATTTTCATTGTACATTCAAGAAATGTATATCAAAACATACACATTTTCAATGTACATTCAAGAAATGTACATCAAAACATACACATTTTCATTGTATATACAAGAAATGTACATCAAAACATACACATTTTCAGTATACATTCAAGAAATGTACATGAAAACATACACATTTTCATTGTACACTCAAGAAATGTACATCAAAACATACACATTTTCATTGTACACTCAAGAAATGTGCATCAAAACACACATTTTCATTGTATATACAAGAAATGTACATCAAAACATACACATTTTCTGTATACATTCAAGAAATGTACATCAAAACATACACATTTTCACTGTATATACAAGAAATGTACATCAAAACATACACATTTTCATTGTATATACAAGAAATGTATATCAAAACATACACATTTACAGTGTACATTCAAGAAATGTACATCAAAACATACACATTTTCATTGTATATACAAGAAATGTACATCAAACCATACACATTTTCAGTGTACATTCAAGAAATGTACATCAAAACATATACATTTTCATTGTATATATAAGAAATGTACATCAAAACACACACATTTTCAGTGTACATTAGAGAAATGTACATGAAAACATACACATTTTCAGATTACATTCAAGAAATGTACATCAAAGCATACACATTTTCATTGTATATACAAGAAATGTACATCAAAACATACACATATTCACTGTACACTAAAGAAATGTACATCAAAACATACACACTTTCAGTGTACATTCAAGAAATGTACATAAAAACATACACATTTACATTGTACATTCAAGAAGTGTACATCAAAACATACACATTTTCATTCTACATTCAAGGAATGTACCTCAAAACATACACATTTTCATTGTACATTCAAGAAATGTACATCAAAACACACATTTTCATTGTACACTCAAGAAATGTACATCAAAACATACACATTTTGAGTGTATATTCAAGAGATATACATCAAAACATGCACATTTTCATTGTATATACCAGAAATGTACATCAAAACATACACATTTTCATTGTATATACAAGAAATGTATATCAAAACATACACATTTTCATTGTACATTCAAGAAATGTACATCAAAACATACACATTTTCATTGTACACTCAAGAAATGTACATCAAAACATACACATTTTCAGTGTACATTCAAGAAATGTACATCAAAAACTACACATTTTCATTTTATATTCAAGGAATGTATATCAAAACATACACATTTTCATTGTATATACCAGAAATGTACATCAAAACATACACATTTTCATTGTACATTCAAGAAATGTACATCAAAACATACACATTTTGACTGCACATTCTAGAAATATACATCAAAACATACACATTTTGATTGTATATACCAGAAATGTACATCAAAACATACACACTTTCATTGTACATTCAAGAAATGTACATCAAAACATACACATTTTCATTGTATATACCAGAAATGTACATCAAAACATACACATTTTCATTGTACATTCAAGAAATGTACATCAAAACATACACATTTTCATTGTATATACCAGAAATGTACATCAAAACATACACATTTTCATTGTACATTCAAGAAATGTACATCAAAACATACACATTTTGACTGCACATTCTAGAAATATACATCAAAACATACACATTTTTATTGTATATACCAGAGATGCACATCAAAACATACACATTTTCATTGTACATTCATGAACTGTACCACAAAACATACACATTTTCAGTGTACATTCAAGAAATGTACATCAAAACATACACATTTTCAGGGTACATTCAAGAAATGTACATAAAAACATACACATTTTCATTGTACATTCAAGAAATGTAGATCAAAACATACACATTTTCATTGTATATTCAAGAAATGTACATCAAAACATACACATTTTCATTGTACACTCAAGAAATGTACATCAAAACATACACATTTTTATTGTACACTCAAGAAATGTACATCAAAACATACACTCTTTCATTGTACATTCAAGAAATGTATATCAAAACATACACATTTTCATTGTACATTCAAGAAATGTACATCAAAACATACACATTTTCAGTGTACATTCAAGAAATGTATAACAAAAAATACACATTTTCTGTGTACATTCAAGAAATGTACATCAAAACAAACACATTTTCATTGTACACTAAAGAAATGTATATCAAAACATACACATTTTCATTGTACATTCAATAAATATACATCAAAACATACACATTTTCAGTGTACATTCATGAAATGTACATCAAAACATACACATTTTCATTGTATATACAAGAAATGTACATCAAAACTTACACATTTTCATTGTACACTAAAGAAATGTACATCAAAACATACACATTTTCAGTGTACATTCAAGAAATGTACATCAAAACATACACATTGTCACTGTACATTCAAGAAATGTAGATCAAAACATACACATTTTCATTGTACATTCAAGAAATGTACATCAAAACATACACATTTTCATTGTACACTCAAGGAATGTACATCAAAACATACACATTTTTATTGTACACTCAAGAAATGTACATCAAAACATACACTTTTTCATTGTGCATTCAAGAAATGTATATCAAAACATACACATTTTCATTGTACATTCAAGAAATGTACATCAAAACATACACATTTTCAGTGTACATTCAAGAAATGTATAACAAAAAATACACATTTTCAGTGTACATTCAAGAAATGTACATCAAAACATACACATTTTCATTGTACACTCAAGAAATGTACATCAAAACATACACATTTTCATTGTACATTCCAGAAATGTACATCAAAACATACACATTTTCATTGTTTACTCAAGAAATGTACATCAAAACATACACATTTTCATTGTACATTCAAGAAATGTACATCAAAGCATACACATTTTCATTGTACACTCAAGAAATGTACTTCAAAACATACACATTTTCAGTGTACATTCAAGAAATGTATATCAAAACATACACATTTTCATTGTACATAAAAGAAATGTACATCAAAGCATACACATTTTCATTGTACATTCAAGAGATATACATCAAAACATACACATTTTCATTGTACATTCAAGAAATGTACATCAAAACATACACATTTTCATTGTACACTCAAGAAATGTACATCAAAACATACACATTTTCAGTGTACATTCAAGAAATGTACATCAAAACATACACATTTTCATTGTACCTCAAGAAATCTACATCAAAACATACACATTTTCATTGTACACTCAAGAAATGTACATCAAAACATACACATTTTCATTGTACATTCAAGAAATGTATATCAAAACATACACATTTTCATTATACATTCAAGAAATGTACATCAAAACATACACATTTTCATTGTACATTCAAGAAATGTACAACAAAACATACACATTTTCATTGTACATTCAAGGAATGTACATCAAAACATACACATTTTCATTGTACATTCAAGAAATGTACATCAAAACACACACATTTTCATTGTACACTCAAGAAATGTACATCAAAACATACACATTTTGAGTGTACATTCAAGAGATATACATCAAAACATGCACATTTTCATTGTATATACCAGAAATGTACATCAAAACATACACATTTTCAGTGTACATTCAAGAAATGTACATGAAAACATATACATTTTCATTGTACATTCAAGAAATGTATGTCAAAACATACACATTTTCAGATTACATTCAAGAAATGTACATCAAAGCATACACATTTTCATTGTATATACAAGAAATGTACATCAAAACATACACATCTTCATTGTACAATAAAGAAATGTACATCAAAACATACACACTTTCAGTGTACATTCAAGAAATGTACATCAAAACATACACATTTTCATTGTACATTCAAGAAATGTACATCAAAACATACACAATTTCATTGTACATTCAAGAAATGTACATCAAAACATACACATTTTCATTGTACCTCAAGAAATCTACATCAAAACATACACATTTTCATTGTACACTCAAGAAATGTACATCAAAACATACACATTTTCATTGTACATTCAAGAAATGTATATCAAAACATACACATTTTCATTGTACATTCAAGAAATGTACATCAAAACATACACATTTTCATTGTACATTCAAGAAATGTATAACAAAACATACACATTTTTATTGTACATTCAAGGAATGTACATCAAAACATACACATTTTCATTCTACATTCAAGAAATGTACATCAAAACACACACATTTTCATTGTACACTCAAGAAATGTACATCAAAACATACACATTTTGAGTGTACATTCAAGAGATATACATCAAAACATGCACATTTTCATTGTATATACCAGAAATGTACATCAAAACATACACATTTTCATTGTATTAACAAGAAATGTAAAGCAAAAGATACCATTTTCATTGTATATACCAGAAATGTACATCAAAACATACACATTTTCATTGTATATACCAGAACTGTACATCAAAACATATACATTTTCATTGTGCATTCAAGAAATGTACATCAAAACATACACATTTTCATTGTACACTCAAGAAATGTACATCAAAACATACACATTTTCAGTGTACATTCAAGAAATGTACATCAAAAACTACACATTTTCATTGTATATTCAAGAAATGTACATCAAAACATACACATTTTCATTGTATATACCAGAAATGTACATCAAAACATACACATTTTCATTGTACATTCAAGAAATGTACATCAAAACATACACATTTTGACTGCACATTCTAGAAATATACATCAAAACATACACATTTTCATTGTATATACCAGAAATGCACAACAAAACATACACATTTTCATTGTACATTCAAGAACTGTACATCAAAACATACACATTTTCAGTGTACATTCAAGAAATGTACATCAAAAAATACACATTTTCAGTGTACATTCAAGAAATGTACATCAAAACATACACATTTTCATTGTATATACAAGAAATGTACATCAAAACATACACATTTTCATTGTATATACAAGAAATGTCTATCAAAAATACACATTTTCAGTGTACATTCAAGAAATGTACATCAAAACATACACATTTTCATTGTATATACAAATAATGTACATCAAAACATACACATTTTCAGTGTACATTCAAGAAATGTACATCAAGACATACACATTTTCATTGTACATTCAAGAAATGTATATCAAAACATACACATTTTCAATGTACATTCAAGAAATGTACATCAAAACATACACATTTTCATTGTATATACAAGAAATGTACATCAAAACATACACATTTTCAGTATACATTCAAGAAATGTACATGAAAACATACACATTTTCATTGTACACTCAAGAAATGTACATCAAAACATACACATTTTCATTGTACACTCAAGAAATGTACATCAAAACACACATTTTCATTGTATATACAAGAAATGTACATCAAAACATACACATTTTCTGTATACATTCAAGAAATGTACATCAAAACATACACATTTTCATTGTATATACAAGAAATGTATATCAAAACATACACATTTACAGTGTACATTCAAGAAATGTACATCAAAACATACACATTTTCATTGTATATACAAGAAATGTACATCAAACCATACACATTTTCAGTGTACATTCAAGAAATGTACATCAAAACATATATATTTTCATTGTATATACAAGAAATGTACATCAAAACATACACATTTTCAGTGTACATTAGAGAAATGTACATGAAAACATACACATTTTCAGATTACATTCAAGAAATGTACATCAAAGCATACACATTTTCATTGTATATACAAGAAATGTACATCAAAACATACACATATTCACTGTACACTAAAGAAATGTACATCAAAACATACACACTTTCAGTGTACATTCAAGAAATGTACATAAAAACATACACATTTACATTGTACATTCAAGAAGTGTACATCAAAACATACACATTTTCATTCTACATTCAAGGAATGTACATCAAAACATACACATTTTGAGTGTATATTCAAGAGATATACATCAAAACATGCACATTTTCATTGTATATACCAGAAATGTACATCAAAACATACACATTTTCATTGTATATACAAGAAATGTATATCAAAACATACACATTTTCATTGTACATTCAAGAAATGTACATCAAAACATACACATTTTCATTGTACACTCAAGAAATGTACATCAAAACATACACATTTTCAGTGTACATTCAAGAAATGTACATCAAAAACTACACATTTTCATTTTATATTCAAGGAATGTACATCAAAACATACACATTTTCATTGTATATACCAGAAATGTACATCAAAACATACACACTTTCATTGTACATTCAAGAAATGTACATCAAAACATACACATTTTCATTGTATATACCAGAAATGTACATCAAAACATACACATTTTCATTGTACATTCAAGAAATGTACATCTAAACATACACATTTTCATTGTATATACCAGAAATGTACATCAAAACATACACATTTTCATTGTACATTCAAGAAATGTACATCAAAACATACACATTTTGACTGCACATTCTAGAAATATACATCAAAACATACACATTTTGATTGTATATACCAGAGATGCACATCAAAACATACACATTTTCATTGTACATTCATGAACTGTACCACAAAACATACACATTTTCAGTGTACATTCAAGAAATGTACATCAAAACATACACATTTTCAGGGTACATTCAAGAAATGTACATAAAAACATACACATTTTCATTGTACATTCAAGAAATGTAGATCAAAACATACACATTTTCATTGTATATTCAAGAAATGTACATCAAAACATACACATTTTCATTGTACACTCAAGAAATGTTCATCAAAACATACACATTTTTATTGTACACTCAAGAAATGTACATCAAAACATACACTCTTTCATTGTACATTCAAGAAATGTATATCAAAACATACACATTTTCATTGTACATTCAAGAAATGTACATCAAAACATACACATTTTCAGTGTACATTCAAGAAATGTATAACAAAAAATACACATTTTCTGTGTACATTCAAGAAATGTACATCAAAACAAACACATTTTCATTGTACACTAAAGAAATGTATATCA
This sequence comes from Tenodera sinensis, assembly GCA_030765045.1. Taxonomy (NCBI): domain Eukaryota; kingdom Metazoa; phylum Arthropoda; class Insecta; order Mantodea; family Mantidae; genus Tenodera; species Tenodera sinensis. The sequence continues at coordinate 215,070,783 of CM060964.1, read as the reverse complement.
AAACATACACATTTTCATTGTACATTCAATAAATATACATCAAAACATACACATTTTCGGTGTACATTCATCAAATGTACATCAAAACATACACATTTTCATTGTATATACAAGAAATGTACATCAAAACTTACACATTTTCATTGTACACTAAAGAAATGTACATCAAAACATACACATTTTCATTGTACACTCAAGAAATGTACATCAAAACATACACATTTTCATTGTACATTCAAGAAATGTACATCACAACATACACATTTTCATTGTTTACTCAAGAAATGTACATCAAAACATACACATTTTCATTGTACATTCAAGAAATGTACATCAAAGCATACACATTTTCATTGTACACTCAAGAAATGTACTTCAAAACATACACATTTTCATTCTACATTCAAGAAATGTACATCAAAACACACACATTTTCATTGTACACTCAAGAAATGTACATCAAAACATACACATTTTGAGTGTACATTCAAGAGATATACATCAAAACATGCACATTTTCATTGTATATACCAGAAATGTACATCAAAACATACACATTTTCATTGTATTAACAAGAAATGTAAAGCAAAAGATACCATTTTCATTGTATATACCAGAAATGTACATCAAAACATACACATTTTCATTGTACATTCAAGAAATGTATAACAAAACATACACATTTTTATTGTACATTCAAGGAATGTACATCAAAACATACACATTTTCATTCTACATTCAAGAAATGTACATCAAAACACACACATTTTCATTGTACACTCAAGAAATGTACATCAAAACATACACATTTTGAGTGTACATTCAAGAGATATACATCAAAACATGCACATTTTCATTGTATATACCAGAAATGTACATCAAAACATACACATTTTCATTGTATATACAAGAAATGTAAAGCAAAAGATACATATTTTCATTGTATATACCAGAAATGTACATCAAAACATACACATTTTCATTGTATATACCAGAACTGTACATCAAAACATATACATTTTCATTGTGCATTCAAGAAATGTACATCAAAACATACACATTTTCATTGTACACTCAAGAAATGTACATCAAAACATACACATTTTCAGTGTACATTCAAGAAATGTACATCAAAAACTACACATTTTCATTGTATATTCAAGAAATGTACACCAAAACATACACATTTTCATTGTATATACCAGAAATGTACATCAAAACATACACATTTTCATTGTACATTCAAGAAATGTACATCAAAACATACACATTTTGACTGCACATTCTAGAAATATACATCAAAACATACACATTTTCATTATATATACCAGAAATGCACAACAAAACATACACATTTTCATTGTACATTCAAGAACTGTACATCAAAACATACACATTTTCAGTGTACATTCAAGAAATGTACATCAAAACATACACATTTTCAGTGTACATTCAAGAAATGTACATCAAAACATACACATTTTCATTGTATATACAAGAAATGTACATCAAAACATACACATTTTCATTGTATATACAAGAAATGTATATCAAAAATACACATTTTCAGTGTACATTCAAGAAATGTACATCAAAACATACACATTTTCATTGTATATACAAATAATGTACATCAAAACATACACATTTTCAGTGTACATTCAAGAAATGTACATCAAGACATACACATTTTCATTGTACATTCAAGAAATGTATATCAAAACATACACATTTTCAATGTACATTCAAGAAATGTACATCAAAACATACACATTTTCATTGTATATACCAGAACTGTACATCAAAACATATACATTTTCATTGTGCATTCAAGAAATGTACATCAAAACATACACATTTTCATTGTACACTCAAGAAATGTACATCAAAACATACACATTTTCAGTGTACATTCAAGAAATGTACATCAAAAACTACACATTTTCATTGTATATTCAAGAAATGTACACCAAAACATACACATTTTCATTGTATATACCAGAAATGTACATCAAAACATACACATTTTCATTGTACATTCAAGAAATGTACATCAAAACATACACATTTTGACTGCACATTCTAGAAATATACATCAAAACATACACATTTTCATTATATATACCAGAAATGCACAACAAAACATACACATTTTCATTGTACATTCAAGAACTGTACATCAAAACATACACATTTTCAGTGTACATTCAAGAAATGTACATCAAAACATACACATTTTCAGTGTACATTCAAGAAATGTACATCAAAACATACACATTTTCATTGTATATACAAGAAATGTACATCAAAACATACACATTTTCATTGTATATACAAGAAATGTATATCAAAAATACACATTTTCAGTGTACATTCAAGAAATGTACATCAAAACATACACATTTTCATTGTATATACAAATAATGTACATCAAAACATACACATTTTCAGTGTACATTCAAGAAATGTACATCAAGACATACACATTTTCATTGTACATTCAAGAAATGTATATCAAAACATACACATTTTCAATGTACATTCAAGAAATGTACATCAAAACATACACATTTTCATTGTATATACAAGAAATGTACATCAAAACATACACATTTTCAGTATACATTCAAGAAATGTTCATGAAAACATACACATTTTCATTGTACACTCAAGAAATGTACATCAAAACATACACATTTTCATTGTACACTCAAGAAATGTACATCAAAACACACATTTTCATTGTATATACAAGAAATGTACATCAAAACATACACATTTTCTGTATACATTCAAGAAATGTACATCAAAACATACACATTTTCACTGTATATACAAGAAATGTACATCAAAACATACACATTTTCATTGTATATACAAGAAATGTATATCAAAACATACACATTTACAGTGTACATTCAAGAAATGTACATCAAAACATACACACTTTCATTGTATATACAAGAAATGTACATCAAACCATACACATTTTCAGTGTACATTCAAGAAATGTACATCAAAACATATACATTTTCATTGTATATACAAGAAATGTACATCAAAACACACACATTTTCAGTGTACATTAGAGAAATGTACATGAAAACATACACATTTTCAGATTACATTCAAGAAATGTACATCAAAGCATACACATTTTCATTGTATATACAAGAAATGTACATCAAAACATACACATATTCACTGTACACTAAAGAAATGTACATCAAAACATACACACTTTCAGTGTACATTCAAGAAATGTACATAAAAACATACACATTTACATTGTACATTCAAGAAGTGTACATCAAAACATACACATTTTCATTCTACATTCAAGGAATGTACCTCAAAACATACACATTTTCATTGTACATTCAAGAAATGTACATCAAAACACACATTTTCAATGTACACTCAAGAAATGTACATCAAAACATACACATTTTGAGTGTATATTCAAGAGATATACATCAAAACATGCACATTTTCATTGTATATACCAGAAATGTACATCAAAACATACACATTTTCATTGTATATACAAGAAATGTATATCAAAACATACACATTTTCATTGTACATTCAAGAAATGTACATCAAAACATACACATTTTCATTGTACACTCAAGAAATGTACATCAAAACATACACATTTTCAGTGTACATTCAAGAAATGTACATCAAAAACTACACATTTTCATTTTATATTCAAGGAATGTATATCAAAACATACACATTTTCATTGTATATACCAGAAATGTACATCAAAACATACACATTTTCATTGTACATTCAAGAAATGTACATCAAAACATACACATTTTGACTGCACATTCTAGAAATATACATCAAAACATACACATTTTGATTGTATATACCAGAAATGTACATCAAAACATACACACTTTCATTGTACATTCAAGAAATGTACATCAAAACATACACATTTTCATTGTATATACCAGAAATGTACATCAAAACATACACATTTTCATTGTACATTCAAGAAATGTACATCAAAACATACACATTTTCATTGTATATACCAGAAATGTACATCAAAACATACACATTTTCATTGTACATTCAAGAAATGTACATCAAAACATACACATTTTGACTGCACATTCTAGAAATATACATCAAAACATACACATTTTTATTGTATATACCAGAGATGCACATCAAAACATACACATTTTCATTGTACATTCATGAACTGTACCACAAAACATACACATTTTCAGTGTACATTCAAGAAATGTACATCAAAACATACACATTTTCAGGGTACATTCAAGAAATGTACATAAAAACATACACATTTTCATTGTACATTCAAGAAATGTAGATCAAAACATACACATTTTCATTGTATATTCAAGAAATGTACATCAAAACATACACATTTTCATTGTACACTCAAGAAATGTACATCAAAACATACACATTTTTATTGTACACTCAAGAAATGTACATCAAAACATACACTCTTTCATTGTACATTCAAGAAATGTATATCAAAACATACACATTTTCATTGTACATTCAAGAAATGTACATCAAAACATACACATTTTCAGTGTACATTCAAGAAATGTATAACAAAAAATACACATTTTCTGTGTACATTCAAGAAATGTACATCAAAACAAACACATTTTCATTGTACACTAAAGAAATGTATATCAAAACATACACATTTTCATTGTACATTCAATAAATATACATCAAAACATACACATTTTCAGTGTACATTCATGAAATGTACATCAAAACATACACATTTTCATTGTATATACAAGAAATGTACATCAAAACTTACACATTTTCATTGTACACTAAAGAAATGTACATCAAAACATACACATTTTCAGTGTACATTCAAGAAATGTACATCAAAACATACACATTGTCACTGTACATTCAAGAAATGTAGATCAAAACATACACATTTTCATTGTACATTCAAGAAATGTACATCAAAACATACACATTTTCATTGTACACTCAAGGAATGTACATCAAAACATACACATTTTTATTGTACACTCAAGAAATGTACATCAAAACATACACTTTTTCATTGTGCATTCAAGAAATGTATATCAAAACATACACATTTTCATTGTACATTCAAGAAATGTACATCAAAACATACACATTTTCAGTGTACATTCAAGAAATGTATAACAAAAAATACACATTTTCAGTGTACATTCAAGAAATGTACATCAAAACATACACATTTTCATTGTACACTCAAGAAATGTACATCAAAACATACACATTTTCATTGTACATTCCAGAAATGTACATCAAAACATACACATTTTCATTGTTTACTCAAGAAATGTACATCAAAACATACACATTTTCATTGTACATTCAAGAAATGTACATCAAAGCATACACATTTTCATTGTACACTCAAGAAATGTACTTCAAAACATACACATTTTCAGTGTACATTCAAGAAATGTATATCAAAACATACACATTTTCATTGTACATAAAAGAAATGTACATCAAAGCATACACATTTTCATTGTACATTCAAGAGATATACATCAAAACATACACATTTTCATTGTACATTCAAGAAATGTACATCAAAACATACACATTTTCATTGTACACTCAAGAAATGTACATCAAAACATACACATTTTCAGTGTACATTCAAGAAATGTACATCAAAACATACACATTTTCATTGTACCTCAAGAAATCTACATCAAAACATACACATTTTCATTGTACACTCAAGAAATGTACATCAAAACATACACATTTTCATTGTACATTCAAGAAATGTATATCAAAACATACACATTTTCATTATACATTCAAGAAATGTACATCAAAACATACACATTTTCATTGTACATTCAAGAAATGTACAACAAAACATACACATTTTCATTGTACATTCAAGGAATGTACATCAAAACATACACATTTTCATTGTACATTCAAGAAATGTACATCAAAACACACACATTTTCATTGTACACTCAAGAAATGTACATCAAAACATACACATTTTGAGTGTACATTCAAGAGATATACATCAAAACATGCACATTTTCATTGTATATACCAGAAATGTACATCAAAACATACACATTTTCAGTGTACATTCAAGAAATGTACATGAAAACATATACATTTTCATTGTACATTCAAGAAATGTATGTCAAAACATACACATTTTCAGATTACATTCAAGAAATGTACATCAAAGCATACACATTTTCATTGTATATACAAGAAATGTACATCAAAACATACACATCTTCATTGTACAATAAAGAAATGTACATCAAAACATACACACTTTCAGTGTACATTCAAGAAATGTACATCAAAACATACACATTTTCATTGTACATTCAAGAAATGTACATCAAAACATACACAATTTCATTGTACATTCAAGAAATGTACATCAAAACATACACATTTTCATTGTACCTCAAGAAATCTACATCAAAACATACACATTTTCATTGTACACTCAAGAAATGTACATCAAAACATACACATTTTCATTGTACATTCAAGAAATGTATATCAAAACATACACATTTTCATTGTACATTCAAGAAATGTACATCAAAACATACACATTTTCATTGTACATTCAAGAAATGTATAACAAAACATACACATTTTTATTGTACATTCAAGGAATGTACATCAAAACATACACATTTTCATTCTACATTCAAGAAATGTACATCAAAACACACACATTTTCATTGTACACTCAAGAAATGTACATCAAAACATACACATTTTGAGTGTACATTCAAGAGATATACATCAAAACATGCACATTTTCATTGTATATACCAGAAATGTACATCAAAACATACACATTTTCATTGTATTAACAAGAAATGTAAAGCAAAAGATACCATTTTCATTGTATATACCAGAAATGTACATCAAAACATACACATTTTCATTGTATATACCAGAACTGTACATCAAAACATATACATTTTCATTGTGCATTCAAGAAATGTACATCAAAACATACACATTTTCATTGTACACTCAAGAAATGTACATCAAAACATACACATTTTCAGTGTACATTCAAGAAATGTACATCAAAAACTACACATTTTCATTGTATATTCAAGAAATGTACATCAAAACATACACATTTTCATTGTATATACCAGAAATGTACATCAAAACATACACATTTTCATTGTACATTCAAGAAATGTACATCAAAACATACACATTTTGACTGCACATTCTAGAAATATACATCAAAACATACACATTTTCATTGTATATACCAGAAATGCACAACAAAACATACACATTTTCATTGTACATTCAAGAACTGTACATCAAAACATACACATTTTCAGTGTACATTCAAGAAATGTACATCAAAAAATACACATTTTCAGTGTACATTCAAGAAATGTACATCAAAACATACACATTTTCATTGTATATACAAGAAATGTACATCAAAACATACACATTTTCATTGTATATACAAGAAATGTCTATCAAAAATACACATTTTCAGTGTACATTCAAGAAATGTACATCAAAACATACACATTTTCATTGTATATACAAATAATGTACATCAAAACATACACATTTTCAGTGTACATTCAAGAAATGTACATCAAGACATACACATTTTCATTGTACATTCAAGAAATGTATATCAAAACATACACATTTTCAATGTACATTCAAGAAATGTACATCAAAACATACACATTTTCATTGTATATACAAGAAATGTACATCAAAACATACACATTTTCAGTATACATTCAAGAAATGTACATGAAAACATACACATTTTCATTGTACACTCAAGAAATGTACATCAAAACATACACATTTTCATTGTACACTCAAGAAATGTACATCAAAACACACATTTTCATTGTATATACAAGAAATGTACATCAAAACATACACATTTTCTGTATACATTCAAGAAATGTACATGAAAACATATACATTTTCATTGTACATTCAAGAAATGTATGTCAAAACATACACATTTTCAGATTACATTCAAGAAATGTACATCAAAGCATACACATTTTCATTGTATATACAAGAAATGTACATCAAAACATACACATCTTCATTGTACAATAAAGAAATGTACATCAAAACATACACACTTTCAGTGTACATTCAAGAAATGTACATCAAAACTTACACATTTTCATTGTACATTCAAGAAATGTACATCAAAACATACACAATTTCATTGTACATTCAAGAAATGTACATCAAAACATACACATTTTCATTGTACCTCAAGAAATCTACATCAAAACATACACATTTTCATTGTACACTCAAGAAATGTACATCAAAACATACACATTTTCATTGTACATTCAAGAAATGTATATCAAAACATACACATTTTCATTGTACATTCAAGAAATGTACATCAAAACATACACATTTTCATTGTACATTCAAGAAATGTATAACAAAACATACACATTTTTATTGTACATTCAAGGAATGTACATCAAAACATACACATTTTCATTCTACATTCAAGAAATGTACATCAAAACACACACATTTTCATTGTACACTCAAGAAATGTACATCAAAACATACACATTTTGAGTGTACATTCAAGAGATATACATCAAAACATGCACATTTTCATTGTATATACCAGAAATGTACATCAAAACATACACATTTTCATTGTATTAACAAGAAATGTAAAGCAAAAGATACCATTTTCATTGTATATACCAGAAATGTACATCAAAACATACACATTTTCATTGTATATACCAGAACTGTACATCAAAACATATACATTTTCATTGTGCATTCAAGAAATGTACATCAAAACATACACATTTTCATTGTACACTCAAGAAATGTACATCAAAACATACACATTTTCAGTGTACATTCAAGAAATGTACATCAAAAACTACACATTTTCATTGTATATTCAAGAAATGTACATCAAAACATACACATTTTCATTGTATATACCAGAAATGTACATCAAAACATACACATTTTCATTGTACATTCAAGAAATGTACATCAAAACATACACATTTTGACTGCACATTCTAGAAATATACATCAAAACATACACATTTTCATTGTATATACCAGAAATGCACAACAAAACATACACATTTTCATTGTACATTCAAGAACTGTACATCAAAACATACACATTTTCAGTGTACATTCAAGAAATGTACATCAAAAAATACACATTTTCAGTGTACATTCAAGAAATGTACATCAAAACATACACATTTTCATTGTATATACAAGAAATGTACATCAAAACATACACATTTTCATTGTATATACAAGAAATGTCTATCAAAAATACACATTTTCAGTGTACATTCAAGAAATGTACATCAAAACATACACATTTTCATTGTATATACAAATAATGTACATCAAAACATACACATTTTCAGTGTACATTCAAGAAATGTACATCAAGACATACACATTTTCATTGTACATTCAAGAAATGTATATCAAAACATACACATTTTCAATGTACATTCAAGAAATGTACATCAAAACATACACATTTTCATTGTATATACAAGAAATGTACATCAAAACATACACATTTTCAGTATACATTCAAGAAATGTACATGAAAACATACACATTTTCATTGTACACTCAAGAAATGTACATCAAAACATACACATTTTCATTGTACACTCAAGAAATGTACATCAAAACACACATTTTCATTGTATATACAAGAAATGTACATCAAAACATACACATTTTCTGTATACATTCAAGAAATGTACATCAAAACATACACATTTTCATTGTATATACAAGAAATGTATATCAAAACATACACATTTACAGTGTACATTCAAGAAATGTACATCAAAACATACACATTTTCATTGTATATACAAGAAATGTACATCAAACCATACACATTTTCAGTGTACATTCAAGAAATGTACATCAAAACATATATATTTTCATTGTATATACAAGAAATGTACATCAAAACATACACATTTTCAGTGTACATTAGAGAAATGTACATGAAAACATACACATTTTCAGATTACATTCAAGAAATGTACATCAAAGCATACACATTTTCATTGTATATACAAGAAATGTACATCAAAACATACACATATTCACTGTACACTAAAGAAATGTACATCAAAACATACACACTTTCAGTGTACATTCAAGAAATGTACATAAAAACATACACATTTACATTGTACATTCAAGAAGTGTACATCAAAACATACACATTTTCATTCTACATTCAAGGAATGTACATCAAAACATACACATTTTGAGTGTATATTCAAGAGATATACATCAAAACATGCACATTTTCATTGTATATACCAGAAATGTACATCAAAACATACACATTTTCATTGTATATACAAGAAATGTATATCAAAACATACACATTTTCATTGTACATTCAAGAAATGTACATCAAAACATACACATTTTCATTGTACACTCAAGAAATGTACATCAAAACATACACATTTTCAGTGTACATTCAAGAAATGTACATCAAAAACTACACATTTTCATTTTATATTCAAGGAATGTACATCAAAACATACACATTTTCATTGTATATACCAGAAATGTACATCAAAACATACACACTTTCATTGTACATTCAAGAAATGTACATCAAAACATACACATTTTCATTGTATATACCAGAAATGTACATCAAAACATACACATTTTCATTGTACATTCAAGAAATGTACATCTAAACATACACATTTTCATTGTATATACCAGAAATGTACATCAAAACATACACATTTTCATTGTACATTCAAGAAATGTTCATCAAAACATACACATTTTGACTGCACATTCTAGAAATATACATCAAAACATACACATTTTGATTGTATATACCAGAGATGCACATCAAAACATACACATTTTCATTGTACATTCATGAACTGTACCACAAAACATACACATTTTCAGTGTACATTCAAGAAATGTACATCAAAACATACACATTTTCAGGGTACATTCAAGAAATGTACATAAAAACATACACATTTTCATTGTACATTCAAGAAATGTAGATCAAAACATACACATTTTCATTGTATATTCAAGAAATGTACATCAAAACATACACATTTTCATTGTACACTCAAGAAATGTTCATCAAAACATACACATTTTTATTGTACACTCAAGAAATGTACATCAAAACATACACTCTTTCATTGTACATTCAAGAAATGTATATCAAAACATACACATTTTCATTGTACATTCAAGAAATGTACATCAAAACATACACATTTTCAGTGTACATTCAAGAAATGTATAACAAAAAATACACATTTTCTGTGTACATTCAAGAAATGTACATCAAAACAAACACATTTTCATTGTACACTAAAGAAATGTATATCAAAACATACACATTTTCATTGTACATTCAATAAATATACATCAAAACATACACATTTTCGGTGTACATTCATCAAATGTACATCAAAACATACACATTTTCATTGTATATACAAGAAATGTACATCAAAACTTACACATTTTCATTGTACACTAAAGAAATGTACATCAAAACATACACATTTTCATTGTACACTCAAGAAATGTACATCAAAACATACACATTTTCATTGTACATTCAAGAAATGTACATCACAACATACACATTTTCATTGTTTACTCAAGAAATGTACATCAAAACATACACATTTTCATTGTACATTCAAGAAATGTACATCAAAGCATACACATTTTCATTGTACACTCAAGAAATGTACTTCAAAACATACACATTTTCATTCTACATTCAAGAAATGTACATCAAAACACACACATTTTCATTGTACACTCAAGAAATGTACATCAAAACATACACATTTTGAGTGTACATTCAAGAGATATACATCAAAACATGCACATTTTCATTGTATATACCAGAAATGTACATCAAAACATACACATTTTCATTGTATTAACAAGAAATGTAAAGCAAAAGATACCATTTTCATTGTATATACCAGGAATGTACATCAAAACATACACATTTTCATTGTACATTCAAGAAATGTATAACAAAACATACACATTTTTATTGTACATTCAAGGAATGTACATCAAAACATACACATTTTCATTCTACATTCAAGAAATGTACATCAAAACACACACATTTTCATTGTACACTCAAGAAATGTACATCAAAACATACACATTTTGAGTGTACATTCAAGAGATATACATCAAAACATGCACATTTTCATTGTATATACCAGAAATGTACATCAAAACATACACATTTTCATTGTATATACAAGAAATGTAAAGCAAAAGATACATATTTTCATTGTATATACCAGAAATGTACATCAAAACATACACATTTTCATTGTATATACCAGAACTGTACATCAAAACATATACATTTTCATTGTGCATTCAAGAAATGTACATCAAAACATACACATTTTCATTGTACACTCAAGAAATGTACATCAAAACATACACATTTTCAGTGTACATTCAAGAAATGTACATCAAAAACTACACATTTTCATTGTATATTCAAGAAATGTACACCAAAACATACACATTTTCATTGTATATACCAGAAATGTACATCAAAACATACACATTTTCATTGTACATTCAAGAAATGTACATCAAAACATACACATTTTGACTGCACATTCTAGAAATATACATCAAAACATACACATTTTCATTATATATACCAGAAATGCACAACAAAACATACACATTTTCATTGTACATTCAAGAACTGTACATCAAAACATACACATTTTCAGTGTACATTCAAGAAATGTACATCAAAACATACACATTTTCAGTGTACATTCAAGAAATGTACATCAAAACATACACATTTTCATTGTATATACAAGAAATGTACATCAAAACATACACATTTTCATTGTATATACAAGAAATGTATATCAAAAATACACATTTTCAGTGTACATTCAAGAAATGTACATCAAAACATACACATTTTCATTGTATATACAAATAATGTACATCAAAACATACACATTTTCAGTGTACATTCAAGAAATGTACATCAAGACATACACATTTTCATTGTACATTCAAGAAATGTATATCAAAACATACACATTTTCAATGTACATTCAAGAAATGTACATCAAAACATACACATTTTCATTGTATATACCAGAACTGTACATCAAAACATATACATTTTCATTGTGCATTCAAGAAATGTACATCAAAACATACACATTTTCATTGTACACTCAAGAAATGTACATCAAAACATACACATTTTCAGTGTACATTCAAGAAATGTACATCAAAAACTACACATTTTCATTGTATATTCAAGAAATGTACACCAAAACATACACATTTTCATTGTATATACCAGAAATGTACATCAAAACATACACATTTTCATTGTACATTCAAGAAATGTACATCAAAACATACACATTTTGACTGCACATTCTAGAAATATACATCAAAACATACACATTTTCATTATATATACCAGAAATGCACAACAAAACATACACATTTTCATTGTACATTCAAGAACTGTACATCAAAACATACACATTTTCAGTGTACATTCAAGAAATGTACATCAAAACATACACATTTTCAGTGTACATTCAAGAAATGTACATCAAAACATACACATTTTCATTGTATATACAAGAAATGTACATCAAAACATACACATTTTCATTGTATATACAAGAAATGTATATCAAAAATACACATTTTCAGTGTACATTCAAGAAATGTACATCAAAACATACACATTTTCATTGTATATACAAATAATGTACATCAAAACATACACATTTTCAGTGTACATTCAAGAAATGTACATCAAGACATACACATTTTCATTGTACATTCAAGAAATGTATATCAAAACATACACATTTTCAATGTACATTCAAGAAATGTACATCAAAACATACACATTTTCATTGTATATACAAGAAATGTACATCAAAACATACACATTTTCAGTATACATTCAAGAAATGTTCATGAAAACATACACATTTTCATTGTACACTCAAGAAATGTACATCAAAACATACACATTTTCATTGTACACTCAAGAAATGTACATCAAAACACACATTTTCATTGTATATACAAGAAATGTACATCAAAACATACACATTTTCTGTATACATTCAAGAAATGTACATCAAAACATACACATTTTCACTGTATATACAAGAAATGTACATCAAAACATACACATTTTCATTGTATATACAAGAAATGTATATCAAAACATACACATTTACAGTGTACATTCAAGAAATGTACATCAAAACATACACACTTTCATTGTATATACAAGAAATGTACATCAAACCATACACATTTTCAGTGTACATTCAAGAAATGTACATCAAAACATATACATTTTCATTGTATATACAAGAAATGTACATCAAAACACACACATTTTCAGTGTACATTAGAGAAATGTACATGAAAACATACACATTTTCAGATTACATTCAAGAAATGTACATCAAAGCATACACATTTTCATTGTATATACAAGAAATGTACATCAAAACATACACATATTCACTGTACACTAAAGAAATGTACATCAAAACATACACACTTTCAGTGTACATTCAAGAAATGTACATAAAAACATACACATTTACATTGTACATTCAAGAAGTGTACATCAAAACATACACATTTTCATTCTACATTCAAGGAATGTACCTCAAAACATACACATTTTCATTGTACATTCAAGAAATGTACATCAAAACACACATTTTCAATGTACACTCAAGAAATGTACATCAAAACATACACATTTTGAGTGTATATTCAAGAGATATACATCAAAACATGCACATTTTCATTGTATATACCAGAAATGTACATCAAAACATACACATTTTCATTGTATATACAAGAAATGTATATCAAAACATACACATTTTCATTGTACATTCAAGAAATGTACATCAAAACATACACATTTTCATTGTACACTCAAGAAATGTACATCAAAACATACACATTTTCAGTGTACATTCAAGAAATGTACATCAAAAACTACACATTTTCATTTTATATTCAAGGAATGTATATCAAAACATACACATTTTCATTGTATATACCAGAAATGTACATCAAAACATACACATTTTCATTGTACATTCAAGAAATGTACATCAAAACATACACATTTTGACTGCACATTCTAGAAATATACATCAAAACATACACATTTTGATTGTATATACCAGAAATGTACATCAAAACATACACACTTTCATTGTACATTCAAGAAATGTACATCAAAACATACACATTTTCATTGTATATACCAGAAATGTACATCAAAACATACACATTTTCATTGTACATTCAAGAAATGTACATCAAAACATACACATTTTCATTGTATATACCAGAAATGTACATCAAAACATACACATTTTCATTGTACATTCAAGAAATGTACATCAAAACATACACATTTTGACTGCACATTCTAGAAATATACATCAAAACATACACATTTTTATTGTATATACCAGAGATGCACATCAAAACATACACATTTTCATTGTACATTCATGAACTGTACCACAAAACATACACATTTTCAGTGTACATTCAAGAAATGTACATCAAAACATACACATTTTCAGGGTACATTCAAGAAATGTACATAAAAACATACACATTTTCATTGTACATTCAAGAAATGTAGATCAAAACATACACATTTTCATTGTATATTCAAGAAATGTACATCAAAACATACACATTTTCATTGTACACTCAAGAAATGTACATCAAAACATACACATTTTTATTGTACACTCAAGAAATGTACATCAAAACATACACTCTTTCATTGTACATTCAAGAAATGTATATCAAAACATACACATTTTCATTGTACATTCAAGAAATGTACATCAAAACATACACATTTTCAGTGTACATTCAAGAAATGTATAACAAAAAATACACATTTTCTGTGTACATTCAAGAAATGTACATCAAAACAAACACATTTTCATTGTACACTAAAGAAATGTATATCAAAACATACACATTTTCATTGTACATTCAATAAATATACATCAAAACATACACATTTTCAGTGTACATTCATGAAATGTACATCCAAACATACACATTTTCATTGTATATACAAGAAATGTACATCAAAACTTACACATTTTCATTGTACACTAAAGAAATGTACATCAAAACATACACATTTTCAGTGTACATTCAAGAAATGTACATCAAAACATACACATTGTCACTGTACATTCAAGAAATGTAGATCAAAACATACACATTTTCAATGTACATTCAAGAAATGTACATCAAAACATACACATTTTCATTGTACACTCAAGGAATGTACATCAAAACATACACATTTTTATTGTACACTCAAGAAATGTACATCAAAACATACACTTTTTCATTGTGCATTCAAGAAATGTATATCA
Organism: Tenodera sinensis; assembly: GCA_030765045.1. Taxonomy (NCBI): domain Eukaryota; kingdom Metazoa; phylum Arthropoda; class Insecta; order Mantodea; family Mantidae; genus Tenodera; species Tenodera sinensis. The sequence continues at coordinate 215,054,176 of CM060964.1, read as the reverse complement.
AAACATACACATTTTCATTGTACATTCAAGAAATGTACATCAAAACATACACATTTTCAGTGTACATTCAAGAAATGTATAACAAAAAATACACATTTTCAGTGTACATTCAAGAAATGTACATCAAAACATACACATTTTCATTGTACACTCAAGAAATGTACATCAAAACATACACATTTTCATTGTACATTCCAGAAATGTACATCAAAACATACACATTTTCATTGTTTACTCAAGAAATGTACATCAAAACATACACATTTTCATTGTACATTCAAGAAATGTACATCAAAGCATACACATTTTCATTGTACACTCAAGAAATGTACTTCAAAACATACACATTTTCAGTGTACATTCAAGAAATGTATATCAAAACATACACATTTTCATTGTACATAAAAGAAATGTACATCAAAGCATACACACTTTCATTGTACATTCAAGAGATATACATCAAAACATACACATTTTCATTGTACATTCAAGAAATGTACATCAAAACATACACAATTTCATTGTGCACTCAAGAAATGTACATCAAAACATACACATTTTCAGTGTACATTCAAGAAATGTACATCAAAACATACACATTTTCATTGTACCTCAAGAAATCTACATCAAAACATACACATTTTCATTGTACACTCAAGAAATGTACGTCAAAACATACACATTTTCATTGTACATTCAAGAAATGTATATCAAAACATACACATTTTCATTATACATTCAAGAAATGTACATCAAAACATACACATTTTCATTGTACATTCAAGAAATGTACAACAAAACATACACATTTTCATTGTACATTCAAGGAATGTACATCAAAACATACACATTTTCATTGTACATTCAAGAAATGTACATCAAAACACACACATTTTCATTGTACACTCAAGAAATGTACATCAAAACATACACATTTTGAGTGTACATTCAAGAGATATACATCAAAACATGCACATTTTCATTGTATATACCAGAAATGTACATCAAAACATACACATTTTCAGTGTACATTCAAGAAATGTACATGAAAACATATACATTTTCATTGTACATTCAAGAAATGTATGTCAAAACATACACATTTTCAGATTACATTCAAGAAATGTACATCAAAGCATACACATTTTCATTGTATATACAAGAAATGTACATCAAAACATACACATCTTCATTGTACACTAAAGAAATGTACATCAAAACATACACACTTTCAGTGTACATTCAAGAAATGTACATCAAAACATACACATTTTCATTGTACATTCAAGAAATGTACATCAAAACATACACAATTTCATTGTACATTCAAGAAATGTACATCAAAACATACACATTTTCATTGTACCTCAAGAAATCTACATCAAAACATACACATTTTCATTGTACACTCAAGAAATGTACATCAAAACATACACATTTTCATTGTACATTCAAGAAATGTATATCAAAACATACACATTTTCATTGTACATTCAAGAAATGTACATCAAAACATACACATTTTCATTGTACATTCAAGAAATGTATAACAAAACATACACATTTTTATTGTACATTCAAGGAATGTACATCAAAACATACACATTTTCATTCTACATTCAAGAAATGTACATCAAAACACACACATTTTCATTGTACACTCAAGAAATGTACATCAAAACATACACATTTTGAGTGTACATTCAAGAGATATACATCAAAACATGCACATTTTCATTGTATATACCAGAAATGTACATCAAAACATACACATTTTCATTGTATTAACAAGAAATGTAAAGCAAAAGATACCATTTTCATTGTATATACCAGAAATGTACATCAAAACATACACATTTTCATTGTATATACCAGAACTGTACATCAAAACATATACATTTTCATTGTGCATTCAAGAAATGTACATCAAAACATACACATTTTCATTGTACACTCAAGAAATGTACATCAAAACATACACATTTTCAGTGTACATTCAAGAAATGTACATCAAAAACTACACATTTTCATTGTATATTCAAGAAATGTACATCAAAACATACACATTTTCATTGTATATACCAGAAATGTACATCAAAACATACACATTTTCATTGTACATTCAAGAAATGTACATCAACACATACACATTTTGACTGCACATTCTAGAAATATACATCAAAACATACACATTTTCATTGTATATACCAGAAATGCACAACAAAACATACACATTTTCATTGTACATTCAAGAACTGTACATCCAAACATACACATTTTCAGTGTACATTCAAGAAATGTACATCAAAAAATACACATTTTCAGTGTACATTCAAGAAATGTACATCAAAACATACACATTTTCATTGTATATACAAGAAATGTACATCAAAACATACACATTTTCATTGTATATACAAGAAATGTCTATCAAAAATACACATTTTCAGTGTACATTCAAGAAATGTACATCAAAACATACACATTTTCATTGTATATACAAATAATGTACATCAAAACATACACATTTTCAGTGTACATTCAAGAAATGTACATCAAGACATACACATTTTCATTGTACATTCAAGAAATGTATATCAAAACATACACATTTTCAATGTACATTCAAGAAATGTACATCAAAACATACACATTTTCATTGTATATACAAGAAATGTACATCAAAACATACACATTTTCAGTATACATTCAAGAAATGTACATGAAAACATACACATTTTCATTGTACACTCAAGAAATGTACATCAAAACATACACATTTTCATTGTACACTCAAGAAATGTACATCAAAACACACATTTTCATTGTATATACAAGAAATGTACATCAAAACATACACATTTTCTGTATACATTCAAGAAATGTACATCAAAACATACACATTTTCATTGTATATACAAGAAATGTATATCAAAACATACACATTTACAGTGTACATTCAAGAAATGTACATCAAAACATACACATTTTCATTGTATATACAAGAAATGTACATCAAACCATACACATTTTCAGTGTACATTCAAGAAATGTACATCAAAACATATACATTTTCATTGTATATACAAGAAATGTACATCAAAACATACACATTTTCAGTGTACATTAGAGAAATGTACATGAAAACATACACATTTACAGATTACATTCAAGAAATGTACATCAAAGCATACACATTTTCATTGTATATACAAGAAATGCACATCAAAACATACACATATTCACTGTACACTAAAGAAATGTACATCAAAACATACACACTTTCAGTGTACATTCAAGAAATGTACATAAAAACATACACATTTACATTGTACATTCAAGAAGTGTACATCAAAACATACACATTTTCATTCTACATTCAAGGAATGTACATCAAAACATACACATTTTGAGTGTATATTCAAGAGATATACATCAAAACATGCACATTTTCATTGTATATACCAGAAATGTACATCAAAACATACACATTTTCATTGTATATACAAGAAATGTATATCAAAACATACACATTTTCATTGTACATTCAAGAAATGTACATCAAAACATACACATTTTCATTGTACACTCAAGAAATGTACATCAAAACATACACATTTTCAGTGTACATTCAAGAAATGTACATCAAAAACTACACATTTTCATTTTATATTCAAGGAATGTACATCAAAACATACACATTTTCATTGTATATACCAGAAATGTACATCAAAACATACACACTTTCATTGTACATTCAAGAAATGTACATCAAAACATACACATTTTCATTGTATATACCAGAAATGTACATCAAAACATACACATTTTCATTGTACATTCAAGAAATGTACATCAAAACATACACATTTTCATTGTATATACCAGAAATGTACATCAAAACATACACATTTTCATTGTACATTCAAGAAATGTACATCAAAACATACACATTTTGACTGCACATTCTAGAAATATACATCAAAACATACACATTTTGATTGTATATACCAGAGATGCACATCAAAACATACACATTTTCATTGTACATTCATGAACTGTACCACAAAACATACACATTTTCAGTGTACATTCAAGAAATGTACATCAAAACATACACATTTTCAGGGTACATTCAAGAAATGTACATAAAAACATACACATTTTCATTGTACATTCAAGAAATGTAGTTCAAAACATACACATTTTCATTGTATATTCAAGAAATGTACATCAAAACATACACATTTTCATTGTACACTCAAGAAATGTTCATCAAAACATACACATTTTTATTGTACACTCAAGAAATGTACATCAAAACATACACTCTTTCATTGTACATTCAAGAAATGTATATCAAAACATACACATTTTCATTGTACATTCAAGAAATGTACATCAAAACAAACACATTTTCAGTGTACATTCAAGAAATGTATAACAAAAAATACACATTTTCTGTGTACATTCAAGAAATGTACATCAAAACAAACACATTTTCATTGTACACTAAAGAAATGTATATCAAAACATACACATTTTCATTGTACATTCAATAAATATACATCAAAACATACACATTTTCAGTGTACATTCATGAAATGTACATCAAAACATACACATTTTCATTGTATATACAAGAAATGTACATCAAAACTTACACATTTTCATTGTACACTAAAGAAATGTACATCAAAACATACACATTTTCATTGTACACTCAAGAAATGTACATCAAAACATACACATTTTCATTGTACATTCAAGAAATGTACATCACAACATACACATTTTCATTGTTTACTCAAGAAATGTACATCAAAACATACACATTTTCATTGTACATTCAAGAAATGTACATCAAAGCATACACATTTTCATTGTACACTCAAGAAATGTACTTCAAAACATACACATTTTCATTCTACATTCAAGAAATGTACATCAAAACACACACATTTTCATTGTACACTCAAGAAATGTACATCAAAACATACACATTTTGAGTGTACATTCAAGAGATATACATCAAAACATGCACATTTTCATTGTATATACCAGAAATGTACATCAAAACATACACATTTTCATTGTATTAACAAGAAATGTAAAGCAAAAGATACCATTTTCATTGTATATACCAGAAATGTACATCAAAACATACACATTTTCATTGTACATTCAAGAAATGTATAACAAAACATACACATTTTTATTGTACATTCAAGGAATGTACATCAAAACATACACATTTTCATTCTACATTCAAGAAATGTACATCAAAACACACACATTTTCATTGTACACTCAAGAAATGTACATCAAAACATACACATTTTGAGTGTACATTCAAGAGATATACATCAAAACATGCACATTTTCATTGTATATACCAGAAATGTACATCAAAACATACACATTTTCATTGTATATACAAGAAATGTAAAGCAAAAGATACATATTTTCATTGTATATACCAGAAATGTACATCAAAACATACACATTTTCATTGTATATACCAGAACTGTACATCAAAACATATACATTTTCATTGTGCATTCAAGAAATGTACATCAAAACATACACATTTTCATTGTACACTCAAGAAATGTACATCAAAACATACACATTTTCAGTGTACATTCAAGAAATGTACATCAAAAACTACACATTTTCATTGTATATTCAAGAAATGTACATCAAAACATACACATTTTCATTGTATATACCAGAAATGTACATCAAAACATACACATTTTCATTGTACATTCAAGAAATGTACATCAAAACATACACATTTTGACTGCACATTCTAGAAATATACATCAAAACATACACATTTTCATTATATATACCAGAAATGCACAACAAAACATACACATTTTCATTGTACATTCAAGAACTGTACATCAAAACATACACATTTTCAGTGTACATTCAAGAAATGTACATCAAAACATACACATTTTCAGTGTACATTCAAGAAATGTACATCAAAACATACACATTTTCATTGTATATACAAGAAATGTACATCAAAACATACACATTTTCATTGTATATACAAGAAATGTATATCAAAAATACACATTTTCAGTGTACATTCAAGAAATGTACATCAAAACATACACATTTTGAGTATACATTCAAGAGATATACATCAAAACATGCACATTTTCATTGTATATACCAGAAATGTACATCAAAACATACACATTTTCATTGTATATACAAGAAATGTAAAGCAAAAGATACACATTTTCATTGTATATACCAGAAATGTACATCAAAACATACACATTTTCATTGTATATACCAGAACTGTACATCAAAACATATACATTTTCATTGTGCATTCAAGAAATGTACATCAAAACATACACATTTTCATTGTACACTCAAGAAATGTACATCAAAACATACACATTTTCAGTGTACATTCAAGAAATGTACATCAAAAACTACACATTTTCATTGTATATTCAAGAAATGTACATCAAAACATACACATTTTCATTGTATATACCAGAAATGTACATCAAAACATACACATTTTCATTGTACATTCAAGAAATGTACATCAAAACATACACATTTTGACTGCACATTCTAGAAATATACATCAAAACATACACATTTTCATTATATATACCAGAAATGCACAACAAAACATACACATTTTCATTGTACATTCAAGAACTGTACATCAAAACATACACATTTTCAGTGTACATTCAAGAAATGTACATCAAAACATACACATTTTCAGTGTACATTCAAGAAATGTACATCAAAACATACACATTTTCATTGTATATACAAGAAATGTACATCAAAACATACACATTTTCATTGTATATACAAGAAATGTATATCAAAAATACACATTTTCAGTGTACATTCAAGAAATGTACATCAAAACATACACATTTTCATTGTATATACAAATAATGTACATCAAAACATACACATTTTCAGTGTACATTCAAGAAATGTACATCAAGACATACACATTTTCATTGTACATTCAAGAAATGTATATCAAAACATACACATTTCCAATGTACATTCAAGAAATGTACATCAAAACATACACATTTTCATTGTATATACAAGAAATGTACATCAAAACATACACATTTTCAGTATACATTCAAGAAATGTACATGAAAACATACACATTTTCATTGTACACTCAAGAAATGTACATCAAAACATACACATTTTCATTGTACACTCAAGAAATGTACATCAAAACACACATTTTCATTGTATATACAAGAAATGTACATCAAAACATACACATTTTCTGTATACATTCAAGAAATGTACATCAAAACATACACATTTTCACTGTATATACAAGAAATGTACATCAAAACATACACATTTTCATTGTATATACAAGAAATGTATATCAAAACATACACATTTACAGTGTACATTCAAGAAATGTACATCAAAACATACACATTTTCATTGTATATACAAGAAATGTACATCAAACCATACACATTTTCAGTGTACATTCAAGAAATGTACATCAAAACATATACATTTTCATTGTATATACAAGAAATGTACATCAAAACACACACATTTTCAGTGTACATTAGAGAAATGTACATGAAAACATACACATTTTCAGATTACATTCAAGAAATGTACATCAAAGCATACACATTTTCATTGTATATACAAGAAATGTACATCAAAACATACACATATTCACTGTACACTAAAGATATGTACATCAAAACATACACACTTTCAGTGTACATTCAAGAAATGTACATAAAAACATACACATTTACATTGTACATTCAAGAAGTGTACATCAAAACATACATATTTTCATTCTACATTCAAGGAATGTACCTCAAAACATACACATTTTCATTGTACATTCAAGAAATGTAGATCAAAACACACATTTTCATTGTACACTCAAGAAATGTACATCAAAACATACACATTTTGAGTGTATATTCAAGAGATATACATCAAAACATGCACATTTTCATTGTATATACCAGAAATGTACATCTAAACATACACATTTTCATTGTACATTCAAGAAATGTACATCAAAACATACACATTTTGACTGCACATTCTAGAAATATACATCAAATTATACACATTTTCATTGTATATACAAGAAATGTATATCAAAACATACACATTTACAGTGTACATTCAAGCAATGTACATCAAAGCATACACATTTTCATTGTATATACAAGAAATGTACATCAAACCATACACATTTTCAGTGTGCATTCAAGAAATGTACATCAAAACATATACATTTAAATTGTATATACAAGAAATGTACATCAAAACATACACATTATCAGTGTACATTCAAGAAATGTACATGAAAACATATACATTTTCATTGTACATGCAAGAAATGTATATCAAAACATACACATTTTCAGATTACATTCAAGAAATGTACATCAAAGCATACACATTTTCATTGTATATACAAGTAATGTACATCAAAACATACACATCTTCATTGTACACTAAAGAAATGTACATCAAAACATACACACTTTCAGTGTACATTCAGGAAATGTACATCAAAACATACACATTTTCATTGTACATTCAAGAAATGTACATCAAAACACACATTTTCATTGTACTTTCAAGAAATGTACATCAAAACATACACATTTTCATTGTACCTCAAGAAATCTACATCAAAACATACACATTTTCATTGTACACTCAAGAAATGTACATCAAAACATACACATTTTCATTGTACATTCAAGAAATGTATATCAAAACATACACATTTTCATTGTACATTCAAGAAATGTACATCAAAACATACACATTTTCATTGTACACTCAAGAAATGTACATCAAAACATACACATTTTCAGTGTACATTCAAGAAATGTACATCAAAACATACACATTTTCATTGTACATTCAAGAAATGTACATCAAAACATACACATTTTCATTGTTTATTCTAGAAATATACATAAAAACATACACATTTTCATTGTATATACAAGAAATGTACATCAAAACATAAACATTTTCATTGTACATTCAAGAAATGTACATCAAAACATACACATTTTGAGTGTACATTCAAGAAATATACATCAAAAGATACACATTTTCACTGTATATACCAGAAATGTACATCAAAACATACACATTTTCATTGTAAATACCAGAAATGTACATCAAAACATATACATTTTCATTGTACATTCAAGAAATGTACATCAAAACATACACATTTTGAGTGTACATTCAAGAGATATACATGAAAACATGCACATTTTCATTGTATATACCAGAAATGTACATCAAAACATACACATTTTCATTGTATATACAAGAAATGTACATCAAAACATACACATTTTCATTGTATATACCAGAAATGTACATCAAAACATACACATTTTCATTGTACAATCAAGAAATGTACATCAAAACATAAACATTTTCATTGTATATACCAGAAATGTACATCAAAACATACACATCTTCATTGTACATTCAAGAAATGTACATCAAAACATACCCATTTTCATTGTATATACCAGAAATGTACATCAAAACATACACATTTTCATTGTACATTCAAGAACTGTACATCAAAACATACACATTTTCAGTGTACATTCAAGAAATGTACATCAAAACATACACATTTTCAGTGTACATTCAAGAAATGTACATCAAAACATACACATTTTCATTGTATATACCAGAAATGTACATCAAAACATACACATTTTCATTGTATATACAAGAAATGTATATCAAAACATACACATTTACAGTGTACATTCAAGCAATGTACATCAAAGCATACACATTTTCATTGTATATACAAGAAATGTACATCAAACCATACACATTTTCAGTGTGCATTCAAGAAATGTACATCAAAACATATACATTTAAATTGTATATACAAGAAATGTACATCAAAACATACACATTTTCATTGTACACTCAAGAAATGTACTTCAAAACATACACATTTTCAGTGTACATTCAAGAAATGTATATCAAAACAAACACATTTTCATTGTACATAAAAGAAATGTACATCAAAGCATACACATTTTCATTGTACATTCAAGAAATATACATCAAAACATACACATTTTCATTGTACATTCAAGAAATGTACATCAAAACATACACATTTTCATTGTACACTCAAGAAATGTACATCAAAACATACACATTTTCAGTGTACATTCAAGAAATGTACATCAAAACATACACATTTTCATTGTACATTCAAGAAATGTACATCAAAACATACACACTTTCATTGTACATTCTAGAAATATACATAAAAACATACACATTTTCATTGTATACACAAGAAATGTACACCAAAACATACACATTTTCATTGTACATTCAAGAAATGTACATCAAAACATACACATTTTGAGTGTACATTCAAGAAATATACATCAAAAGATACACATTTTCACTGTATATATCAGAAATGTACATCAAAACTTACACATTTTCATTGTAAATACCAGAAATGTACATCAAAACATTTACATTTTCATTGTACATTCAAGAAATGTACATCAAAACATACACATTTTGAGTGTACATTCAAGAGATATACATGAAAACATGCACATTTTCATTGTATATACCAGAAATGTACATCAAAACATACACATTTTCATTGTATATACAAGAAATGTACATCAAAACATACACATTTTCATTGTATATACCAGAAATGTACATCAAAACATACACATTTTCATTGTACAATCAAGAAATGTACATCAAAACATAAACATTTTCATTGTATATACCAGAAATGTACATCAAAACATACACATTTTCATTGTACATTCAAGAAATGTATATCAAAACATACACATTTTCATTGTACATTCAAGAAATGTACATCAAAACATACACATTTTCATTGTACATTCAAGAAATGTATAACAAAACATACACATTTTCATTGTACATTCAAGGAATGTACATCAAAACCTACACATTTTCATTGTACATTCAAGAAATGTACATCAAAACACACACATTTTCATTGTACACTAAAGAAATGTACATCAAAACATACACATTTTGAGTGTACATTCAAGTGATATACATCAAAACATGCACATTTTCATTGTATATACCAGAAATGTACATCAAAACATACACATTTTCATTGTATATACAAGAAATGTAAAGCAAAAGATACACATTTTCATTGTATATACCAGAAATGTACATCAAAACATACACATTTTCAGTGTACATTCAAGAAATGTACATGAAAACATATACATTTTCATTGTACATTCAAGAAATGTATGTCAAAACATACACATTTTCACATTACATTCAAGAAATGTACATCAAAGCATACACATTTTCATTGTATATACAAGAAATGTACATCAAAACATACACATCTTCATTGTACACTAAAGAAATGTACATCAAAACATACACACTTTCAGTGTACATTCAAGAAATGTACATCAAAACATACACATTTTCATTGTACATTCAAGAAATGTACATCAAAACATACACATTTTCATTGTACATTCAAGAAATGTACATCAAAACATACACATTTTCATTGTACCTCAAGAAATCTACATCAAAACATACACATTTTCATTGTACACTCAAAAATGTACATCAAAACATACACATTTTCATTGTACATTCAAGAAATGTATATCAAAACATACACATTTTCATTGTACATTCAAGAAATGTACATCAAAACATACACATTTTCATTGTACATTCAAGAAATGTATAACAAAACATACACATTTTTATTGTACATTCAAGGAATGTACATCAAAACATACACATTTTCATTCTACATTCAAGAAATGTACATCAAAACACACACATTTTCATTGTACACTCAAGTAATGTACATCAAAACATACACATTTTGAGTGTACATTCAAGAGATATACATCAAAACATGCACATTTTCATTGTATATACCAGAAATGTACATCAAAACATACACATTTTCATTGTATATACAAGAAATGTAAAGCAAAAGATACATATTTTCATTGTATATACCAGAAATGTACATCAAAACATACACATTTTCATTGTATATACCAGAACTGTACATCAAAACATATACATTTTCATTGTGCATTCAAGAAATGTACATCAAAACATACACATATTCATTGTACACTCAAGAAATGTACATCAAAACATACACATTTTCAGTGTACATTCAAGAAATGTACATCAAAAACTACACATTTTCATTGTATATTCAAGAAATGTACATCAAAACATACACATTTTCATTGTATATACCAGAAATGTACATCAAAGCATACACATTTTCATTGTACATTCAAGAAATGTACATCAAAACATACACATTTTGACTGCACATTCTAGAAATATACATCAAAACATACACATTTTCATTATATATACCAGAAATGCACAACAAAACATACACATTTTCATTGTACATTCAAGAACTGTACATCAAAACATACACATTTTCAGTGTACATTCAAGAAATGTACATCAAAACATACACATTTTCAGTGTACATTCAAGAAATGTACATCAAAGCATACACATTTTCATTGTATATACAAGAAATGTACATCAAAACATACACATTTTCATTGTATATACAAGAAATGTATATCAAAAATACACATTTTCAGTGTACATTCAAGAAATGTACATCAAAACATACACATTTTGAGTGTACATTCAAGAGATATACATCAAAACATGCACATTTTCATTGTATATACCAGAAATGTACATCAAAACATACACATTTTCATTGTATATACAAGAAATGTAAAGCAAAAGATACACATTTTCATTGTATATACCAGAAATGTACATCAAAACATACACATTTTCATTGTATATACCAGAACTGTACATCAAAACATATACATTTTCATTGTGCATTCAAGAAATGTACATCAAAACATACACATTTTCATTGTACACTCAAGAAATGTACATCAAAACATACACATTTTCAGTGTACATTCAAGAAATGTACATCAAAAACTACACATTTTCATTGTATATTCAAGAAATGTACATCAAAACATACACATTTTCATTGTATATACCAGAAATGTACATCAAAACATACACATTTTCATTGTACATTCAAGAAATGTACATCAAAACATACACATTTTGACTGCACATTCTAGAAATATACATCAAAACATACACATTTTCATTATATATACCAGAAATGCACAACAAAACATACACATTTTCATTGTACATTCAAGAACTGTACATCAAAACATACACATTTTCAGTGTACATTCAAGAAATGTACATCAAAACATACACATTTTCAGTGTACATTCAAGAAATGTACATCAAAACATACACATTTTCATTGTATATACAAGAAATGTACATCAAAACATACACATTTTCATTGTATATACAAGAAATGTATATCAAAAATACACATTTTCAGTGTACATTCAAGAAATGTACATCAAAACATACACATTTTCATTGTATATACAAATAATGTACATCAAAACATACACATTTTCAGTGTACATTCAAGAAATGTACATCAAGACATACACATTTTCATTGTACATTCAAGAAATGTATATCAAAACATACACATTTTCAATGTACATTCAAGAAATGTACATCAAAACATACACATTTTCATTGTATATACAAGAAATGTACATCAAAACATACACATTTTCAGTATACATTCAAGAAACGTACATGAAAACATACACATTTTCATTGTACACTCAAGAAATGTACATCAAAACATACACATTTTCATTGTACACTCAAGAAATGTACATCAAAACACACATTTTCATTGTATATACAAGAAATGTACATCAAAACATACACATTTTCTGTATACATTCAAGAAATGTACATCAAAACATACACATTTTCACTGTATATACAAGAAATGTACATCAAAACATACACATTTTCATTGTATATACAAGAAATGTATATCAAAACATACACATTTACAGTGTACATTCAAGAAATGTACATCAAAACATACACATTTTCATTGTATATACAAGAAATGTACATCAAACCATACACATTTTCAGTGTACATTCAAGAAATGTACATCAAAACATATACATTTTCATTGTATATACAAGAAATGTACATCAAAACACACACATTTTCAGTGTACATTAGAGAAATGTACATGAAAACATACACATTTTCAGATTACATTCAAGAAATGTACATCAAAGCATACACATTTTCATTGTATATACAAGAAATGTACATCAAAACATACACATATTCACTGTACACTAAAGAAATGTACATCAAAACATACACACTTTCAGTGTACATTCAAGAAATGTACATAAAAACATACACATTTACATTGTACATTCAAGAAGTGTACATCAAAACATACACATTTTCATTCTACATTCAAGGAATGTACCTCAAAACATACACATTTTCATTGTACATTCAAGAAATGTACATCAAAACACACATTTTCATTGTACACTCAAGAAATGTACATCAAAACATACACATTTTGAGTGTATATTCAAGAGATATACATCAAAACATGCACATTTTCATTGTATATACCAGAAATGTACATCAAAACATACACATTTTCATTGTATATACAAGAAATGTATATCAAAACATACACATTTTCATTGTACATTCAAGAAATGTACATCAAAACATACACATTTTCATTGTACACTCAAGAAATGTACATCAAAACATACACATTTTCAGTGTACATTCAAGAAATGTACATCAAAAACTACACATTTTCATTTTATATTCAAGGAATGTATATCAAAACATACACATTTTCATTGTATATACCAGAAATGTACATCAAAACATACACATTTTCATTGTACATTCAAGAAATGTACATCAAAGCATACACATTTTGACTGCACATTCTAGAAATATACATCAAAACATACACATTTTGATTGTATATACCAGAAATGTACATCAAAACATACACACTTTCATTGTACATTCAAGACATGTACATCAAAACATACACATTTTCATTGTATATACCAGAAATGTACATCAAAACATACACATTTTCATTGTACATTCAAGAAATGTACATCAAAACATACACATTTTCATTGTATATACCAGAAATGTACATCAAAACATACACATTTTCATTGTACATTCAAGAAATGTACATCAAAACATACACATTTTGACTGCACATTCTAGAAATATACATCAAAACATACACATTTTTATTGTATATACCAGAGATGCACATCAAAACATACACATTTTCATTGTACATTCATGAACTGTACCACAAAACATACACATTTTCAGTGTACATTCAAGAAATGTACATCAAAACATACACATTTTCAGGGTACATTCAAGAAATGTACATAAAAACATACACATTTTCATTGTACATTCAAGAAATGTATATCAAAACATACACATTTTCATTGTACATTCAAGAAATGTACATCAAAACATACACATTTTCAGTGTACATTCAAGAAATGTATAACAAAAAATACACATTTTCTGTGTACATTCAAGAAATGTACATCAAAACAAACACATTTTCATTGTACACTAAAGAAATGTATATCAAAACATACACATTTTCATTGTACATTCAATAAATATACATCAAAACATACACATTTTCAGTGTACATTCATGAAATGTACATCAAAACATACACATTTTCATTGTATATACAAGAAATGTACATCAAAACTTACACATTTTCATTGTACACTAAAGAAATGTACATCAAAACATACACATTTTCAGTGTACATTCAAGAAATGTACATCAAAACATACACATTGTCACTGTACATTCAAGAAATGTAGATCAAAACATACACATTTTCATTGTACACTCAAGGAATGTACATCAAAACATACACATTTTTATTGTACACTCAAGAAATGTACATCAAAACATACACTTTTTCATTGTGCATTCAAGAAATGTATATCAAAACATACACATTTTCATTGTACATTCAAGAAATGTACATCAAAACATACACATTTTCAGTGTACATTCAAGAAATGTATAACAAAAAATACACATTTTCAGTGTACATTCAAGAAATGTACATCAAAACATACACATTTTCATTGTACACTCAAGAAATGTACATCAAAACATACACATTTTCTTTGTACATTCCAGAAATGTACATCAAAACATACACATTTTCATTGTTTACTCAAGAAATGTACATCAAAACATACACATTTTCATTGTACATTCAAGAAATGTACATCAAAGCATACACATTTTCATTGTACACTCAAGAAATGTACTTCAAAACATACACATTTTCAGTGTACATTCAAGAAATGTATATCAAAACATACACATTTTCATTGTACATAAAAGAAATGTACATCAAAGCATACACATTTTCATTGTACATTCAAGAGATATACATCAAAACATACACATTTTCATTGTACATTCAAGAAATGTACATCAAAACATACACATTTTCAGTGTACATTCAAGAAATGTACATCAAAACATACACATTTTCATTGTACCTCAAGAAATCTACATCAAAACATACACATTTTCATTGTACACTCAAGAAATGTACATCAAAACATACACATTTTCATTGTACATTCAAGAAATGTATATCAAAACATACACATTTTCATTATACATTCAAGAAATGTACATCAAAACATACACATTTTCATTGTACATTCAAGAAATGTACAACAAAACATACACATTTTCATTGTACATTCAAGGAATGTACATCAAAACATACACATTTTCATTGTACATTCAAGAAATGTACATCAAAACACACACATTTTCATTGTACACTCAAGAAATGTACATCAAAACATACACATTTTGAGTGTACATTCAAGAGATATACATCAAAACATGCACATTTTCATTGTATATACCAGAAATGTACATCAAAACATACACATTTTCAGTGTACATTCAAGAAATGTACATGAAAACATATACATTTTCATTGTACATTCAAGAAATGTATGTCAAAACATACACATTTTCAGATTACATTCAAGAAATGTACATCAAAGCATACACATTTTCATTGTATATACAAGAAATGTACATCAAAACATACACATCTTCATTGTACAATAAAGAAATGTACATCAAAACATACACACTTTCAGTGTACATTCAAGAAATGTACATCAAAACATACACATTTTCATTGTACATTCAAGAAATGTACATCAAAACATACACAATTTCATTGTACATTCAAGAAATGTACATCAAAACATACACATTTTCATTGTACCTCAAGAAATCTACATCAAAACATACACATTTTCATTGTACACTCAAGAAATGTACATCAAAACATACACATTTTCATTGTACATTCAAGAAATGTATATCAAAACATACACATTTTCATTGTACATTCAAGAAATGTACATCAAAACATACACATTTTCATTGTACATTCAAGAAATGTATAACAAAACATACACATTTTTATTGTACATTCAAGGAATGTACATCAAAACATACACATTTTCATTCTACATTCAAGAAATGTACATCAAAACACACACATTTTCATTGTACACTCAAGAAATGTACATCAAAACATACACATTTTGAGTGTACATTCAAGAGATATACATCAAAACATGCACATTTTCATTGTATATACCAGAAATGTACATCAAAACATACACATTTTCATTGTATTAACAAGAAATGTAAAGCAAAAGATACCATTTTCATTGTATATACCAGAAATGTACATCAAAACATACACATTTTCATTGTATATACCAGAACTGTACATCAAAACATATACATTTTCATTGTGCATTCAAGAAATGTACATCAAAACATACACATTTTCATTGTACACTCAAGAAATGTACATCAAAACATACACATTTTCAGTGTACATTCAAGAAATGTACATCAAAAACTACACATTTTCATTGTATATTCAAGAAATGTACATCAAAACATACACATTTTCATTGTATATACCAGAAATGTACATCAAAACATACACATTTTCATTGTACATTCAAGAAATGTACATCAAAACATACACATTTTGACTGCACATTCTAGAAATATACATCAAAACATACACATTTTCATTGTATATACCAGAAATGCACAACAAAACATACACATTTTCATTGTACATTCAAGAACTGTACATCAAAACATACACATTTTCAATGTACATTCAAGAAATGTACATCAAAAAATACACATTTTCAGTGTACATTCAAGAAATGTACATCAAAACATACACATTTTCATTGTATATACAAGAAATGTACATCAAAACATACACATTTTCATTGTATATACAAGAAATGTCTATCAAAAATACACATTTTCAGTGTACATTCAAGAAATGTACATCAAAACATACACATTTTCATTGTATATACAAATAATGTACATCAAAACATACACATTTTCAGTGTACATTCAAGAAATGTACATCAAGACATACACATTTTCATTGTACATTCAAGAAATGTATATCAAAACATACACATTTTCAATGTACATTCAAGAAATGTACATCAAAACATACACATTTTCATTGTATATACAAGAAATGTACATCAAAACATACACATTTTCAGTATACATTCAAGAAATGTACATGAAAACATACACATTTTCATTGTACACTCAAGAAATGTACATCAAAACATACACATTTTCATTGTACACTCAAGAAATGTACATCAAAACACACATTTTCATTGTATATACAAGAAATGTACATCAAAACATACACATTTTCTGTATACATTCAAGAAATGTACATCAAAACATACACATTTTCATTGTATATACAAGAAATGTATATCAAAACATACACATTTACAGTGTACATTCAAGAAATGTACATCAAAACATACACATTTTCATTGTATATACAAGAAATGTACATCAAACCATACACATTTTCAGTGTACATTCAAGAAATGTACATCAAAACATATATATTTTCATTGTATATACAAGAAATGTACATCAAAACATACACATTTTCAGTGTACATTAGAGAAATGTACATGAAAACATACACATTTTCAGATTACATTCAAGAAATGTACATCAAAGCATACACATTTTCATTGTATATACAAGAAATGTACATCAAAACATACACATATTCACTGTACACTAAAGAAATGTACATCAAAACATACACACTTTCAGTGTACATTCAAGAAATGTACATAAAAACATACACATTTACATTGTACATTCAAGAAGTGTACATCAAAACATACACATTTTCATTCTACATTCAAGGAATGTACATCAAAACATACACATTTTGAGTGTATATTCAAGAGATATACATCAAAACATGCACATTTTCATTGTATATACCAGAAATGTACATCAAAACATACACATTTTCATTGTATATACAAGAAATGTATATCAAAACATACACATTTTCATTGTACATTCAAGAAATGTACATCAAAACATACACATTTTCATTGTACACTCAAGAAATGTACATCAAAACATACACATTTTCAGTGTACATTCAAGAAATGTACATCAAAAACTACACATTTTCATTTTATATTCAAGGAATGTACATCAAAACATACACATTTTCATTGTATATACCAGAAATGTACATCAAAACATACACACTTTCATTGTACATTCAAGAAATGTACATCAAAACATACACATTTTCATTGTATATACCAGAAATGTACATCAAAACATACACATTTTCATTGTACATTCAAGAAATGTACATCAAAACATACACATTTTCATTGTATATACCAGAAATGTACATCAAAACATACACATTTTCATTGTACATTCAAGAAATGTACATCAAAACATACACATTTTGACTGCACATTCTAGAAATATACATCAAAACATACACATTTTGATTGTATATACCAGAGATGCACATCAAAACATACACATTTTCATTGTACATTCATGAACTGTACCACAAAACATACACATTTTCAGTGTACATTCAAGAAATGTACATCAAAACATACACATTTTCAGGGTACATTCAAGAAATGTACATAAAAACATACACATTTTCATTGTACATTCAAGAAATGTAGATCAAAACATACACATTTTCATTGTATATTCAAGAAATGTACATCAAAACATACACATTTTCATTGTACACTCAAGAAATGTTCATCAAAACATACACATTTTTATTGTACACTCAAGAAATGTACATCAAAACATACACTCTTTCATTGTACATTCAAGAAATGTATATCAAAACATACACATTTTCATTGTACATTCAAGAAATGTACATCAAAACATACACATTTTCAGTGTACATTCAAGAAATGTATAACAAAAAATACACATTTTCTGTGTACATTCAAGAAATGTACATAAAAACAAACACATTTTCATTGTACACTAAAGAAATGTATATCAAAACATACACATTTTCATTGTACATTCAATAAATATACATCAAAACATACACATTTTCAGTGTACATTCATCAAATGTACATCAAAACATACACATTTTCATTGTATATACAAGAAATGTACATCAAAACTTACACATTTTCATTGTACACTAAAGAAATGTACATCAAAACATACACATTTTCATTGTACACTCAAGAAATGTACATCAAAACATACACATTTTCATTGTACATTCAAGAAATGTACATCACAACATACACATTTTCATTGTTTACTCAAGAAATGTACATCAAAACATACACATTTTCATTGTACATTCAAGAAATGTACATCAAAGCATACACATTTTCATTGTACACTCAAGAAATGTACTTCAAAACATACACATTTTCATTCTACATTCAAGAAATGTACATCAAAACACACACATTTTCATTGTACACTCAAGAAATGTACATCAAAACATACACATTTTGAGTGTACATTCAAGAGATATACATCAAAACATGCACATTTTCATTGTATATACCAGAAATGTACATCAAAACATACACATTTTCATTGTATTAACAAGAAATGTAAAGCAAAAGATACCATTTTCATTGTATATACCAGAAATGTACATCAAAACATACACATTTTCATTGTACATTCAAGAAATGTATAACAAAACATACACATTTTTATTGTACATTCAAGGAATGTACATCAAAACATACACATTTTCATTCTACATTCAAGAAATGTACATCAAAACACACACATTTTCATTGTACACTCAAGAAATGTACATCAAAACATACACATTTTGAGTGTACATTCAAGAGATATACATCAAAACATGCACATTTTCATTGTATATACCAGAAATGTACATCAAAACATACACATTTTCATTGTATATACAAGAAATGTAAAGCAAAAGATACATATTTTCATTGTATATACCAGAAATGTACATCAAAACATACACATTTTCATTGTATATACCAGAACTGTACATCAAAACATATACATTTTCATTGTGCATTCAAGAAATGTACATCAAAACATACACATTTTCATTGTACACTCAAGAAATGTACATCAAAACATACACATTTTCAGTGTACATTCAAGAAATGTACATCAAAAACTACACATTTTCATTGTATATTCAAGAAATGTACACCAAAACATACACATTTTCATTGTATATACCAGAAATGTACATCAAAACATACACATTTTCATTGTACATTCAAGAAATGTACATCAAAACATACACATTTTGACTGCACATTCTAGAAATATACATCAAAACATACACATTTTCATTATATATACCAGAAATGCACAACAAAACATACACATTTTCATTGTACATTCAAGAACTGTACATCAAAACATACACATTTTCAGTGTACATTCAAGAAATGTACATCAAAACATACACATTTTCAGTGTACATTCAAGAAATGTACATCAAAACATACACATTTTCATTGTATATACAAGAAATGTACATCAAAACATACACATTTTCATTGTATATACAAGAAATGTATATCAAAAATACACATTTTCAGTGTACATTCAAGAAATGTACATCAAAACATACACATTTTCATTGTATATACAAATAATGTACATCAAAACATACACATTTTCAGTGTACATTCAAGAAATGTACATCAAGACATACACATTTTCATTGTACATTCAAGAAATGTATATCAAAACATACACATTTTCAATGTACATTCAAGAAATGTACATCAAAACATACACATTTTCATTGTATATACCAGAACTGTACATCAAAACATATACATTTTCATTGTGCATTCAAGAAATGTACATCAAAACATACACATTTTCATTGTACACTCAAGAAATGTACATCAAAACATACACATTTTCAGTGTACATTCAAGAAATGTACATCAAAAACTACACATTTTCATTGTATATTCAAGAAATGTACATCAAAACATACACGTTTTCATTGTATATACCAGAAATGTACATCAAAACATACACATTTTCATTGTACATTCAAGAAATGTACATCAAAACATACACATTTTGACTGCACATTCTAGAAATATACATCAAAACATACACATTTTCATTATATATACCAGAAATGCACAACAAAACATACACATTTTCATTGTACATTCAAGAACTGTACATCAAAACATACACATTTTCAGTGTACATTCAAGAAATGTACATCAAAACATACACATTTTCAGTGTACATTCAAGAAATGTACATCAAAACATACACATTTTCATTGTATATACAAGAAATGTACATCAAAACATACACATTTTCATTGTATATACAAGAAATGTATATCAAAAATACACATTTTCAGTGTACATTCAAGAAATGTACATCAAAACATACACATTTTCATTGTATATACAAATAATGTACATCAAAACATACACATTTTCAGTGTACATTCAAGAAATGTACATCAAGACATACACATTTTCATTGTACATTCAAGAAATGTATATCAAAACATACACATTTTCAATGTACATTCAAGAAATGTACATCAAAACATACACATTTTCATTGTATATACAAGAAATGTACATCAAAACATACACATTTTCAGTATACATTCAAGAAATGTACATGAAAACATACACATTTTCATTGTACACTCAAGAAATGTACATCAAAACATACACATTTTCATTGTACACTCAAGAAATGTACATCAAAACACACATTTTCATTGTATATACAAGAAATGTACATCAAAACATACACATTTTCTGTATACATTCAAGAAATGTACATCAAAACATACACATTTTCACTGTATATACAAGAAATGTACATCAAAACATACACATTTTCATTGTATATACAAGGAATGTATATCAAAACATACACATTTACAGTGTACATTCAAGAAATGTACATCAAAACATACACATTTTCATTGTATATACAAGAAATGTACATCAAACCATACACATTTTCAGTGTACATTCAAGAAATGTACATCAAAACATATACATTTTCATTGTATATACAAGAAATGTACATCAAAACACACACATTTTCAGTGTACATTAGAGAAATGTACATGAAAACATACACATTTTCAGATTACATTCAAGAAATGTACATCAAAGCATACACATTTTCATTGTATATACAAGAAATGTACATCAAAACATACACATATTCACTGTACACTAAAGAAATGTACATCAAAACATACACACTTTCAGTGTACATTCAAGAAATGTACATAAAAACATACACATTTACATTGTACATTCAAGAAGTGTACATCAAAACATACACATTTTCATTCTACATTCAAGGAATGTACCTCAAAACATACACATTTTCATTGTACATTCAAGAAATGTACATCAAAACACACATTTTCAATGTACACTCAAGAAATGTACATCAAAACATACACATTTTGAGTGTATATTCAAGAGATATACATCAAAACATGCACATTTTCATTGTATATACCAGAAATGTACATCAAAACATACACATTTTCATTGTATATACAAGAAATGTATATCAAAACATACACATTTTCATTGTACATTCAAGAAATGTACATCAAAACATACACATTTTCATTGTACACTCAAGAAATGTACATCAAAACATACACATTTTCAGTGTACATTCAAGAAATGTACATCAAAAACTACACATTTTCATTTTATATTCAAGGAATGTATATCAAAACATACACATTTTCATTGTATATACCAGAAATGTACATCAAAACATACACATTTTCATTGTACATTCAAGAAATGTACATCAAAACATACACATTTTGACTGCACATTCTAGAAATATACATCAAAACATACACATTTTGATTGTATATACCAGAAATGTACATCAAAACATACACACTTTCATTGTACATTCAAGAAATGTACATCAAAACATACACATTTTCATTGTATATACCAGAAATGTACATCAAAACATACACATTTTCATTGTACATTCAAGAAATGTACATCAAAACATACACATTTTCATTGTATATACCAGAAATGTACATCAAAACATACACATTTTCATTGTACATTCAAGAAATGTACATCAAAACATACACATTTTGACTGCACATTCTAGAAATATACATCAAAACATACACATTTTTATTGTATATACCAGAGATGCACATCAAAACATACACATTTTCATTGTACATTCATGAACTGTACCACAAAACATACACATTTTCAGTGTACATTCAAGAAATGTACATCAAAACATACACATTTTCAGGGTACATTCAAGAAATGTACATAAAAACATACACATTTTCATTGTACATTCAAGAAATGTAGATCAAAACATACACATTTTCATTGTATATTCAAGAAATGTACATCAAAACATACACATTTTCATTGTACACTCAAGAAATGTACATCAAAACATACACATTTTCATTGTACACTCAAGAAATGTACATCAAAACACACATTTTCATTGTATATACAAGAAATGTACATCAAAACATACACATTTTCTGTATACATTCAAGAAATGTACATCAAAACATACACATTTTCACTGTATATACAAGAAATGTACATCAAAACATACACATTTTCATTGTATATACAAGGAATGTATATCAAAACATACACATTTACAGTGTACATTCAAGAAATGTACATCAAAACATACACATTTTCATTGTATATACAAGAAATGTACATCAAACCATACACATTTTCAGTGTACATTCAAGAAATGTACATCAAAACATATACATTTTCATTGTATATACAAGAAATGTACATCAAAACACACACATTTTCAGTGTACATTAGAGAAATGTACATGAAAACATACACATTTTCAGATTACATTCAAGAAATGTACATCAAAGCATACACATTTTCATTGTATATACAAGAAATGTACATCAAAACATACACATATTCACTGTACACTAAAGAAATGTACATCAAAACATACACACTTTCAGTGTACATTCAAGAAATGTACATAAAAACATACACATTTACATTGTACATTCAAGAAGTGTACATCAAAACATACACATTTTCATTCTACATTCAAGGAATGTACCTCAAAACATACACATTTTCATTGTACATTCAAGAAATGTACATCAAAACACACATTTTCAATGTACACTCAAGAAATGTACATCAAAACATACACATTTTGAGTGTATATTCAAGAGATATACATCAAAACATGCACATTTTCATTGTATATACCAGAAATGTACATCAAAACATACACATTTTCATTGTATATACAAGAAATGTATATCAAAACATACACATTTTCATTGTACATTCAAGAAATGTACATCAAAACATACACATTTTCATTGTACACTCAAGAAATGTACATCAAAACATACACATTTTCAGTGTACATTCAAGAAATGTACATCAAAAACTACACATTTTCATTTTATATTCAAGGAATGTATATCAAAACATACACATTTTCATTGTATATACCAGAAATGTACATCAAAACATACACATTTTCATTGTACATTCAAGAAATGTACATCAAAACATACACATTTTGACTGCACATTCTAGAAATATACATCAAAACATACACATTTTGATTGTATATACCAGAAATGTACATCAAAACATACACACTTTCATTGTACATTCAAGAAATGTACATCAAAACATACACATTTTCATTGTATATACCAGAAATGTACATCAAAACATACACATTTTCATTGTACATTCAAGAAATGTACATCAAAACATACACATTTTCATTGTATATACCAGAAATGTACATCAAAACATACACATTTTCATTGTACATTCAAGAAATGTACATCAAAACATACACATTTTGACTGCACATTCTAGAAATATACATCAAAACATACACATTTTTATTGTATATACCAGAGATGCACATCAAAACATACACATTTTCATTGTACATTCATGAACTGTACCACAAAACATACACATTTTCAGTGTACATTCAAGAAATGTACATCAAAACATACACATTTTCAGGGTACATTCAAGAAATGTACATAAAAACATACACATTTTCATTGTACATTCAAGAAATGTAGATCAAAACATACACATTTTCATTGTATATTCAAGAAATGTACATCAAAACATACACATTTTCATTGTACACTCAAGAAATGTACATCAAAACATACACATTTTTATTGTACACTCAAGAAATGTACATCAAAACATACACTCTTTCATTGTACATTCAAGAAATGTATATCAAAACATACACATTTTCATTGTACATTCAAGAAATGTACATCAAAACATACACATTTTCAGTGTACATTCAAGAAATGTATAACAAAAAATACACATTTTCTGTGTACATTCAAGAAATGTACATCAAAACAAACACATTTTCATTGTACACTAAAGAAATGTATATCAAAACATACACATTTTCATTGTACATTCAATAAATATACATCAAAACATACACATTTTCAGTGTACATTCATGAAATGTACATCCAAACATACACATTTTCATTGTATATACAAGAAATGTACATCAAAACTTACACATTTTCATTGTACACTAAAGAAATGTACATCAAAACATACACATTTTCAGTGTACATTCAAGAAATGTACATCAAAACATACACATTGTCACTGTACATTCAAGAAATGTAGATCAAAACATACACATTTTCATTGTACATTCAAGAAATGTACATCAAAACATACACATTTTCATTGTACACTCAAGGAATGTACATCAAAACATACACATTTTTATTGTACACTCAAGAAATGTACATCAAAACATACACTTTTTCATTGTGCATTCAAGAAATGTATATCAAAACATACACATTTTCATTGTACATTCAAGAAATGTACATCAAAACATACACATTTTCAGTGTACATTCAAGAAATGTATAACAAAAAATACACATTTTCAGTGTACATTCAAGAAATGTACATCAAAACATACACATTTTCATTGTACACTCAAGAAATGTACATCAAAACATACACATTTTCATTGTACATTCCAGAAATGTACATCAAAACATACACATTTTCATTGTTTACTCAAGAAATGTACATCAAAACATACACATTTTCATTGTACATTCAAGAAATGTACATCAAAGCATACACATTTTCATTGTACACTCAAGAAATGTACTTCAAAACATACACATTTTCAGTGTACATTCAAGAAATGTATATCAAAACATACACATTTTCATTGTACATAAAAGAAATGTACATCAAAGCATACACACTTTCATTGTACATTCAAGAGATATACATCAAAACATACACATTTTCATTGTACATTCAAGAAATGTACATCAAAACATACACATTTTCATTGTACACTCAAGAAATGTACATCAAAACATACACATTTTCAGTGTACATTCAAGAAATGTACATCAAAACATACACATTTTCATTGTACCTCAAGAAATCTACATCAAAACATACACATTTTCATTGTACACTCAAGAAATGTACGTCAAAACATACACATTTTCATTGTACATTCAAGAAATGTATATCAAAACATACACATTTTCATTATACATTCAAGAAATGTACATCAAAACATACACATTTTCATTGTACATTCAAGAAATGTACAACAAAACATACACATTTTCATTGTACATTCAAGGAATGTACATCAAAACATACACATTTTCATTGTACATTCAAGAAATGTACATCAAAACACACACATTTTCATTGTACACTCAAGAAATGTACATCAAAACATACACATTTTGAGTGTACATTCAAGAGATATACATCAAAACATGCACATTTTCATTGTATATACCAGAAATGTACATCAAAACATACACATTTTCAGTGTACATTCAAGAAATGTACATGAAAACATATACATTTTCATTGTACATTCAAGAAATGTATGTCAAAACATACACATTTTCAGATTACATTCAAGAAATGTACATCAAAGCATACACATTTTCATTGTATATACAAGAAATGTACATCAAAACATACACATCTTCATTGTACACTAAAGAAATGTACATCAAAACATACACACTTTCAGTGTACATTCAAGAAATGTACATCAAAACATACACATTTTCATTGTACATTCAAGAAATGTACATCAAAACATACACAATTTCATTGTACATTCAAGAAATGTACATCAAAACATACACATTTTCATTGTACCTCAAGAAATCTACATCAAAACATACACATTTTCATTGTACACTCAAGAAATGTACATCAAAACATACACATTTTCATTGTACATTCAAGAAATGTATATCAAAACATACACATTTTCATTGTACATTCAAGAAATGTACATCAAAACATACACATTTTCATTGTACATTCAAGAAATGTATAACAAAACATACACATTTTTATTGTACATTCAAGGAATGTACATCAAAACATACACATTTTCATTCTACATTCAAGAAATGTACATCAAAACACACACATTTTCATTGTACACTCAAGAAATGTACATCAAAACATACACATTTTGAGTGTACATTCAAGAGATATACATCAAAACATGCACATTTTCATTGTATATACCAGAAATGTACATCAAAACATACACATTTTCATTGTATTAACAAGAAATGTAAAGCAAAAGATACCATTTTCATTGTATATACCAGAAATGTACATCAAAACATACACATTTTCATTGTATATACCAGAACTGTACATCAAAACATATACATTTTCATTGTGCATTCAAGAAATGTACATCAAAACATACACATTTTCATTGTACACTCAAGAAATGTACATCAAAACATACACATTTTCAGTGTACATTCAAGAAATGTACATCAAAACATACACATTTTCATTGTATATACAAGAAATGTACATCAAAACATACACATTTTCATTGTATATACAAGAAATGTCTATCAAAAATACACATTTTCAGTGTACATTCAAGAAATGTACATCAAAACATACACATTTTCATTGTATATACAAATAATGTACATCAAAACATACACATTTTCAGTGTACATTCAAGAAATGTACATCAAGACATACACATTTTCATTGTACATTCAAGAAATGTATATCAAAACATACACATTTTCAATGTACATTCAAGAAATGTACATCAAAACATACACATTTTCATTGTATATACAAGAAATGTACATCAAAACATACACATTTTCAGTATACATTCAAGAAATGTACATGAAAACATACACATTTTCATTGTACACTCAAGAAATGTACATCAAAACATACACATTTTCATTGTACACTCAAGAAATGTACATCAAAACACACATTTTCATTGTATATACAAGAAATGTACATCAAAACATACACATTTTCTGTATACATTCAAGAAATGTACATCAAAACATACACATTTTCATTGTATATACAAGAAATGTATATCAAAACATACACATTTACAGTGTACATTCAAGAAATGTACATCAAAACATACACATTTTCATTGTATATACAAGAAATGTACATCAAACCATACACATTTTCAGTGTACATTCAAGAAATGTACATCAAAACATATACATTTTCATTGTATATACAAGAAATGTACATCAAAACATACACATTTTCAGTGTACATTAGAGAAATGTACATGAAAACATACACATTTACAGATTACATTCAAGAAATGTACATCAAAGCATACACATTTTCATTGTATATACAAGAAATGTACATCAAAACATACACATATTCACTGTACACTAAAGAAATGTACATCAAAACATACACACTTTCAGTGTACATTCAAGAAATGTACATAAAAACATACACATTTACATTGTACATTCAAGAAGTGTACATCAAAACATACACATTTTCATTCTACATTCAAGGAATGTACATCAAAACATACACATTTTGAGTGTATATTCAAGAGATATACATCAAAACATGCACATTTTCATTGTATATACCAGAAATGTACATCAAAACATACA
Organism: Tenodera sinensis; assembly: GCA_030765045.1. Classification (NCBI taxonomy): domain Eukaryota; kingdom Metazoa; phylum Arthropoda; class Insecta; order Mantodea; family Mantidae; genus Tenodera; species Tenodera sinensis. Next base: position 215,023,596 of record CM060964.1, on the reverse strand, counting down.
CATTTTCATTGTATATACAAGAAATGTATATCAAAACATACACATTTTCATTGTACATTCAAGAAATGTACATCAAAACATACACATTTTCATTGTACACTCAAGAAATGTACATCAAAACATACACATTTTCAGTGTACATTCAAGAAATGTACATCAAAAACTACACATTTTCATTTTATATTCAAGGAATGTACATCAAAACATACACATTTTCATTGTATATACCAGAAATGTACATCAAAACATACACACTTTCATTGTACATTCAAGAAATGTACATCAAAACATACACATTTTCATTGTATATACCAGAAATGTACATCAAAACATACACATTTTCATTGTACATTCAAGAAATGTACATCAAAACATACACATTTTCATTGTATATACCAGAAATGTACATCAAAACATACACATTTTCATTGTACATTCAAGAAATGTACATCAAAACATACACATTTTGACTGCACATTCTAGAAATATACATCAAAACATACACATTTTGATTGTATATACCAGAGATGCACATCAAAACATACACATTTTCATTGTACATTCATGAACTGTACCACAAAACATACACATTTTCAGTGTACATTCAAGAAATGTACATCAAAACATACACATTTTCAGGGTACATTCAAGAAATGTACATAAAAACATACACATTTTCATTGTACATTCAAGAAATGTAGTTCAAAACATACACATTTTCATTGTATATTCAAGAAATGTACATCAAAACATACACATTTTCATTGTACACTCAAGAAATGTTCATCAAAACATACACATTTTTATTGTACACTCAAGAAATGTACATCAAAACATACACTCTTTCATTGTACATTCAAGAAATGTATATCAAAACATACACATTTTCATTGTACATTCAAGAAATGTACATCAAAACAAACACATTTTCAGTGTACATTCAAGAAATGTATAACAAAAAATACACATTTTCTGTGTAGATTCAAGAAATGTACATCAAAACAAACACATTTTCATTGTACACTAAAGAAATGTATATCAAAACATACACATTTTCATTGTACATTCAATAAATATACATCAAAACATACACATTTTCAGTGTACATTCATGAAATGTACATCAAAACATACACATTTTCATTGTATATACAAGAAATGTACATCAAAACTTACACATTTTCATTGTACACTAAAGAAATGTACATCAAAACATACACATTTTCATTGTACACTCAAGAAATGTACATCAAAACATACACATTTTCATTGTACATTCAAGAAATGTACATCACAACATACACATTTTCATTGTTTACTCAAGAAATGTACATCAAAACATACACATTTTCATTGTACATTCAAGAAATGTACATCAAAGCATACACATTTTCATTGTACACTCAAGAAATGTACTTCAAGACATACACATTTTCATTCTACATTCAAGAAATGTACATCAAAACACACACATTTTCATTGTACACTCAAGAAATGTACATCAAAACATACACATTTTGAGTGTACATTCAAGAGATATACATCAAAACATGCACATTTTCATTGTATATACCAGAAATGTACATCAAAACATACACATTTTCATTGTATTAACAAGAAATGTAAAGCAAAAGATACCATTTTCATTGTATATACCAGAAATGTACATCAAAACATACACATTTTCATTGTACATTCAAGAAATGTATAACAAAACATACACATTTTTATTGTACATTCAAGGAATGTACATCAAAACATACACATTTTCATTCTACATTCAAGAAATGTACATCAAAACACACACATTTTCATTGTACACTCAAGAAATGTACATCAAAACATACACATTTTGAGTGTACATTCAAGAGATATACATCAAAACATGCACATTTTCATTGTATATACCAGAAATGTACATCAAAACATACACATTTTCATTGTATATACAAGAAATGTAAAGCAAAAGATACATATTTTCATTGTATATACCAGAAATGTACATCAAAACATACACATTTTCATTGTATATACCAGAACTGTACATCAAAACATATACATTTTCATTGTGCATTCAAGAAATGTACATCAAAACATACACATTTTCATTGTACACTCAAGAAATGTACATCAAAACATACACATTTTCAGTGTACATTCAAGAAATGTACATCAAAAACTACACATTTTCATTGTATATTCAAGAAATGTACATCAAAACATACACATTTTCATTGTATATACCAGAAATGTACATCAAAACATACACATTTTCATTGTACATTCAAGAAATGTACATCAAAACATACACATTTTGACTGCACATTCTAGAAATATACATCAAAACATACACATTTTCATTATATATACCAGAAATGCACAACAAAACATACACATTTTCATTGTACATTCAAGAACTGTACATCAAAACATACACATTTTCAGTGTACATTCAAGAAATGTACATCAAAACATACACATTTTCAGTGTACATTCAAGAAATGTACATCAAAACATACACATTTTCATTGTATATACAAGAAATGTACATCAAAACATACACATTTTCATTGTATATACAAGAAATGTATATCAAAAATACACATTTTCAGTGTACATTCAAGAAATGTACATCAAAACATACACATTTTGAGTGTACATTCAAGAGATATACATCAAAACATGCACATTTTCATTGTATATACCAGAAATGTACATCAAAACATACACATTTTCATTGTATATACAAGAAATGTAAAGCAAAAGATACACATTTTCATTGTATATACCAGAAATGTACATCAAAACATACACATTTTCATTGTATATACCAGAACTGTACATCAAAACATATACATTTTCATTGTGCATTCAAGAAATGTACATCAAAACATACACATTTTCATTGTACACTCAAGAAATGTACATCAAAACATACACATTTTCAGTGTACATTCAAGAAATGTACATCAAAAACTACACATTTTCATTGTATATTCAAGAAATGTACATCAAAACATACACATTTTCATTGTATATACCAGAAATGTACATCAAAACATACACATTTTCATTGTACATTCAAGAAATGTACATCAAAACATACACATTTTGACTGCACGTTCTAGAAATATACATCAAAACATACACATTTTCATTATATATACCAGAAATGCACAACAAAACATACACATTTTCATTGTACATTCAAGAACTGTACATCAAAACATACACATTTTCAGTGTACATTCAAGAAATGTACATCAAAACATACACATTTTCAGTGTACATTCAAGAAATGTACATCAAAACATACACATTTTCATTGTATATACAAGAAATGTACATCAAAACATACACATTTTCATTGTATATACAAGAAATGTATATCAAAAATACACATTTTCAGTGTACATTCAAGAAATGTACATCAAAACATACACATTTTCATTGTATATACAAATAATGTACATCAAAACATACACATTTTCAGTGTACATTCAAGAAATGTACATCAAGACATACACATTTTCATTGTACATTCAAGAAATGTATATCAAAACATACACATTTTCAATGTACATTCAAGAAATGTACATCAAAACATACACATTTTCATTGTATATACAAGAAATGTACATCAAAACATACACATTTTCAGTATACATTCAAGAAATGTACATGAAAACATACACATTTTCATTGTACACTCAAGAAATGTACATCAAAACATACACATTTTCATTGTACACTCAAGAAATGTACATCAAAACACACATTTTCATTGTATATACAAGAAATGTACATCAAAACATACACATTTTCTGTATACATTCAAGAAATGTACATCAAAACATACACATTTTCACTGTATATACAAGAAATGTACATCAAAACATACACATTTTCATTGTATATACAAGAAATGTATATCAAAACATACACATTTACAGTGTACATTCAAGAAATGTACATCAAAACATACACATTTTCATTGTATATACAAGAAATGTACATCAAACCATACACATTTTCAGTGTACATTCAAGAAATGTACATCAAAACATATACATTTTCATTGTATATACAAGAAATGTACATCAAAACACACACATTTTCAGTGTACATTAGAGAAATGTACATGAAAACATACACATTTTCAGATTACATTCAAGAAATGTACATCAAAGCATACACATTTTCATTGTATATACAAGAAATGTACATCAAAACATACACATATTCACTGTACACTAAAGATATGTACATCAAAACATACACATTTTCATTGTACACTCAAGAAATGTTCATCAAAACATACACATTTTTATTGTACACTCAAGAAATGTACATCAAAACATACACTCTTTCATTGTACATTCAAGAAATGTATATCAAAACATACACATTTTCATTGTACATTCAAGAAATGTACATCAAAACAAACACATTTTCAGTGTACATTCAAGAAATGTATAACAAAAAATACACATTTTCTGTGTAGATTCAAGAAATGTACATCAAAACAAACACATTTTCATTGTACACTAAAGAAATGTATATCAAAACATACACATTTTCATTGTACATTCAATAAATATACATCAAAACATACACATTTTCAGTGTACATTCATGAAATGTACATCAAAACATACACATTTTCATTGTATATACAAGAAATGTACATCAAAACTTACACATTTTCATTGTACACTAAAGAAATGTACATCAAAACATACACATTTTCATTGTACACTCAAGAAATGTACATCAAAACATACACATTTTCATTGTACATTCAAGAAATGTACATCACAACATACACATTTTCATTGTTTACTCAAGAAATGTACATCAAAACATACACATTTTCATTGTACATTCAAGAAATGTACATCAAAGCATACACATTTTCATTGTACACTCAAGAAATGTACTTCAAAACATACACATTTTCATTCTACATTCAAGAAATGTACATCAAAACACACACATTTTCATTGTACACTCAAGAAATGTACATCAAAACATACACATTTTGAGTGTACATTCAAGAGATATACATCAAAACATGCACATTTTCATTGTATATACCAGAAATGTACATCAAAACATACACATTTTCATTGTATTAACAAGAAATGTAAAGCAAAAGATACCATTTTCATTGTATATACCAGAAATGTACATCAAAACATACACATTTTCATTGTACATTCAAGAAATGTATAACAAAACATACACATTTTTATTGTACATTCAAGGAATGTACATCAAAACATACACATTTTCATTCTACATTCAAGAAATGTACATCAAAACACACACATTTTCATTGTACACTCAAGAAATGTACATCAAAACATACACATTTTGAGTGTACATTCAAGAGATATACATCAAAACATGCACATTTTCATTGTATATACCAGAAATGTACATCAAAACATACACATTTTCATTGTATATACAAGAAATGTAAAGCAAAAGATACATATTTTCATTGTATATACCAGAAATGTACATCAAAACATACACATTTTCATTGTATATACCAGAACTGTACATCAAAACATATACATTTTCATTGTGCATTCAAGAAATGTACATCAAAACATACACATTTTCATTGTACACTCAAGAAATGTACATCAAAACATACACATTTTCAGTGTACATTCAAGAAATGTACATCAAAAACTACACATTTTCATTGTATATTCAAGAAATGTACATCAAAACATACACATTTTCATTGTATATACCAGAAATGTACATCAAAACATACACATTTTCATTGTACATTCAAGAAATGTACATCAAAACATACACATTTTGACTGCACATTCTAGAAATATACATCAAAACATACACATTTTCATTATATATACCAGAAATGCACAACAAAACATACACATTTTCATTGTACATTCAAGAACTGTACATCAAAACATACACATTTTCAGTGTACATTCAAGAAATGTACATCAAAACATACACATTTTCAGTGTACATTCAAGAAATGTACATCAAAACATACACATTTTCATTGTATATACAAGAAATGTACATCAAAACATACACATTTTCATTGTATATACAAGAAATGTATATCAAAAATACACATTTTCAGTGTACATTCAAGAAATGTACATCAAAACATACACATTTTGAGTGTACATTCAAGAGATATACATCAAAACATGCACATTTTCATTGTATATACCAGAAATGTACATCAAAACATACACATTTTCATTGTATATACAAGAAATGTAAAGCAAAAGATACACATTTTCATTGTATATACCAGAAATGTACATCAAAACATACACATTTTCATTGTATATACCAGAACTGTACATCAAAACATATACATTTTCATTGTGCATTCAAGAAATGTACATCAAAACATACACATTTTCATTGTACACTCAAGAAATGTACATCAAAACATACACATTTTCAGTGTACATTCAAGAAATGTACATCAAAAACTACACATTTTCATTGTATATTCAAGAAATGTACATCAAAACATACACATTTTCATTGTATATACCAGAAATGTACATCAAAACATACACATTTTCATTGTACATTCAAGAAATGTACATCAAAACATACACATTTTGACTGCACGTTCTAGAAATATACATCAAAACATACACATTTTCATTATATATACCAGAAATGCACAACAAAACATACACATTTTCATTGTACATTCAAGAACTGTACATCAAAACATACACATTTTCAGTGTACATTCAAGAAATGTACATCAAAACATACACATTTTCAGTGTACATTCAAGAAATGTACATCAAAACATACACATTTTCATTGTATATACAAGAAATGTACATCAAAACATACACATTTTCATTGTATATACAAGAAATGTATATCAAAAATACACATTTTCAGTGTACATTCAAGAAATGTACATCAAAACATACACATTTTCATTGTATATACAAATAATGTACATCAAAACATACACATTTTCAGTGTACATTCAAGAAATGTACATCAAGACATACACATTTTCATTGTACATTCAAGAAATGTATATCAAAACATACACATTTTCAATGTACATTCAAGAAATGTACATCAAAACATACACATTTTCATTGTATATACAAGAAATGTACATCAAAACATACACATTTTCAGTATACATTCAAGAAATGTACATGAAAACATACACATTTTCATTGTACACTCAAGAAATGTACATCAAAACATACACATTTTCATTGTACACTCAAGAAATGTACATCAAAACACACATTTTCATTGTATATACAAGAAATGTACATCAAAACATACACATTTTCTGTATACATTCAAGAAATGTACATCAAAACATACACATTTTCACTGTATATACAAGAAATGTACATCAAAACATACACATTTTCATTGTATATACAAGAAATGTATATCAAAACATACACATTTACAGTGTACATTCAAGAAATGTACATCAAAACATACACATTTTCATTGTATATACAAGAAATGTACATCAAACCATACACATTTTCAGTGTACATTCAAGAAATGTACATCAAAACATATACATTTTCATTGTATATACAAGAAATGTACATCAAAACACACACATTTTCAGTGTACATTAGAGAAATGTACATGAAAACATACACATTTTCAGATTACATTCAAGAAATGTACATCAAAGCATACACATTTTCATTGTATATACAAGAAATGTACATCAAAACATACACATATTCACTGTACACTAAAGATATGTACATCAAAACATACACACTTTCAGTGTACATTCAAGAAATGTACATAAAAACATACACATTTACATTGTACATTCAAGAAGTGTACATCAAAACATACATATTTTCATTCTACATTCAAGGAATGCACCTCAAAACATACACATTTTCATTGTACATTCAAGAAATGTACATCAAAAAACACATTTTCATTGTACACTCAAGAAATGTACATCAAAACATACACATTTTGAGTGTATATTCAAGAGATATACATCAAAACATGCACATTTTCATTGTATATACCAGAAATGTACATCTAAACATACACATTTTCATTGTACATTCAAGAAATGTACATCAAAACATACACATTTTGACTGCACATTCTAGAAATATACATCAAAACATACACATTTTCATTGTATATACAAGAAATGTATATCAAAACATACACATTTACAGTGTACATTCAAGCAATGTACATCAAAGCATACACATTTTCATTGTATATACAAGAAATGTACATCAAACCATACACATTTTCAGTGTGCATTCAAGAAATGTACATCAAAACATATACATTTAAATTGTATATACAAGAAATGTACATCAAAACATACACATTATCAGTGTACATTCAAGAAATGTACATGAAAACATATACATTTTCATTGTACATGCAAGAAATGTATATCAAAACATACACATTTTCAGATTACATTCAAGAAATGTACATCAAAGCATACACATTTTCATTGTATATACAAGTAATGTACATCAAAACATACACATCTTCATTGTACACTAAAGAAATGTACATCAAAACATACACACTTTCAGTGTACATTCAGGAAATGTACATCAAAACATACACATTTTCATTGTACATTCAAGAAATGTACATCAAAACACACATTTTCATTGTACTTTCAAGAAATGTACATCAAAACATACACATTTTCATTGTACCTCAAGAAATCTACATCAAAACATACACATTTTCATTGTACACTCAAGAAATGTACATCAAAACATACACATTTTCATTGTACATTCAAGAAATGTATATCAAAACATACACATTTTCATTGTACATTCAAGAAATGTACATCAAAACATACACATTTTCATTGTACACTCAAGAAATGTACATCAAAACATACACATTTTCAGTGTACATTCAAGAAATGTACATCAAAACATACACATTTTCATTGTACATTCAAGAAATGTACATCAAAACATACACATTTTCATTGTACATTCTAGAAATATACATAAAAACATACACATTTTCATTGTATATACAAGAAATGTACATCAAAACATAAACATTTTCATTGTACATTCAAGAAATGTACATCAAAACATACACATTTTGAGTGTACATTCAAGAAATATACATCAAAAGATACACATTTTCACTGTATATACCAGAAATGTACATCAAAACATACACATTTTCATTGTAAATACCAGAAATGTACATCAAAACATATACATTTTCATTGTACATTCAAGAAATGTACATCAAAACATACACATTTTGAGTGTACATTCAAGAGATATACATGAAAACATGCACATTTTCATTGTATATACCAGAAATGTACATCAAAACATACACATTTTCATTGTATATACAAGAAATGTACATCAAAACATACACATTTTCATTGTATATACCAGAAATGTACATCAAAACATACACATTTTCATTGTACAATCAAGAAATGTACATCAAAACATAAACATTTTCATTGTATATACCAGAAATGTACATCAAAACATACACATCTTCATTGTACATTCAAGAAATGTACATCAAAACATACCCATTTTCATTGTATATACCAGAAATGTACATCAAAACATACACATTTTCATTGTACATTCAAGAACTGTACATCAAAACATACACATTTTCAGTGTACATTCAAGAAATGTACATCAAAACATACACATTTTCAGTGTACATTCAAGAAATGTACATCAAAACATACACATTTTCATTGTATATACCAGAAATGTACATCAAAACATACACATTTTCATTGTATATACAAGAAATGTATATCAAAACATACACATTTACAGTGTACATTCAAGCAATGTACATCAGAGCATACACATTTTCATTGTATATACAAGAAATGTACATCAAACCATACACATTTTCAGTGTGCATTCAAGAAATGTACATCAAAACATATACATTTAAATTGTATATACAAGAAATGTACATCAAAACATACACATTTTCATTGTACACTCAAGAAATGTACTTCAAAACATACACATTTTCAGTGTACATTCAAGAAATGTATATCAAAACAAACACATTTTCATTGTACATAAAAGAAATGTACATCAAAGCATACACATTTTCATTGTACATTCAAGAAATATACATCAAAACATACACATTTTCATTGTACATTCAAGAAATGTACATCAAAACATACACATTTTCATTGTACACTCAAGAAATGTACATCAAAACATACACATTTTCAGTGTACATTCAAGAAATGTACATCAAAACATACACATTTTCATTGTACATTCAAGAAATGTACATCAAAACATACACACTTTCATTGTACATTCTAGAAATATACATAAAAACATACACATTTTCATTGTATACACAAGAAATGTACACCAAAACATACACATTTTCATTGTACATTCAAGAAATGTACATCAAAACATACACATTTTGAGTGTACATTCAAGAAATATACATCAAAAGATACATATTTTCACTGTATATATCAGAAATGTACATCAAAACTTACACATTTTCATTGTAAATACCAGAAATGTACATCAAAACATTTACATTTTCATTGTACATTCAAGAAATGTACATCAAAACATACACATTTTGAGTGTACATTCAAGAGATATACATGAAAACATGCACATTTTCATTGTATATACCAGAAATGTACATCAAAACATACACATTTTCATTGTATATACAAGAAATGTACATCAAAACATACACATTTTCATTGTATATACCAGAAATGTACATCAAAACATACACATTTTCATTGTACAATCAAGAAATGTACATCAAAACATAAACATTTTCATTGTATATACCAGAAATGTACATCAAAACATACACATTTTCATTGTACATTCAAGAAATGTACATCAAAACATACCCATTTTCATTGTATATACCAGAAATGTACATCAAAACATACACATTTTCATTGTACATTCAAGAACTGTACATCAAAACATACACATTTTCAGTGTACATTCAAGAAATGTACATCAAAACATACACATTTTCAGTGTACATTCAAGAAATGTACATCAAAACATACACATTTTCATTGTATATACCAGAAATGTACATCAAAACATACACATTTTCATTGTAAATACAAGAAATGTATATCAAAACATACACATTTACAGTGTACATTCAAGCAATGTACATCAAAGCATACACATTTTCATTGTATATACAAGAAATGTACATCAAACCATACACATTTTCAGTGTGCATTCAAGAAACGTACATCAAAACATATACATTTAAATTGTATATACAAGAAATGTACATCAAAACATACACATTTTCAGTGTATATTCAAGAAATGTACGTGAAAACATATACATATTCATTGTACATGCAAGAAATGTATATCAAAACATACACATTTTCAGATTACATTCAAGAAATGTACATCAAAGCATACACATTTTCATTGTATATACAAGAAATGTACATCAAAGCATACACATCTTCATTGTACACTAAAGAAATGTACATCAAAACATACACACTTTCAGTGTACATTCAGGAAATGTACATCAAAACATACACATTTTCATTGTACATTCAAGAAATGTACATCAAAACATACACATTTTCATTGTACTTTCAAGAAATGTACATCAAAACATACACATTTTCATTGTACCTCCAGAAATCTACATCAAAACATACACATTTTCATTGTACACTCAAGAAATGTACATCAAAACATACGCATTTTCATTGTACATTCAAGAAATGTATATCAAAACATACACATTTTCATTGTACATTCAAGAAATGTACATCAAAACATACACATTTTCATTGTACACTCAAGAAATGTACATCAAAACATACACATTTTCAGTGTACATTCAAGAAATGTACATCAAAACATACACATTTTCATTGTACATTCAAGAAATGTACATCAAAACATACACATTTTCATTGTACATTCTAGAAATATACATAAAAACATACACATTTTCATTGTATATACAAGAAATGTACATCAAAACATACACATTTTCATTGTATATACCAGAAATGTACATGAAAACATACACATTTTCATTGTATATACAAGAAATGTATATCAAAACATACACATTTTCAGTGTACATTCAAGCAATGTACATCAAAGCATACACATTTTCATTGTATATACAAGAAATGTACATCAAACCATACACATTTTCAGTGTGCATTCAAGAAATGTACATCAAAACATACACATTTAAATTGTATATACAAGAAATGTACATCAAAACATACACATTTTCATACTACACTCAAGAAATGTACTTCAAAACATACACATTTTCAGTGTACATTCAAGAAATGTATATCAAAACATACACATTTTCATTGTACATAAAAGAAATGTACATCAAAGCATACACATTTTCATTGTACATTCAAGAAATATACATCAAAACATACACATTTTCATTGTACATTCAAGAAATGTACATCAAAACATACACATTTTTATTGTACACTCAAGAAATGTACATCAAAACATACACATTTTCAGTGTACATTCAAGAAATGTACATCAAAACATACACATTTTCATTGTACATTCAAGAAATGTACATCAAAACATACACATTTTCATTGTACATTCTAGAAATATACATAAAAACATACACATTTTCATTGTATATACAAGAAATGTACATCAAAACATACACATTTTCATTGTACATTCAAGAAATGTACATCAAAACATACACATTTTGAGTGTACATTCAAGAAATATACATCAAAAGATACACATTTTCACTGTATATACCAGAAATGTACATCAAAACATACACATTTTCATTGTAAATAGCAGAAATGTACATCAAAACATATACATTTTCATTGTACATTCAAGAAATGTACATCAAAACATACACATTTTGAGTGTACATTCAAGAGATATACATGAAAACATGCACATTTTCATTGTATATACCAGAAATGTACATCAAAACATACACATTTTCATTGTATATACAAGAAATGTACATCAAAACATACACATTTTCATTGTATATACCAGAAATGTACATCAAAACATACACATTTTCATTGTACATTCAAGAAATGTACATCAAAACATACACATTTTGAGTGTACATTCAGGAAATATACATCAAAAGATACACATTTTCACTGTATATACCAGAAATGTACATCAAAACATACACATTTTCATTGTAAATAGCAGAAATGTACATCAAAACATATACATTTTCATTGTACATTCAAGAACTGTACATCAAAACATACACATTTTGAGTGTACATTCAAGAGATATACATGAAAACATGCACATTTTCATTGTATATACCAGAAATGTACATCAAAACATACACATTTTCATTGTATATACAAGAAATGTACATCAAAACATACACATTTTCATTGTATATACCAGAAATGTACATCAAAACATACACATTTTCATTGTACAATCAAGAAATGTACATCAAAACATAAACATTTTCATTGTATATACCAGAAATGTACATCAAAACATACACATTTTGAGTGTACATTCAAGAAATATACATCAAAAGATACACATTTTCACTGTATATACCAGAAATGTACATCAAAACATACACATTTTCATTGTATATACAAGAAATGTACATCAAAACATACACATTTTCATTGTATATACCAGAAATGTACATCAAAACATACACATTTTCATTGTACAATCAAGAAATGTACATCAAAACATAAACATTTTCATTGTATATACCAGAAATGTACATCAAAACATACACATTTTCATTGTACATTCAAGAAATGTACATCAAAACATACCCATTTTCATTGTATATACCAGAAATGTACATCAAAACATACACATTTTCATTGTACATTCAAGAACTGTACATCAAAACATACACATTTTCAGTGTACATTCAAGAAATGTACATCAAAACATACACATTTTCAGTGTACATTCAAGAAATGTACATCAAAACATACACATTTTCATTGTATATACCAGAAATGTACATGAAAACATACACATTTTCATTGTATATACAAGAAATGTATATCAAAACATACACATTTACAGTGTACATTCAAGCAATGTACATCAAAGCATACACATTTTCATTGTATATACAAGAAATGTACATCAAACCATACACATTTTCAGTGTGCATTCAAGAAATGTACATCAAAACATATACATTTAAATTGTATATACAAGAAATGTACATCAAAACATACACATTTTCATACTACACTCAAGAAATGTACTTCAAAACATACACATTTTCAGTGTACATTCAAGAAATGTATATCAAAACATACACATTTTCATTGTACATAAAAGAAATGTACATCAAAGCATACACATTTTCATTGTACATTCAAGAAATATACATCAAAACATACACATTTTCATTGTACATTCAAGAAATGTACATCAAAACATACACATTTTTATTGTACACTCAAGAAATGTACATCAAAACATACACATTTTCAGTGTACATTCAAGAAATGTACATCAAAACATACACATTTTCATTGTACATTCAAGAAATGTACATCAAAACATACACATTTTCATTGTACATTCTAGAAATATACATAAAAACATACACATTTTCATTGTATATACAAGAAATGTACATCAAAACATACACATTTTCATTGTACATTCAAGAAATGTACATCAAAACATACACATTTTGAGTGTACATTCAAGAAATATACATCAAAAGATACACATTTTCACTGTATATACCAGAAATGTACATCAAAACATACACATTTTCATTGTAAATAGCAGAAATGTACATCAAAACATATACATTTTCATTGTACATTCAAGAAATGTACATCAAAACATACACATTTTGAGTGTACATTCAAGAGATATACATGAAAACATGCACATTTTCATTGTATATACCAGAAATGTACATCAAAACATACACATTTTCATTGTATATACAAGAAATGTACATCAAAACATACACATTTTCATTGTATATACCAGAAATGTACATCAAAACATACACATTTTCATTGTACATTCAAGAAATGTACATCAAAACATACACATTTTGAGTGTACATTCAGGAAATATACATCAAAAGATACACATTTTCACTGTATATACCAGAAATGTACATCAAAACATACACATTTTCATTGTAAATAGCAGAAATGTACATCAAAACATATACATTTTCATTGTACATTCAAGAACTGTACATCAAAACATACACATTTTGAGTGTACATTCAAGAGATATACATGAAAACATGCACATTTTCATTGTATATACCAGAAATGTACATCAAAACATACACATTTTCATTGTATATACAAGAAATGTACATCAAAACATACACATTTTCATTGTATATACCAGAAATGTACATCAAAACATACACATTTTCATTGTACAATCAAGAAATGTACATCAAAACATAAACATTTTCATTGTATATACCAGAAATGTACATCAAAACATACACATTTTGAGTGTACATTCAAGAAATATACATCAAAAGATACACATTTTCACTGTATATACCAGAAATGTACATCAAAACATACACATTTTCATTGTATATACAAGAAATGTACATCAAAACATACACATTTTCATTGTATATACCAGAAATGTACATCAAAACATACACATTTTCATTGTACAATCAAGAAATGTACATCAAAACATAAACATTTTCATTGTATATACCAGAAATGTACATCAAAACATACACATTTTCATTGTACATTCAAGAAATGTACATCAAAACATACCCATTTTCATTGTATATACCAGAAATGTACATCAAAACATACACATTTTCATTGTACATTCAAGAACTGTACATCAAAACATACACATTTTCAGTGTACATTCAAGAAATGTACATCAAAACATACACATTTTCAGTGTACATTCAAGAAATGTACATCAAAACATACACATTTTCATTGTATATACCAGAAATGTACATGAAAACATACACATTTTCATTGTATATACAAGAAATGTATATCAAAACATACACATTTACAGTGTACATTCAAGCAATGTACATCAAAGCATACACATTTTCATTGTATATACAAGAAATGTACATCAAACCATACACATTTTCAGTGTGCATTCAAGAAATGTACATCAAAACATATACATTTAAATTGTATATACAAGAAATGTACATCAAAACATACACATTTTCATACTACACTCAAGAAATGTACTTCAAAACATACACATTTTCAGTGTACATTCAAGAAATGTATATCAAAACATACACATTTTCATTGTACATAAAAGAAATGTACATCAAAGCATACACATTTTCATTGTACATTCAAGAAATATACATCAAAACATACACATTTTCATTGTACATTCAAGAAATGTACATCAAAACATACACATTTTTATTGTACACTCAAGAAATGTACATCAAAACATACACATTTTCAGTGTACATTCAAGAAATGTACATCAAAACATACACATTTTCATTGTACATTCAAGAAATGTACATCAAAACATACACATTTTCATTGTACATTCTAGAAATATACATAAAAACATACACATTTTCATTGTATATACAAGAAATGTACATCAAAACATACACATTTCATTGTACATTCAAGAAATGTACATCAAAACATACACATTTTGAGTGTACATTCAGGAAATATACATCAAAAGATACACATTTTCACTGTATATACCAGAAATGTACATCAAAACATACACATTTTCATTGTAAATAGCAGAAATGTACATCAAAACATATACATTTTCATTGTACATTCAAGAACTGTACATCAAAACATACACATTTTGAGTGTACATTCAAGAGATATACATGAAAACATGCACATTTTCATTGTATATACCAGAAATGTACATCAAAACATACACATTTTCATTGTATATACAAGAAATGTACATCAAAACATACACATTTTCATTGTATATACCAGAAATGTACATCAAAACATACACATTTTCATTGTACAATCAAGAAATGTACATCAAAACATAAACATTTTCATTGTATATACCAGAAATGTACATCAAAACATACACATTTTCATTGTACATTCAAGAAATGTACATCAAAACATACCCATTTTCATTGTATATACCAGAAATGTACATCAAAACATACACATTTTCATTGTACATTCAAGAACTGTACATCAAAACATACACATTTTCAGTGTACATTCAAGAAATGTACATCAAAACATACACATTTTCAGTGTACATTCAAGAAATGTACATCAAAACATACACATTTTCATTGTATATACCAGAAATGTACATCAAAACATACACATTTTCATTGTATATATAATAAATGTATATCAAAACATACACATTTACAGTGTACATCCAAGCAATGTACATCAAAGGATACACATTTTCATTGTATATACAAGAAATGTACATCAAACCATACACATTTTCAGTGTGCATTCAAGAAATGTACATCAAAACATATACATTTAAATTGTATATACAAGAAATGTACATCAAAACATACACATTTTCAGTGTACATTCAAGAAATGTACATGAAAACATATACATTTTCATTGTACATGCAAGAAATGTATATCAAAACATACACATTTTCAGATTACATTCAAGAAATGTACATCAAAGCATACACATTTTCATTGTATATACAAGAAATGTACATCAAAATATACACATCTTCATTGTACACTAAAGAAATGTACATAAAAA
This sequence comes from Tenodera sinensis, assembly GCA_030765045.1. Taxonomy (NCBI): domain Eukaryota; kingdom Metazoa; phylum Arthropoda; class Insecta; order Mantodea; family Mantidae; genus Tenodera; species Tenodera sinensis. Next base: position 215,005,769 of record CM060964.1, on the reverse strand, counting down.
CATACACACCTTCAGTGTACATTCAGGAAATGTACATCAAAACATACACATTTTCATTGTACATTCAAGAAATGTACATCAAAACATACACATTTTCATTGTACTTTCAAGAAATGTACATCAAAACATACACATTTTCATTGTACCTCAAGAAATCTACATCAAAACATACACATTTTCATTGTACACTCAAGAAATCTCCATCAAAACATACACATTTTCATTGTACATTCAAGAAATGTATATCAAAACATACACATTTTCATTGTACATTCAAGAAATGTACATCAAAACATACACATTTTCATTGTACACTCAAGAAATGTACATCAAAGCATACACATTTTCAGTGTACATTCAAGAAATGTACATCAAAACATACACATTTTCATTGTACATTCAAGAAATGTACATCAAAACATACACATTTTCATTGTACATTCTAGAAATATACATAAAAACATACACATTTTCATTGTATATACAAGAAATGTACATCAAAACATACACATTTTCATTGTACATTCAAGAAATGTACATCAAAACATACACATTTTGAGTGTACATTCAAGAAATATACATCAAAAGATACACATTTTCACTGTATATACCAGAAATGTACATCAAAACATACACATTTTCATTGTAAATACCAGAAATGTACATCAAAACATATACATTTTCATTGTACATTCAAGAAATGTACATCAAAACATACACATTTTGAGTGTACATTCAAGAGATATACATGAAAACATGCACATTTTCATTGTATATACCAGAAATGTACATCAAAACATACACATTTTCATTGTATATACAAGAAACGTACATCAAAACATACACATTTTCATTGTATATACCAGAAATGTACATCAAAACATACACATTTTCATTGTACAAACAAGAAATGTACATCAAAACATAAACATTTTCATTGTATATACCAGAAATGTACATCAAAACATACACATTTTCATTTTACATTCAAGAAATGTACATCTAAACATACCCATTTTCATTGTATATACCAGAAATGTACATCAAAACATACACATTTTCATTGTACATTCAAGAACTGTACATCAAAACATACACATTTTCAGTGTACATTCAAGAAATGTACATCAAAACATACACATTTTCAGTGTACATTCAAGAAATGTACATCAAAACATACACATTTTCATTGTATATACCAGAAATGTACATCAAAACATACACATTTTCATTGTATATACAAGAAATGTATATCAAAACATACACATTTACAGTGTACATTCAAGCAATGTACATCAAAGCATACACATTTTCATTGTATATACAAGAAATGTACATCAAACCATACACATTTTCAGTGTGCATTCAAGAAATGTACATCAAAACATATACATTTAAATTGTATATACAAGAAATGTACATCAAAACATACACATTTTCAGTGTACATTCAAGAAATGTACATGAAAACATATACATTTTCATTGTACATGCAAGAAATGTATATCAAAACATACACATTTTGAGATTACATTCAAGAAATGTACATCAAAGCATACAATTTTCATTGTATATACAAGAAATGTACATCAAAACATACACATCTTCATTGTACACTAAAGAAATGTACATCAAAACATACACACTTTCAGTGTACATTCAGGAAATGTACATCAAAACATACACATTTTCATTGTACATTCAAGAAATGTACATCAAAACATACACATTTTCATTGTACTTTCAAGAAATGTACATCAAAACATACACATTTTCATTGTACATTCAAGAAATATACATCAAAACATACACATTTTCATTGTACATTCAAGAAATGTACATCAAAACATACACATTTTGAGTGTACATTCAAGAAATATACATCAAAAGATACACATTTTCACTGTATATACCAGAAATGTACATCAAAACATACACATTTTCATTGTACACTCAAGAAATGTACATCAAAGCATACACATTTTCAGTGTACATTCAAGAAATGTACATCAAAACATACACATTTTCATTGTACATTCAAGAAATGTACATCAAAACATACACATTTTCATTGTATATACAAGAAATGTACATCAAAACATACACATTTTCATTGTACATTCAAGAAATGTACATCAAAACATACACATTTTCATTGTACATTCAAGAAATGTACATCAAAACATACACATTTTGAGTGTACATTCAAGAAATATACATCAAAAGATACACATTTTCACTGTATATACCAGAAATGTACATCAAAACATACACATTTTCATTGTAAATACCAGAAATGTACATCAAAACATATACATTTTCATTGTACATTCAAGAAATGTACATCAAAACATACACATTTTGAGTGTACATTCAAGAGATATACATGAAAACATGCACATTTTCATTGTATATACCAGAAATGTACATCAAAACATACACATTTTCATTGTATATACAAGAAATGTACATCAAGACATACACATTTTCATTGTATATACCAGAAATGTACATCAAAACATACACATTTTCATTGTACAATCAAGAAATGTACATCAAAACATAAACATTTTCATTGTATATACCAGAAATGGACATCAAAACATACACATTTTCATTGTACATTCAAGAAATGTACATCAAAACATACCCATTTTCATTGTATATACCAGAAATGTACATCAAAACATACACATCTTCATTGTACATTCAAGAACTGTACATCAAAACATACACATTTTCATTGTACATTCAAGAAATGTATATCAAAACATACACATTTTCATTGTACATTCAAGAAATGTACATCAAAACATACACATTTTCATTGTACACTCAAGAAATGTACATCAAAACATACACATTTTCAGTGTACATTCAAGAAATGTACATCAAAACATACACATTTTCATTGTACATTCAAGAAATGTACATCAAAACATACACATTTTCATTGTACATTCTAGAAATATACATAAAAACATACACATTTTCATTGTATATACAAGAAATGTACATCAAAACATACACATTTTCATTGTACATTCAAGAAATGTACATCAAAACATACACATTTTGAGTGTACATTCAAGAAATATACATCAAAAGATACACATTTTCACTGTATATACCAGAAATGTACATCAAAACATACACATTTTCATTGTAAATACCAGAAATGTACATCAAAACATATACATTTTCATTGTACATTCAAGAAATGTACATAAAAACATACACATTTTGAGTGTACATTCAAGAGATATACATGAAAACATGCACATTTTCATTGTATATACCAGAAATGTACATCAAAACATACACATTTTCATTGTATATACAAGAAATGTACATCAAAACATACACATTTTCATTGTATATACCAGAAATGTACATCAAAACATACACATTTTCATTGTACAATCAAGAAATGTACATCAAAACATAAACATTTTCATTGTATATTACAGAAATGTACATCAAAACATACACATTTTCATTGTACATTCAAGAAATGTACATCAAAACATACCCATTTTCATTGTATATACCAGAAATGTACATCAAAACATACACATTTTCATTGTACATTCAAGAACTGTACATCAAAACATACACATTTTCAGTGTACATTCAAGAAATCTACATCAAAACATACACATTTTCAGTGTACATTCAAGAAATGTACATCAAAACATACACATTTTCATTGTATATACCAGAAATGTACATGAAAACATACACATTTTCATTGTATATACAAGAAATGTATATCAAAACATACACATTTACAGTGTACATTCAAGCAATGTACATGAAAGCATACACATTTTCATTGTATATACAAGAAATGTACATCAAACCATACACATTTTCAGTGTGCATTCAAGAAATGTACATCAAAACATATACATTTAAATTGTATATACAAGAAATGTACATCAAAACATACACATTTTCATACTACACTCAAGAAATGTACTTCAAAACATACACATTTTCAGTGTACATTCAAGAAATGTATATCAAAACATACACATTTTCATTGTACATAAAAGAAATGTACATCAAAGCATACACATTTTCATTGTACATTCAAGAAATATACATCAAAACATACACATTTTCATTGTACATTCAAGAAATGTACATCAAAACATACACATTTTTATTGTACACTCAAGAAATGTACATCAAAACATACACATTTTCAGTGTACATTCAAGAAATGTACATCAAAACATACACATTTTCATTGTACATTCAAGAAATGTACATCAAAACATACACATTTTCATTGTACATTCTAGAAATATACATAAAAACATACACATTTTCATTGTATATACAAGAAATGTACATCAAAACATACACATTTTCATTGTACATTCAAGAAATGTACATCAAAACATACACATTTTGAGTGTACATTCAAGAAATATACATCAAAGGATACACATTTTCACTGTATATACCAGAAATGTACATCAAAACATACACATTTTCATTGTAAATAGCAGAAATGTACATCAAAACATATACATTTTGAGTGTACATTCAAGAGATATACATGAAAACATGCACATTTTCATTGTATATACCAGAAATGTACATCAAAACATACACATTTTCATTGTATATACAAGAAATGTACATCAAAACATACACATTTTCATTGTATATACCAGAAATGTACATCAAAACATACACATTTTCATTGTACAATCAAGAAATGTACATCAAAACATAAACATTTTCATTGTATATACCAGAAATGTACATCAAAACATACACATTTTCATTGTACATTCAAGAAATGTACATCAAAACATACCCATTTTCATTGTATATACCAGAAATGTACATCAAAACATACACATTTTCATTGTACATTCAAGAACTGTACATCAAAACATACACATTTTCAGTGTACATTCAAGAAATGTACATCAAAACATACACATTTTCAGTGTACATTCAAGAAATGTACATCAAAACATACACATTTTCATTGTATATACCAGAAATGTACATCAAAACATACACATTTTCATTGTATATATAAGAAATGTATATCAAAACATACACATTTACAGTGTACATTCAAGCAATGTACATCAAAGCATACACATTTTCATTGTATATACAAGAAATGTACATCAAACCATACACATTTTCAGTGTGCATTCAAGAAATGTACATCAAAACATATACATTTAAATTGTATATACAAGAAATGTACATCAAAACATACACATTTTCAGTGTACATTCAAGAAATGTACATGAAAACATATACATTTTCATTGTACATGCAAGAAATGTATATCAAAACATACACATTTTCAGATTACATTCAAGAAATGTACATCAAAGCATACACATTTTCATTGTATATACAAGAAATGTACATCAAAATATACACATCTTCATTGTACACTAAAGAAATGTACATAAAAACATACACACTTTCAGTGTACATTCAGGAAATGTACATAAAAACATACACATTTTCATTGTACATTCAAGAAATGTACATCAAAACATACACATTTTCATTGTACTTTCAAGAAATGTACATCAAAACATACACATTTTCATTGTACCTCAAGAAATCTACATCAAAACATACACATTTTCATTGTACACTCAAGAAATCTCCATCAAAACATACACATTTTCATTGTACATTCAAGAAATGTATATCAAAACATACACATTTTCATTGTACATTCAAGAAATGTACATCAAAACATACACATTTTCATTGTACACTCAAGAAATGTACATCAAAGCATACACATTTTCAGTGTACATTCAAGAAATGTACATCAAAACATACACATTTTCATTGTACATTCAAGAAATGTACATCAAAACATACACATTTTCATTGTACATTCTAGAAATATACATAAAAACATACACATTTTCATTGTATATACAAGAAATGTACATCAAAACATACACATTTTCATTGTACATTCAAGAAATGTACATCAAAACATACACATTTTGAGTGTACATTCAAGAAATATACATCAAAAGATACACATTTTCACTGTATATACCAGAAATGTACATCAAAACATACACATTTTCATTGTAAATACCAGAAATGTACATCAAAACATATACATTTTCATTGTACATTCAAGAAATGTACATCAAAACATACACATTTTGAGTGTACATTCAAGAGATATACATGAAAACATGCACATTTTCATTGTATATACCAGAAATGTACATCAAAACATACACATTTTCATTGTATATACAAGAAACGTACATCAAAACATACACATTTTCATTGTATATACCAGAAATGTACATCAAAACATACACATTTTCATTGTACAATCAAGAAATGTACATCAAAACATATACATTTTCATTGTATATACCAGAAATGTACATCAAAACATACACATTTTCATTGTACATTCAAGAAATGTACATCAAAACATACCCATTTTCATTGTATATACCAGAAATGTACATCAAAATATACACATTTTCATTGTACATTCAAGAACTGTACATCAAAACATACACATTTTCAGTGTACATTCAAGAAATGTACATCAAAACATACACATTTTCAGTGTACATTCAAGAAATGTACATCAAAACATACACATTTTCATTGTATATACCAGAAATGTACATCAAAACATACACATTTTCATTGTATATACAAGAAATCTATATCAAAACATACACATTTACAGTGTACATTCAAGCAATGTACATCAAAGCATACACATTTTCATTGTATATACAAGAAATGTACATCAAACCATACACATTTTCAGTGTGCATTCAAGAAATGCACATCAAAACATATACATTTAAATTGTATATACAAGAAATGTACATCAAAACATACACATTTTCAGTGTACATTCAAGAAATGTACATGAAAACATATACATTTTCATTGTACATGCAAGAAATGTATATCAAAACATACACATTTTCAGATTACATTCAAGAAATGTACATCAAAGCATACAATTTTCATTGTATATACAAGAAATGTACATCAAAACATACACATCTTCATTGTACACTAAAGAAATGTACATCAAAACATACACACTTTCAGTGTACATTCAGGAAATGTACATCAAAACATACACATTTTCATTGTACATTCAAGAAATGTACATCAAAACATACACATTTTCATTGTACTTTCAAGAAATGTACATCAAAACATACACATTTTCATTGTACATTCAAGAAATATACATCAAAACAGACACATTTTCATTGTACATTCAAGAAATGTACATCAAAACATACACATTTTGAGTGTACATTCAAGAAATATACATCAAAAGATACACATTTTCACTGTATATACCAGAAATGTACATCAAAACATACACATTTTAATTGTACACTCAAGAAATGTACATCAAAGCATACACATTTTCAGTGTACATTCAAGAAATGTACATCAAAACATACACATTTTCATTGTACATTCAAGAAATGTACATCAAAACATACACATTTTCATTGTACATTCTAGAAATATACATAAAAACATACACATTTTCATTGTATATACAAGAAATGTACATCAAAACATACACATTTTCGTTGTACATTCAAGAAATGTACATCAAAACATACACATTTTGAGTGTACATTCAAGAAATATACATCAAAAGATACACATTTTCACTGTATATACCAGAAATGTACATCAAAACATACACATTTTCATTGTAAATACCAGAAATGTACATCAAAACATATACATTTTCATTGTACATTCAAGAAATGTACATCAAAACATACACATTTTGAGTGTACATTCAAGAGATATACATGAAAACATGCACATTTTCATTGTATATACCAGAAATGTACATCAAAACATACACATTTTCATTGTATATACAAGAAATGTACATCAAGACATACACATTTTCATTGTATATACCAGAAATGTACATCAAAACATACACATTTTCATTGTACAATCAAGAAATGTAGATCAAAACATAAACATTTTCATTGTATATACCAGAAATGTACATCAAAACATACACATTTTCATTGTACATTCAAGAAATGTACATCAAAACATACCCATTTTCATTGTATATACCAGAAATGTACATCAAAACATACACATTTTCATTGTACATTCAAGAACTGTACATCAAAACATACACATTTTCAGTGTACATTCAAGAAATGTACATCAAAACATACACATTTTCAGTGTACATTCAAGAAATGTACATCAAAACATACACATTTTCATTGTATATACCAGAAATGTACATCAAAACATACACATTTTCATTGTATATACAAGAAATGTATATCAAAACATACACATTTACAGTGTACATTCAAGCAATGTACATCACAGCATACACATTTTCATTGTATATACAAGAAATGTACATCAAACCATACACATTTTCGGTGTGCATTCAAGAAATGTACATCAAAACATATACATTTAAATTGTATATACAAGAAATGTACATCAAAACATACACATTTTCAGTGTACATTCAAGAAATGTACATGAAAACATATACATTTTCATTGTACATGCAAGAAATGTATATCAAAACATACACATTTTCAGATTACATTCAAGAAATGTACATCAAAGCATACACATTTTCATTGTATATACAAGAAATGTACATCAAAACATACACATCTTCATTGTACACTAAAGAAATGTACATCAAAACATACACACTTTCAGTGTACATTCAGGAAATGTACATCAAAACATACACATTTTCATTGTACATTCAAGAAATGTACATCAAAACATACACATTTTCATTGTACTTTCAAGAAATGTACATCAAAACATACACATTTTCATTGTACCTCAAGAAATCTACATCAAAACATACACATTTTCATTGTACACTCAAGAAATGTACATCAAAACATACACATTTTCATTGTACATTCAAGAAATGTATATCAAAACATACACATTTTCATTGTACATTCAAGAAATGTACATCAAAACATACACATTTTCATTGTACATTCAAGAAATGTACAACAAAACATACACATTTTCATTGTACATTCAAGGAATGTACATCAAAACATACACATTTTCATTGTACATTCAAGAAATGTACATCAAAACACACACATTTTCATTGTACACTCAAGAAATGTACATCAAAACATACACATTTTGAGTGTACATTTAAGAGATATACATCAGAACATACACATTTTCATTGTATATACAAGAAATGTACATCAAAACATACGCATTTTCATTGTATATACCAGAAATGTACATCAAAACATACACATTTTCATTGTACAATCAAGAAATGTACATCAAAACATAAACATTTTCATTGTATATACCAGAAATGTACATCAAAACATACACATTTTCATTGTACATTCAAGAAATGTACATCAAAACATACCCATTTTCATTGTATATACCAGAAATGTACATCAAAACATACACATTTTCATTGTACATTCAAGAACTGTACATCAAAACATACACATTTTCAGTGTACATTCAAGAAATGTACATCAAAACATACACATTTTCAGTGTACATTCAAGAAATGTACATCAAAACATACACATTTTCATTGTATATACCAGAAATGTACATCAAAACATACACATTTTCATTGTATATATAAGAAATGTATATCAAAACATACACATTTACAGTGTACATTCAAGCAATGTACATCAAAGCATACACATTTTCATTGTATATACAAGAAATGTACATCAAACCATACACATTTTCAGTGTGCATTCAAGAAATGTACATCAAAACATATACATTTAAATTGTATATACAAGAAATGTACATCAAAACATACACATTTTCAGTGTACATTCAAGAAATGTACATGAAAACATATACATTTTCATTGTACATGCAAGAAATGTATATCAAAACATACACATTTTCAGATTACATTCAAGAAATGTACATCAAAGCATACACAGTTTCATTGTATATACAAGAAATGTACATCAAAACATACACATCTTCATTGTACACTAAAGAAATGTACATAAAAACATACACACTTTCAGTGTACATTCAGGAAATGTACATCAAAACATACACATTTTCATTGTACATTCAAGAAATGTACATCAAAACATACACATTTTCATTGTACTTTCAAGAAATGTACATCAAAACATACACATTTTCATTGTACCTCAAGAAATCTACATCAAAACATACACATTTTCATTGTACACTCAAGAAATGTACATCAAAACATACACATTTTCATTGTACATTCAAGAAATGTATATCAAAACATACACATTTTCATTGTACATTCAAGAAATGTACATCAAAACATACACATTTTCATTGTACACTCAAGAAATGTACATCAAAGCATACACATTTTCAGTGTACATTCAAGAAATGTACATCAAAACATACACATTTTCATTGTACATTCAAGAAATGTACATCAAAACATACACATTTTCATTGTACATTCTAGAAATATACATAAAAACAAACACATTTTCATTGTATATACAAGAAATGTACATCAAAACATACACATTTTCATTGTACATTCAAGAAATGTACATCAAAACATACACATTTTGAGTGTACATTCAAGAAATATACATCAAAAGATACACATTTTCACTGTATATACCAGAAATGTACATCAAAACATACACATTTTCATTGTAAATACCAGAAATGTACATCAAAACATATACATTTTCATTGTACATTCAAGAAATGTACATCAAAACATACACATTTTGAGTGTACATTCAAGAGATATACATGAAAACATGCACATTTTCATTGTATATACCAGAAATGTACATCAAAACATACACATTTTCATTGTATATACAAGAAATGTACATCAAAACATACACATTTTCATTGTATATACCAGAAATGTACATCAAAACATACACATTTTCATTGTACAATCAAGAAATGTACATCAAAACATAAACATTTTCATTGTATATACCAGAAATGTACATCAAAACATACACATTTTCATTGTACATTCAAGAAATGTACATCAAAACATACCCATTTTCATTGTATATACCAGAAATGTACATCAAAACATACACATTTTCATTGTACATTCAAGAACTGTACATCAAAACATACACATTTTCAGTGTACATTCAAGAAATGTACATCAAAACATACACATTTTCAGTGTACATTCAAGAAATGTACATCAAAACATACACATTTTCATTGTATATACCAGAAATGTACATCAAAACATACACATTTTCATTGTATATACAAGAAATGTATATCAAAACATACACATTTACAGTGTACATTCAAGCAATGTACATCAAAGCATACACATTTTCATTGTATATACAAGAAATGTACATCAAACCATACACATTTTCAGTGTGCATTCAAGAAATGTACATCAAAACATATACATTTAAATTGTATATACAAGAAATGTACATCAAAACATACACATTTTCAGTGTACATTCAAGAAATGTACATGAAAACATATACATTTTCATTGTACATGCAAGAAATGTATATCAAAACATACACATTTTCAGATTACATTCAAGAAATGTACATCAAAGCATACACATTTTCATTGTATATACAAGAAATGTACATCAAAACATACACATCTTCATTGTACACTAAAGAAATGTACATCAAAACATACACACTTTCAGTGTACATTCAGGAAATGTACATCAAAACATACACATTTTCATTGTACATTCAAGAAATGTACATCAAAACATACACATTTTCATTGTACACTCAAGAAATGTACATCAAAACATACACATTTTCATTGTACCTCAAGAAATCTACATCAAAACATACACATTTTCATTGTACACTCAAGAAATGTACATCAAAACATACACATTTTCATTGTACATTCAAGAAATGTATATCAAAACATACACATTTTCATTGTACATTCAAGAAATGTACATCAAAACATACACATTTTCATTGTACATTCAAGAAATGTACAACAAAACATACACATTTTCATTGTACATTCAAGGAATGTACATCAAAACATACACATTTTCATTGTACATTCAAGAAATGTACATCAAAACACACACATTTTCATTGTACACTCAAGAAATGTACATCAAAACATACACATTTTGAGTGTACATTTAAGAGATATACATCAAAACATATACATTTTCATTGTATATACCAGAAATGTACATCAGAGCATACACATTTTCATTGTATATACAAGAAATGTAGATCAAAACATACACATTTTCATTGTATATACAAGAAATGTACATCAAAACATACACATTTTCATTGTACACTCAAGAAATGTACATCAAAACATACACATTTTCAGTGTACATTCAAGAAATGTACATCAAAACATACACATTTTCATTGTACATTCAAGAAATGTACATCAAAACATACACATTTTCATTGTATATACCAGAAATGTACATCAAAACATACACATTTTCATTGTACATTCAAGAAATGTACATCAAAACATACACATTTTCATTGTATATACCAGAAATGTACATCAAAACATACTGTCACCGCGCTCGCCGCATCTAATTGCCGACAACCGTAGTGTCACGCATCGCATTATTGTCGGCACTACCGCAAAGGAGCAAAGGAAAGAGACAGAGCATGGCCGCATTTTTGGGGCGCTTGCCGAAAGAGAGAAAAGGATAGAGGCTACTGGAATCTTCTACTTTGTACCCCAGCGCAATAAGTGAACGTTCTTGAAGCTTCCAGAATAGTGCCTGGGAGATATAAATAGCGGTAAAGTGTGAGAGAGTCAGTGAGACGTAAGTGAGAGACGTACGTGAAGCGTTGAGTAGTGCCGACGGAGAACAATCAGATGTATGTGAAGCGTGGAGTAGTGCCGACGGAGAACAGTGAGATGTATGTGAAGGTTGAGTAGTCGTGCCGACGGAGACGGACAGACGATGTGGAGAGTTGTGCCGACGGAGAAGAGTTAGTTCTTTGTGTTACGAATTCGGAGCCGTGCTGTTGGAGAATCGGAAAAGACTTTCTTGTTGTTGCAACGAGTGTACAAACTTACTGTTTACGGAAATAAAAGTGTTTCTTTATCTCGACTACATCTGTCTACTTTTACTTCACACCCACACACCAAAAGTTACACTGGTGTCAGAAGTGGGATTCGTCGAATTGCTTCTAGTTTCATTACATCGTCAGAAGTTGCAACGTTAGAACCAAGATGGAGGGAGATTCGGAAACCAGGATGATAGCAATGATGAAAGAATTATTCGCCGAAATGAAGACGGAAATGGCTGAAATGAAGACGGAAATGGCTGAAATGAAGACGGCAAACGACAACCTCACTGCCAAAATGGAAACGTCAAACCACAACCTCGCTGCCAAAATGAAGACGGCAAACGAGAACCTCTTTGCCGAGCTGAAAGAAGAAATAAAGACGAGAAACAACCTCGCTGCCGAGCTGAAAGAGATGAAGACGGAGCTATCGGCGAAAATTGACGGCGAACTGATTGGCGTGACGGAAGGCGTGGAAGAACTCGGCGAAAAGGTGGAAGACCTCTGCCAGCACGTGGACGTCGTGGAGGACGACGGGGAACGTCTTGGCGCCCTGGTAGTAAGAGTTGACGAGAGCGTCAAAGTACTGGACGCCAGGGGCAGACGGAATAGCGCGGAGCCGGGGAGGGAGCACCTAGTGGCCGAGGCGACAGTTGTGCCCGTTTCAGATAACGAAAGTGTCCGTCTCGGGGAAGACAAAGGGGCAGTTCAGGGACGTCGTCGAGGATCCCCTGGAGGAGTGTGTCGGGTACGTAACCAACCAGGATATGACGTGGAGGACGATCAGCAGGGAAGCGCACAAGCAGGCGAGCAACACGCGAGAACCGACTTGGCGTGTGACATGGGAGGACCGTCGGAGCCATCCAAGCACCTGACGCATAGTGCCGTGAACGAAAGAATGGTGGACATCATCTTGGACGGCAGGATACAGGAGAGGCCGTGCCGAGCACGAGTGAACACGAGTGCAGTGGTGGACGCGACTCGCGCGGATGTGGCGGGGCTTGTTGCCGGACCCATCGGAAGCAAGGTGGCTGCGAAGGTGCGCCAGAGAGGTCGGCGGACATGGTACCCAGTGAGCCGTTTCCAAGTGCGCAGGATGGCCCGCCAACACACCAGGAAGAAGGGCAACTGGACGAGGGACCGTCAAGACCGGCGGTACTGTTGCAGAATTTCGAAGCAGGATGGCATACATCGTCCTACCCAGACCAAGGGACACTATCCAACAGCGATACCTAGGATCGTGCCTCCTGGAGAAGAGGTTCGATGGGTTAGTCCACCAGGACGCAAGGGAGATGCCGCAGTGATAGTGCTGGTCGGGACGACCAGCTCTGAGGAGGGAGCAGTGTCACCGCGCCCGCCGCATCTAATTGCCGACAACCGTAGTGTCACGCATCGCATTATTGTCGGCACTACCGCAACGGAGCCGAAGGAAAGAGACAGAGCATGGCCGCATTGTTGGGGCGCTTGCCGAAAGAGAGAAAAGGATAGAGGCTACTGGAATCTTCTACTTTGTACCCCAGCGCAATAAGTGAACGTTCTTGAAGCTTCCAGAATAGTGCCTGGGAGATATAAATAGCGGTAAAGTGTGAGAGAGTCAGTGAGACGTAAGTGAGAGACGTACGTGAAGCGTTGAGTAGTGCCGACGGAGAACAGTCAGACGTATGTGAAGCGTTGAGTAGTGCCGACGGAGAACAGTGAGATGTATGTGAAGGTTGAGTAGTCGTGCCGACGGAGACGGACAGACGATGTGGAGAGTTGTGCCGACGGAGAAGAGTTAGTTCTTTGTGTTACGAATTCGGAGCCGTGCTGTTGGAGAATCGGAAAAGACTTTCTTGTTGTTGCAACGAGTGTACAAACTTACTGTTTACGGAAATAAAAGTGTTTCTTTATCTCGACTACATCTGTCTACTTTTACTTCACACCCACACACCAAAAGTTACAATACACATTTTCATTGTACATTCAAGAAATGTACATCAAAACATACACATTTTGACTGCACATTCTAGAAATATACATCAAAACATACACATTTTCATTGTATATACCAGAAATGCACATCAAAACATACACATTTTCATTGTGCATTCAAGAACTGTAGATCAAAACATACACATTTTCAGTGTACATTCAAGAAATGTACATCAAAACATACACATTTTCATTGTATATACAAGAAATGTACATCAAAACATACACATTTTCATTGTATATACAAGAAATGTAAATCAAAACATACACATTTTCAGTGTACATTCAAGAAATGTACATCAACACATACACATTTTCATTGTACATTCCAGAAATGTAGATCAAAACATACACATTTTCATTGTACATTCAAGAAATGTACATCAAAACATACACATTTTCATTGTACACTCAAGAAATGTACATCAAAACATACACATTTTCATTGTACACTGAAGAAATGTACATCAAAACATACACATTTTCAGTGTACATTCAAGAAATGTACATCAAAACACACACATTTTCATTGTACATTCCAGAAATGTAGATCAAAACATACACATTTTCATTGTACATTCAAGAAATGTACATCAAAACATACACATTTTCATTGTACACTCAAGAAATGTACATCAAAACATACACATTTTTATTGTACACTCAAGAAATGTACATCAAAACATACACTTTTTCATTGTACATTTCAGAAATGTATATCAAAACATACACATTTTCATTGTACATTCAAGAAATGTACATCAAAACATACACATTTTGAGTGTACATTCAAGAGATATACATCAAAACATGCACATTTTCATTGTATATACCAGAAATGTACATCAAAACATACACATTTTCATTGTATATACAAGAAATGTAAATCAAAACATACACATTTTCAGTGTACATTCAAGAAATGTACATCAACACATACACATTTTCATTGTACATTCCAGAAATGTAGATCAAAACATACACATTTTCATTGTACATTCAAGAAATGTACATCAAAACATACACATTTTCATTGTACACTCAAGAAATGTACATCAAAACATACACATTTTCATTGTACACTGAAGAAATGTACATCAAAACATACACATTTTCAGTGTACATTCAAGAAATGTACATCAAAACATACACATTTTCATTGTACATTCAAGAAATGTAGATCAAAACATACACATTTTCATTGTACATTCAAGAAATGTACATCAAAACATACACATTTTCATTGTACACTCAAGAAATGTACATCAAAACATACACATTTTTATTGTGCACTCAAGAAATGTACATCAAAACATACACTTTTTCATTGTACATTCAAGAAATGTATATCAAAACATACACATTTTCATTGTACATTCAAGAAATGTACATCAAAACATACACATTTTCAGTGTACATTCAAGAAATGTACAACAAAACATACACATTTTCATTGTACATTCAAGGAATGTACATCAAAACATACACATTTTCATTGTACATTCAAGAAATGTACATCAAAACACACACATTTTCATTGTACACTCAAGAAATGTACATCAAAACATACACATTTTGAGTGTACATTTAAGAGATATACATCAAAACATGCACATTTTCATTGTATATACCAGAAATGTACATCAGAGCATACACATTTTCATTGTATATACAAGAAATGTAGATCAAAACATACACATTTTCATTGTATATACAAGAAATGTACATCAAAACATACACATTTTCATTGTACACTCAAGAAATGTACATCAAAACATACACATTTTCAGTGTACATTCAAGAAATGTACATCAAAACATACACATTTTCATTGTACATTCAAGAAATGTACATCAAAACATACACATTTTCATTGTATATACCAGAAATGTACATCAAAACATACACATTTTCATTGTACATTCAAGAAATGTACATCAAAACATACACATTTTCATTGTATATACCAGAAATGTACATCAAAACATACTGTCACCGCGCTCGCCGCATCTAATTGCCGACAACCGTAGTGTCACGCATCGCATTATTGTCGGCACTACCGCAAAGGAGCAAAGGAAAGAGACAGAGCATGGCCGCATTTTTGGGGCGCTTGCCGAAAGAGAGAAAAGGATAGAGGCTACTGGAATCTTCTACTTTGTACCCCAGCGCAATAAGTGAACGTTCTTGAAGCTTCCAGAATAGTGCCTGGGAGATATAAATAGCGGTAAAGTGTGAGAGAGTCAGTGAGACGTAAGTGAGAGACGTACGTGAAGCGTTGAGTAGTGCCGACGGAGAACAATCAGATGTATGTGAAGCGTGGAGTAGTGCCGACGGAGAACAGTGAGATGTATGTGAAGGTTGAGTAGTCGTGCCGACGGAGACGGACAGACGATGTGGAGAGTTGTGCCGACGGAGAAGAGTTAGTTCTTTGTGTTACGAATTCGGAGCCGTGCTGTTGGAGAATCGGAAAAGACTTTCTTGTTGTTGCAACGAGTGTACAAACTTACTGTTTACGGAAATAAAAGTGTTTCTTTATCTCGACTACATCTGTCTACTTTTACTTCACACCCACACACCAAAAGTTACACTGGTGTCAGAAGTGGGATTCGTCGAATTGCTTCTAGTTTCATTACATCGTCAGAAGTTGCAACGTTAGAACCAAGATGGAGGGAGATTCGGAAACCAGGATGATAGCAATGATGAAAGAATTATTCGCCGAAATGAAGACGGAAATGGCTGAAATGAAGACGGAAATGGCTGAAATGAAGACGGCAAACGACAACCTCACTGCCAAAATGGAAACGTCAAACCACAACCTCGCTGCCAAAATGAAGACGGCAAACGAGAACCTCTTTGCCGAGCTGAAAGAAGAAATAAAGACGAGAAACAACCTCGCTGCCGAGCTGAAAGAGATGAAGACGGAGCTATCGGCGAAAATTGACGGCGAACTGATTGGCGTGACGGAAGGCGTGGAAGAACTCGGCGAAAAGGTGGAAGACCTCTGCCAGCACGTGGACGTCGTGGAGGACGACGGGGAACGTCTTGGCGCCCTGGTAGTAAGAGTTGACGAGAGCGTCAAAGTACTGGACGCCAGGGGCAGACGGAATAGCGCGGAGCCGGGGAGGGAGCACCTAGTGGCCGAGGCGACAGTTGTGCCCGTTTCAGATAACGAAAGTGTCCGTCTCGGGGAAGACAAAGGGGCAGTTCAGGGACGTCGTCGAGGATCCCCTGGAGGAGTGTGTCGGGTACGTAACCAACCAGGATATGACGTGGAGGACGATCAGCAGGGAAGCGCACAAGCAGGCGAGCAACACGCGAGAACCGACTTGGCGTGTGACATGGGAGGACCGTCGGAGCCATCCAAGCACCTGACGCATAGTGCCGTGAACGAAAGAATGGTGGACATCATCTTGGACGGCAGGATACAGGAGAGGCCGTGCCGAGCACGAGTGAACACGAGTGCAGTGGTGGACGCGACTCGCGCGGATGTGGCGGGGCTTGTTGCCGGACCCATCGGAAGCAAGGTGGCTGCGAAGGTGCGCCAGAGAGGTCGGCGGACATGGTACCCAGTGAGCCGTTTCCAAGTGCGCAGGATGGCCCGCCAACACACCAGGAAGAAGGGCAACTGGACGAGGGACCGTCAAGACCGGCGGTACTGTTGCAGAATTTCGAAGCAGGATGGCATACATCGTCCTACCCAGACCAAGGGACACTATCCAACAGCGATACCTAGGATCGTGCCTCCTGGAGAAGAGGTTCGATGGGTTAGTCCACCAGGACGCAAGGGAGATGCCGCAGTGATAGTGCTGGTCGGGACGACCAGCTCTGAGGAGGGAGCAGTGTCACCGCGCCCGCCGCATCTAATTGCCGACAACCGTAGTGTCACGCATCGCATTATTGTCGGCACTACCGCAAAGGAGCCGAAGGAAAGAGACAGAGCATGGCCGCATTGTTGGGGCGCTTGCCGAAAGAGAGAAAAGGATAGAGGCTACTGGAATCTTCTACTTTGTACCCCAGCGCAATAAGTGAACGTTCTTGAAGCTTCCAGAATAGTGCCTGGGAGATATAAATAGCGGTAAAGTGTGAGAGAGTCAGTGAGACGTAAGTGAGAGACGTACGTGAAGCGTTGAGTAGTGCCGACGGAGAACAGTCAGACGTATGTGAAGCGTTGAGTAGTGCCGACGGAGAACAGTGAGATGTATGTGAAGGTTGAGTAGTCGTGCCGACGGAGACGGACAGACGATGTGGAGAGTTGTGCCGACGGAGAAGAGTTAGTTCTTTGTGTTACGAATTCGGAGCCGTGCTGTTGGAGAATCGGAAAAGACTTTCTTGTTGTTGCAACGAGTGTACAAACTTACTGTTTACGGAAATAAAAGTGTTTCTTTATCTCGACTACATCTGTCTACTTTTACTTCACACCCACACACCAAAAGTTACAATACACATTTTCATTGTACATTCAAGAAATGTACATCAAAACATACACATTTTGACTGCACATTCTAGAAATATACATCAAAACATACACATTTTCATTGTATATACCAGAAATGCACATCAAAACATACACATTTTCATTGTGCATTCAAGAACTGTAGATCAAAACATACACATTTTCAGTGTACATTCAAGAAATGTACATCAAAACATACACATTTTCATTGTATATACAAGAAATGTACATCAAAACATACACATTTTCATTGTATATACAAGAAATGTAAATCAAAACATACACATTTTCAGTGTACATTCAAGAAATGTACATCAACACATACACATTTTCATTGTACATTCCAGAAATGTAGATCAAAACATACACATTTTCATTGTACATTCAAGAAATGTACATCAAAACATACACATTTTCATTGTACACTCAAGAAATGTACATCAAAACATACACATTTTCATTGTACACTGAAGAAATGTACATCAAAACATACACATTTTCAGTGTACATTCAAGAAATGTACATCAAAACACACACATTTTCATTGTACATTCCAGAAATGTAGATCAAAACATACACATTTTCATTGTACATTCAAGAAATGTACATCAAAACATACACATTTTCATTGTACACTCAAGAAATGTACATCAAAACATACACATTTTTATTGTACACTCAAGAAATGTACATCAAAACATACACTTTTTCATTGTACATTTCAGAAATGTATATCAAAACATACACATTTTCATTGTACATTCAAGAAATGTACATCAAAACATACACATTTTGAGTGTACATTCAAGAGATATACATCAAAACATGCACATTTTCATTGTATATACCAGAAATGTACATCAAAACATACACATTTTCATTGTATATACAAGAAATGTACATCAAAACATACACATTTTCATTGTATATACCAGAAATGTACATCAAAACATACACATTTTCATTGTACAATCAAGAAATGTACATCAAAACATAAACATTTTCATTGTATATACCAGAAATGTACATCAAAACATACACATTTTCATTGTACATTATAGAAATGTACATCAAAACATACCCATTTTCATTGTATATACCAGAAATGTACATCAAAACATACACATTTTCATTGTACATTCAAGAACTGTACATCAAAACATACACATTTTCAGTGTACATTCAAGAAATGTACATCAAAACATACACATTTTCAGTGTACATTCAAGAAATGTACATCAAAACATACACATTTTCATTGTATATACCAGAAATGTACATCAAAACATACACATTTTCATTGTATATACAAGAAATGTATATCAAAACATACACATTTACAGTGTACATTCAAGCAATGTACATCAAAGCATACACATTTTCATTGTATATACAAGAAATGTACATCAAACCATACACATTTTCAGTGTGCATTCAAGAAATGTACATCAAAACATATACATTTAAATTGTATATACAAGAAATGTACATCAAAACATACACATTTTCAGTGTACATTCAAGAAATGTACATGAAAACATATACATTTTCATTGTACATGCAAGAAATGTATATCAAAACATACACATTTTCAGATTACATTCAAGAAATGTACATCAAAGCATACACATTTTCATTGTATATACAAGAAATGTACATCAAAACATACACATCTTCATTGTACACTAAAGAAATGTACATCAAAACATACACACTTTCAGTGTACATTCAGGAAATGTACATCAAAACATACACATTTTCATTGTACATTCAAGAAATGTACATCAAAACATACACATTTTCATTGTACACTCAAGAAATGTACATCAAAACATACACATTTTCATTGTACCTCAAGAAATCTACATCAAAACATACACATTTTCATTGTACACTCAAGAAATGTACATCAAAACATACACATTTTCATTGTACATTCAAGAAATGTACATCAAAACATACACATTTTCATTGTACACTGAAGAAATGTACATCAAAACATACACATTTTCAGTGTACATTCAAGAAATGTACATCAAAACATACACATTTTCATTGTACATTCAAGAAATGTAGATCAAAACATACACATTTTCATTGTACATTCAAGAAATGTACATCAAAACATACACATTTTCATTGTACACTCAAGAAATGTAGATCAAAACATACACATTTTCATTGTACATTCAAGAAATGTACATCAAAACATACACATTTTCATTGTACACTCAAGAAATGTACATCAAAACATACACATTTTCATTGTACACTGAAGAAATGTACATCAAAACATACACATTTTCAGTGTACATTCAAGAAATGTACATCAAAACATACACATTTTCATTGTACATTCAAGAAATGTAGATCAAAACATACACATTTTCATTGTACATTCAAGAAATGTACATCAAAACATACACATTTTCATTGTACACTCAAGAAATGTACATCAAAACATACACATTTTTATTGTGCACTCAAGAAATGTACATCAAAACATACACTTTTTCATTGTACATTCAAGAAATGTATATCAAAACATACACATTTTCATTGTACATTCAAGAAATGTACATCAAAACATACACATTTTCAGTGTACATTCAAGAAATGTACAACAAAACATACACATTTTCATTGTACATTCAAGGAATGTACATCAAAACATACACATTTTCATTGTACATTCAAGAAATGTACATCAAAACACACACATTTTCATTGTACACTCAAGAAATGTACATCAAAACATACACATTTTGAGTGTACATTTAAGAGATATACATCAAAACATGCACATTTTCATTGTATATACCAGAAATGTACATCAGAGCATACACATTTTCATTGTATATACAAGAAATGTAGATCAAAACATACACATTTTCATTGTATATACAAGAAATGTACATCAAAACATACACATTTTCATTGTACACTCAAGAAATGTACATCAAAACATACACATTTTCAGTGTACATTCAAGAAATGTACATCAAAACATACACATTTTCATTGTACATTCAAGAAATGTACATCAAAACATACACATTTTCATTGTATATACCAGAAATGTACATCAAAACATACACATTTTCATTGTACATTCAAGAAATGTACATCAAAACATACACATTTTCATTGTATATACCAGAAATGTACATCAAAACATACTGTCACCGCGCTCGCCGCATCTAATTGCCGACAACCGTAGTGTCACGCATCGCATTATTGTCGGCACTACCGCAAAGGAGCAAAGGAAAGAGACAGAGCATGGCCGCATTTTTGGGGCGCTTGCCGAAAGAGAGAAAAGGATAGAGGCTACTGGAATCTTCTACTTTGTACCCCAGCGCAATAAGTGAACGTTCTTGAAGCTTCCAGAATAGTGCCTGGGAGATATAAATAGCGGTAAAGTGTGAGAGAGTCAGTGAGACGTAAGTGAGAGACGTACGTGAAGCGTTGAGTAGTGCCGACGGAGAACAATCAGATGTATGTGAAGCGTGGAGTAGTGCCGACGGAGAACAGTGAGATGTATGTGAAGGTTGAGTAGTCGTGCCGACGGAGACGGACAGACGATGTGGAGAGTTGTGCCGACGGAGAAGAGTTAGTTCTTTGTGTTACGAATTCGGAGCCGTGCTGTTGGAGAATCGGAAAAGACTTTCTTGTTGTTGCAACGAGTGTACAAACTTACTGTTTACGGAAATAAAAGTGTTTCTTTATCTCGACTACATCTGTCTACTTTTACTTCACACCCACACACCAAAAGTTACACTGGTGTCAGAAGTGGGATTCGTCGAATTGCTTCTAGTTTCATTACATCGTCAGAAGTTGCAACGTTAGAACCAAGATGGAGGGAGATTCGGAAACCAGGATGATAGCAATGATGAAAGAATTATTCGCCGAAATGAAGACGGAAATGGCTGAAATGAAGACGGAAATGGCTGAAATGAAGACGGCAAACGACAACCTCACTGCCAAAATGGAAACGTCAAACCACAACCTCGCTGCCAAAATGAAGACGGCAAACGAGAACCTCTTTGCCGAGCTGAAAGAAGAAATAAAGACGAGAAACAACCTCGCTGCCGAGCTGAAAGAGATGAAGACGGAGCTATCGGCGAAAATTGACGGCGAACTGATTGGCGTGACGGAAGGCGTGGAAGAACTCGGCGAAAAGGTGGAAGACCTCTGCCAGCACGTGGACGTCGTGGAGGACGACGGGGAACGTCTTGGCGCCCTGGTAGTAAGAGTTGACGAGAGCGTCAAAGTACTGGACGCCAGGGGCAGACGGAATAGCGCGGAGCCGGGGAGGGAGCACCTAGTGGCCGAGGCGACAGTTGTGCCCGTTTCAGATAACGAAAGTGTCCGTCTCGGGGAAGACAAAGGGGCAGTTCAGGGACGTCGTCGAGGATCCCCTGGAGGAGTGTGTCGGGTACGTAACCAACCAGGATATGACGTGGAGGACGATCAGCAGGGAAGCGCACAAGCAGGCGAGCAACACGCGAGAACCGACTTGGCGTGTGACATGGGAGGACCGTCGGAGCCATCCAAGCACCTGACGCATAGTGCCGTGAACGAAAGAATGGTGGACATCATCTTGGACGGCAGGATACAGGAGAGGCCGTGCCGAGCACGAGTGAACACGAGTGCAGTGGTGGACGCGACTCGCGCGGATGTGGCGGGGCTTGTTGCCGGACCCATCGGAAGCAAGGTGGCTGCGAAGGTGCGCCAGAGAGGTCGGCGGACATGGTACCCAGTGAGCCGTTTCCAAGTGCGCAGGATGGCCCGCCAACACACCAGGAAGAAGGGCAACTGGACGAGGGACCGTCAAGACCGGCGGTACTGTTGCAGAATTTCGAAGCAGGATGGCATACATCGTCCTACCCAGACCAAGGGACACTATCCAACAGCGATACCTAGGATCGTGCCTCCTGGAGAAGAGGTTCGATGTGTTAGTCCACCAGGACGCAAGGGAGATGCCGCAGTGATAGTGCTGGTCGGGACGACCAGCTCTGAGGAGGGAGCAGTGTCACCGCGCCCGCCGCATCTAATTGCCGACAACCGTAGTGTCACGCATCGCATTATTGTCGGCACTACCGCAAAGGAGCCGAAGGAAAGAGACAGAGCATGGCCGCATTGTTGGGGCGCTTGCCGAAAGAGAGAAAAGGATAGAGGCTACTGGAATCTTCTACTTTGTACCCCAGCGCAATAAGTGAACGTTCTTGAAGCTTCCAGAATAGTGCCTGGGAGATATAAATAGCGGTAAAGTGTGAGAGAGTCAGTGAGACGTAAGTGAGAGACGTACGTGAAGCGTTGAGTAGTGCCGACGGAGAACAGTCAGACGTATGTGAAGCGTTGAGTAGTGCCGACGGAGAACAGTGAGATGTATGTGAAGGTTGAGTAGTCGTGCCGACGGAGACGGACAGACGATGTGGAGAGTTGTGCCGACGGAGAAGAGTTAGTTCTTTGTGTTACGAATTCGGAGCCGTGCTGTTGGAGAATCGGAAAAGACTTTCTTGTTGTTGCAACGAGTGTACAAACTTACTGTTTACGGAAATAAAAGTGTTTCTTTATCTCGACTACATCTGTCTACTTTTACTTCACACCCACACACCAAAAGTTACAATACACATTTTCATTGTACATTCAAGAAATGTACATCAAAACATACACATTTTGACTGCACATTCTAGAAATATACATCAAAACATACACATTTTCATTGTATATACCAGAAATGCACATCAAAACATACACATTTTCATTGTGCATTCAAGAACTGTAGATCAAAACATACACATTTTCAGTGTACATTCAAGAAATGTACATCAAAACATACACATTTTCATTGTATATACAAGAAATGTACATCAAAACATACACATTTTCATTGTATATACAAGAAATGTAAATCAAAACATACACATTTTCAGTGTACATTCAAGAAATGTACATCAACACATACACATTTTATTGTACATTCCAGAAATGTAGATCAAAACATACACATTTTCATTGTACATTCAAGAAATGTACATCAAAACATACACATTTTCATTGTACACTCAAGAAATGTACATCAAAACATACACATTTTCATTGTACACTGAAGAAATGTACATCAAAACATACACATTTTCAGTGTACATTCAAGAAATGTACATCAAAACACACACATTTTCATTGTACATTCCAGAAATGTAGATCAAAACATACACATTTTCATTGTACATTCAAGAAATGTACATCAAAACATACACATTTTCATTGTACACTCAAGAAATGTACATCAAAACATACACATTTTTATTGTACACTCAAGAAATGTACATCAAAACATACACTTTTTCATTGTACATTTCAGAAATGTATATCAAAACATACACATTTTCATTGTACATTCAAGAAATGTACATCAAAACATACACATTTTGAGTGTACATTCAAGAGATATACATCAAAACATGCACATTTTCATTGTATATACCAGAAATGTACATCAAAACATACACATTTTCATTGTATATACAAGAAATGTAAATCAAAACATACACATTTTCAGTGTACATTCAAGAAATGTACATCAACACATACACATTTTCATTGTACATTCCAGAAATGTAGATCAAAACATACACATTTTCATTGTACATTCAAGAAATGTACATCAAAACATACACATTTTCATTGTACACTCAAGAAATGTACATCAAAACATACACATTTTCATTGTACACTGAAGAAATGTACATCAAAACATACACATTTTCAGTGTACATTCAAGAAATGTACATCAAAACATACACATTTTCATTGTACATTCAAGAAATGTAGATCAAAACATACACATTTTCATTGTACATTCAAGAAATGTACATCAAAACATACACATTTTCATTGTACACTCAAGAAATGTACATCAAAACATACACATTTTTATTGTGCACTCAAGAAATGTACATCAAAACATACACTTTTTCATTGTACATTCAAGAAATGTATATCAAAACATACACATTTTCATTGTACATTCAAGAAATGTACATCAAAACATACACATTTTCAGTGTACATTCAAGAAATGTACAACAAAACATACACATTTTCATTGTACATTCAAGGAATGTACATCAAAACATACACATTTTCATTGTACATTCAAGAAATGTACATCAAAACACACACATTTTCATTGTACACTCAAGAAATGTACATCAAAACATACACATTTTGAGTGTACATTTAAGAGATATACATCAAAACATGCACATTTTCATTGTATATACCAGAAATGTACATCAGAGCATACACATTTTCATTGTATATACAAGAAATGTAGATCAAAACATACACATTTTCATTGTATATACAAGAAATGTACATCAAAACATACACATTTTCATTGTACACTCAAGAAATGTACATCAAAACATACACATTTTCAGTGTACATTCAAGAAATGTACATCAAAACATACACATTTTCATTGTACATTCAAGAAATGTACATCAAAACATACACATTTTCATTGTATATACCAGAAATGTACATCAAAACATACACATTTTCATTGTACATTCAAGAAATGTACATCAAAACATACACATTTTCATTGTATATACCAGAAATGTACATCAAAACATACTGTCACCGCGCTCGCCGCATCTAATTGCCGACAACCGTAGTGTCACGCATCGCATTATTGTCGGCACTACCGCAAAGGAGCAAAGGAAAGAGACAGAGCATGGCCGCATTTTTGGGGCGCTTGCCGAAAGAGAGAAAAGGATAGAGGCTACTGGAATCTTCTACTTTGTACCCCAGCGCAATAAGTGAACGTTCTTGAAGCTTCCAGAATAGTGCCTGGGAGATATAAATAGCGGTAAAGTGTGAGAGAGTCAGTGAGACGTAAGTGAGAGACGTACGTGAAGCGTTGAGTAGTGCCGACGGAGAACAATCAGATGTATGTGAAGCGTGGAGTAGTGCCGACGGAGAACAGTGAGATGTATGTGAAGGTTGAGTAGTCGTGCCGACGGAGACGGACAGACGATGTGGAGAGTTGTGCCGACGGAGAAGAGTTAGTTCTTTGTGTTACGAATTCGGAGCCGTGCTGTTGGAGAATCGGAAAAGACTTTCTTGTTGTTGCAACGAGTGTACAAACTTACTGTTTACGGAAATAAAAGTGTTTCTTTATCTCGACTACATCTGTCTACTTTTACTTCACACCCACACACCAAAAGTTACACTGGTGTCAGAAGTGGGATTCGTCGAATTGCTTCTAGTTTCATTACATCGTCAGAAGTTGCAACGTTAGAACCAAGATGGAGGGAGATTCGGAAACCAGGATGATAGCAATGATGAAAGAATTATTCGCCGAAATGAAGACGGAAATGGCTGAAATGAAGACGGAAATGGCTGAAATGAAGACGGCAAACGACAACCTCACTGCCAAAATGGAAACGTCAAACCACAACCTCGCTGCCAAAATGAAGACGGCAAACGAGAACCTCTTTGCCGAGCTGAAAGAAGAAATAAAGACGAGAAACAACCTCGCTGCCGAGCTGAAAGAGATGAAGACGGAGCTATCGGCGAAAATTGACGGCGAACTGATTGGCGTGACGGAAGGCGTGGAAGAACTCGGCGAAAAGGTGGAAGACCTCTGCCAGCACGTGGACGTCGTGGAGGACGACGGGGAACGTCTTGGCGCCCTGGTAGTAAGAGTTGACGAGAGCGTCAAAGTACTGGACGCCAGGGGCAGACGGAATAGCGCGGAGCCGGGGAGGGAGCACCTAGTGGCCGAGGCGACAGTTGTGCCCGTTTCAGATAACGAAAGTGTCCGTCTCGGGGAAGACAAAGGGGCAGTTCAGGGACGTCGTCGAGGATCCCCTGGAGGAGTGTGTCGGGTACGTAACCAACCAGGATATGACGTGGAGGACGATCAGCAGGGAAGCGCACAAGCAGGCGAGCAACACGCGAGAACCGACTTGGCGTGTGACATGGGAGGACCGTCGGAGCCATCCAAGCACCTGACGCATAGTGCCGTGAACGAAAGAATGGTGGACATCATCTTGGACGGCAGGATACAGGAGAGGCCGTGCCGAGCACGAGTGAACACGAGTGCAGTGGTGGACGCGACTCGCGCGGATGTGGCGGGGCTTGTTGCCGGACCCATCGGAAGCAAGGTGGCTGCGAAGGTGCGCCAGAGAGGTCGGCGGACATGGTACCCAGTGAGCCGTTTCCAAGTGCGCAGGATGGCCCGCCAACACACCAGGAAGAAGGGCAACTGGACGAGGGACCGTCAAGACCGGCGGTACTGTTGCAGAATTTCGAAGCAGGATGGCATACATCGTCCTACCCAGACCAAGGGACACTATCCAACAGCGATACCTAGGATCGTGCCTCCTGGAGAAGAGGTTCGATGGGTTAGTCCACCAGGACGCAAGGGAGATGCCGCAGTGATAGTGCTGGTCGGGACGACCAGCTCTGAGGAGGGAGCAGTGTCACCGCGCCCGCCGCATCTAATTGCCGACAACCGTAGTGTCACGCATCGCATTATTGTCGGCACTACCGCAAAGGAGCCGAAGGAAAGAGACAGAGCATGGCCGCATTGTTGGGGCGCTTGCCGAAAGAGAGAAAAGGATAGAGGCTACTGGAATCTTCTACTTTGTACCCCAGCGCAATAAGTGAACGTTCTTGAAGCTTCCAGAATAGTGCCTGGGAGATATAAATAGCGGTAAAGTGTGAGAGAGTCAGTGAGACGTAAGTGAGAGACGTACGTGAAGCGTTGAGTAGTGCCGACGGAGAACAGTCAGACGTATGTGAAGCGTTGAGTAGTGCCGACGGAGAACAGTGAGATGTATGTGAAGGTTGAGTAGTCGTGCCGACGGAGACGGACAGACGATGTGGAGAGTTGTGCCGACGGAGAAGAGTTAGTTCTTTGTGTTACGAATTCGGAGCCGTGCTGTTGGAGAATCGGAAAAGACTTTCTTGTTGTTGCAACGAGTGTACAAACTTACTGTTTACGGAAATAAAAGTGTTTCTTTATCTCGACTACATCTGTCTACTTTTACTTCACACCCACACACCAAAAGTTACAATACACATTTTCATTGTACATTCAAGAAATGTACATCAAAACATACACATTTTGACTGCACATTCTAGAAATATACATCAAAACATACACATTTTCATTGTATATACCAGAAATGCACATCAAAACATACACATTTTCATTGTGCATTCAAGAACTGTAGATCAAAACATACACATTTTCAGTGTACATTCAAGAAATGTACATCAAAACATACACATTTTCATTGTATATACAAGAAATGTACATCAAAACATACACATTTTCATTGTATATACAAGAAATGTAAATCAAAACATACACATTTTCAGTGTACATTCAAGAAATGTACATCAACACATACACATTTTCATTGTACATTCCAGAAATGTAGATCAAAACATACACATTTTCATTGTACATTCAAGAAATGTACATCAAAACATACACATTTTCATTGTACACTCAGGAAATGTACATCAAAACATACACATTTTCATTGTACACTGAAGAAATGTACATCAAAACATACACATTTTCAGTGTACATTCAAGAAATGTACATCAAAACACACACATTTTCATTGTACATTCCAGAAATGTAGATCAAAACATACACATTTTCATTGTACATTCAAGAAATGTACATCAAAACATACACATTTTCATTGTACACTCAAGAAATGTACATCAAAACATACACATTTTTATTGTACACTCAAGAAATGTACATCAAAACATACACTTTTTCATTGTACATTTCAGAAATGTATATCAAAACATACACATTTTCATTGTACATTCAAGAAATGTACATCAAAACATACACATTTTGAGTGTACATTCAAGAGATATACATCAAAACATGCACATTTTCATTGTATATACCAGAAATGTACATCAAAACATACACATTTTCATTGTATATACAAGAAATGTAAATCAAAACATACACATTTTCAGTGTACATTCAAGAAATGTACATCAACACATACACATTTTCATTGTACATTCCAGAAATGTAGATCAAAACATACACATTTTCATTGTACATTCAAGAAATGTACATCAAAACATACACATTTTCATTGTACACTCAAGAAATGTACATCAAAACATACACATTTTCATTGTACACTGAAGAAATGTACATCAAAACATACACATTTTCAGTGTACATTCAAGAAATGTACATCAAAACATACACATTTTCATTGTACATTCAAGAAATGTAGATCAAAACATACACATTTTCATTGTACATTCAAGAAATGTACATCAAAACATACACATTTTCATTGTACACTCAAGAAATGTACATCAAAACATACACATTTTTATTGTGCACTCAAGAAATGTACATCAAAACATACACTTTTTCATTGTACATTCAAGAAATGTATATCAAAACATACACATTTTCATTGTACATTCAAGAAATGTACATCAAAACATACACATTTTCAGTGTACATTCAAGAAATGTACAACAAAACATACACATTTTCATTGTACATTCAAGGAATGTACATCAAAACATACACATTTTCATTGTACATTCAAGAAATGTACATCAAAACACACACATTTTCATTGTACACTCAAGAAATGTACATCAAAACATACACATTTTGAGTGTACATTTAAGAGATATACATCAAAACATGCACATTTTCATTGTATATACCAGAAATGTACATCAGAGCATACACATTTTCATTGTATATACAAGAAATGTAGATCAAAACATACACATTTTCATTGTATATACAAGAAATGTACATCAAAACATACACATTTTCATTGTACACTCAAGAAATGTACATCAAAACATACACATTTTCAGTGTACATTCAAGAAATGTACATCAAAACATACACATTTTCATTGTACATTCAAGAAATGTACATCAAAACATACACATTTTCATTGTATATACCAGAAATGTACATCAAAACATACACATTTTCATTGTACATTCAAGAAATGTACATCAAAACATACACATTTTCATTGTATATACCAGAAATGTACATCAAAACATACTGTCACCGCGCTCGCCGCATCTAATTGCCGACAACCGTAGTGTCACGCATCGCATTATTGTCGGCACTACCGCAAAGGAGCAAAGGAAAGAGACAGAGCATGGCCGCATTTTTGGGGCGCTTGCCGAAAGAGAGAAAAGGATAGAGGCTACTGGAATCTTCTACTTTGTACCCCAGCGCAATAAGTGAACGTTCTTGAAGCTTCCAGAATAGTGCCTGGGAGATATAAATAGCGGTAAAGTGTGAGAGAGTCAGTGAGACGTAAGTGAGAGACGTACGTGAAGCGTTGAGTAGTGCCGACGGAGAACAATCAGATGTATGTGAAGCGTGGAGTAGTGCCGACGGAGAACAGTGAGATGTATGTGAAGGTTGAGTAGTCGTGCCGACGGAGACGGACAGACGATGTGGAGAGTTGTGCCGACGGAGAAGAGTTAGTTCTTTGTGTTACGAATTCGGAGCCGTGCTGTTGGAGAATCGGAAAAGACTTTCTTGTTGTTGCAACGAGTGTACAAACTTACTGTTTACGGAAATAAAAGTGTTTCTTTATCTCGACTACATCTGTCTACTTTTACTTCACACCCACACACCAAAAGTTACACTGGTGTCAGAAGTGGGATTCGTCGAATTGCTTCTAGTTTCATTACATCGTCAGAAGTTGCAACGTTAGAACCAAGATGGAGGGAGATTCGGAAACCAGGATGATAGCAATGATGAAAGAATTATTCGCCGAAATGAAGACGGAAATGGCTGAAATGAAGACGGAAATGGCTGAAATGAAGACGGCAAACGACAACCTCACTGCCAAAATGGAAACGTCAAACCACAACCTCGCTGCCAAAATGAAGACGGCAAACGAGAACCTCTTTGCCGAGCTGAAAGAAGAAATAAAGACGAGAAACAACCTCGCTGCCGAGCTGAAAGAGATGAAGACGGAGCTATCGGCGAAAATTGACGGCGAACTGATTGGCGTGACGGAAGGCGTGGAAGAACTCGGCGAAAAGGTGGAAGACCTCTGCCAGCACGTGGACGTCGTGGAGGACGACGGGGAACGTCTTGGCGCCCTGGTAGTAAGAGTTGACGAGAGCGTCAAAGTACTGGACGCCAGGGGCAGACGGAATAGCGCGGAGCCGGGGAGGGAGCACCTAGTGGCCGAGGCGACAGTTGTGCCCGTTTCAGATAACGAAAGTGTCCGTCTCGGGGAAGACAAAGGGGCTGTTCAGGGACGTCGTCGAGGATCCCCTGGAGGAGTGTGTCGGGTACGTAACCAACCAGGATATGACGTGGAGGACGATCAGCAGGGAAGCGCACAAGCAGGCGAGCAACACGCGAGAACCGACTTGGCGTGTGACATGGGAGGACCGTCGGAGCCATCCAAGCACCTGACGCATAGTGCCGTGAACGAAAGAATGGTGGACATCATCTTGGACGGCAGGATACAGGAGAGGCCGTGCCGAGCACGAGTGAACACGAGTGCAGTGGTGGACGCGACTCGCGCGGATGTGGCGGGGCTTGTTGCCGGACCCATCGGAAGCAAGGTGGCTGCGAAGGTGCGCCAGAGAGGTCGGCGGACATGGTACCCAGTGAGCCGTTTCCAAGTGCGCAGGATGGCCCGCCAACACACCAGGAAGAAGGGCAACTGGACGAGGGACCGTCAAGACCGGCGGTACTGTTGCAGAATTTCGAAGCAGGATGGCATACATCGTCCTACCCAGACCAAGGGACACTATCCAACAGCGATACCTAGGATCGTGCCTCCTGGAGAAGAGGTTCGATGGGTTAGTCCACCAGGACGCAAGGGAGATGCCGCAGTGATAGTGCTGGTCGGGACGACCAGCTCTGAGGAGGGAGCAGTGTCACCGCGCCCGCCGCATCTAACTGCCGACAACCGTAGTGTCACGCATCGCATTATTGTCGGCACTACCGCAAAGGAGCCGAAGGAAAGAGACAGAGCATGGCCGCATTGTTGGGGCGCTTGCCGAAAGAGAGAAAAGGACAGAGGCTACTGGAATCTTCTACTTTGTACCCCAGCGCAATAAGTGAACGTTCTTGAAGCTTCCAGAATAGTGCCTGGGAGATATAAATAGCGGTAAAGTGTGAGAGAGTCAGTGAGACGTAAGTGAGAGACGTACGTGAAGCGTTGAGTAGTGCCGACGGAGAACAGTCAGACGTATGTGAAGCGTTGAGTAGTGCCGACGGAGAACAGTGAGATGTATGTGAAGGTTGAGTAGTCGTGCCGACGGAGACGGACAGACGATGTGGAGAGTTGTGCCGACGGAGAAGAGTTAGTTCTTTGTGTTACGAATTCGGAGCCGTGCTGTTGGAGAATCGGAAAAGACTTTCTTGTTGTTGCAACGAGTGTACAAACTTACTGTTTACGGAAATAAAAGTGTTTCTTTATCTCGACTACATCTGTCTACTTTTACTTCACACCCACACACCAAAAGTTACAATACACATTTTCATTGTACATTCAAGAAATGTACATCAAAACATACACATTTTGACTGCACATTCTAGAAATATACATCAAAACATACACATTTTCATTGTATATACCAGAAATGCACATCAAAACATACACATTTTCATTGTGCATTCAAGAACTGTAGATCAAAACATACACATTTTCAGTGTACATTCAAGAAATGTACATCAAAACATACACAATTTCATTGTATATACAAGAAATGTACATCAAAACATACACATTTTCATTGTATATACAAGAAATGTAAATCAAAACATACACATTTTCAGTGTACATTCAAGAAATGTACATCAACACATACACATTTTCATTGTACATTCCAGAAATGTAGATCAAAACATACACATTTTCATTGTACATTCAAGAAATGTACATCAAAACATACACATTTTCATTGTACACTCAAGAAATGTACATCAAAACATACACATTTTCATTGTACACTGAAGAAATGTACATCAAAACATACACATTTTCAGTGTACATTCAAGAAATGTACATCAAAACACACACATTTTCATTGTACATTCCAGAAATGTAGATCAAAACATACACATTTTCATTGTACATTCAAGAAATGTACATCAAAACATACACATTTTCATTGTACACTCAAGAAGTGTACATCAAAACATACACATTTTTATTGTACACTCAAGAAATGTACATCAAAACATACACTTTTTCATTGTACATTTCAGAAATGTATATCAAAACATACACATTTTCATTGTACATTCAAGAAATGTACATCAAAACATACACATTTTGAGTGTACATTCAAGAGATATACATCAAAACATGCACATTTTCATTGTATATACCAGAAATGTACATCAAAACATACACATTTTCATTGTATATACAAGAAATGTAAATCAAAACATACACATTTTCAGTGTACATTCAAGAAATGTACATCAACACATACACATTTTCATTGTACATTCCAGAAATGTAGATCAAAACATACACATTTTCATTGTACATTCAAGAAATGTACATCAAAACATACACATTTTCATTGTACACTCAAGAAATGTACATCAAAACATACACATTTTCATTGTACACTGAAGAAATGTACATCAAAACATACACATTTTCAGTGTACATTCAAGAAATGTACATCAAAACATACACATTTTCATTGTACATTCAAGAAATGTAGATCAAAACATACACATTTTCATTGTACATTCAAGAAATGTACATCAAAACATACACATTTTCATTGTACACTCAAGAAATGTACATCAAAACATACACATTTTTATTGTGCACTCAAGAAATGTACATCAAAACATACACTTTTTCATTGTACATTCAAGAAATGTATATCAAAACATACACATTTTCATTGTACATTCAAGAAATGTACATCAAAACATACACATTTTCAGTGTACATTCAAGAAATGTATAACAGAAAATACACATTTTCAGTGTACCTTCAAGAAATGTACATCAAAACAAACACATTTTCATTGTACACTAAAGAAATGTATATCAAAACATACACATTTTCATTGTACATTCAATAAATATACATCAAAACATACACATTTTCATTGTACATTCAAGAAATGTACATCAAAACATACACATTTTAATTGTACACTCAAGAAATGTACTTCAAAACATACACATTTTCAGTGTACATTCAAGAAATGTACATCAAAAACTACACATTTTCATTGTATATTCAAGAAATGTACAACAAAACATACACAATTTCATTGTATATACCAGAAATGTACATCAAAACATACACATTTTCATTGTACATTCAAGAAATGTACATCATAACATACCCGTTTTCATTGTATATACCAGAAATGTACATCAAAACATACACATTTTCATTGTATATACAAGAAATGTACACCAAAACATACACAATTTCATTGTACATTCAAGAAATGTATATCAAAACTTACACATTTTCAGTGTACATTCAAGAAATGTACATCAAAACATACACATTTTCATTGTACATTCAAGAAATGTATATCAAAACATACTCATTTTCAGTGTACATTCAAGAGATGTACATCAAAATATACACATTTTCAGTGTATAATCAAGAAATGTACATCTAAAACATACACATTTTGAGTGTACATTCAAGAAATATACATCAAAACATACACATTTTCATTGTATATACCAGAAATGTACATCAAAACATACACATTTTCATTGTACAACCCCTCCGAAGGAGTGTCGGCTTGCCGTGGCGGAGGGGCTCAGTACCCGAACCAGACGGCCTGCTACGTGTGTCTTTGTGACCACTGGTAGGCAAGAGGTGAGGGGAAGCTAAGAACATTCCAAACGGGTAGATGAGGCTCGGTAGTCTTGGTCGACAACTCATCTAGGAGAAGAGGACTCCGAAATCAAACTCCCCCAGGGGAACCTACCACGGTAGGTCCGGGTTTGGCGCACCCGGGGCCCCCAGCTGCGCACAATCATTTCACCCCCTCCACCTTCATTAACTGTGCCACGTGCGACGTTTTGAGTTGCCTTTTATATCACCCTCTTCCTCTTCTAGGTTTATTCTGATTATTAGTTTGTAAGTTCCTAGATTTATAACTCCTGTCTCACCAGCAGGGATCTTTCCTATCTCCGTGGTCCTGTCCCACGGTTTTCGGCGCGGCCCCCGACTTGTGTGCTCTTCGGAGGTCTCAGGCGCGAAGGTTAGGCGGACCCTTCACACTGCCCCCATGTGTAGCCTTAGGTGCGGAGCCCGTCCACACGTCAAGTACACCCACGTAGCTCCTTGAGGGCACGGCCGGTGTTAATCTCCCGACGGCCGCGTGCCGTCGGGTTAGTATCACCGGCCGGACGTGTTACCGCTGACGGAACCCCGGTGTAATCAACCCGAAGTCCCCTGAATCCACGCTGACTCCGTTGAGGCAGCGTGAGCTAAAGCGGGGAGCCACAGGCGGTTATTCCTGTGGTGGGGGCATAAAACCGGGGTGTCACGTGGTGAACGGTTTACCCATGCGGACAAGCAGTGGAGATCGGAGGGTAGCCCCTCTGAAGTACGCTTTGAGGTCAGTCATGGAGGGGTCTCCATGGCGGCACAGACCGTGGAGATTTTGGTGTCTTTCTTTCTTTGACCCCCGGATGGCAGGCTGACGCCGACGGTTCCGGATGGGGGTCCAATTTCATTATGCAACCGCGCAAACCCTCCCTCTACGACAGTTTTCTTGTGATGACCTTGGCATGTGAACGGAAGACGATGAAGGATATAAGTCCGTTTTATATTAAAAAAGAAATAGACCGAATTTGTGGGCCGGTAAAGAATGCGGCACGGTTAAGAGACGGTACGCTATTGATAGAGGTCCTTACGGCAGATCAATCACAGAAGTTGCTGAAGGCGACTTTGTTGGGCTCCTACCCCATTCGGGTAGCCCCACACAAATCGTTGAACACCTGCAGGGGAGTAGTAACGACCTCCAGCCTGGACGATCTGTCGAATGACGAAATAGTAACGTGCCTGTCAGATCAGCGCGTGTGTCAGGCGTACCGTCTGACGCGAAAACAGGATGGGAAGTAGTTGGCTTTACGCACGGTTTTCCTTACATTTAAGGGAACTAAACTGCCAGAATACATCTACTGCGGCTACGAGCGTGCCGCAGTATGGCAGTATGTGCCAAATCCTATGCGGTGCTTCCAGTGCCAGAAGTTCGGCCATACGAAGACATCGTGCACCCATCCTGCTGTCTGTGAGCGTTGTGGCTTGTCAGCACATGAGGGCACGGCGTGTACCCGTGATCCTCAATGTGTTAACTGTGGAGCGAGTCATCCATCTAGCTCGCGTCAGTGTGCGAAGTTTCTGGATGAAAAATGTATACAGGAGCTACGCGTGAAAGAACATCTTACGTTTCCAGAGGCGCGTCGTCGCTTTGAGCAGCTGCAACCTGCGACCACCACAGGCTATGCCTTGGCTGCCCGACGCGCTCCTGTCAACACCGTAGCGATTCAGCATGTCCCTGTATCAGATGCTTCCACACAGACAGACCTACCAGCGAGTATCGTTCCACTGTCTCGTACCACACCTGCACCAGCTACAACATCTACAGCCGTGCAGACACCAGCTCACAAGGCGTCCACAAGCCGTAGCCAACCTGTTGAAAGTCATTCTTCTAGGTCTACTATTCGCGCAAACAGCCGCACATCCTCAATGAAGTCCCGCTCCCGCTCCCGTTCCGCGAGCCGCAGGGGATCTTCAGACTCACGAACATCCGAGGAGTCAGCAGAGGATGGCGAAATTAATCTCCCCCGTCCGAAGTCGGTTAAGGTAAAAATGAAGAAGAAAAAGATGAAGACCAATCACTAACCTCTTCTCTACCATGGAAATAATCCAGTGGAATGTTAATGGGTTCCGGGCACGTCTTCCGGACATACAACATCTCGTTTCGCAACGCTCTCCATCTATCGTCTGTCTACAAGAAACGCACCTGCACCCGAACCACGCATTACATCTTCGTGGTTTTTCGGCATTTAGACATGACTCTGTAGCTGATAGACGAGCAAGCGGTGGTGTTGCCATCCTGGTGGCGCATACTATCTCTGCCACCAGTTTGCCACTTAACACGCCGCTGCAAGCTGTAGCGATCCGTGTACAGCTGCAGAGCGTCTGTGTCTCTATTTGCAATGTCTATCTGCCACCGGTCAGTGTCGTACACAAGAACGATTTTCGGGCTCTCTTGGCACAGATTCCGCCACCACTCATCTTTCTCGGCGATCTGAATGCCAAACACACTCACTGGGGCTCCGACACTGACGATGCTCGAGGGTGCCTTGTAGCAGACGTTTGCGATATGTCCGGCTTAGTCTTATTAAACACTGGCGTGCCTACTTTCTTATCATCTGCCTATGGTACACACTCCGCGCTTGACGTTTCTTATAGTACTCCGTCACTGGTACCTCTAATCGATTGGTCGGTACTCTCCGACTTATTTGGCAGTGATCACTACCCCATTAACATTCACCTATCCGGCCACCATTCTGTGCCAACACGCTATCCTCACTGGATTATTTCCAAGGCTGACTGGGGGAAATTTCGTTCCCTCATTCACCTTACCGACAATGTTTTTACCACCATTGATGATATGGTAGGGTATTTTACCTGTTCTATCCTTCTCGCAGCGGATTCCAGCATTCCTCGAAGTTCATCTACACCACGTCACGTTCCTGTACCTTGGTGGTCTGAGGAATGCCGTTTGGCTATTAAAGCACGCAAACGTGCTCTGCGTGTCTTTACTTTACATCCTACAGAGGCTAACTTTGTAGCGTTTAAGCGTGCTCGTGCTAGGGCACGATTTGTAGTTAGAGATGCCAAACGCAAGTCATGGGAAAAATATGTTTGTTCCCTTTCCCGTCGAAGTTCGGCACAAAGGGTGTGGGCTGCTGTCCGGCGCATGTACGGGAAGTATCGCCGGACGTCTATCCCCGGTCTAGCCGTACAGGGCTCCCATTACACCAGCGAGCAGGACATCGCCGACGCCCTTGCCGACGCCTTCGCTGTTATTAGCCAAACGGATAGTTACGACAGAGCCTTTGTCCCTATTAAGGAATCTGCAGAGAGGATAGTTTTAGATTTTAAGAGCGACTGTACTGAACCGTACAACGCACCATTTACAGAAGCAGAGTTGGCACATTCTTTGTCCCTCGCGAAGGACTCTTCTCCTGGTCCTGATGACATCCACCGACAAATGCTGCTTCATCTCCCACCTACGGCTATCTCCTTCCTGCTGAGCATCTATAATCGCATCTGGCTTCAGCAGGTTTTCCCGTCTTCCTGGCGAGAGGGTATTGTCATCCCTATCCCTCGTCCTGGAAATGACCGGACACTTCCCTCTAGCTACCGCCCTATTTGCCTAACGAGTGTCGTTTGTAAGACCTTGGAACGCATGATTAACACTCGCTTAGTGTGGTGGCTAGAGACGAATAACCTGCTGAGCAATGTTCAGTGCGGTTTTCGTCGCAATCGCTCCAGTGTCGACAACCTGACGCGCATGGAAGCTTATATTCAAAACGCCTTTTTACTGAAGCAGCATGTCGTGGGTGTCTTCTTCGATCTGCAGAAGGCCTACGACACCACCTGGCGCTATGGGATACTCCGTACTCTGCATGAGTACGGTTTACGTGGTCATTTAGCGATTTTTGTTTTTAACTTTTTAAAATTACGCCGCTTTCGTGTCCGCATTGGGACCACAGTCTCACAGGAGAGGATTCAGGAGAATGGTGTGCCCCAGGGGTCGATTCTGAGCGTCTCGCTTTTCGCCGTTGCCATTAACGGTATCACTAGTGTTGTTCGCAGCGGAATACCGATGTCGCTGTATGTTGACGATTTTGCTATATACTACCGCTCCTATAACCTTGAGCACATTGAACGTCAACTGCAGCTGACCTTAACATCCATCGCCAAGTGGGCGCTTCGCACCGGCTTTCAGTTCTCCCCTGCGAAAACACAGTGCATCCACTTTCATCGACTTCGTGGTGTACATCCTCCTCCTGATCTTTATTTGAGGGGCACTTGTCTACCGTTTGTACCGCACCTTAAGTTTTTGGGCGTTCACCTCGACAGCACACTCAAATGGGAGCACCATATTCGCTATCTTCGTGCTTCCTGCGATCGCGCGCTTCGGGTGCTCCGGGTATTAACTGGGGCATCTTGGGGTGGGGATCGCACGGTAATGTTGAGGCTGTATCGCTCATTGGTCCGGTCCAAGCTAGACTACGGCTGTTTTATTTATGGCGCGGCGACCGCCTCTAA
Source organism: Tenodera sinensis (assembly GCA_030765045.1). Taxonomy (NCBI): domain Eukaryota; kingdom Metazoa; phylum Arthropoda; class Insecta; order Mantodea; family Mantidae; genus Tenodera; species Tenodera sinensis. The sequence continues at coordinate 214,964,852 of CM060964.1, read as the reverse complement.
ACTCCGTCTTTTAAATACTGTTCATCATACTGGTATCCGCCTTGCCACTGGAGCTTTCCGAACTAGTCGAGTCGAGTGTCTTTATGTTGAGTCTGGTGAACCTCCGTTGTCTATCCGTCGCTCGTTGCTGCTCTGCTCTTATGTAGCCCGTTTGGCAGCTAACCCTGGTCATCCGTCCTTTCAATGCGTATTGCATCCAGACCTTGCGCACCGTTACCTACGAAATACTACTATATCCCGCCCCTGTGGTATAAGGTTTCAAGAACTGCATTCCGCACAAGCCCTTCAACTGCCTGCTGTAGAACGTTCTTCTCTTGGCCGTTACCCTCCCTGGCAACTCCAACGTGCCAGTTTCGACCTGGAGCTTTCGGGCTGTGCTAAATTAACTACCCCTCATTCGGTTTTCCGCCAACTTTTTGCCGAAATCCTGGGCCGTTATCGAAGCTATACTCCGGTATTTACCGACGGCTCCCAGGTGGGGGTAGCTACAGGGTGCAGTTTCATATGTAACGGTGAGGCTCACCAGTATCGTCTTCCGGACTATAGTTCCGTTTTCACTGCCGAGCTGTTTGCCATCTTTTATTTTTTACTTTTTATTTCCAGCTCAAAACCGGGAAATTTTATTATCTGTTGTGACTGTTTGAGCGCTATTCAGGCGCTGCAACAGTTTTTGGCAACTCGGCATTGATTCTGAAAATACAGACACTCGTATCTCAGTTGCTCTCTCGCGGATACCAGTTCGTTTTTACCTGGACCCCGGGCCATGTGGGTATTCCCGGCAACGAGGAGGCTGATGCAGCTGCTAAGTCTGCTTGTCGCTTGCCGGGATTATCAACGCGCACACTGCCTTATACAGATGTGCGGCGATACTTTCGTCGACATTTATTAACTGTATGGCAGCATTCATGGGAAGCGCTGGCTGGCACTCAATTGCGGACAATTAAGGACGGTGTTCAACCCTGGCTGACCTCCTGCAGAGATTCCAGGCGGGCTGAAGTTATTCTAACCCGCCTGAGGATAGGGCACACACGAGCCACACATGGTTACCTTTTGCGTGGCCACCCGGCGCCTGTCTGTCCTACATGTGACATCGAACTGTCCGTCGCACATATATTACTGGACTGTCCGCAATACGCTCGTGAGCGCCAATCTATTGGTCTGGGGTCTACACTAGCCTCTATTCTAGGCGACGACCCGGAATCTGTAGCTAAGACTCTACAGTTCGTCGCCGATATTGGCTTCGATAGACAGGTCTGACATGTGGTTTTAACCCTTTAAGATTTCTTTTATATGTTTTAAAGTCTCGACTTTTTAAACCTCAGAATTGTTTTTCTTTTTAATTTATAATGGATTTTATATTTTTACAGTTTTATGATATTTTAGATCTTTTATACCTCACATTTTACCGCGTTAGTTTAGAATTTTACCCATCTCGTTTAATTTTCATTTTAACTATGTGAGTGTGTTTTAGATTGTTTAACTGTGGGCCCAAATGACCTCGTTGTCGTCGGGCCGTTAAACCCCACACACTCACTCACTCACTTCATTGTACAATCAAGAAATGTACATCAAAACATAAACATTTTCATTGTATATACCAGAAATGTACATCAAAACATACACATTTTCATTGTATATACCAGAAATGCACATCAAAACATACACATTTTCATTGTACATTCAAGAACTGTACATCAAAACATACACATTTTCAGTGTACATTCAAGAAATGTACATCAAAACATACACAATTTCAGTGTACATTCAAGAAATGTACATCAAAACATACACATTTTCATTGTATATACAAGAAATGTACATCAAAACATTCACATTTTCATTGTATATACAAGAAATGTATATCAAAACATACACATTTTCAGTGTACATTAGAGAAATGTACATGAAAACATACACACTTTCAGATTACATTCAAGAAATGTACATCAAAGCATACACATTTTCACTGTATATACAAGAAATGTACATCAAAACATACACATCTTCACTGTACACTAAAGAAATGTACATCAAAACATACGCACTTTCAGTGTACATTCAAGAAATGTACATCAAAACATACACATTTACATTGTACATTCAAGAAGTGTACATCAAAACATACACATTTTCATTGTACATTCAAGAAATGTACATCAAAACATACACATTTTCATTGTACCTCAAGAAATCTACATCAAAACATACACATTTTCATTGTACACTCAAGAAATGTACATCAAAACATACACATTTTCATTGCACATTCAAGAAATATACATCAAAACATACACATTTTCATTGTACATTCAAGAAATGTACATCAAAACATACTCATTTTCAGTGTACATTCAAGAAATGTACATCAAAATATACACATTTTCAGTGTATAATCAAGAAATGTACATCTAAAACATACACATTAAGAGTACACATTCAAGAAAAATACATCAAAACATACACATTTTCATTGTATATACCAGAAATGTACATCAGAACATACACATTTTCATTGTACATTCAAGAAATGTACATCAAAACATACACATTTTCATTGTACCTCAAGAAATCTACATCAAAACATACACATTTTGTTTGTACACTCAAGAAATGTATATCAAAACATACACATTTATGTTTGTACACTCAAGAAATGTACATAAAAAACTTACACATTTTCATTGTATATACAAGAATTGTACATCAAAACATACACGTTTTCATTGTATATACAAGAAATATACATCAAAACATACACATTTTCATTGTACATTTAAGAAATGTACATCACAACATACACATTTTCATTTTATATACCAGAAATGTACATCAAAACATACACATTTTCATAGTACATTCAAGAAATGTACATCAAAACATACACCTTTTCAGTGTACATTCAAGAAATGTACATCAAAACATACACATTTTCACTGTATATACCAGAAATGTACATCAAAACATACACATTTTCATTGTATATACAAGAAATGTACACCAAAACATACACATTTTCATTGTACATTCAAGAAATGTATATCAAAACTTACACATTTTCAGTGTACATTCAAGGAAAGTACATCAAAACATACACATTTTCATTGTACATTCAAGAAATGTAAATCAAAACATACTCATTTTCAGTGTACATTCAAGAAATGTACATCAAAATATACACATTTTCAGTGTATAATCAAGAAATGTACATCTAAAACATACACATTTTGAGTGTACATTCAAGAAATATACATCAAAACATACACATTTTCATTGTATATACCAGATATGTACATCAAAACATACACATTTTCATTGTACAATCAAGTAATGTACATCAAAACATAAACATTTTCATTGTATATACCAGAAATGTACATCAAAACATATACATTTTCATTGTACATTCAAGAAATGTACATCAAAACATACCCATTTTCATTGTATATACCAGAAATGTACATCAAAACATACACATTTTCATTGTACATTCAAGAAATGTACATCAAAACATACACATTTTGAGTGTATATTCAAGAAATATACATCAAAACATACACATTTTCATTGGATATACCAGAAATGTACATCAAAACATACACATTTTCATTGTACATTCAAGAAATGTACATCAAAACATACACATTTTGAGTGTACATTCAAGAAATATACATTAAAGCATACACATTTTCATTGTATATACCAGAAATGTACATCAAAACATGCACATTTTCATTGTACATTCAAGAAATGTACATCAAAACATACACATTTTGAGTGTACATTCAAGAAATATACATCAAAAGATACACATTTTCATTGTATATACCAGAAATGTACATCAAAATTACACATTTTCATTGTATATACCAGAAATGTACTTCAAAACATATACATTTTCATTGTACATTCAAGAAATGTACATCAAAACATACACATTTTGAGTGCACATTCAAGAGATATACAACAAAACATGCACATTTTCATTGTATATACCAGAAATGTACATCAAAACATACACATTTTCATTGTACAATCAAGAAACGTACATCAAAACATAAACATTTTCATTGTATATACCAGAAATGTACATCAAAACATACACATTTTCATTGTACATTCAAGAAATGTACAGCAAAAAAACATACCCATTTTCATTGTATATACCAGAAATGTACATCAAAACATACACATTTTCATTGTACATTCAAGAAATGTACATCAAAACATACACATTTTGAGTGTACATTCAAGAAATATACATCAAAACATACACATTTTCATTGTATATACCAGAAATGTACATCAAAACATACACATTTTCATTGTACATTCAAGAAATTTACATCAACACATACCCATTTTCATTGTATATACCAGAAATGTACATCAAAACATACACATTTTCATTGTACATTCAAGAAATGTACATCAAAACATACACATTTTGAGTGTACATTCAAGAAATATACATAAAAAGATACACATTTTCATTGTATATACCAGAAATGTACATCAAAATTACACATTTTCATTGTATATACCAGAAATTTACATCAAAACATATACATTTTCATTGTACATTCAGGAAATGTACATCAAAACATACACATTTTGAGTGTACATTCAAGAGATATACAACAAAACATGCACATTTTCATTGTATATACCAGAAATGTACATCAAAACATACACATTTTCATTGTATATACCAGAAATGTACATCAAAACATACACATTTTCATTGTACAATCAAGAAATGTACATCAAAACATAAACATTTTCATTGTATATACCAGAAATGTACATCAAAACATACACATTTTCATTGTACATTCAAGAAATGTACAGCAAAAAAACATACCCATTTTCATTGTATATACCAGAAATGTACATCAAAACATACACATTTTCATTGTACATTCAAGAAATGTACATCAAAACATACACATTTTGAGTGTGCATTCAAGAAATATACATCAAAACATACACATTTTCATTGTATATAACAGAAATGTACATCAAAACATACACATTTTCATTGTACATTCAAGAAATGTACATCAAAACATACCCATTTTCATTGTACATTCAAGAAATGTACATCAAAACATACACATTTTGAGTCTACATTCAAGAAATATACATCAAAGCATACACATTTTCATTGTATATACAAGAAATGTATATCAAAACATACACATTTACAGTGTACATTCAAGAAATGTACATCAAAACATACACATTTTCATTGTATATACAAGAAATGTACATCAAACCATACACATTTTCAGTGTACATTCAAGAAATGTACATCAAAACATTTACATTTTCATTGTATATACAAGAAATGTACATCAAAACATACACATTTTCAGTGTACATTAGAGAAATGTACATGAAAACATACACACTTTCAGATTACATTCAAGAAATGTACATCAAAGCATACACATTTTCATTGTATATACAAGAAATGTACATCAAAACATACACATCTTCACTGTACACTAAAGAAATGTACATCAAAACATACGCACTTTCAGTGTACATTCAAGAAATGTACATCAAAACATACACATTTACATTGTACATTCAAGAAGTGTACATCAAAACATACACATTTTCATTGTACTTTCAAGAAATGTACATCAAAACATACACATTTTCATTGTACCTCAAGAAATCTACATCAAAACATACACATTTTCATTGTACACTCAAGAAATGTACATCAAAACATACACATTTTCATTGCACATTCAAGAAATATACATCAAAACATACACATTTTCATTGTACATTCAAGAAATGTACATCAAAACATACTCATTTTCAGTGTACATTCAAGAAATGTACATCAAAATATACACATTTTCAGTGTATAATCAAGAAATGTACATCTAAAACATACACATTAAGAGTACACATTCAAGAAAAATACATCAAAACATACACATTTTCATTGTATATACCAGAAATGTACATCAGAACATACACATTTTCATTGTACATTCAAGAAATGTACATCAAAACATACACATTTTCATTGTACCTCAAGAAATCTACATCAAAACATACACATTTTGTTTGTACACTCAAGAAATGTATATCAAAACATACACATTTATGTTTGTACACTCAAGAAATGTACATAAAAAACTTACACATTTTCATTGTATATACAAGAATTGTACATCAAAACATACACGTTTTCATTGTATATACAAGAAATGTACATCAAACCATACACATTTTCAGTGTACATTCAAGAAATGTACATCAAAACATATACATTTTCATTGTATATACAAGAAATGTACATCAAAACATACACATTTTCAGTGTACATTAGAGAAATGTACATGAAAACATACACACTTTCAGATTACATTCAAGAAATGTACATCAAAGCATACACATTTTCACTGTATATACAAGAAATGTACATCAAAACATACACATCTTCACTGTACACTAAAGAAATGTACATCAAAACATACGCACTTTCAGTGTACATTCAAGAAATGTACATCAAAACATACACATTTACATTGTACATTCAAGAAGTGTACATCAAAACATACACATTTTCATTGTACATTCAAGAAATGTACATCAAAACATACACATTTTCATTGTACCTCAAGAAATCTACATCAAAACATACACATTTTCATTGTACACTCAAGAAATGTACATCAAAACATACACATTTTCATTGCACATTCAAGAAATATACATCAAAACATACACATTTTCATTGTACATTCAAGAAATGTACATCAAAACATACTCATTTTCATTGTACAATCAAGAAATGTACATCAAAACATAAACATTTTCATTGTATATACCAGAAATGTACATCAAAACATACGCATTTTCATTGTACATTGAATTAATGTACATCAAAACATACCCATTTTCATTGTATATACCAGAAATGTACATCAAAACATACACATTTTCATTGTACATTCAAGAAATGTACATCAAAACATACACATTTTGAGTGTACATTCAACAAATATACATCAAAACATACACATTTTCATTGGATATACCAGAAATGTACATCAAAACATACACATTTTCATTGTACATTCAAGAAATGTACATCAAAACATACACATTTTGAGTGTAAATTCAAGAAATATACATTAAAGCATACACATTTTCATTGTATATACCAGAAATGTACATCAAAACATGCACATTTTCATTGTACATTCAAGAAATGTACATCAAAACATACACATTTTGAGTGTACATTCAAGAAATATACATCAAAAGATACACATTTTCATTGTATATACCAGAAATGTACATCAAAATTACATATTTTCATTGTATATACCAGAAATGTACATCAAAACATATACATTTTCATTGTACATTCAAGAAATGTACATCAATACATACACATTTTGAGTGTACATTCAAGAGATATACAACAAAACATGCACATTTTCATTGTATATACCAGAAATGTACATCAAAACATACACATTTTCATTGTATATACCAGAAATGTACATCAAAACATACACATTTTCATTGTACAATCAAGAAATGTACATCAAAACATAAACATTTTCATTGTATATACCAGAAGTGTACATCAAAACATACACATTTTCATTGTACATTCAAGAAATGTACAGCAAAAAAACATACCCATTTTCATTGTATATACCAGAAATGTACATCAAAACATACACATTTTCATTGTACATTCAAGAAATGTACATCAAAACATACACATTGTGAGTGTACATTCAAGAAATATACATCAAAACATACACATTTTCATTGTATATACCAGAAATGTACATCAAAACATACACATTTTCATTGTACATTCAAGAAATGTACATCAAAACATACCCATTTTCATTGTATATACCATAAATGTACATCAAAACATACACATTTTAATTGTACATTCAAGAAATGTACATCAAAACATACACATTTTGAGTGTACATTCAAGAAATATACATCAAAACATACACATTTTCATTGGATATACCAGAAATGTACATCAAAACATACACATTTTCATTGTACATTCAAGAAATGTACATCAAAACATACACATTTTGAGTGTACATTCAAGAAATATACATTAAAGCATACACATTTTCATTGTATATACCAGAAATGTACATCAAAACATGCACATTTTCATTGTACATTCAAGAAATGTACATCAAAACATACACATTTTGAGTGTACATTCAAGAAATATACATCAAAAGATACACATTTTCATTGTATATACCAGAAATGTACATCAAAATTACACATTTTCATTGTATATACCAGAAATGTACATCAAAACACATACATTTTCATTGTACATTCAAGAAATGTACATCAAAACATACACATTTTGAGTGTACATTAAAGAGATATACAACAAAACATGCACATTTTCATTGCATATACCAGAAATGTACATCAAAACATACACATTTTCATTGTATATACCAGAAATGTACATCACAACATACACATTTTCATTGTACAATCAAGAAATGTACATCAAAACATAAACATTTTCATTGTATATACCAGAAATGTACATCAAAACATACACATTTTCATTGTACATTCAAGAAATGTACAGCAAAAAAACATACCCATTTTCATTGTATATACCAGAAATGTACATCAAAACATACACATTTTCATTGTACATTCAAGAAGTGTACATCAAAACATACACATTTTGAGTGTACATTCAAGAAATATACATCAAAACATACACATTTTCATTGTATATACCAGAAATGCACATCAAAACATACACATTTTCATTGTACATTCAAGAACTGTACATCAAACATACACATTTTCAGTGTACATTCAAGAAATGTACATCAAAACATACACAATTTCAGTGTACATTCAAGAAATGTACATCAAAACATACACATTTTCATTGTATATACCAGAAATGTACATCAAAACATACACATTTTCACTGTATATACAAGAAATGTACATCAAAGGATACACATTTTCATTGTATATACAAGAAATGTATATCAAAACATACACATTTACAGTGTACATTCAAGAAATGTACATCAAAACATACACATTTTCATTGTATATACAAGAAATGTACATCAAACCATACACATTTTCAGTGTACATTCAAGAAATGTACATCAAAACATATACATTTTCATTGTAGATACAAGAAATGTACATCAAAACATACACATTTTCAGTGTACATTAGAGAAATGTACATGATAACATACACATTTTCAGATTACATTCAAGAAATGTACATCAAAGCATACACATTTACATTGTATATACAAGAAATGTACATCAAACCATACACATTTTCAGTGTACATTCCAGAAATGTACATCAAAACATATACATTTTCATTGTATATACAAGAAATGTACATCAAAACATACACATCTTCACTGTACACTAAAGAAATATACATCAAAACATACACACTTTCAGTGTACATTCAAGAAATGTACATCAAAACATACACATTTACATTGTACATTCAAGAAGTGTACATCAAAACATACACATTTTCATTGTACATTCAAGAAATGTACATCAAAACATACACATTTTCACTGTATATACAAGAAATGTACATCAAAACATACACATTTTCATTGTATATACAAGAAATGTATATCAAAACATACACATTTACAGTGTACATTCAAGAAATGTACATCAAAACATATACATTTTCATTGTATATACAAGAAATGTACATCAAACCATACACATTTTCAGCGTACATTCAAGAAATGTACATCAAAACATATACATTTTCATTGTATATACAAGAAATGTACATCAAAACATACACATTTTCAGTGTACATTAGAGAAATGTACATGAAAACATACACATTTTCAGATTACATTCAAGAAATGTACATCAAAACATACACATTTACATTGTATATACAAGAAATGTACATCAAACCATACACATTTTCAGTGTACATTCAAGAAATGTACATCAAAACATATACATTTTCATTGTATATACAAGAAATGTACATCAAAACATACACATCTTCACTGTACACTAAAGAAATGTACATCAAAACATACACACTTTCAGTGTACATTCAAGAAATGTACATCAAAACATACACATTTACATTGTACATTCAAGAAGTGTACATCAAAACATACACATTTTCATTGTACATTCAAGAAATGTACATCAAAACATACACATTTTCATTGTACCTCAAGAAATAAACATCAAAACATACACATTTTCATTGTACAGTCGAGAAATGTACATCAAAACATACACATTTTCATTGTACATTCAAGAAATGTATATCAAAACATACACATTTTCATTGTACATTAAAGAAATGTACATCAAAACATACACATTTTCATTGTACATTCAAGAAATGTACAACAAAACATACACATTTTCATTGTACATTCAAGGAATGTACATCAAAACATACACATTTTCATTGTACATTCAAGAAATGTACATCAAAACACACATTTTCATTGTACACTCAAGAAATGTACATCAAAACATACACACTTTGAGTGTACATTCAAGAGATATACATCAAAACATGCACATTTTCATTGTATATACCAGAAATGTACATCAAAACATACACATTTTCATTGTATATACAAGAAATGTATATCAAAACATACACATTTTCATTGTACATTCAAGAAATGTACATCAAAACATACACATTTTCATTCTACACTCAAGAAATGTACATCAAAATATACACATTTTCAGTGTACATTCAAGAAATGTACATCAAAACATACACATTTTCAGTGTACATTCAAGAAATGTACATCAAAACATACACATTTTCATTGTATATACTAGAAATGTACATCAAAACATACACATTTTCATTGTATATACAAGAAATGTCTACCAAAACATACACATTTTCATTGTACATTCAAGAAATGTATATCAAAACTTACACATTTTCAGTGTACATTCAAGAAATGTACATCAAAACATACACATTTTCATTGTACATTCAAGAAATGTAAATCAAAACATCGTCATTTTCAGTGTACATTCGAGAAATGTACATCAAAATATACACAATTTCAGTGTATAATCAAGAAATGTACATCTAAAACATACACATTTTGAGTGTACATTCAAGAAATATACATCAAAACATACACATTTTCATTGTATATACCAGATATGTACATCAAAACATACACATTTTCATTGTACAATCAAGAAATGTACATCAAAACATAAACATTTTCATTGTATATACCAGAAATGTACATCAAAACATACACATTTTCATTGTACATTCAAGAAATGTACATCAAAACATACCCATTTTCATTGTATATACCAGAAATGTACATCAAAACATACACATTTTCATCGTACATTCAAGAAATGTACATCAAAACATACACATTTTGAGTGTACATTCAAGAAATATACATCAAAACATACACATTTTCATTGGATATACCAGAAATGTACATCAAAACATACACATTTTCATTGTACATTCAAGAAATGTACATCAAAACATACACATTTTCAGTGTACATTCAAGAAATATACATTAAAGCATACACATTTTCAAGGTATATACCAGAAATGTACATCAAAACATACACATTTTCATTGTACATTCAAGAAATGTACATCAAAACATACACATTTTGAGTGTACATTCAAGAAATATACATCAAAAGATACACATTTTCATTGTGTATACCAGAAATGTACATCAAAATTACACATTTTCATTGTATATACCAGAAATGTACATCAAAACATATACATTTTCATTGTACATTCAAGAAATGTACATCAAAACATACACATTTTGAGTGTACATTCAAGAGATATACAACAAAACATGCACAATTTCATTGTATATACCAGAAATGTACATCAAAACATACACATTTTCATTGTACAATCAAGAAATGTACATCAAAACATAAACATTTTCATTGTATATACCAGAAATGTACATCAAAACATACACATTTTCATTGTACATTCAAGAAATGTACAGCAAAAAAACATACCCATTTTCATTGTATATACCAGAAATGTACATCAAAACATACACATTTTCATTGTACATTCAAGAAATGTACATCAAAACATACACATTTTGAGTGTACATTCAAGAAATATACATCAAAACATACACATTTTCATTGTATATACCAGAAATGCACATCAAAACATGCACATTTTCATTGTACATTCAAGAACTGTACATCAAAACATACACATTTTCAGTGTACATTCAAGAAATGTACATCAAAACATACACATTTTCAGTGTACATTCAAGAAATGTACATCAAAACATACACATTTTCATTGTATATACCAGAAATGTACATCAAAACATACACATTTTCACATTATATACAAGAAATGTGCATCAAAACATACACATTTTCATTGTATATACAAGAAATGTATATCAAAACATACACATTTACAGTGTACATTCAAGAAATGTACATCAAAACATACACATTTTCATTGTATATACAAGAAATGTACATCAAACCATACAAATTTTCATTGTACATTCAAGAAATGTACAACAAAACATACACATTTTCATTGTACATTCAAGGAATGTACATCAAAACATTCACATTTTCATTGTACACTCAAGAAATGTACATCAAAACATACAACTTATGAGTGTACATTCAAGAGATATACATCAAAACATGCACATTTTCATTGTATATACAAGAAATGTACATCAAAACATACACATCTTCACTGTACACTAAAGAAATGTACATCAAAACATACACACTTTCAGTGTACATTCAAGAAATGTACATCAAAACATACAAATTTACATTGTACATTCAAGAAGTGTACATCAAAACATACACATTTTCATTGTACATTCAAGAAATGTACATCAAAACATACACATTTTCATTGGACCTCAAGAAATCTACATCAAAACATACACATTTTCATTGTACACTCAAGAAATGTACATCAAAACATACACATTTTCATTGTACATTCAAGAAATGTATATCAAAACATACACATTTTCATTGTATATACAAGAAATGTACATCAAAACATACACATTTTCATTGTATATACAAGAAATGTATATCAAAACATACACATTTTCATTGTACATTCAAGAAATGTACATCAAAACATACTAATTTTCATTGTACACTCAAGAAATGTACATCAAAACATACACATTTTCAGTGTACATTCAAGAAATGTACATCAAAAACTACACATTTTCATTGTATATTCAAGAAATGTAAATCAAAACGTACACATTTTCATTGTATATACCAGAAATGTACATCAAAACATACACACTTTCATTGTACATTCAAGAAATGTACATCAAAACATACACATTTTCATTGTATATACCAGAAATGTACATCAAAACATACACATTTTCATTGTACATTCAAGAAATATACATCAAAACATACACATTTTCATTGTATATACCAGAAATGTACATCAAAACATACACATTTTCATTGTACATTCAAGAAATGTACATCAAAGCGTACACATTTTGACTGCACATTCTAGAAATATACATCAAAACATACAAATTTTCATTGTATATACCAGAAATGCACATCGAAACATACACATTTTCATTGTACATTCAAGAACTGTACATCAAAACATACACATTTTCAGTGTACATTCAAGAAATGTACATCAAAACATACACATTTTCAGTGTACATTCAAGAAATGTACATCAAAACATACACATTTTCATTGTACATTCAAGAAATGTAGATCAAAACATACACATTTTCATTGTACATTCAAGAAATGTACATCAAAACATACACATTTTCATTGTATATACCAGAAATGTACATCAAAACATACACATTTTCACTGTATATACAAGAAATGTACATCAAAACATACACATTTTCATTGTATATACAAGAAATGTATATCAAAACATACACATTTTCATTGTACATTCAAGAAATGTACATCAAAACATACACATTTTCAGTGTACATTCAAGAAATGTATAACAAAAAATACACATTTTCAGTGTACATTCAAGAAATGTACATCAAAACAAACACATTTTCATTGTACACTAAAGAAATGTATATCAAAACATACACATTTTCATTGTACATTCAATAAATATACATCAAAACATACACATTTTCAGTGTACATTCAAGAAATGTACATCAAAACATCCACATTTTCATTGTATATACAAGAAATGTACATCAAAACATACACATTTTCATTGTACACTAAACAAATCTACATCAAAACATACACATTTTGAGTGTACATTCAAGAAATATACATTAAAGCATACACATTTTCATTGTATATACCAGAAATGTACATCAAAACATGCACATTTTCATTGTACATTCAAGAAATGTACATCAAAACATACACATTTTGATTGTACATTCAAGAAATATACATCAAAAGATACACATTTTCATTGTATATACCAGAAATGTACATCAAAATTACATATTTTCATTGTATATACCAGAAATGTACATCAAAACATATACATTTTTATTGTACATTCAAGAAATGTACATCAATACATACACATTTTGAGTGTACATTCAAGAGATATACAACAAAACATGCACATTTTCATTGTATATACCAGAAATGTACATCAAAACATACACATTTTCATTGTACAATCAAGAAATGTACATCAAAACATAAACATTTTCATTGTATATACCAGAAATGTACATCAAAACATACACATTTTCATTGTACATTCAAGAAATGTACATCAAAACATACACATTGTGAGTGTACATTCAAGAAATATACATCAAAACATACTCATTTTCATTGTATATACCAGAAATGTACATCAAAACATACACATTTTCATTGTACATTCAAGAAATGTACATCAAAACATACCCATTTTCATTGTATATACCATAAATGTACATCAAAACATACACATTTTAATTGTACATTCAAGAAATGTACATCAAAACATACACATTTTGAGTGTACATTCAAGAAATATACATCAAAAGATACACATTTTCATTGGATGTACCAGAAATGTACATCAAAACATACACATTTTCATTGTACATTCAAGAAATGTACATCAAAACATACACATTTTGAGTGTACATTCAAGAAATATACATTAAAGCATACACATTTTCATTGTATATACCAGAAATGTACATCAAAACATGCACATTTTCATTGTACATTCAAGAAATGTACATCAAAACATACACATTTTGAGTGTACATTCAAGAAATATACATCAAAAGATACACATTTTCATTGTATATACCAGAAATGTACATCAAAATTACACATTTTCATTGTATATACCAGAAATGTACATCAAAACACATACATTTTCATTGTACATTCAAGAAATGTACATCAAAACATACACATTTTGAGTGTACATTAAAGAGATATACAACAAAACATGCACATTTTCATTGCATATACCAGAAATGTACATCAAAACATACACATTTTCATTGTATATACCAGAAATGTACATCATAACATACACATTTTCATTGTACAATCAAGAAATGTACATCAAAACATAAACATTTTCATTGTATATACCAGAAATGTACATCAAAACATACACATTTTCATTGTAGATTCAAGAAATGTACAGCAAAAAAACATACCCATTTTCATTGTATATACCAGAAATGTACATCAAAACATACACATTTTCATTGTACATTCAAGAAGTGTACATCAAAACATACACATTTTGAGTGTACATTCAAGAAATATACATCAAAACATACACATTTTCATTGTATATACCAGAAATGCACATCAAAACATACACATTTTCATTGTACATTCAAGAACTGTACATCAAACATACACATTTTCAGTGTACATTCAAGAAATGTACATCAAAACATACACATTTTCAGTGTACATTCAAGAAATGTACATAAAAACATACACATTTTCATTGTATATACCAGAAATGTACATCAAAACATACACATTTTCACTGTATATACAAGAAATGTACATCAAAGGATACACATTTTCATTGTATATACAAGAAATGTATATCGAAACATACACATTTACAGTGTACATTCAAGAAATGTACATCAAAACATACACATTTTCATTGTATATACAAGAAATGTACATCAAACCATACACATTTTCAGTGTACATTCAAGAAATGTACATCAAAACATATACATTTTCATTGTAGATACAAGAAATGTACATCAAAACATACTCATTTTCAGTGTACATTAGAGAAATGTACATGAAAACATACACATTTTCAGATTACATTCAAGAAATGTACATCAAAGCATACACATTTACATTGTATATACAAGAAATGTACATCAAACCATACACATTTTCAGTGTACATTCCAGAAATGTACATCAAAACATATACATTTTCATTGTCTATACAAGAAATGTACATCAAAACATACACATCTTCACTGTACACTAAAGAAATGTACATCAAAACATACACACTTTCAGTGTACATTCAAGAAATGTACATCAAAACATACACATTTACATTGTACATTCAAGAAGTGTACATCAAAACATACACATTTTCATTGTACATTCAAGAAATGTACATCAAAACATACACATTTTCACTGTATATACAAGAAATGTACATCAAAACATACACATTTTCATTGTATATACAAGAAATGTATATCAAAACATACACATTTACAGTGTACATTCAAGAAATGTACATCAAAACATATACATTTTCATTGTATATACAAGAAATGTACATCAAACCATACACATTTTCAGCGTACATTCAAGAAATGTACATCAAAACATATACATTTTCATTGTATATACAAGAAATGTACATCAAAACATACACATTTTCAGTGTACATTAGAGAAATGTACATGAAAACATACACATTTTCAGATTACATTCAAGAAATGTACATCAAAACATACACATTTACATTGTATATACAAGAAATGTACATCAAACCATACACATTTTCAGTGTACATTCAAGAAATGTACATCAAAACATATACATTTTCATTGTATATACAAGAAATGTACATCAAAACATACACATCTTCACTGTACACTAAAGAAATATACATCAAAACATACACACTTTCAGTGTACATTCAAGAAATGTACATCAAAACATACACATTTACATTGTACATTCAAGAAGTGTACATCAAAACATACACATTTTCATTGTACATTCAAGAAATGTACATCAAAACATACACATTTTCATTGTACCTCAAGAAATAAACATCAAAACATACACATTTTCATTGTACAGTCGAGAAATGTACATCAAAACATACACATTTTCATTGTACATTCAAGAAATGTATATCAAAACATACACATTTTCATTGTACATTAAAGAAATGTACATCAAAACATACACATTTTCATTGTACATTCAAGAAATGTACAACAAAACATACACATTTTCATTGTACATTCAAGAAATGTACATCAAAACACACATTTTCATTGTACACTCAAGAAATGTACATCAAAACATACACACTTTGAGTGTACATTCAAGAGATATACATCAAAACATGCACATTTTCATTGTATATACCAGAAATGTACATCAAAACATACACATTTTCATTGTATATACAAGAAATGTATATCAAAACATACACATTTTCATTGTACATTCAAGAAATGTACATCAAAACATACACATTTTCATTCTACACTCAAGAAATGTACATCAAAATATACACATTTTCAGTGTACATTCAAGAAATGTACATCAAAACATACACATTTTCAGTGTACATTCAAGAAATGTACATCAAAACATACACATTTTCATTGTATATACCAGAAATGTACATCAAAACATACACATTTTCATTGTATATACAAGAAATGTACACCAAAACATACACATTTTCATTGTACATTCAAGAAATGTATATCAAAACTTACACATTTTCAGTGTACATTCAAGAAATGTACATCAAAACATACACATTTTCATTGTACATTCAAGAAATGTAAATCAAAACATCGTCATTTTCAGTGTACATTCGAGAAATGTACATCAAAATATACACAATTTCAGTGTATAATCAAGAAATGTACATCTAAAACATACACATTTTGAGTGTACATTCAAGAAATATACATCAAAACATACACATTTTCATTGGATATACCAGAAATGTACATCAAAACATAAACATTTTCACATTATATACAAGAAATGTGCATCAAAACATACACATTTTCATTGTATATACAAGAAATGTATATCAAAACATAAACATTTACAGTGTACATTCAAGAAATGTACATCAAAACATACACATTTTCATTGTATATACAAGAAATGTACATCAAACCTTACAAATTTTCATTGTACATTCAAGAAATGTACAACAAAACATACACATTTTCATTGTACATTCAAGGAATGTACATCAAAACATTCACATTTTCATTGTACATTCAAGAAATGTACATCAAAACACACATTTTCATTGTACACTCAAGAAATGTACATCAAAACATACAACTTATGAGTGTACATTCAAGAGATATACATCAAAACATGCACATTTTCATTGTATATACAAGAAATGTACATCAAAACATACACATCTTCACTGTACACTAAAGAAATGTACATCAAAACATACACACTTTCAGTGTACATTCAAGAAATGTACATCAAAACATACAAATTTACATTGTACATTCAAGAAGTGTACATCAAAACATTCACATTTTCATTGTACATTCAAGAAATGTACATCAAAACATACACATTTTGATTGTACCTCAAGAAATCTACATCAAAACATACACATTTTCATTGTACACTCAAGAAATGTACATCAAAACATACACATTTTCATTGTACATTCAAGAAATGTATATCAAAACATACACATTTTCATTGTATATACAAGAAATGTACATCAAAACATACACATTTTCATTGTATATACAAGAAATGTATATCAAAACATACACATTTTCATTGTACATTCAAGAAATGTACATCAAAACATACACATTTTCATTGTACACTCAAGAAATGTACATCAAAACATACACATTTTCAGTGTACATTCAAGAAATGTACATCAAAGACTACACATTTTCATTGTATATTCAAGAAATGTAAATCAAAACGTACACATTTTCATTGTATATACCAGAAATGTACATCAAAACATACACACTTTCATTGTACATTCAAGAAATGTACATCAAAACATACACATTTTCATTGTATATACCAGAAATGTACATCAAAACATACACATTTTCATTGTACATTCAAGAAATGTACATCAAAACATACACATTTTCATTGTATATACCAGAAATGTACATCAAAACATACACATTTTCATTGTACATTCAAGAAATGTACATCAAAGCGTACACATTTTGACTGCACATTCTAGAAATATACATCAAAACATACACATTTTCATTGTATATACCAGAAATGCACATCGAAACATACACATTTTCATTGTACATTCAAGAACTGTACATCAAAACATACACATTTTCAGTGTACATTCAAGAAATGTACATCAAAACATACACATTTTCAGTGTACATTCAAGAAATGTACATCAAAACATACACATTTTCATTGTACATTCAAGAAATGTAGATCAAAACATACACATTTTCATTGTACATTCAAGAAATGTACATCAAAACACACACATTTGCATTGTATATACCAGAAATGTACATCAAAACATACACATTTTCACTGTATATACAAGAAATGTACATCAAAACATACACATTTTCATTGTATATACAAGAAATGTATATCAAAACATACACATTATCATTGTACATTCAAGAAATGTACATCAAAACATACACATTTTCAGTGTACATTCAAGATATGTATAACAAAAAATACACATTTTCAGTGTACATTCAAGAAATGTACATCAAAACAAACACATTTTCATTGTACACTAAAGAAATGTATATCAAAACATACACATTTTCATTGTACATTCAATAAATATACATCAAAACATACACATTTTCAGTGTACATTCAAGAAATGTACATCAAAACATCCACATTTTCATTGTATATACAAGAAATGTACATCAAAACATACACATTTTCATTGTACACTAAACAAATCTACATCAAAACATACACATTTTCAGTGTACATTCAAGATATGTACATCAAAACATACACATTTTCATTGTACATTCAAGAAATGTAGATCAAAACATACACATTTTCATTGTACATTCAAGAAATGTACATCAAAACATACACATTTTCATTGTACACTCAAGAAACGTACATCAAAACATACACATTTTTATTGTACACTCAAGAAATGTACATCAAAACATACACTTTTTCATTGTGCATTCAAGAAATGTATATCAAAACATACATATTTTCATTGTACATTCAAGAAATGTACATCAAAACATACACATTTTCAGTGTACATTCAAGAAATGTATAACAAAAAATACACATTTTCACTGTACATTCAAGAAATGTACATCAAAACAAACACATTTTCATTGTACACTAAAGAAATGTATATCAAAACATACGCATTTTCATTGGACATTCAATAAATATACATCAAAACATACACATTTTCATTGTACATTCAAGAAATGTACATCAAAACATACACATTTTCATTGTACACTCAAGAAATGTACATCAAAACATACACATTTTCATTGTACATTCAAGAAATGTACATCAAAACATACACATTTTCATTGTTTACTCAAGAAATGCACATCAAAACATACACATTTTCATTGTACATTCAAGAAATGTACATCAAAACATACACATTTTCATTGTACACTCAAGAAATGTACTTCAAAACATAGACATTTTCAGTGTACATTCAAGAAATGTATATCAAAACATACACATTTTCATTGTACATAAAAGAAATGTACATCAAAACATACACATTTTCATTGTACATTCAAGAAATATTCATAAAAGTATACACATTTTCAGTGTACATTCAAGTAATGGACATCAAAACATACACATTTTCATTGTACATTCAAGAAATGTACATCAAAACATACACATTTTCATTGTACATTCTAGAAATATACATCAAAACATACACATTTTCATTGTACATTCAAGAAATGTACATCAAAACATACACATTTTGAGTGTACATTCAAGAAATATACATCAAAAGATACACATTTTCATTGTATATACCAGAAATGTACATCAAAACATACACATTTTCATTGTATATACCAGAACTGTACATCAAAACATATACATTTTCATTGTACATTCAAGAAATGTACATCAAAACATACACATTTTGAGTGTACATTCAAGAGATATACATCAAAACATGCACATTTTCATTGTATATACCAGAAATGTACATCAAAACATACACATTTTCATTGTATATACCAGAAATGTACATCAAAACATACACATTTTCTTTGTATATACAAGAAATGTACATCAAAACACACATTTTCATTGTATATACCAGAAATGTACATCAAAACATACACATTTTCATTGTACAATCAAGAAATGTACAACAAAACATAAACATTTTCATTGTACATTCAAGAAATGTACATCAAAACATACCCATTTTCATTGTATATACCAGAAATGTACATCAAAACATACACATTTTCATTGTACATTCAAGAACTGTACATCAAAACATACTCATTTTCAGTGTACATTCAAGAAATGTACATCAAAACATACACATTTTCAGTGTACATTCAAGAAATGTACATCAAAAGATACACATTTTCAGTGTACATTCAAGAAATGTACATCAAAACATACACATTTTCATTGTATATACCAGAAATGTACATCAAAACATACACATTTTCACTGTATATACAAGAAATGTACATCAAAACATACACATTTTCATTGTATATACAAGAAATGTATATCAAAACATACACATTTACAGTGTACATTCTAGAAATGTACATCAAAACATACACATTTTCATTGTATATACAAGAAATGTACATCAAACCATACATATTTTCAGTGTACATTCAAGAAATGTACATCAAAACATATACATTTAAATTGTATATACAAGAAATGTATATCAAAACATACACATTTTCAGTGTACATTCAAGAAATGTGCATGAAAACATATACATTTTCATTGTGCATTCAAGAAATGTATATCAAAGCATACACATTTTCAGATTACATTCAAGAAATGTACATCAAAGCATACACATTTTCATTGTATATACAAGAAATGTACTACAAAACGTACACATCTTCATTGTACACTAAAGAAATGTACGTCAAAACATACACACTTTCAGTGTACATTCAGGAAATGTACATCAAAACATAAACATTTTCATTGTACATTCAAGAAATGTACATCAAAACATACACATTTTCATTGTACATTCAAGAAATGTACATCAAAACATACACATTTTCATTGTACCTCAAGAAATCTACATCAAAACATACACATCTTCATTGTACACTCAAGAAATGTACATCAAAACATACACATTTTCATTGTACATTCAAGAAATGTATATCAAAACATACACACTTTCATTGTACATTCAAGAAATGTACATCAAAACATACACATTTTCATTGTACATTAAAGAAATGTACATCAAAACATACACATTTTCATTGTACATTCAAGAAATGTACATCAAAACACACACATTTTCACTGTACACTCAAGAAATGTACATCAAAACATACACATTTTGAGTGTACATTCAAGAGATATACATCAAAACATGCACATTTTCATTGTATATACCAGAAATGTACATCAAAATATACACATTTTCATTGTATATACAAGAAATGTAAATCAAAACATACACATTTTCATTGTGTATACAAGAAATGTATATCAAAACATACACATTTTCATTGTACATTCAAGAAAAGTACATCAAAACATACACATTTTCATTGTACACTCAAGAAATGTACATCAAAACATACACATTTTCAGTGTACATTCAAGAAATGTACATCAAAAACTACACATTTTCATTGTATATACCAGAAATGTACATCAAAACATACACATTTTCATTGTACATTCAAGAAATGTACATCAAAACATACACATTTTCATTGTATATACCAGAAATGTACATCAAAACATACACATTTTCATTGTACATTCAAGAAATGTACATCAAAACATCCACATTTTCATTGTGTATACAAGAAATGTACATCAAAACATACACATTTTCATTGTACACTAAAGAAATGTACATCAAAACATACACATTTTCAGTGTACATTCCAGAAATGTACATCAAAACATACACATTTTCATTGTACATTCAAGAAATATAGATCAAAACATACACATTTTCATTGTACATTCAAGAAATGTACATCAAAACATACACATTTTCATTGTACACTCAAGAAATGTACATCAATCCATTCACATTTTTATTGTACACTCAAGAAATGTACATCAAAACATACACTTTTTCATTGTGCATTCAAGAAATGTATATCAAAGCATACACATTTTCATTGTACATTCAAGAAATGTACATCAAAACATACACATTTTCATTGTACATTCAAGAAATGTACAACAAAACATACACATTTTCATTGTACATTCAAGGAATGTACATCAAAACATACACATTTTCATTGTACATTCAAGAAATGTACATCAAAACACACATTTTCATTGTACACTCAAGAAATGTACATCAAAACATACACATTTTGAGTGTACATTCAAGAGATATACATCAAAACATGCACATTTTCATTGTATATACCAGAAATGTACATCAAAACATACACATTTTCATTGTATATACAAGAAATGTATATCAAAACATACACATTTTCATTGTACATTCAAGAAATGTACATCAAAACATACACATTTTCATTGTACACTCAAGAAATGTACATCAAAACATACACATTTTCATTGTATATACCAGAAATGTACATCAAAACATACACATTTTCATTGTACATTCAAGAAATGTACATCAAAGCATACACATTTTCATTGTATATACCAGAAATGTACATCAAAACATACATACTTTCATTGTACATTCAAGAAATGTACATCAAAACATACACATTTTCATTGTATATACCAGAAATGTACATCAAAACATACACATTTTCATTGTACATTCAAGAAATGTACATCAAAGCATACACATTTTCATTGTATATACCAGAAATGTACATCAAAACATACACATTTTCATTGTACACTCAAGAAATGTACATCAAAACGTACACATTTTCAGTGCACATTCAAGAAATGTACATCAAAACATACACATTTTCAGTGTACATTCAAGAAATGTACATCAAAACATACACATTTTCATTGTACATTCAAGAAATGTAGATCTAAACTTACACATTTTTATTGTATATTCAAGAAATGTACATCAAAACATACACATTTTCATTGTACACTCAAGAAATGTACCTCAAAACATACACATTTTTAATGTACACTCAAGAAATGTACATCAAAACATACACTCTTTCATTGTACATTCAAGAAATGTATATCAAAACACACATTTTCATTGTACATTCAAGAAATGTACATCAAAACATACACATTTTCAGTGTACATTCAGGATATGTATAACAAAAAATACACATTTTCAGTGTACATTCAAGAAATGTACATCAAAACAAACACATTTTCATTGTACACTAAAGAAATGTATATCAAAACATACACATTTTCATTGTACATTCAATAAATATACATCAAAACATACACATTTTCAGTGTACATTCAAGAAATGTACATCAAAACATCCACATTTTCATTGTATATACAAGAAATGTACATCAAAACATACACATTTTCATTGTACACTAAAGAAATGTACATCAAAACATACACATTTTCAGTGTACATTCAAGAAATGTACATCAAAACATACACATTTTCATTGTACATTCAAGAAATGTAGATCTAAACATACACATTTTCATTGTATATTCAAGAAATGTACATCAAAACATACACATTTTCATTGTACACTCAAGAAATGTACCTCAAAACATACAC
Organism: Tenodera sinensis; assembly: GCA_030765045.1. NCBI lineage: Eukaryota > Metazoa > Arthropoda > Insecta > Mantodea > Mantidae > Tenodera > Tenodera sinensis. The sequence goes on along the minus strand of CM060964.1, from coordinate 214,939,629 downwards.
ATTTTTAATGTACACTCAAGAAATGTACATCAAAACATACACTCTTTCATTGTACATTCAAGAAATGTATATCAAAACACACATTTTCATTGTACATTCAAGAAATGTACATCAAAACATACACATTTTCAGTGTACATTCAAGATATGTATAACAAAAAATACACATTTTCAGTGTACATTCAAGAAATGTACATCAAAACGAACACATTTTCATTGTACACTAAAGAAATGTATATCAAAACATACACATTTTCATTGTACATTCAATAAATATACATCAAAACATACACATTTTCATTGTACATTCAAGAAATGTAGATCAAAACATACACATTTTCATTGTACATTCAAGAAATGTACATCAAAACATACACATTTTTATTGTACACTCAAGAAATGTACATCAAAACATACACTTTTTCATTGTGCATTCAAGAAATGTATATCAAAACATACATATTTTCATTGTACATTCAAGAAATGTACATCAAAACATACACATTTTCAGTGTACATTCAAGAAATGTATAACAAATAATACACATTTTCAGTGTACATTCAAGAAATGTACATCAAAACAAACACATTTTCATTGTACACTAAAGAAATGTATATCAAAACATACGCATTTTCATTGTACATTCAATAAATATACTTCAAAACATACACATTTTCATTGTACATTCAAGAAATGTACATCAAAACATACACATTTTCATTGTACATTCAAGAAATATACTTCAAAACATACACATTTTCATTGTACATTCAAGAAATGTACATCAAAACATACACATTTTCATTGTACACTTAAGAAATGTACATCAAAACATACACATTTTCATTGTACACTCAAGAAATGTACATCAAAACATACAGATTTTCATTGTACATTCAAGAAATGTACATCAAAACATACACATTTTCATTGTTTACTCAAGAAATGTACATCAAAACATACACATTTTCATTGTACATTCAAGAAATGTACATCAAAACATACACATTTTCATTGTACACTCAAGAAATGTACTTCAAAACATAGACATTTTCAGTGTACATTCAAGAAATGTATATCAAAACATACACACTTTCATTGTACATTCAAGAAATGTACATCAAAACATACACATTTTCATTGTACATTCAAGAAATGTACAACAAAACATACACATTTTCATTGTACATTCAAGGAATGTACATCAAAACATACACATTTTCATTGTACATTCAAGAAATGTACATCAAAACACACACATTTTCACTGTTCACTCAAGAAATGTACATCAAATCATACACATTTTGAGTGTACATTCTAGAGATATACATCAAAACATGCACATTTTCATTGTATATACCAGAAATGTACATCAAAATATACACATTTTCACTGTATATACAAGAAATGTAAATCAAAACATACACATTTTCATTGTATATACAAGAAATGTATATCAAAACATACACATTTTTATTGTACATTCAAGAAATGTACATCAAAACATACACATTTTCATTGTACACTCAAGAAATGTACATCAAAACATACACATTTTCAGTGTACATTCAAGAAATGTACATCAAAAACTACACATTTTCATTGTATATTCAAGAAATGTACATCAAAACATACACATTTTGATTGTATATACCAGAAATGTACATCAAAACATACACATTTTCATTGTACATTCAAGAAATGTACATCAAAACATACACATTTTCATTGTACAGTCGAGAAATGTACATCAAAACATACACATTTTCATTGTACATTCAAGAAATGTATATCAAAACATACACATTTTCATTGTACATTCAAGAAATGTACATCAAAACATACACATTTTCATTGTACATTCAAGAAATGTACAACAAAACATACACATTTTCAGTGTACATTCGAGCAATGTACATCAAAATATACACAATTTCAGTGTATAATCAAGAAATGTACATCTAAAACATACACATTTTGAGTGTACATTCAAGAAATATACATCAAAACATACACATTTTCATTGTATATACCAGATATGTACATCAAAACATACACATTTTCATTGTACAATCAAGAAATGTACATCAAAACATAAACATTTTCATTGTATATACCAGAAATGTACATCAAAACATACACATTTTCATTGTACATTCAAGAAATGTACATCAAAACATACACTTTTTCATTGTGCATTCAAGAAATGTATATCAAAACATACACATTTTCATTGTACATTCAAGAAATGTACATCAAAACATACACATTTTCATTGTACATTCAAGAAATGTACAACAAAACATACACATTTTCATTGTACATTCAAGGAATGTACATCAAAACATACACATTTTCATTGTACATTCAAGAAATGTACATCAAAACACACATTTTCATTGTACACTCAAGAAATGTACATCAAAACATACACATTTTGAGTGCACATTCAAGAGATATACATCAAAACATGCACATTTTCATTGTATATACCAGAAATGTACATCAAAACATACACATTTTCATTGTATATACAAGAAATGTATATCAAAACATACACATTTTCATTGTACATTCAAGAAATGTACATCAAAACATACACATTTTCATTGTACACTCAAGAAATGTACATCAAAACATACACATTTTCAGTGTACATTCAAGAAATGTACATCAAAAACTACACATTTTCATTGTATATTCAAGAAATGTACATCAAAACATACACATTTTCATTGTATATACCAGAAATGTACATCAAAACATACATACTTTCATTGTACATTCAAGAAATGTACATCAAAACATACACATTTTCATTGTATATACCAGAAATGTACATCAAAACATACACATTTTCATTGTACATTCAAGAAATGTACATCAAAACATACACATTTTCATTGTATATACCAGAAATGTACATCAAAACATACACATTTTCATTGTACACTCAAGAAATGTACATCAAAACGTACACATTTTCAGTGTACATTCAAGAAATGTACATCAAAACATACACATTTTCAGTGTACATTCAAGAAATGTACATCAAAACATACACATTTTCATTGTACATTCAAGAAATGTAGATCTAAACATACACATTTTTATTGTATATTCAAGAAATGTACATCAAAACATACACATTTTCATTGTACACTCAAGAAATGTACCTCAAAACATACACATTTTTAATGTACACTCAAGAAATGTACATAAAAACATACACTCTTTCATTGTACATTCAAGAAATGTATATCAAAACACACATTTTCATTGTACATTCAAGAAATGTACATCAAAACATACACATTTTCAGTGTACATTCAGGATATGTATAACAAAAAATACACATTTTCAGTGTACATTCAAGAAATGTACATCAAAACAAACACATTTTCATTGTACACTAAAGAAATGTATATCAAAACATACACATTTTCATTGTACATTCAATAAATATACATCAAAACATACACATTTTCAGTGTACATTCAAGAAATGTACATCAAAACATCCACATTTTCATTGTATATACAAGAAATGTACATCAAAACATACACATTTTCATTGTACACTAAAGAAATGTACATCAAAACATACACATTTTCAGTGTACATTCAAGAAATGTACATCAAAACATACACATTTTCATTGTACATTCAAGAAATGTAGATCTAAACATACACATTTTCATTGTATATTCAAGAAATGTACATCAAAACATACACATTTTCATTGTACACTCAAGAAATGTACCTCAAAACATACACATTTTTAATGTACACTCAAGAAATGTACATCAAAACATACACTCTTTCATTGTACATTCAAGAAATGTATATCAAAACACACATTTTCATTGTACATTCAAGAAATGTACATCAAAACATACACATTTTCAGTGTACATTCAAGATATGTATAACAAAAAATACACATTTTCAGTGTACATTCAAGAAATGTACATCAAAACGAACACATTTTCATTGTACACTAAAGAAATGTATATCAAAACATACACATTTTCATTGTACATTCAATAAATATACATCAAAACATACACATTTTCATTGTACATTCAAGAAATGTAGATCAAAACATACACATTTTCATTGTACATTCAAGAAATGTACATCAAAACATACACATTTTTATTGTACACTCAAGAAATGTACATCAAAACATACACTTTTTCATTGTGCATTCAAGAAATGTATATCAAAACATACATATTTTCATTGTACATTCAAGAAATGTACATCAAAACATACACATTTTCAGTGTACATTCAAGAAATGTATAACAAATAATACACATTTTCAGTGTACATTCAAGAAATGTACATCAAAACAAACACATTTTCATTGTACACTAAAGAAATGTATATCAAAACATACGCATTTTCATTGTACATTCAATAAATATACTTCAAAACATACACATTTTCATTGTACATTCAAGAAATGTACATCAAAACATACACATTTTCATTGTACATTCAAGAAATATACTTCAAAACATACACATTTTCATTGTACATTCAAGAAATGTACATCAAAACATACAGATTTTCATTGTACATTCAAGAAATGTACATCAAAACATACACATTTTCATTGTTTACTCAAGAAATGTACATCAAAACATACACATTTTCATTGTACATTCAAGAAATGTACATCAAAACATACACATTTTCATTGTACACTCAAGAAATGTACTTCAAAACATAGACATTTTCAGTGTACATTCAAGAAATGTATATCAAAACATACACACTTTCATTGTTCATTCAAGAAATGTACATCAAAACATACACATTTTCATTGTACATTCAAGAAATGTACATCAAAACACACACATTTTCACTGTACACTCAAGAAATGTACATCAAAACATACACATTTTGAGTGTACATTCTAGAGATATACATCAAAACATGCACATTTTCATCGTATATACCAGAAATGTACATCAAAATATACACATTTTCATTGTATATACAAGAAATGTAAATCAAAACATACACATTTTCATTGTATATACAAGAAATGTATATAAAAACATACACATTTTTATTGTACATTCAAGAAATGTACATCAAAACATACACATTTTCATTGTACACTCAAGAAATGTACATCAAAACATACACATTTTCAGTGTACATTCAAGATATGTACATCAAAAACTACACATTTTCATTGTATATTCAAGAAATGTACATCAAAACATACACATTTTGATTGTATATACCAGAAATGTACATCAAAACATACACATTTTCATTGTACATTCAAGAAATGTACATCAAAACATACACATTTTCATTGTACAGTCGAGAAATGTACATCAAAACATACACATTTTCATTGTACATTCAAGAAATGTATATCAAAACATACACATTTTCATTGTACATTCAAGAAATGTACATCAAAACATACACATTTTCATTGTACATTCAAGAAATGTACAATAAAACATACATATTTTCATTGTACATTCAAGGAATGTACATCAAAACATACACATTTTCATTGTACATTCAAGAAATGTACATCAAAACACACATTTTCATTGTACACTCAAGAAATGTACATCAAAACATACACACTTTGAGTGTACATTCAAGAGATATACATCAAAACATGCACATTTTCATTGTATATACCAGAAATGTACATCAAAACATACACATTTTCATTGTATATACAAGAAATGTATATCAAAACATACACATTTTCATTGTACATTCAAGAAATGTACATCAAAACATACACATTTTCATTCTACACTCAAGAAATGTACATCAAAATATACACATTTTCAGTGTACATTCAAGAAATGTACATCAAAACATACACATTTTCAGTGTACATTCAAGAAATGTACATCAAAACATACACATTTTCATTGTATATACCAGAAATGTACATCAAAACATACACATTTTCATTGTATATACAAGAAATGTACACCAAAACATACACATTTTCATTGTACATTCAAGAAATGTATATCAAAACTTACACATTTTCAGTGTACATTCAAGAAATGTACATCAAAACATACACATTTTCATTGTACATTCAAGAAATGTAAATCAAAACATCGTCATTTTCAGTGTACATTCGAGAAATGTACATCAAAATATACACAATTTCAGTGTATAATCAAGAAATGTACATCTAAAACATACACATTTTGAGTGTACATTCAAGAAATATACATCAAAACATACACATTTTCATTGTATATACCAGATATGTACATCAAAACATACACATTTTCATTGTACAACCAAGAAATGTACATCAAAACATAAACATTTTCATTGTATATACCAGAAATGTACATCAAAACATACACATTTTCATTGTACATTCAAGAAATGTACATCAAAACATACCCATTTTCATTGTATATACCAGAAATGTACATCAAAACATACACATTTTCATCGTACATTCAAGAAATGTACATCAAAACATACACATTTTGAGTGTACATTCAAGAAATATTCATCAAAACATACACATTTTCATTGGATATACCAGAAATGTACATCAAAACATACACATTTTCATTGTACATTCAAGAAATGTACATCAAAACATACACATTTTCAGTGTACATTCAAGAAATATACATTAAAGCATACACATTTTCATTGTATATACCAGAAATGTACATCAAAACATACACATTTTCATTGTACATTCAAGAAATGTACATCAAAACATACACATTTTGAGTGTACATTCAAGAAATATACATCAAAAGATACACATTTTCATTGTATATACCAGAAATGTACATCAAAATTACACATTTTCATTGTATATACCAGAAATGTACATCAAAACATATACATTTTCATTGTACATTCAAGAAATGTACATCAAAACATACACATTTTGAGTATACATTCAAGAGATATACAACAAAACATGCACAATTTCATTGTATATACCAGAAATGTACATCAAAAAATACACATTTTCATTGTACAATCAAGAAATGTACATCAAAACATAAACATTTTCATTGTATATACCAGAAATGTACATCAAAACATACACATTTTCATTGTACATTCAAGAAATGTACAGCAAAAAAACATACCCATTTTCATTGTATATACCAGAAATGTACAACAAAACATACACATTTTCATTGTACATTCAAGAAATGTACATCAAAACATACACATTTTGAGTGTACATTCAAGAAATATACATCAAAACATACACATTTTCATTGTATATACCAGAAATGCACATCAAAACATGCACATTTTCATTGTACATTCAAGAACTGTACATCAAAACATACACATTTTCAGTGTACATTCAAGAAATGTACATCAAAACATACACATTTTCATTGTATATACCAGAAATGTACATCAAAACATACACATTTTCACATTATATACAAGAAATGTGCATCAAAACATACACATTTTCATTGTATATACAAGAAATGTATATCAAAACATACACATTTACAGTGTACATTCAAGAAATGTACATCAAAACATACTCATTTTCATTGTATATACAAGAAATGTACATCAAACCATACAAATTTTCATTGTACATTCAAGAAATGTACAACAAAACATACACATTTTCATTGTACATTCAAGGAATGTACATCAAAACATACACATTTTCATTGTACATTCAAGAAATGTACATAAAAACACACATTTTCATTGTACACTCAAGAAATGTACATCAAAACATACAACTTATGAGTGTACATTCAAGAGATATACATCAAAACATGCACATTTTCATTGTATATACAAGAAATGTACATCAAAACATACACATCTTCACTGTACACTAAAGAAATGTACATCAAAACATACACACTTTCAGTGTACATTAAAGAAATGTACATCAAAGCATACAAATTTACATTGTACATTCAAGAAGTGTACATCAAAACATACACATTTTCATTGTACATTCAAGAAATGTACATCAAAACATACACATTTTCATTGTACCTCAAGAAATCTACATCAAAACATACACATTTTCATTGTACACTCAAGAAATGTACATCAAAACATACACATTTTCATTGTACATTCAAGAAATGTATATCAAAACATACACATTTTCATTGTATATACAAGAAATGTACATCAAAACATACACATTTTCATTGTATATACAAGAAATGTATATCAAAACATACACATTTTCATTGTACATTCAAGAAATGTACATCAAAACATACACATTTTCATTGTACACTCAAGAAATGTACATCAAAACATACACATTTTCAGTGTACATTCAAGAAATGTACATCAAAAACTACACATTTTCATTGTATATTCAAGAAATGTAAATCAAAACGTACACATTTTCATTGTATATACCAGAAATGTACATCAAAACATACACACTTTCATTGTACATTCAAGAAATGTACATCAAAACATACACATTTTCATTGTATATACCAGAAATGTACATCAAAACATACACATTTTCATTGTACATTCAAGAAATGTACATCAAAACATACACATTTTCATTGTATATACCAGAAATGTACATCAAAACATACACATTTTCATTGTACATTCAAGAAATGTACATCAAAGCGTACACATTTTGACTGCACATTCTAGAAATATACATCAAAACACACACATTTTCATTGTATATACCAGAAATGCACATCGAAACATACACTTTTTCATTGTACATTCAAGAACTGTACATCAAAACATACACATTTTCAGTGTACATTCAAGAAATGTACAACAAAACATCCACATTTTCATTGTATATACAAGAAATGTACATCAAAACATACACATTTTCATTGTACACTAAACAAATCTACATCAAAACATACACATTTTCAGTGTACATTCAAGAAATGTACATCAAAACATACACATTTTCATTGTACATTCAAGAAATGTAGATCAAAACATACACATTTTCATTGTACATTCAAGAAATGTACATCAAAACATACACATTTTCATTGTACACTCAAGAAACGTACATCAAAACATACACATTTTTATTGTACACTCAAGAAATGTACATCAAAACATACACTTTTTCATTGTGCATTCAAGAAATGTATATCAAAACATACATATTTTCATTGTACATTCAAGATATGTACATCAAAACATACACATTTTCAGTGTACATTCAAGAAATGTATAACAAAAAATACACATTTTCACTGTACATTCAAGAAATGTACATCAAAACAAACACATTTTCATTGTACACTAAAGAAATGTATATCAAAACATACGCATTTTCATTGTACATTCAAGAAATGTACATCAAAACATACACATTTTCATTGTACATTCAAGAAATGTACATCAAAACATACACATTTTCATTGTACACTCAAGAAATGTACATCAAAACATACACATTTTCATTGTACATTCAAGAAATGTACATCAAAACATACACATTTTCATTGTTTACTCAAGAAATGCACATCAAAACATACACATTTTCATTGTACATTCAAGAAATGTACATCAAAACATACACATTTTCATTGTACACTCAAGAAATGTACATCAAAACATACACATTTTCATTGTACATTCAAGAAATGTACATAAAACATACACATTTTCATTGTACATTCAAGAAATATTCATAAAAACATACACATTTTCAGTGTACATTCAAGTAATGGACATCAAAACATACACATTTTCATTGTATATTCAAGAAATGTACATCAAAACATACACATTTTCATTGTACATTCTAGAAATATACATCAAAACATACACATTTTCATTGTACATTCAAGAAATGTACATCAAAACATACACATTTTGAGTGTACATTCAAGAAATATACATCAAAAGATACACATTTTCATTGTATATACCAGAAATGTACATCAAAACATACACATTTTCATTGTATATACCAGAACTGTACATCAAAACATATACATTTTCATTATACATTCAAGAAATGTACATCAAAACATACACATTTTGAGTGTACATTCAAGAGATATACATCAAAACATGCACATTTTCATTGTATATACCAGAAATGTACATCAAAACATACACATTTTCATTGTATATACCAGAAATGTACATCAAAACATACACATTTTCTTTGTATATACAAGAAATGTACATCAAAACACACATTTTCATTGTATATACCAGAAATGTACATCAAAACATACACATTTTCCTTGTACAATCAAGAAATGTACAACAAAAAACATAAACATTTTCATTGTACATTCAAGAAATGTACATCAAACATACCCATTTTCATTGTATATACCAGAAATGTACATCAAAACATACACATTTTCATTGTACATTCAAGAACTGTACATCAAAACATACTCATTTTCAGTGTACATTCAAGAAATGTACATCAAAACATACACATTTTCAGTGTACATTCAAGAAATGTACATCAAAACATACACATTTTCAGTGTACATTCAAGAAATGTACATCAAAACATACACATTTTCATTGTATATACCAGAAATGTACATCAAAACATACACATTTTCACTGTATATACAAGAAATGTACATCAAAACATACACATTTTCATTGTATATACAAGAAATGTATATCAAAACATACACATTTACAGTGTACATTCTAGAAATGTACATCAAAACATACACATTTTCATTGTATATACAAGAAATGTACATCAAACCATACACATTTTCAGTGTACATTCAAGAAATGTACATCAAAACATATACATTTAAATTGTATATACAAGAAATGTATATCAAAACATACACATTTTCAGTGTACATTCAAGAAATGTACATGAAAACATATACATTTTCATTGTGCATTCAAGAAATGTATATCAAAGCATACACATTTTCAGATTACATTCAAGAAATGTACATTAAAGCATACACATTTTCATTGTATATACAAGAAATGTACTACAAAACGTACACATCTTCATTGTACACTAAAGAAATGTACGTCAAAACATACACACTTTCAGTGTACATTCAGGAAATGTACATCAAAACATAAACATTTTCATTGTACATTCAAGAAATGTACATCAAAACATACACATTTTCATTGTACATTCAAGAAATGTACATCAAAACATACACATTTTCATTGCACCTCAAGAAATCTACATCAAAACATACACATTTTCATTGTACACTCAAGAAATGTACATCAAAACATACACATTTTCATTGTACATTCAAGAAATGTATATCAAAACATACACACTTTCATTGTACATTCAAGAAATGTACATCAAAACATACACATTTTCATTGTACATTAAAGAAATGTACATCAAAACATACACATTTTCATTGTACACTCAAGAAATGTACATCAAAACATTCACATTTTTATTGTACACTCAAGAAATGTACATCAAAACATACACTTTTTCATTGTGCATTCAAGAAATGTATATCAAAACATACACATTTTCATTGTACATTCAAGAAATGTACATCAAAACATACACATTTTCATTGTACATTCAAGAAATGTACAACAAAACATACACATTTTCATTGTACATTCAAGGAATGTACATCAAAACATACACATTTTCATTGTACATTCAAGAAATGTACATCAAAACACACATTTTCATTGTACACTGTAGAAATGTACATCAAAACATACACATTTTGAGTGTACATTCAAGAGATATACATCAAAACATGCACATTTTCATTGTATATACCAGAAATGTACATCAAAACATACACATTTTCATTGTATATACAAGAAATGTATATCAAAACATACACATTTTCATTGTACATTCAAGAAATGTACATCAAAACATACACATTTTCATTGTACACTCAAGAAATGTACATCAAAACATACACATTTTCAGTGTACATTCAAGAAAAGTACATCAAAAACTACACATTTTCATTGTATATTCAAGAAATGTACATCAAAACATACACATTTTCATTGTATATACCAGAAATGTACATCAAAACATACACACTTTCATTGTACATTCAAGAAATGTACATCAAAACATACACATTTTCATTGTATATACCAGAAATGTACATCAAAACATACACATTTTCATTGTACATTCAAGAAATGTACATCAAAACATACACATTTTCATTGTATATACCAGAAATGTACATCAAAACATACACATTTTCATTGTACACTCCAGAAATGTACATCAAAACGTACACATTTTCAGTGTACATTCAAGAAATGTACATCAAAACATACACATTTTCAGTGTACATTCAAGAAATGTACATCAAAACATACACATTTTCATTGTACATTCAAGAAATGTAGATCTAAACATGCACATTTTCATTGTATATTCAAGAAATGTACATCAAAACATACACATTTTCATTGGAAACTCAAGAAATGTACCTCAAAACATACACATTTTTAATGTACACTCAAGAAATGTACATCAAAACATACACTCTTTCATTGTACATTCAAGAAATGTATATCAAAACACACATTTTCATTGTACATTCAAGAAATGTACATCAAAACATACACATTTTCAGTGTACATTCAAGATATGTATAACAAAAACTACACATTTTCAGTGTACATTCAAGAAATGTACATCAAAACAAACACATTTTCATTGTACACTAAAGAAATGTATATCAAAACATACACATTTTCATTGTACATTCAATAAATATACATCAAAACATACACATTTTCAGTGTACATTCAAGAAATGTACATCAAAACATCCACATTTTCATTGTATATACAAGAAATGTACATCAAAACATACACATTTTCATTGTACACTAAAGAAATGTACATCAAAACATACACATTTTCAGTGTACATTCAAGAAATGTACATCAAAACACACACATTTTCATTGTACATTCAAGAAATGTAGATCTAAACATACACATTTTCATTGTATATTCAAGAAATGTACATCAAAACATACACATTTTCATTGTACACTCAAGAAATGTACCTCAAAACATACACATTTTTAATGTACACTAAAGAAATGTACATCAAAACATACACTCTTTCATTGTACATTCAAGAAATGTATATCAAAACACACATTTTCATTGTACATTCAAGAAATCTACATCAAAACATACACATTTTCAGTGTACATTCAAGATATGTATAACAAAAAATACACATTTTCAGTGTACATTCAAGAAATGTACATCAAAACGAACACATTTTCATTGTACACTAAAGAAATGTATATCAAAACATACACATTTTCATTGTACATTCAATAAATATACTTCAAAACATACACATTTTCATTGTACATTCAAGAAATGTACATCAAAACATACACATTTTCATTGTACATTCAAGAAGTATACTTCAAAACATACACATTTTCATTGTACATTCAAGAAATGTACATCAAAACATACACATTTTCATTGTACACTCAAGAAATGTACATCAAAACATACACATTTTCATTGTACACTCAAGAAATGTACATCAAAACATACACATTTTCATTGTACATTCAAGAAATGTACATCAAAAGATACACATTTTCATTGTTTACTCAAGAAATGTACATCAAAACATACACATTTTCATTGTACATTCAAGAAATGTAAATCAAAACATACACATTTTCATTGTACATTCAATAAATATACATCAAAACATACACATTTTCATTGTACATTCAAGAAATGTAGATCAAAACATACACATTTTCATTGTACATTCAAGAAATGTACATCAAAACATACACATTTTTATTGTACACTCAAGAAATGTACATCAAAACATACACTTTTTCATTGTGCATTCAAGAAATGTATATCAAAACATACATATTTTCATTGTACATTCAAGAAATGTACATCAAAACATACACATTTTCAGTGTACATTCAAGAAATGTATAACAAATAATACACATTTTCAGTGTACATTCAAGAAATGTACATCAAAACAAACACATTTTCATTGTACACTAAAGAAATGTATATCAAAACATACGCATTTTCATTGTACACTCAATAAATATACTTCAAAACATACACATTTTCATTGTACATTCAAGAAATGTACATCAAAACATACACATTTTCATTGTACATTCAAGAAATATACTTCAAAACATACACATTTTCATTGTACATTCAAGAAATGTACATCAAAACATACAGATTTTCATTGTACATTCAAGAAATGTACATCAAAACATACACATTTTCATTGTTTACTCAAGAAATGTACATCAAAACATACACATTTTCATTGTACATTCAAGAAATGTACATCAAAACATACACATTTTCATTGTACACTCAAGAAATGTACTTCAAAACATAGACATTTTCAGTGTACATTCAAGAAATGTATATCAAAACATACACACTTTCATTGTTCATTCAAGAAATGTACATCAAAACATACACATTTTCATTGTACATTCAAGAAATGTACAACAAAACATACACATTTTCATTGTACATTCAAGGAATGTACATCAAAACATACACATTTTCATTGTACATTCAAGAAATGTACATCAAAACACACACATTTTCACTGTACACTCAAGAAATGTACATCAAAACATACACATTTTGAGTGTACATTCTAGAGATATACATCAAAACATGCACATTTTCATTGTATATACCAGAAATGTACATCAAAATATACACATTTTCATTGTATATACAAGAAATGTAAATCAAAACATACACATTTTCATTGTATATACAAGAAATGTATATCAAAACATACACATTTTTATTGTACATTCAAGAAATGTACATCAAAACATACACATTTTCATTGTACACTCAAGAAATGTACATCAAAACATACACATTTTCAGTGTACATTCAAGAAATGTACATCAAAAACTACACATTTTCATTGTATATTCAAGAAATGTACATCAAAACATACACATTTTGATTGTATATACCAGAAATGTACATCAAAACATACACATTTTCATTGTACATTCAAGAAATGTACATCAAAACATACACATTTTCATTGTACAGTCGAGAAATGTACATCAAAACATACACATTTTCATTGTACATTCAAGAAATGTATATCAAAACATACACATTTTCATTGTACATTCAAGAAATGTACATCAAAACATACACATTTTCATTGTACATTCAAGAAATGTACAACAAAACATACAAATTTTCATTGTACATTCAAGGAATGTACATCAAAACATACACATTTTCATTGTACATTCAAGAAATGTACACCAAAACACACATTTTCATTGTACACTCAAGAAAAGTACATCAAAACATACACACTTTGAGTGTACATTCAAGAGATATACATCAAAACATGCACATTTTCATTGTATATACCAGAAATGTACATCAAAACATACACATTTTCATTGTATATACAAGAAATGTATATCAAAACATACACATTTTCATTGTACATTCAAGAAATGTACATCAAAACATACACATTTTCATTCTACACTCAAGAAATGTATATCAAAATATACACATTTTCAGTGTACATTCAAGAAATGTACATCAAAACATACACATTTTCAGTGTACATTCAAGAAATGTACATCAAAACATACACATTTTCATTGTATATACCAGAAATGTACATCAAAACATACACATTTTCATTGTATATACAAGAAATGTACACCAAAACATACACATTTTCATTGTACATTCAAGAAATGTATATCAAAACTTACACATTTTCAGTGTACATTCAAGAAATGTACATCAAAACATACACATTTTCATTGTACATTCAAGAAATGTAAATCAAAACATCGTCATTTTCAGTGTACATTCGAGAAATGTACATCAAAATATACACAATTTCAGTGTATAATCAAGAAATGTACATCTAAAACATACACATTTTGAGTGTACATTCAAGAAATATACATCAAAACATACACATTTTCATTGTATATACCAGATATTTACATCAAAACATACACATTTTCATTGTACAATCAAGAAATGTACATCAAAACATAAACATTTTCATTGTATATACCAGAAATGTACATCAAAACATACACATTTTCATTGTACATTCAAGAAATGTACATCAAAACATACCCATTTTCATTGTATATACCAGAAATGTACATCAAAACATACACATTTTCATCGTACATTCAAGAAATGTACATCAAAACATACACATTTTGAGTGTACATTCAAGAAATATACATCAAAACATACACATTTTCATTGGATATACCAGAAATGTACATCAAAACATACACATTTTCATTGTACATTCAAGAAATGTACATCAAAACATACACATTTTCAGTGTACATTCAAGAAATATACATTAAAGCATACACATTTTCATTGTATATACCAGAAATGTACATCAAAACATACACATTTTCATTGTACATTCAAGAAATGTACATCAAAACATACACATTTTGAGTGTACATTCAAGAAATATACATCAAAAGATACACATTTTCATTGTATATACCAGAAATGTACATCAAAATTACACATTTTCATTGTATATACCAGAAATGTACATCAAAACATATACATTTTCATTGTACATTCAAGAAATGTACATCAAAACATACACATTTTGAGTGTACATTCAAGAGATATACAACAAAACATGCACAATTTCATTGTATATACCAGAAATGTAC
The DNA here is from genome assembly GCA_030765045.1 of Tenodera sinensis. Lineage (NCBI taxonomy): Eukaryota > Metazoa > Arthropoda > Insecta > Mantodea > Mantidae > Tenodera > Tenodera sinensis. Next base: position 214,922,905 of record CM060964.1, on the reverse strand, counting down.
ATCAAAAAATACACATTTTCATTGTACAATCAAGAAATGTACATCAAAACATAAACATTTTCATTGTATATACCAGAAATGTACATCAAAACATACACATTTTCATTGTACATTCAAGAAATGTACAGCAAAAAAACATACCCATTTTCATTGTATATACCAGAAATGTACAACAAAACATACACATTTTCATTGTACATTCAAGAAATGTACATCAAAACATACACATTTTGAGTGTACATTCAAGAAATATACATCAAAACATACACATTTTCATTGTATATACCAGAAATGCACATCAAAACATGCACATTTTCATTGTACATTCAAGAACTGTACATCAAAACATACACATTTTCAGTGTACATTCAAGAAATGTACATCAAAACATACACATTTTCAGTGTACATTCAAGAAATGTACATCAAAACATACACATTTTCATTGTATATACCAGAAATGTACATCAAAACATACACATTTTCACATTATATACAAGAAATGTGCATCAAAACATACACATTTTCATTGTATATACAAGAAATGTATATCAAAACATACACATTTACAGTGTACATTCAAGAAATGTACATCAAAACATACTCATTTTCATTGTATATACAAGAAATGTACATCAAACCATACAAATTTTCATTGTACATTCAAGAAATGTACAACAAAACATACACATTTTCATTGTACATTCAAGGAATGTACATCAAAACATACACATTTTCATTGTACATTCAAGAAATGTACATCAAAACACACATTTTCATTGTACACTCAAGAAATGTACATCAAAACATACAACTTATGAGTGTACATTCAAGAGATATACATCAAAACATGCACATTTTCATTGTATATACAAGAAATGTACATCAAAACATACACATCTTCACTGTACACTAAAGAAATGTACATCAAAACATACACACTTTCAGTGTACATTCAAGAAATGTACATCAAAACATACAAATTTACATTGTACATTCAAGAAGTGTACATCAAAACATACACATTTTCATTGTACATTCAAGAAATGTACATCAAAACATACACATTTTCATTGTACCTCAAGAAATCTACATCAAAACATACACATTTTCATTGTACACTCAAGAAATGTACATCAAAACATACACATTTTCATTGTACATTCAAGAAATGTATATCAAAACATACACATTTTCATTGTATATACAAGAAATGTACATCAAAACATACACATTTTCATTGTATATACAAGAAATGTATATCAAAACATACACATTTTCATTGTACATTCAAGAAATGTACATCAAAACATACACATTTTCATTGTACACTCAAGAAATGTACATCAAAACATACACATTTTCAGTGTACATTCAAGAAATGTACATCAAAAACTACACATTTTCATTGTATATTCAAGAAATGTAAATCAAAACGTACACATTTTCATTGTATATACCAGAAATGTACATCAAAACATACACACTTTCATTGTACATTCAAGAAATGTACATCAAAACATACACATTTTCATTGTATATACCAGAAATGTACATCAAAACATACACATTTTCATTGTACATTCAAGAAATGTACATCAAAACATACACATTTTCATTGTATATACCAGTAATGTACATCAAAACATACACATTTTCATTGTACATTCAAGAAATGTACATCAAAGCGTACACATTTTGACTGCACATTCTAGAAATATACATCAAAACATACACATTTTCATTGTATATACCAGAAATGCACATCGAAACATACACATTTTCATTGTACATTCAAGAACTGTACATCAAAACATACACATTTTCAGTGTACATTCAAGAAATGTACATCAAAACATACACATTTTCAGTGTACATTCAAGAAATGTACATCAAAACATACACATTTTCATTGTACATTCAAGAAATGTAGATCAAAACATACACATTTTCATTGTACATTCAAGAAATGTACATCAAAACATACACATTTTCATTGTACATTCAAGAAATATACTTCAAAACATACACATTTTCATTGTACATTCAAGAAATGTACATCAAAACATACACATTTTCATTGTACACTCAAGAAATGTACATCAAAACATACACATTTTCATTGTACACTCAAGAAATGTACATCAAAACATACACATTTTCATTGTACATTCAAGAAATGTACATCAAAAGATACACATTTTCATTGTTTACTCAAGAAATGTACATCAAAACATACACATTTTCATTGTACATTCAAGAAATGTAAATCAAAACATACACATTTGCATTGTACATTCAATAAATATACATCAAAACATACACATTTTCATTGTACATTCAAGAAATGTAGATCAAAACATACACATTTTCATTGTTTATTCAAGAAATGTACATCAAAACATACACATTTTTATTGTACACTCAAGAAATGTACATCAAAACATACACTTTTTCATTGTGCATTCAAGAAATGTATATCAAAACATACATATTTTCATTGTACATTCAAGAAATGTACATCAAAACATACACATTTTCAGTGTACATTCAAGAAATGTATAACAAATAATACACATTTTCAGTGTACATTCAAGAAATGTACATCAAAACAAACACATTTTCATTGTACACTAAAGAAATGTATATCAAAACATACGCATTTTCATTGTACACTCAATAAATATACTTCAAAACATACACATTTTCATTGTACATTCAAGAAATGTACATCAAAACATACACATTTTCATTGTACATTCAAGAAATATACTTCAAAACATACACATTTTCATTGTACATTCAAGAAATGTACATCAAAACATACAGATTTTCATTGTACATTCAAGAAATGTACATCAAAACATACACATTTTCATTGTTTACTCAAGAAATGTACATCAAAACATACACATTTTCATTGTACATTCAAGAAATGTACATCAAAACATACACATTTTCATTGTACACTCAAGAAATGTACTTCAAAACATAGACATTTTCAGTGTACATTCAAGAAATGTATATCAAAACATACACACTTTCATTGTTCATTCAAGAAGTGTACATCAAAACATACACATTTTCATTGTACATTCAAGAAATGTACAACAAAACATACACATTTTCATTGTACATTCAAGGAATGTACATCAAAACATACACATTTTCATTGTACATTCAAGAAATGTACATCAAAACACACACATTTTCACTGTACACTCAAGAAATGTACATCAAAACATACACATTTTGAGTGTACATTCTAGAGATATACATCAAAACATGCACATTTTCATTGTATATACCAGAAATGTACATCAAAATATACACATTTTCATTGTATATACAAGAAATGTAAATCAAAACATACACATTTTCATTGTATATACAAGAAATGTATATCAAAACATACACATTTTTATTGTACATTCAAGAAATGTACATCAAAACATACACATTTTCATTGTACACTCAAGAAATGTACATCAAAACATACACATTTTCAGTGTACATTCAAGAAATGTACATCAAAAACTACACATTTTCATTGTATATTCAAGAAATGTACATCAAAACATACACATTTTGATTGTATATACCAGAAATGTACATCAAAACATACACATTTTCATTGTACATTCAAGAAATGTACATCAAAACATACACATTTTCATTGTACAGTCGAGAAATGTACATCAAAACATACACATTTTCATTGTACATTCAAGAAATGTATATCAAAACATACACATTTTCATTGTACATTCAAGAAATGTACATCAAAACATACACATTTTCATTGTACATTCAAGAAATGTACAACAAAACATACAAATTTTCATTGTACATTCAAGGAATGTACATCAAAACATACACATTTTCATTGTACATTCAAGAAATGTACACCAAAACACACATTTTCATTGTACACTCAAGAAAAGTACATCAAAACATACACACTTTGAGTGTACATTCAAGAGATATACATCAAAACATGCACATTTTCATTGTATATACCAGAAATGTACATCAAAACATACACATTTTCATTGTATATACAAGAAATGTATATCAAAACATACACATTTTCATTGTACATTCAAGAAATGTACATCAAAACATACACATTTTCATTCTACACTCAAGAAATGTATATCAAAATATACACATTTTCAGTGTACATTCAAGAAATGTACATCAAAACATACACATTTTCAGTGTACATTCAAGAAATGTACATCAAAACATACACATTTTCATTGTATATACCAGAAATGTACATCAAAACATACACATTTTCATTGTATATACAAGAAATGTACACCAAAACATACACATTTTCATTGTACATTCAAGAAATGTATATCAAAACTTACACATTTTCAGTGTACATTCAAGAAATGTACATCAAAACATACACATTTTCATTGTACATTCAAGAAATGTAAATCAAAACATCGTCATTTTCAGTGTACATTCGAGAAATGTACATCAAAATATACACAATTTCAGTGTATAATCAAGAAATGTACATCTAAAACATACACATTTTGAGTGTACATTCAAGAAATATACATCAAAACATACACATTTTCATTGTATATACCAGATATTTACATCAAAACATACACATTTTCATTGTACAATCAAGAAATGTACATCAAAACATAAACATTTTCATTGTATATACCAGAAATGTACATCAAAACATACACATTTTCATTGTACATTCAAGAAATGTACATCAAAACATACCCATTTTCATTGTATATACCAGAAATGTACATCAAAACATACACATTTTCATCGTACATTCAAGAAATGTACATCAAAACATACACATTTTGAGTGTACATTCAAGAAATATACATCAAAACATACACATTTTCATTGGATATACCAGAAATGTACATCAAAACATACACATTTTCATTGTACATTCAAGAAATGTACATCAAAACATACACATTTTCAGTGTACATTCAAGAAATATACATTAAAGCATACACATTTTCATTGTATATACCAGAAATGTACATCAAAACATACACATTTTCATTGTACATTCAAGAAATGTACATCAAAACATACACATTTTGAGTGTACATTCAAGAAATATACATCAAAAGATACACATTTTCATTGTATATACCAGAAATGTACATCAAAATTACACATTTTCATTGTATATACCAGAAATGTACATCAAAACATATACATTTTCATTGTACATTCAAGAAATGTACATCAAAACATACACATTTTGAGTGTACATTCAAGAGATATACAACAAAACATGCACAATTTCATTGTATATACCAGAAATGTACATCAAAAAATACACATTTTCATTGTACAATCAAGAAATGTACATCAAAACATAAACATTTTCATTGTATATACCAGAAATGTACATCAAAACATACACATTTTCATTGTACATTCAAGAAATGTACAGCAAAAAAACATACCCATTTTCATTGTATATACCAGAAATGTACAACAAAACATACACATTTTCATTGTACATTCAAGAAATGTACATCAAAACATACACATTTTGAGTGTACATTCAAGAAATATACATCAAAACATACACATTTTCATTGTATATACCAGAAATGCACATCAAAACATGCACATTTTCATTGTACATTCAAGAACTGTACATCAAAACATACACATTTTCAGTGTACATTCAAGAAATGTACATCAAAACATACACATTTTCAGTGTACATTCAAGAAATGTACATCAAAACATACACATTTTCATTGTATATACCAGAAATGTACATCAAAACATACACATTTTCACATTATATACAAGAAATGTGCATCAAAACATACACATTTTCATTGTATATAGAAGAAATGTACATCAAAACATACACATTTTCATTGTACATTCAAGAAATGTACATCAAAACATACCCATTTTCATTGTATATACCAGAAATGTACATCAAAACATACACATTTTCATTGTACATTCAAGAACTGTACATCAAAACATACACATTTTCAGTGTACATTCAAGAAATGTACATCAAAACATACTCATTTTCATTGTATATACAAGAAATGCACATCAAACCATACAAATTTTCATTGTACATTCAAGAAATGTACAACAAAACATACACATTTTCATTGTACATTCAAGGAATGTACATCAAAACATACACATTTTCATTGTACATTCAAGAAATGTACATCAAAACACACATTTTCATTGTACACTCAAGAAATGTACATCAAAACATACAACTTATGAGTGTACATTCAAGAGATATACATCAAAACATGCACATTTTCATTGTATATACAAGAAATGTACATCAAAACATACACATCTTCACTGTACACTAAAGAAATGTACATCAAAACATACACACTTTCAGTGTACATTCAAGAAATGTACATCAAAACATACAAATTTACATTGTACATTCAAGAAGTGTACATCAAAACATACACATTTTCATTGTACATTCAAGAAATGTACATCAAAACATACACATTTTCATTGTACCTCAAGAAATCTACATCAAAACATACACATTTTCATTGTACACTCAAGAAATGTACATCAAAACATACACATTTTCATTGTACATTCAAGAAATGTATATCAAAACATACACATTTTCATTGTATATACAAGAAATGTACATCAAAACATACACATTTTCATTGTATATACAAGAAATGTATATCAAAACATACACATTTTCATTGTACATTCAAGAAATGTACATCAAAACATACACATTTTCATTGTACACTCAAGAAATGTACATCAAAACATACACATTTTCAGTGTACATTCAAGAAATGTACATCAAAAACTACACATTTTCATTGTATATTCAAGAAATGTAAATCAAAACGTACACATTTTCATTGTATATACCAGAAATGTACATCAAAACATACACACTTTCATTGTACATTCAAGAAATGTACATCAAAACATACACATTTTCATTGTATATACCAGAAATGTACATCAAAACATACACATTTTCATTGTACATTCAAGAAATGTACATCAAAACATACACATTTTCATTGTATATACCAGAAATGTACATCAAAACATACACATTTTCATTGTACATTCAAGAAATGTACATCAAAGCGTACACATTTTGACTGCACATTCTAGAAATATACATCAAAACATACACATTTTCATTGTATATACCAGAAATGCACATCGAAACATACACATTTTCATTGTACATTCAAGAACTGTACATCAAAACATACACATTTTCAGTGTACATTCAAGAAATGTACATCAAAACATACACATTTTCAGTGTACATTCAAGAAATGTACATCAAAACATACACATTTTCATTGTACATTCAAGAAATGTAGATCAAAACATACACATTTTCATTGTACATTCAAGAAATGTACATCAAAACATACACATTTTCATTGTATATACCAGAAATGTACATCAAAACATACACATTTTCACTGTATATACAAGAAATGTACATCAAAACATACACATTTTCATTGTATATACAAGAAATGTATATCAAAACATACACATTTTCATTGTACATTCAAGAAATGTACATCAAAACATACACATTTTCAGTGTACATTCAAGAAATGTATAACAAAGAATACACATTTTCAGTGTACATTCAAGAAATGTACATCAAAACAAACACATTTTCATTGTACACTAAAGAAATGTATATCAAAACATACACATTTTCATTGTACATTCAATAAATATACATCAAAACATACACATTTTCAGTGTACATTCAACAAATGTACATCAAAACATCCACATTTTCATTGTATATACAAGAAATGTACATCAAAACATACACATTTTCATTGTACACTAAACAAATCTACATCAAAACATACACATTTTCAGTGTACATTCAAGAAATGTACATCAAAACATACACATTTTCATTGTACATTCAAGAAATGTAGATCAAAACATACACATTTTCATTGTACATTCAAGAAATGTACATCAAAACATACACATTTTCATTGTACACTCAAGAAACGTACATCAAAACATACACATTGTTATTGTACACTCAAGAAATGTACATCAAAACATACACTTTTTCATTGTGCATTCAAGAAATGTATATCAAAACATACATATTTTCATTGTACATTCAAGATATGTACATCAAAACATACACATTTTCAGTGTACATTCAAGAAATGTATAACAAAAAATACACATTTTCACTGTACATTCAAGAAATGTACATCAAAACAAACACATTTTCATTGTACACTAAAGAAATGTATATCAAAACATACGCATTTTCATTGGACATTCAATAAATATACATCAAAACATACACATTTTCATTGTACATTCAAGAAATGTACATCAAAACATACACATTTTCATTGTACACTCAAGAAATGTACATCAAAACATACACATTTTCATTGTACATTCAAGAAATGTACATCAAAACATACACATTTTCATTGTTTACTCAAGAAATGCACATCAAAACATACACATTTTCATTGTACATTCAAGAAATGTACATCAAAACATACACATTTTCATTGTACACTCAAGAAATGTACATCAAAACATACACATTTTCATTGTATATTCAAGAAATGTACATCAAAACATACACATTTTCATTGTACATTCTAGAAATATACATCAAAACATACACATTTTCATTGTACATTCAAGAAATGTACATCACAACATACACATTTTGAGTGTACATTCAAGAAATATACATCAAAAGATACACATTTTCATTGTATATACCAGAAATGTACATCAAAACATACACATTTTCATTGTATATACCAGAACTGTACATCAAAACATATACATTTTCATTGTACATTCAAGAAATGTACATCAAAACATACACATTTTGAGTGTACATTCAAGAGATATACATCAAAACATGCACATTTTCATTGTATATACCAGAAATGTACATCAAAACATACACATTTTCATTGTATATACCAGAAATGTACATCAAAACATACACATTTTCTTTGTATATACAAGAAATGTACATCAAAACACACATTTTCATTGTATATACCAGAAATGTACATCAAAACATACACATTTTCCTTGTACAATCAAGAAATGTACAACAAAAAACATAAACATTTTCATTGTACATTCAAGAAATGTACATCAAACATACCCATTTTCATTGTATATACCAGAAATGTACATCAAAACATACACATTTTCATTGTACATTCAAGAACTGTACATCAAAACATACTCATTTTCAGTGTACATTCAAGAAATGTACATCAAAACATACACATTTTCAGTGTACATTCAAGAAATGTACATCAAAACATACACATTTTCAGTGTACATTCAAGAAATGTACATCAAAACATACACATTTTCATTGTATATACCAGAAATGTACATCAAAACATACACATTTTCACTGTATATACAAGAAATGTACATCAAAACATACACATTTTCATTGTATATACAAGAAATGTATATCAAAACATACACATTTACAGTGTACATTCTAGAAATGTACATCAAAACATACACATTTTCATTGTATATACAAGAAATGTACATCAAACCATACACATTTTCAGTGTACATTCAAGAAATGTACATCAAAACATATACATTTAAATTGTATATACAAGAAATGTATATCAAAACATACACATTTTCAGTGTACATTCAAGAAATGTACATGAAAACATATACATTTTCATTGTGCATTCAAGAAATGTATATCAAAGCATACACATTTTCAGATTACATTCAAGAAATGTACATTAAAGCATACACATTTTCATTGTATATACAAGAAATGTACTACAAAACGTACACATCTTCATTGTACACTAAAGAAATGTACGTCAAAACATACACACTTTCAGTGTACATTCAGGAAATGTACATCAAAACATAAACATTTTTATTGTACATTCAAGAAATGTACATCAAAACATACACATTTTCATTGTACATTCAAGAAATGTACATCAAAACATACACATTTTCATTGCACCTCAAGAAATCTACATCAAAACATACACATTTTCATTGTACACTCAAGAAATGTACATCAAAACATACACATTTTCACTGTACATTCAAGAAATGTATATCAAAACATACACACTTTCATTGTACATTCAAGAAATGTACATCAAAACATACACATTTTCATTGTACATTAAAGAAATGTACATCAAAACATACACATTTTCATTGTACACTCAAGAAATGTACATCAAAACATTCACATTTTTATTGTACACTCAAGAAATGTACATCAAAACATACACTTTTTCATTGTGCATTCAAGAAATGTATATCAAAACATACACATTTTCATTGTACATTCAAGAAATGTACATCAAAACATACACATTTTCATTGTACATTCAAGAAATGTACAACAAAACATACACATTTTCATTGTACATTCAAGGAATGTACATCAAAACATACACATTTTCATTGTACATTCAAGAAATGTACATCAAAACACACATTTTCATTGTACACTGTAGAAATGTACATCAAAACATACACATTTTGAGTGTACATTCAAGAGATATACATCAAAACATGCACATTTTCATTGTATATACCAGAAATGTACATCAAAACATACACATTTTCATTGTATATACAAGAAATGTATATCAAAACATACACATTTTCATTGTACATTCAAGAAATGTACATCAAAACATACACATTTTCATTGTACACTCAAGAAATGTACATCAAAACATACACATTTTCAGTGTACATTCAAGAAAAGTACATCAAAAACTACACATTTTCATTGTATATTCAAGAAATGTACATCAAAACATACACATTTTCATTGTATATACCAGAAATGTACATCAAAACATACACACTTTCATTGTACATTCAAGAAATGTACATCAAAACATACACATTTTCATTGTATATACCAGAAATGTACATCAAAACATACACATTTTCATTGTACATTCAAGAAATGTACATCAAAACATACACATTTTCATTGTATATACCAGAAATGTACATCAAAACATACACATTTTCATTGTACACTCAAGAAATGTACATCAAAACGTACACATTTTCAGTGTACATTCAAGAAATGTACATCAAAACATACACATTTTCAGTGTACATTCAAGAAATGTACATCAAAACATACACATTTTCATTGTACATTCAAGAAATGTAGATCTAAACATACACATTTTCATTGTATATTCAAGAAATGTACATCAAAACATACACATTTTCATTGGACACTCAAGAAATGTACCTCAAAACATACACATTTTTAATGTACACTCAAGAAATGTACATCAAAACATACACTCTTTCATTGTACATTCAAGAAATGTATATCAAAACACACATTTTCATTGTACATTCAAGAAATGTACATCAAAACATACACATTTTCAGTGTACATTCAAGATATGTATAACAAAAACTACACATTTTCAGTGTACATTCAAGAAATGTACATCAAAACAAACACATTTTCATTGTACACTAAAGAAATGTATATCAAAACATACACATTTTCATTGTACATTCAATAAATATACATCAAAACATACACATTTTCAGTGTACATTCAAGAAATGTACATCAAAACATCCACATTTTCATTGCATATACAAGAAATGTACATCAAAACATACACATTTTCATTGTACACTAAAGAAATGTACATCAAAACATACACATTTTCAGTGTACATTCAAGAAATGTACATCAAAACATACACATTTTCATTGTACATTCAAGAAATGTAGATCTAAACATACACATTTTCATTGTATATTCAAGAAATGTACATCAAAACATACACATTTTCATTGTACACTCAAGAAATGTACCTCAAAACATACACATTTTTAATGTACACTCAAGAAATGTACATCAAAACATACACTCTTTCATTGTACATTCAAGAAATGTATATCAAAACACACATTTTCATTGTACATTCAAGAAATCTACATCAAAACATACACATTTTCAGTGTACATTCAAGATATGTATAACAAAAAATACACATTTTCAGTGTACATTCAAGAAATGTACATCAAAACGAACACATTTTCATTGTACACTAAAGAAATGTATATCAAAACATACACATTTTCATTGTACATTCAATAAATATACTTCAAAACATACACATTTTCATTGTACATTTAAGAAATGTACATCAAAACATACACATTTTCATTGTACATTCAAGAAATATACTTCAAAACATACACATTTTCATTGTACATTCAAGAAATGTACATCAAAACATACACATTTTCATTGTACACTCAAGAAATGTACATCAAAACATACACATTTTCATTGTACACTCAAGAAATGTACATCAAAACATACACATTTTCATTGTACATTCAAGAAATGTACATCAAAAGATACACATTTTCATTGTTTACTCAAGAAATGTACATCAAAACATACACATTTTCATTGTACATTCAAGAAATGTACATCAAAACATACACATTTTCATTGTACACTCAAGAAATGTACTTCAAAACATAGACATTTTCAGTGTACATTCAAGAAATGTATATCAAAACATACACACTTTCATTGTACATTCAAGAAATGTACATCAAAACATACACATTTTCATTGTACATTCAAGAAATGTACAACAAAACATACACATTTTCATTGTACATTCAAGGAATGTACATCAAAACATACACATTTTCATTGTACATTCAAGAAATGTACATCAAAACACACACATTTTCACTGTACACTCAAGAAATGTACATCAAAACATACACATTTTGAGTGTACATTCAAGAGATATACATCAAAACATGCACATTTTCATTGTATATACCAGAAATGTACATCAAAATATACACATTTTCATTGTATATACAAGAAATGTAAATCAAAACATACACATTTTCATTGTATATACAAGAAATGTATATCAAAACATACACATTTTCATTGTACATTCAAGAAATGTACATCAAAACATACACATTTTCATTGTACACTCAAGAAATGTACATCAAAACATACACACTTTCAGTGTACATTCAAGAAATGTACATCAAAAACTACACATCTTCATTGTATATTCAAGAAATGTACATCAAAACATACACATTTTGATTGTATATACCAGAAATGTACATCAAAACATACACATTTTCATTGTATATACCAGAGATGTACATCAAAACATACACATTTTCAGTGTACATTCAAGAAATGTACATCAAAAACTATACATTTTCATTGTATATTCAAGAAATGTACATCAAAACATACACATTTTGATTGTATATACCAGAAATGTACATCAAAACATACACATTTTCATTGTACATTCAAGAAATGTACATCAAAACATACACATTTTCATTGTATATACCAGAAATGTACATCAAAACATACACATTTTCATTGTACATTCAAGAAAAGTACATCAAAACATCCACATTTTGATTGTATATACAAGAAATGTACATCAAAACATACACATTTTCATTGTACACTAAAGAAATGTACATCAAAACATACACATTTTCAGTGTACATTCAAGAAATGTACATCAAAACATACACATTTTCATTGTATATTCAAGAAATGTACATCAAAACATACACATTTTCATTGTACACTCAAGAAATGTACCTCAAAACATACACATTTTTAATGTACACACAAGAAATGTACATCAAAACATACACTCTTTCATTGTACATTCAAGAAATGTATATCAAAACATACACATTTCATTGTACATTCAAGAAATGTACATCAAAACATACACATTTTCAGTGTACATTCAAGAAATGTATAACAAAAAATACACATTTTCAGTGTATATTCAAGAAATGTACATCAAAACAAACACATTTTCATTGTACACTAAAGAAATGTATATCAAAACATACACATTTTCATTGTACATTCAATAAATATACATCAAAACATACACATTTTCAGTGTACATTCAAGAAATGTACATCAAAACATCCACATTTTCATTGTATATACAAGAAATGTACATCAAAACATACACATTTTCAGTGTACATTCAAGAAATGTACATCAAAACTAACACATTTTTATTGTACACTCAAGAAATGTACATCAAAACATACACTTTTTCATTGTGCATTCAAGAAATGTATATCAAAACATACATATTTTCATTGTACATTCAAGAAATGTACATCAAAACATATACATTTAAATTGTATATACAAGAAATGTATATCAAAACATACACATTTTCAGTGTACATTCAAGAAATTTACGTGAAAACATATACATTTTCATTGTACATTCAAGAAATGTATATCAAAACATACACATTTTCAGGTTACATTCAAGAAATGTACATCAAAGCATACACATTTTCATTGTATATACAAGAAATGTACTACAAAACGTACACATCTTCATTGTACACTAAAGAAATGTACGTCAAAACATACACACTTTCAGTGTACATTCAGGAAATGTACATCAAAACATAAACATTTTCATTGTACTTTCAAGAAATGTACATCAAAACATACACATTTTCATTGTACATTCAAGAAATGTACATCAAAACATACACATTTTCATTGTACCTCAAGAAATCTACATCAAAACATACACATTTTCATTGTACACTCAAGAAATGTACATCAAAACATACACATTTTCATTGTACATTCAAGAAATGTATATCAAAACATACACACTTTCATTGTACATTCAAGAAATGTACATCAAAACATACACATTTTCATTGTACATTCAAGAAATGTACAACAAAACATACACATTTTCATTGTACATTCAAGGAATGTACATCAAAACATACACATTTTCATTGTACATTCAAGAAATGTACATCAAAACACACACATTTTCACTGTACACTCAAGAAATGTACATCAAAACATACACATTTTGAGTGTACATTCAAGAGATATACATCAAAACATGCACATTTTCATTGTATATACCAGAAATGTACATCAAAATATACAGATTTTCATTGTATATACAAGAAATGTAAATCAAAACATACACATTTTCATTGTATATACAAGAAATGTATATCAAAACACACACATTTTCATTGTACACTCAAGAAATGTACATCAAAACATACACATTTTCATTGTACATTCAAGAAATGTACAACAAAACATACACATTTTCATTGTACACTCAAGAAATGTACATCAAAACGTACACATTTTCAGTGTACATTCAAGAAATGTACATCAAAACATACACATTTTCAGTGTACATTCAAGAAATGTACATCAAAACATACACATTTTCATTGTACACTCAAGAAATGTACATCAAAACATACACATTTTCATTGTACATTCAAGAAATGTACATCAAAACATACACATTTTCATTGTTTACTCAAGAAATGCACATCAAAACATACACATTTTCATTGTACATTCAAGAAATGTACATCAAAACATACACATTTTCATTGTACACTCAAGAAATGTACTTCAAAACATAGACATTTTCAGTGTACATTCAAGAAATGTATATCAAAACATACACATTTTCATTGTACATAAAAGAAATGTACATCAAAACATACACATTTTCATTGTACATTCAAGAAATATTCATAAAAACATACACATTTTCAGTGTACATTCAAGTAATGGACATCAAAACATACACATTTTCATTGTATATTCAAGAAATGTACATCAAAACATACACATTTTCATTGTACATTCTAGAAATATACATCAAAACATACACATTTTCATTGTACATTCAAGAAATGTACATCAAAACATACACATTTTGAGTGTACATTCAAGAAATATACATCAAAAGATACACATTTTCATTGTATATACCAGAAATGTACATCAAAACATACACATTTTCATTGTATATACCAGAACCATACATCAAAACATATACATTTTCATTGTACATTCAAGAAATGTACATCAAAACATACACATTTTGAGTGTACATTCAAGAGATATACATCAAAACATGCACATTTTCATTGTATATACCAGAAGTGTACATCAAAACATACACATTTTCATTGTATATACCAGAAATGTACATCAAAACATACACATTTTCTTTGTATATACAAGAAATGTACATCAAAACACACATTTTCATTGTATATACCAGAAATGTACATCAAAACATACACATTTTCCTTGTACAATCAAGAAATGTACAACAAAAAACATAAACATTTTCATTGTACATTCAAGAAATGTACATCAAAACATACCCATTTTCATTGTATATACCAGAAATGTACATCAAAACATACACATTTTCATTGTACATTCAAGAACTGTACATCAAAACATACTCATTTTCAGTGTACATTCAAGAAATGTACATCAAAACATACACATTTTCAGTGTACATTCAAGAAATGTACATCAAAACATACACATTTTCAGTGTACATTCAAGAAATGTACATCAAAACATACACATTTTCATTGTATATACCAGAAATGTACATCAAAACATACACATTTTCACTGTATATACAAGAAATGTACATCAAAACATACACATTTTCATTGTATATACAAGAAATGTATATCAAAACATACACATTTACAGTGTACATTCTAGAAATGTACATCAAAACATACACATTTTCATTGTATATACAAGAAATGTACATCAAACCATACACATTTTCAGTGTACATTCAAGAAATGTACATCAAAACATATACATTTAAATTGTATATACAAGAAATGTATATCAAAACATACACATTTTCAGTGTACATTCAAGAAATGTACATGAAAACATATACATTTTCATTGTGCATTCAAGAAATGTATATCAAAGCATACACATTTTCAGATTACATTCAAGAAATGTATATCAAAGCATACACATTTTCATTGTATATACAAGAAATGTACTACAAAACGTACACATCTTCATTGTACACTAAAGAAATGTACGTCAAAACATACACACTTTCAGTGTACATTCAGGAAATGTACATCAAAACATAAACATTTTCATTGTACATTCAAGAAATGTACATCAAAACATACACATTTTCATTGTACATTCAAGAAATGTACATCAAAACATACACATTTTCATTGCACCTCAAGAAATCTACATCAAAACATACACATTTTCATTGTACACTCAAGAAATGTACATCAAAACATACACATTTTCATTGTACATTCAAGAAATGTATATCAAAACATACACACTTTCATTGTACATTCAAGAAATGTACATCAAAACATACACATTTTCATTGTACATTAAAGAAATGTACATCAAAACATACACAATTTCATTGTACACTCAAGAAATGTACATCAAAACATTCACTTTTTCATTGTGCATTCAAGAAATGTATATCAAAACATACACATTTTCATTGTACATTCAAGAAATGTACATCAAAACATACACATTTTCATTGTACATTCAAGAAATGTACAACAAAACATACACATTTTCATTGTACATTCAAGGAATGTACATCAAAACATACACATTTTCATTGTACATTCAAGAAATGTACATCAAAACACACATTTTCATTGTACACTCAAGAAATGTACATCAAAACATACACATTTTGAGTGTACATTCAAGAGATATACATCAAAACATGCACATTTTCATTGTATATACCAGAAATGTACATCAAAACATACACGTTTTCATTGTATATACCAGAAATGTACATCAAAACATACACATTTTCATTGTACATTCAAGAAATGTACATCAAAACATACACATTTTCATTGTATATACCAGAAATGTACATCAAAACATACACATTTTCATTGTACATTCAAGAAATGTACATCAAAACATACACATTTTCATTGTATATACCAGAAATGTACATCAAAACATACACATTTTCATTGTACACTCAAGAAATGTACATCAAAACGTACACATTTTCAGTGTACATTCAAGAAATGTACATCAAAACATACACATTTTCATTGTACATTCAAGAAATGTAGATCTAAACATACACATTTTCATTGTATATTCAAGAAATGTACATCAAAACATACACATTTTCATTGTACACTCAAGAAATGTACCTCAAAACATACACATTTTTAATGTACACTCAAGAAATGTACATCAAAACATACACTCTTTCATTGTACATTCAAGAAATGTATATCAAAACACACATTTTCATTGTACATTCAAGAAATGTACATCAAAACATACACATTTTCAGTGTACATTCAAGATATGTATAACAAAAAATACACATTTTCAGTGTACATTCAAGAAATGTACATCAAAACAAACAAATTTTCATTGTACACTAAAGAAATGTATATCAAAACATACACATTTTCATTGTACATTCAATAAATATACATCAAAACATACACATTTTCAGTGTACATTCAAGAAATGTACATCAAAACATCCACATTTTCATTGTATATACAAGAAATGTACATCAAAAGATACACATTTTCATTGTACACTAAAGAAATGTACATCAAAACATACACATTTTCAGTGTACATTCAAGAAATGTACATCAAAACATACACATTTTCATTGTACATTCAAGAAATGTAGATCTAAACATACACATTTTCATTGTATATTCAAGAAATGTACATCAAAACATACACATTTTCATTGTACACTCAAGAAATGTACCTCAAAACATACACATTTTTAATGTACACTCAAGAAATGTACATCAAAACATACACTCTTTCATTGTACATTCAAGAAATGTATATCAAAACACACATTTTCATTGTACATTCAAGAAATCTACATCAAAACATACACATTTTCAGTGTACATTCAAGATATGTATAACAAAAAATACACATTTTCAGTGTACATTCAAGAAATGTACATCAAAACGAACACATTTTCATTGTACACTAAAGAAATGTATATCAAAACATACACATTTTCATTGTACATTCAATAAATATACTTCAAAACATACACATTTTCATTGTACATTCAAGAGATGTACATCAAAACATACACATTTTCATTGTACATTCAAGAAATATACTTCAAAACATACACATTTTCATTGTACATTCAAGAAATGTACATCAAAACATACACATTTTCATTGTACACTCAAGAAATGTACATCAAAACATACACATTTTCATTGTACACTCAAGAAATGTACATCAAAACATACACATTTTCATTGTACATTCAAGAAATGTACATCAAAACATACACATTTTCATTGTTTACTCAAGAAATGTACATCAAAACATACACATTTTCATTGTACATTCAAGAAATGTACATCAAAACATACACATTTTCATTGTACACTCAAGAAATGTACTTCAAAACATAGACATTTTCAGTGTACATTCAAGAAATGTATATCAAAACATACACACTTTCATTGTACATTCAAGAAATGTACATCAAAACATACACATTTTCATTGTACATTCAAGAAATGTACAACAAAACATACACATTTTCATTGTACATTCAAGGAATGTACATCAAAACATACACATTTTCATTGTACATTCAAGAAATGTACATCAAAACACACACATTTTCACTGTACACTCAAGAAATGTACATCAAAACATACACATTTTGAGTGTACATTCAAGAGATATACATCAAAACATGCACATTTTCATTGTATATACCAGAAATGTACATCAAAATATACACATTTTCATTGTATATACAAGAAATGTAAATCAAAACATACACATTTTCATTGTATATACAAGAAATGTATATCAAAACATACACATTTTCATTGTACATTCAAGAAATGTACATCAAAACATACACATTTTCATTGTACACTCAAGAAATGTACATCAAAACATACACACTTTCAGTGTACATTCAAGAAATGTACATCAAAAACTACACATTTTCATTGTATATTCAAGAAATGTACATCAAAACATACACATTTTGATTGTATATACCAGAAATATACATCAAAACATACACATTTTCATTGTATATACCAGAAATGTACATCAAAACATACACATTTTCAGTGTACATTCAAGAAATGTACATCAAAAACTACACATTTTCATTGTATATTCAAGAAATGTACATCAAAACATACACATTTTGATTGTATATACCAGAAATGTACATCAAAACATACACATTTTCATTGTACATTCAAGAAAAGTACATCAAAACATCCACATTTTGATTGTATATACAAGAAATGTACATCAAAACATACACATTTTCATTGTACACTAAAGAAATGTACATCAAAACATACACATTTTCAGTGTACATTCAAGAAATGTACATCAAAACATACACATTTTCATTGTACATTCAAGAAATATAGATCAAAACATACACATTTTCATTGTACACTCAAGAAATGTACATCAAAACATACACATTTTTATTGTACACTCAAGAAATGTACATCAAAACATACACTTTTTCATTGTGCATTCAAGAAATGTATATCAAAACATACACATTTTCATTGTACATTCAAGAAATGTACATCAAAACATACACATTTTCATTGTACATTCAAGAAATGTACAACAAAACATACACATTTTCATTGTACATTCAAGGAATGTACATCAAAACATACACATTTTCATTGTACATTCAAGAAATGTACATCAAAACACACATTTTCATTGTACACTCAAGAAATGTACATCAAAACATACACATTTTGAGTGTACATTCAAGAGATATACATCAAAACATGCACATTTTCATTGTATATACCAGAAATGTACATCAAAACATACACATTTTCATTGTATATACAAGAAATGTATATCAAAACATACACATTTTCATTGTACATTAAAGAAATGTACAATAAAACATACACATTTTCATTGTACACTCAAGAAATGTACATCAAAACATACACATTTTCAGTGTACATTCAAGAAATGTACATCAAAAACTACACATTTTCATTGTATATTCAAGAAATGTACATCAAAGCATACACATTTTCATTGTATATACCAGAAATGTACATCAAAACATACACACTTTCATTGTACATTCAAGAAATGTACATCAAAACATACACATTTTCATTGTATATACCAGAAATGTACATCAAAACATACACATTTTCATTGTACATTCAAGAAATGTACATCAAAACATACACATTTTCATTGTATATACCAGAAATGTACATCAAAACATACACATTTTCATTGTACACTCAAGAAATGTACATCAAAACGTACACATTTTGACTGCACATTCTAGAAATATACATCAAAACATACACATTTTCATTGTATATACCAGAAATGCACATCGAAACATACACATTTTCATTGTACATTCAAGAACTGTACATCAAAACATACACATTTTCAGTGTACATTCAAGAAATGTACATCAAAACATACACATTTTCATTGTACATTCAAGAAATGTACATCAAAACATACACATTTTCATTGTACATTCAAGAAATGTAGATCTAAACATACACATTTTCATTGTATATTCAAGAAATGTACATCAAAACATACACATTTTCATTGTACACTCAAGAAATGTACCTCAAAACATACACATTTTTAATGTACACACAAGAAATGTACATCAAAACATACACTCTTTCATTGTACATTCAAGAAATGTATATCAAAACACACACATTTTCATTGTACATTCAAGAAATGTACATCAAAACATACACATTTTCAGTGTACATTCAAGAAATGTATAACAAAAAATACACATTTTCAGTGTATATTCAAGAAATGTACATCAAAACAAACACATTTTCATTGTACACTAAAGAAATGTATATCAAAACATACACATTTTCATTGTACATTCAATAAATATACATCAAAACATACACATTTTCAGTGTACATTCAAGAAATGTACATCAAAACATCCACATTTTCATTGTATATACAAGAAATGTACATCAAAACATACACATTTGCATTGTACACTAAAGAAATGTACATCAAAACATACACATTTTCAGTGTACATTCAAGAAATGTACATCAAAACTAACACATTTTTATTGTACACTCAAGAAATGTACATCAAAACATACACTTTTTCATTGTGCATTCAAGAAATGTATATCAAAACATACATATTTTCATTGTACATTCAAGAAATGTACATCAAAACATATACATTTAAATTGTATATACAAGAAATGTATATCAAAACATACACATTTTCAGTGTACATTCAAGAAATTTACGTGAAAACATATACATTTTCATTGTACATTCAAGAAATGTATATCAAAACATACACATTTTCAGATTACATTCAAGAAATGTACATCAAAGCATACACATTTTCATTGTATATACAAGAAATGTACTACAAAACGTACACATCTTCATTGTACACTAAAGAAATGTACGTCAAAACATACACACTTTCAGTGTACATTCAGGAAATGTACATCAAAACATAAACATTTTCATTGTACTTTCAAGAAATGTACATCAAAACATACACATTTTCATTGTACATTCAAGAAATGTACATCAAAACATACACATTTTCATTGTACCTCAAGAAATCTACATCAAAACATACACATTTTCATTGTACACTCAAGAAATGTACATCAAAACATACACATTTTCATTGTACATTCAAGAAATGTATATCAAAACATACACACTTTCATTGTACATTCAAGAAGTGTACATCAAAACATACACATTTTCATTGTACATTCAAGAAATGTACAAAAAAACATACACATTTTCATTGTACATTCAAGGAATGTACATCAAAAGATACACATTTTCATTGTACATTCAAGAAATGTACATCAAAACACACACATTTTCACTGTACACTCAAGAAATGTACATCAAAACATACACATTTTGAGTGTACATTCAAGAGATATACATCAAAACATGCACATTTTCATTGTATATACCAGAAATGTACATCAAAATATACAGATTTTCATTGTATATACAAGAAATGTAAATCAAAACATACACATTTTCATTGTATATACAAGAAATGTATATCAAAACACACACATTTTCATTGTACACTCAAGAAATGTACATCAAAACATACACATTTTCATTGTACATTCAAGAAATGTACAACAAAACATACACATTTTCATTGTACATTCAAGGAATGTACATCAAAACATACACATTTTCATTGTACATTCAAGAAATTTACATCAAAACACACACATTTTCACTGTACACTCAAGAAATGTACATCAAAACATACACATTTTGAGTGTACATTCAAGAGATATACATCAAAACATGCACATTTTCATTGTATATACCAGAAATGTACATCAAAATATACACATTTTCATTGTATATACAAGAAATGTAAATCAAAACATACACATTTTCATTGTATATACAAGAAATGTATATAAAAACATACACATTTTCATTGTACATTCAAGAAATGTACATCAAAACATACACATTTTCATTGTACACTCAAGAAATGTACATCAAAACATACACATTTTCAGTGTACATTCAAGAAATGTACATCAAAAACTACACATTTTCATTGTATATTCAAGAAATGTACATCAAAACATACACATTTTGATTGTATATACCAGAAATGTACATCAAAACATACACATTTTCATTGTACATTCAAGAAATGTACATCAAAACATACACATTTTCATTGTATATACCAGAAATGTACATCAAAACATACACATTTTCATTGTACATTCAAGAAATGTACATCAAAACATCCACATTTTCATTGTATATACAAGAAATGTACATCAAAACATACACATATTCATTGTACACTAAAGAAATGTACATCAAAACATACACATTTTCAGTGTACATTCAAGAAATGTACATCAAAACATACACATTTTCATTGTACATTCAAGAAATATAGATCAAAACATACACATTTTCATTGTACATTCTAGAAATGTACATCAAAACATACACATTTTCATTGTACACTCAAGAAATGTACATCAAAACATACACATTTTTATTGTACACTCAAGAAATGTACATCAAAACATACACTTTTTCATTGTGCATTCAAGAAATGTATATCAAAACATACACATTTTCATTGTACATTCAAGAAATGTACAACAAAACATACACATTTTCATTGTACATTCAAGGAATGTACATCAAAACATACACATTTTCATTGTACGTTCAAGAAATGTACATCAAAACACACATTTTCATTGTACACTCAAGAAATGTACATCAAAACATACACATTTTGAGTGTACATTCAAGAGATATACATCAAAACATGCACATTTTCATTGTATATACCAGAAATGTACATCAAAACATACACATTTTCATTGTATATACAAGAAATGTATATCAAAACATACACATTTTCATTGTACATTCAAGAAATGTACATCAAAACATACACATTTTCATTGTACACTCAAGAAATGTACATCAAAACATACACATTTTCAGTGTACATTCAAGAAATGTACATCAAAAACTACACATTTTCATTGTATATTCAAGAAATGTACATCAAAACATACACATTTTCATTGTATATACCAGAAATGTACATCAAAACATACACACTTTCATTGTACATTCAAGAAATGTACATCAAAACATACACATTTTCATTGTATATACCAGAAATGTACATCAAAACATACACATTTTCATTGTACATTCAAGAAATGTACATCAAAACATACACATTTTCATTGTATATACCAGAAATGTACATCAAAACATACACATTTTCAGTGTACATTCAAGAAATGTACATCAAAAACTACACATTTTCATTGTATATTCAAGAAATGTACATCAAAACATACACATTTTGATTGTATATACCAGAAATGTACATCAAAACATACACATTTTCATTGTACATTCAAGAAATGTACATCAAAACATACACATTTTCATTGTATATACAAGAAATGTACATCAAAACATACACATTTTCATTGTACACTAAAGAAATGTACATCAAAACATACACATTTTCAGTGTACATTCAAGAAATGTACATCAAAACATACACATTTTCATTGTACATTCAAGAAATATAGATCAAAACATGCACATTTTCATTGTACACTCAAGAAATGTACATCAAAACATACACATTTTTATTGTACACTCAAGAAATGTACATCAAAACATACACTTTTTCATTGTGCATTCAAGAAATGTATATCAAAACATACACATTTTCATTGTACATTCAAGAAATGTACATCAAAACATACACATTTTCATTGTACATTCAAGAAATGTACAACAAAACATACACATTTTCATTGTACATTCAAGGAATGTACATCAAAACATACACATTTTCATTGTACATTCAAGAAATGTACATCAAAACACACATTTTCATTGTACACTCAAGAAATGTACATCAAAACATACACATTTTCAGTGTACATTCAAGAAATGTACATCAAAAACTACACATTTTCATTGTATATTCAAGAAATGTACATCAAAACATACACATTTTCATTGTATATACCAGAAATGTACATCAAAACATACACACTTTCATTGTACATTCAAGAAATGTACATCAAAAGATACACATTTTCATTGTATATACCAGAAATGTACATCAAAACATACACATTTTCATTGTACATTCAAGAAATGTACATCAAAACATACACATTTTCATTGTATATACCAGAAATGTACATCAAAACATACACATTTTCATTGTACACTCAAGAAATGTACATCAAAACGTACACATTTTCAGTGTACATTCAAGAAATGTACATCAAAACATACACATTTTCAGTGTACATTCAAGAAATGTACATCAAAACATACACATTTTCATTGTACATTCAAGAAATGTAGATCTAAACATACACATTTTCATTGTATATTCAAGAAATGTACATCAAAACATACACATTTTCATTGTACACTCAAGAAATGTACCTCAAAACATACACATTTTTAATGTACACTCAAGAAATGTACATCAAAACATACACTCTTTCATTGTACATTCAAGAAATGTATATCAAAACACACATTTTCATTGTACATTCAAGAAATGTACATCAAAACATACACATTTTCAGTGTACATACAAGATATGTATAACAAAAAATACACATTTTCAGTGTACATTCAAGAAATGTACATCAAAACAAACACATTTTCATAGTACACTAAAGAAATGTATATCAAAACATACACATTTTCATTTTACATTCAATAAATATACATCAAAACATACACATTTTCAGTGTACATTCAAGAAATGTACATCAAAACATCCACATTTTCATTGTATATACAAGAAATGTACATCAAAACATACACATTTTCATTGTACACTAAAGAAATGTACATCAAAACATACACATTTTCAGTGTACATTCAACAAATGTACATCAAAACATACACATTTTCATTGTACATCCAAGAAATGTAGATCTAAACATACACATTTTCATTGTATATTCAAGAAATGTACATCAAAACATACACATTTTCATTGTACACTCAAGAAATGTACCTCAAAACATACACATTTTTAATGTACACTCAAGAAATGTACATCAAAACATACACTCTTTCATTGTACATTCAAGAAATGTATATCAAAACACACATTTTCATTGTACATTCAAGAAATCTACATCAAAACATACACATTTTCCGTGTACATTCAAGATATGTATAACAAAAAATACACATTTTCAGTGTACATTCAAGAAATGTACATCAAAACGAACACATTTTCATTGTACACTAAAGAAATGTATATCAAAACATACACATTTTCATTGTACATTCAATAAATATACTTCAAAACATACACATTTTCATTGTACATTCAAGAAATGTACATCAAAACATACACATTTTCATTGTACATTCAAGAAATATACTTCAAAACATACACATTTTCATTGTACATTCAAGAAATGTACATCAAAACATACACATTTTCATTGTACACTCAAGAAATGTACATCAAAACATACACATTTTCATTGTACACTCAAGAAATGTACATCAAAACATACACATTTTCATTGTACATTCAAGAAATGTACATCAAAACATACACATTTTCATTGTTTACTCAAGAAATGTACATCAAAACATACACATTTTCATTGTACATTCAAGAAATGTACATCAAAACATACACATTTTCATTGTACACTCAACAAATGTACTTCAAAACATAGACATTTTCAGTGTACATTCAAGAAATGCATATCAAAACATACACACTTTCATTGTACATTCAAGAAATGTACATCAAAACATACACATTTTCATTGTACATTCAAGAAATGTACAACAAAACATACACATTTTCATTGTACATTCAAGGAATGTACATCAAAACATACACATTTTCATTGTATATTCAAGAAATGTACATCAAAACACACACATTTTCACTGTACACTCAAGAAATGTACATCAAAACATACACATTTTGAGTGTACATTCAAGAGATATACATCAAAACATGCACATTTTCATTGTATATACCAGAAATGTACATCAAAATATACACATTTTCATTGTATATACAAGAAATGTAAATCAAAACATACACATTTTCATTGTATATACAAGAAATGTATATCAAAACATACACATTTTCATTGTACATTCAAGAAATGTACATCAAAACATACACATTTTCATTGTACACTCAAGAAATGTACATCAAAAAATACACACTTTCAGTGTACATTCAAGAAATGTACATAAAAAACTACACATTTTCATTGTATATTCAAGAAATGTACATCAAAACATACATATTTTGATTGTATATACCAGAAATGTACATCAAAACATACACATTTTCATTGTATATACCAGAAATGTACATCAAAACATACACATTTTCAGTGTACATTCAAGAAATGTACATCAAAAACTACACATTTTCATTCTATATTCAAGAAATGTACATCAAAACATACACATTTTGATTGTATATACCAGAAATGTACATCAAAACATACACATTTTCATTGTACATTCAAGAAATGTACATCAAAACATACACATTTTCATTTTATATACCAGAAATGTACATCAAAACATACACATTTTCATTGTACATTCAAGAAAAGTACATCAAAACATCCACATTTTGATTGTATATACAAGAAATGTACATCAAAACATACACATTTTCATTGTACACTAAAGAAATGTACATCAAAACATACACATTTTCAGTGTACATTCAAGAAATGTACATCAAAACATACACATTTTCATTGTACATTCAAGAAATATAGATCAAAACATACACATTTTCATTGTACACTCAAGAAATGTACATCAAAACATACACATTTTTATTGTACACTCAAGAAATGTACATCAAAACATACACTTTTTCATTGTGCATTCAAGAAATGTATATCAAAACATACACATTTTCATTGTACATTCAAGAAATGTACATCAAAACATACACATTTTCATTGTACATTCAAGAAATGTAATACAAAACATACACATTTTCATTGTACATTCAAGGAATGTACATCAAAACATACACATTTTCATTGTACATTCAAGAAATGTACATCAAAACACACATTTTCATTGTACACTCAAGAAATGTACATCAAAACATACACATTTTGAGTGTACATTCAAGAGATATACATCAAAACATGCACATTTTCATTGTATATACCAGAAATGTACATCAAAACATACACATTTTCATTGTATATACAAGAAATGTATATCAAAACATACACATTTTCATTGTACATTCAAGAAATGTACATCAAAACATACACATTTTCATTGTACACTCAAGAAATGTACATCAAAACATACACATTTTCAGTGTACATTCAAGAAATGTACATCAAAAACTACACATTTTCATTGTATATTCAAGAAATGTACATCAAAGCATACACATTTTCATTGTATATACCAGAAATGTACATCAAAACATACACATTTTCATTGTACATTCAAGAAATGTACATCAAAACATACACATTTTCATTGTATATACCAGAAATGTACATCAAAACATACACATTTTCATTGTACACTCAAGAAATGTACATCAAAACGTACACATTTTGACTGCACATTCTAGAAATATACATCAAAACATACACATTTTCATTGTATATACCAGAAATGCACATCGAAACATACACATTTTCATTGTACATTCAAGAACTGTACATCAAAACATACACATTTTCAGTGTACACTAAAGAAATGTATATCAAAACATACGCATTTTCATTGTACATTCAATAAATATACATCAAAACATACACATTTTCATTGTATATACCAGAAATGTACATCAAAACATACACATTTTCATTGTACATTCAAGAAATGTACATCAAAACATACACATTTTCATTGTATATACCAGAAATGTACATCAAAACATACACATTTTCATTGTACACTCAAGAAATGTACATCAAAACGTACACATTTTGACTGCACATTCTAGAAATATACATCAAAACATACACATTTTCATTGTATATACCAGAAATGCACTTCGAAACATACACATTTTCATTGTACATTCAAGAACTGTACATCAAAACATACACATTTTCAGTGTACATTCAAGAAATGTATATCAAAACAAACACATTTTCATTGTACACTAAAGAAATGTATATCAAAACATACGCATTTTCATTGTACATTCAATAAATATACATCAAAACATACACATTTTCATTGTATATACCAGAAATGTACATCAAAACATACACATTTTCATTGTACATTCAAGAAATGTACATCAAAACATACACATTTTCATTGTATATACCAGAAATGTACATCAAAACATACACATTTTCATTGTACACTCAAGAAATGTACATCAAAACGTACACATTTTGACTGCACATTCTAGAAATATACATCAAAACATACACATTTTCATTGTATATACCAGAAATGCACATCGAAACATACACATTTTCATTGTACATTCAAGAACTGTACATCAAAACATACATATTTTCAGTGTACATTCAAGAAATGTACATCAAAACATACACATTTTCAGTGTACATTCAAGAAATGTACATCAAAACATACACATTTTCATTGTACATTCAAGAAATGTAGATTTAAACATACACATTTTCATTGTATATTCAAGAAATGTACATCAAAACATACACATTTTCATTGTACACTCAAGAAATGTACCTCAAAACATACACATTTTTAATGTACACACAAGAAATGTACATCAAAACATACACTCTTTCATTGTACATTCAAGAAATGTATATCAAAACATACACATTTTCATTGTACATTCAAGAAATGTACATCAAAACATACACATTTTCAGTGTACATTCAAGAAATGTATAACAAAAAATACACATTTTCAGTGTACATTCAAGAAATGTACATCAAAACAAACACATTTTCATTGTACACTAAAGAAATGTATATCAAAACATACACATTTTCATTGTACATTCAATAAATATACATCAAAACATACACATTTTCAGTGTACATTCAAGAAATGTACATCAAAACATCCACATTTTCATTGTATATACAAGAAATGTACATCAAAACATACACATTTGCATTGTACACTAAAGAAATGTACATCAAAACATACACATTTTCAGTGTACAGTCAAGAAATGTACATCAAAACTAACACATTTTTATTGTACACTCAAGAAATGTACATCAAAACATACACTTTTTCATTGTGCATTCAAGAAATGTATATCAAAACATATACATTTAAATTGTATATACAAGAAATGTATATCAAAACATACACATTTTCAGTGTACATTCAAGAAATGTACGTGAAAACATATACATTTTCATTGTACATTCAAGAAATGTATATCAAAACATACACATTTTCAGATTACATTCAAGAAATGTACATCAAAGCATACACATTTTCATTGTATATACAAGAAATGAACTACAAAACGTACACATCTTCATTGTACACTAAAAAAATGTACGTCAAAACATACACACTTTCAGTGTACATTCAGGAAATGTACATCAAAACATAAACATTTTCATTGTACTTTCAAGAAATGTACATCAAAACATACACATTTTCATTGTACATTCAAGAAATGTACATCAAAACACACACATTTTCACTGTACACTCAAGAAATGTACATCAAAACATACACATTTTGAGTGTACATTCAAGAGATATACATCAAAACCTGCACATTTTCATTGTATATACCAGAAATGTACATCAAAATATACAGATTTTCATTGTATATACAAGAAATGTAAATCAAAACATACACATTTTCATTGTACATTCAAGAAATGTACATCAAAACATACACATTTTCATTGTACACTAAAGAAATGTACATCAAAACATACACATTTTCAGTGTACATTCAAGAAATGTACATCAAAACATACACATTTTTATTGTACATTCAAGAAATATAGATCAAAACATACACATTTTCATTGTACATTCAAGAAATGTACATCAAAACATACACATTTTCATTGTACACTCAAGAAATGTACATCAAAACATACACATTTTTATTGTACACTCAAGAAATGTATATCAAAACATACACTTTTTCATTGTGCATTCAAGAAATGTATATCAAAACATACACATTTTCATTGTACATTCAAGAAATGTACATCAAAACATACACATTTTCATTGTACATTCAAGAAATGTACAACAAAACATACACATTTTCATTGTACATTCAAGGAATGTACATCAAAACATACACATTTTCATTGTACATTCAAGAAATGTACATCAAAACACACATTTTCATTGTACACTCAAGAAATGTACATCAAAACATACACATTTTGAGTGTACATTCAAGAGATATACATCAAAACATGCACATTTTCATTGTATATACCAGAAATGTACATCAAAACATACACATTTTCATTGTATATACAAGAAATGTATATCAAAACATACACATTTTCATTGTACATTCAAGAGATGTACATCAAAACATACACATTTTCATTGTACACTCAAGAAATGTACATCAAAACATACACATTTTCAGTGTACATTCAAGAAATGTACATCAAAAACTACACATTTTCATTGTATATTCAAGAAATGTACATCAAAACATACACATTTTCATTGTATATACCAGAAATGTACATCAAAACATACACACTTTCATTGTACATTCAAGAAATGTACATCAAAACATACACATTTTCATTGTATATACCAGAAATGTACATCAAAACATACACATTTTCATTGTACATTCAAGAAATGTACATCAAAACATACACATTTTCATTGTATATACCAGAAATGTACATCAAAACATACACATTTTCAGTGTACATTCAAGAAATGTACACCAAAAACTACATATTTTCATTGTATATTCAAGAAATGTACATCAAAAGATACACATTTTGATTGTATATACCAGAAATGTACATCAAAACATACACATTTTCATTGTACATTCAAGAAATGTACATCAAAACATACACATTTTCATTGTATATACCAGAAAGGTACATCAAAACATACACATTTTCATTGTACATTCAAGAAAAGTACATCAAAACATCCACATTTTGATTGTATATACAAGAAATGTACATCAAAACATACACATTTTCATTGTACACTAAAGAAATGTACATCAAAACATACACATTTTCAGTGTACATTCAAGAAATGTACATCAAAACATACACATTTTCATTGTACATTCAAGAAATATAGATCAAAACATACACATTTTCATTGTACACTCAAGAAATGTACATCAAAACATACACATTTTTATTGTACACTCAAGAAATGTACATCAAAACATACACTTTTTCATTGTGCATTCAAGAAATGTATATCAAAACATACATATTTTCATTGTACATTCAAGAAATGTACATCAAAACATACACATTTTCATTGTACATTCAAGAAATGTACAACAAAACATACACATTTTCATTGTACATTCAAGGAATGTACATCAAAACATACACATTTTCATTGTACATTCAAGAAATGTACATCAAAACACACATTTTCATTGTACACTCAAGAAATGTACATCAAAACATACACATTTTCAGTGTACATTCAAGAAATGTACATCAAAAACTACACATTTTCATTGTATATTCAAGAAATGTACATCAAAAGATACACATTTTCATTGTATATACCAGAAATGTACATCAAAACATACACACTTTCATTGTACATTCAAGAAATGTACATCAAAACATACACATTTTCATTGTATATACCAGAAATGTACATCAAAACATACACATTTTCATTGTACATTGAAGAAATGTACATCAAAACATACACATTTTCATTGTATATACCAGAAATGTACATCAAAACATACACATTTTCATTGTACACTCAAGAAATGTACATCAAAACGTACACATTTTCAGTGTACATTCAAGAAATGTACATCAAAACATACACATTTTCAGTGTACATTCAAGAAATGTACATCAAAACATACACATTTTCATTGTACATTCAAGAAATGTAGATCTAAACATACACATTTTCATTGTATATTCAAGAAATGTACATCAAAACATACACATTTTCATTGTACACTCAAGAAATGTACCTCAAAACATACACATTTTTAATGTACACTCAAGAAATGTACATCAAAACATACACATTTTCATTGTACATTCAAGAAATGTACATCAAAACACACATTTTCATTGTACACTCAAGAAATGTACATCAAAACATACACATTTTGAGTGTACATTCAAGAGATATACATCAAAACATGCACATTTTCATTGTATATACCAGAAATGTACATCAAAACATACACATTTTCATTGTATATACAAGAAATGTATATCAAAACATACACATTTTCATTGTACATTAAAGAAATGTACAATAAAACATACACATTTTCATTGTACACTCAAGAAATGTACATCAAAACATACACATTTTCAGTGTACATTCAAGAAATGTACATCAAAAACTACACATTTTCATTGTATATTCAAGAAATGTACATCAAAGCATACACATTTTCATTGTATATACCAGAAATGTACATCAAAACATACACACTTTCATTGTACATTCAAGAAATGTACATCAAAACATACACATTTTCATTGTATATACCAGAAATGTACATCAAAACATACACATTTTCATTGTACATTCAAGAAATGTACATCAAAACATACACATTTTCATTGTATATACCAGAAATGTACATCAAAACATACACATTTTCATTGTACACTCAAGAAATGTACATCAAAACGTACACATTTTGACTGCACATTCTAGAAATATACATCAAAACATACACATTTTCATTGTATATACTGGAAATGCACATCGAAACATACACATTTTCATTGTACATTCAAGAACTGTACATCAAAACATACACATTTTCAGTGTACATTCAAGAAATGTACATCAAAACATACACATTTTCATTGTACATTCAAGAAATGTACATCAAAACATACACATTTTCATTGTACATTCAAGAAATGTAGATCTAAACATACACATTTTCATTGTATATTCAAGAAATGTACATCAAAACATAC
Source organism: Tenodera sinensis (assembly GCA_030765045.1). Lineage (NCBI taxonomy): Eukaryota > Metazoa > Arthropoda > Insecta > Mantodea > Mantidae > Tenodera > Tenodera sinensis. Next base: position 214,888,155 of record CM060964.1, on the reverse strand, counting down.
ACATTTTCATTGTACACTCAAGAAATGTACCTCAAAACATACACATTTTTAATGTACACACAAGAAATGTACATCAAAACATACACTCTTTCATTGTACATTCAAGAAATGTATATCAAAACACACACATTTTCATTGTACATTCAAGAAATGTACATCAAAACATACACATTTTCAGTGTACATTCAAGAAATGTATAACAAAAAATACACATTTTCAGTGTATATTCAAGAAATGTACATCAAAACAAACACATTTTCATTGTACACTAAAGAAATGTATATCAAAACATACACATTTTCATTGTACATTCAATAAATATACATCAAAACATACACATTTTCAGTGTACATTCAAGAAATGTACATCAAAACATCCACATTTTCATTGTATATACAAGAAATGTACATCAAAACATACACATTTGCATTGTACACTAAAGAAATGTACATCAAAACATACACATTTTCAGTGTACATTCAAGAAATGTACATCAAAACTAACACATTTTTATTGTACACTCAAGAAATGTACATCAAAACATACACTTTTTCATTGTGCATTCAAGAAATGTATATCAAAACATACATATTTTCATTGTACATTCAAGAAATGTACATCAAAACATATACATTTAAATTGTATATACAAGAAATGTATATCAAAACATACACATTTTCAGTGTACATTCAAGAAATTTACGTGAAAACATATACATTTTCATTGTACATTCAAGAAATGTATATCAAAACATACACATTTTCAGATTACATTCAAGAAATGTACATCAAAGCATACACATTTTCATTGTATATACAAGAAATGTACTACAAAACGTACACATCTTCATTGTACACTAAAGAAATGTACGTCAAAACATACACACTTTCAGTGTACATTCAGGAAATGTACATCAAAACATAAACATTTTCATTGTACTTTCAAGAAATGTACATCAAAACATACACATTTTCATTGTACATTCAAGAAATGTACATCAAAACATACACATTTTCATTGTACCTCAAGAAATCTACATCAAAACATACACATTTTCATTGTACACTCAAGAAATGTACATCAAAACATACACATTTTCATTGTACATTCAAGAAATGTATATCAAAACATACACACTTTCATTGTACATTCAAGAAGTGTACATCAAAACATACACATTTTCATTGTACATTCAAGAAATGTACAAAAAAACATACACATTTTCATTGTACATTCAAGGAATGTACATCAAAAGATACACATTTTCATTGTACATTCAAGAAATGTACATCAAAACACACACATTTTCACTGTACACTCAAGAAATGTACATCAAAACATACACATTTTGAGTGTACATTCAAGAGATATACATCAAAACATGCACATTTTCATTGTATATACCAGAAATGTACATCAAAATATACAGATTTTCATTGTATATACAAGAAATGTAAATCAAAACATACACATTTTCATTGTATATACAAGAAATGTATATCAAAACACACACATTTTCATTGTACACTCAAGAAATGTACATCAAAACATACACATTTTCATTGTACATTCAAGAAATGTACAACAAAACATACACATTTTCATTGTACATTCAAGGAATGTACATCAAAACATACACATTTTCATTGTACATTCAAGAAATTTACATCAAAACACACACATTTTCACTGTACACTCAAGAAATGTACATCAAAACATACACATTTTGAGTGTACATTCAAGAGATATACATCAAAACATGCACATTTTCATTGTATATACCAGAAATGTACATCAAAATATACACATTTTCATTGTATATACAAGAAATGTAAATCAAAACATACACATTTTCATTGTATATACAAGAAATGTATATAAAAACATACACATTTTCATTGTACATTCAAGAAATGTACATCAAAACATACACATTTTCATTGTACACTCAAGAAATGTACATCAAAACATACACATTTTCAGTGTACATTCAAGAAATGTACATCAAAAACTACACATTTTCATTGTATATTCAAGAAATGTACATCAAAACATACACATTTTGATTGTATATACCAGAAATGTACATCAAAACATACACATTTTCATTGTACATTCAAGAAATGTACATCAAAACATACACATTTTCATTGTATATACCAGAAATGTACATCAAAACATACACATTTTCATTGTACATTCAAGAAATGTACATCAAAACATCCACATTTTCATTGTATATACAAGAAATGTACATCAAAACATACACATATTCATTGTACACTAAAGAAATGTACATCAAAACATACACATTTTCAGTGTACATTCAAGAAATGTACATCAAAACATACACATTTTCATTGTACATTCAAGAAATATAGATCAAAACATACACATTTTCATTGTACATTCTAGAAATGTACATCAAAACATACACATTTTCATTGTACACTCAAGAAATGTACATCAAAACATACACATTTTTATTGTACACTCAAGAAATGTACATCAAAACATACACTTTTTCATTGTGCATTCAAGAAATGTATATCAAAACATACACATTTTCATTGTACATTCAAGAAATGTACAACAAAACATACACATTTTCATTGTACATTCAAGGAATGTACATCAAAACATACACATTTTCATTGTACGTTCAAGAAATGTACATCAAAACACACATTTTCATTGTACACTCAAGAAATGTACATCAAAACATACACATTTTGAGTGTACATTCAAGAGATATACATCAAAACATGCACATTTTCATTGTATATACCAGAAATGTACATCAAAACATACACATTTTCATTGTATATACAAGAAATGTATATCAAAACATACACATTTTCATTGTACATTCAAGAAATGTACATCAAAACATACACATTTTCATTGTACACTCAAGAAATGTACATCAAAACATACACATTTTCAGTGTACATTCAAGAAATGTACATCAAAAACTACACATTTTCATTGTATATTCAAGAAATGTACATCAAAACATACACATTTTCATTGTATATACCAGAAATGTACATCAAAACATACACACTTTCATTGTACATTCAAGAAATGTACATCAAAACATACACATTTTCATTGTATATACCAGAAATGTACATCAAAACATACACATTTTCATTGTACATTCAAGAAATGTACATCAAAACATACACATTTTCATTGTATATACCAGAAATGTACATCAAAACATACACATTTTCAGTGTACATTCAAGAAATGTACATCAAAAACTACACATTTTCATTGTATATTCAAGAAATGTACATCAAAACATACACATTTTGATTGTATATACCAGAAATGTACATCAAAACATACACATTTTCATTGTACATTCAAGAAATGTACATCAAAACATACACATTTTCATTGTATATACAAGAAATGTACATCAAAACATACACATTTTCATTGTACACTAAAGAAATGTACATCAAAACATACACATTTTCAGTGTACATTCAAGAAATGTACATCAAAACATACACATTTTCATTGTACATTCAAGAAATATAGATCAAAACATGCACATTTTCATTGTACACTCAAGAAATGTACATCAAAACATACACATTTTTATTGTACACTCAAGAAATGTACATCAAAACATACACTTTTTCATTGTGCATTCAAGAAATGTATATCAAAACATACACATTTTCATTGTACATTCAAGAAATGTACATCAAAACATACACATTTTCATTGTACATTCAAGAAATGTACAACAAAACATACACATTTTCATTGTACATTCAAGGAATGTACATCAAAACATACACATTTTCATTGTACATTCAAGAAATGTACATCAAAACACACATTTTCATTGTACACTCAAGAAATGTACATCAAAACATACACATTTTCAGTGTACATTCAAGAAATGTACATCAAAAACTACACATTTTCATTGTATATTCAAGAAATGTACATCAAAACATACACATTTTCATTGTATATACCAGAAATGTACATCAAAACATACACACTTTCATTGTACATTCAAGAAATGTACATCAAAACATACACATTTTCATTGTATATACCAGAAATGTACATCAAAACATACACATTTTCATTGTACATTCAAGAAATGTACATCAAAACATACACATTTTCATTGTATATACCAGAAATGTACATCAAAACATACACATTTTCATTGTACACTCAAGAAATGTACATCAAAACGTACACATTTTCAGTGTACATTCAAGAAATGTACATCAAAACATACACATTTTCAGTGTACATTCAAGAAATGTACATCAAAACATACACATTTTCATTGTACATTCAAGAAATGTAGATCTAAACATACACATTTTCATTGTATATTCAAGAAATGTACATCAAAACATACACATTTTCATTGTACACTCAAGAAATGTACCTCAAAACATACACATTTTTAATGTACACTCAAGAAATGTACATCAAAACATACACTCTTTCATTGTACATTCAAGAAATGTATATCAAAACACACATTTTCATTGTACATTCAAGAAATGTACATCAAAACATACACATTTTCAGTGTACATACAAGATATGTATAACAAAAAATACACATTTTCAGTGTACATTCAAGAAATGTACATCAAAACAAACACATTTTCATAGTACACTAAAGAAATGTATATCAAAACATACACATTTTCATTTTACATTCAATAAATATACATCAAAACATACACATTTTCAGTGTACATTCAAGAAATGTACATCAAAACATCCACATTTTCATTGTATATACAAGAAATGTACATCAAAACATACACATTTTCATTGTACACTAAAGAAATGTACATCAAAACATACACATTTTCAGTGTACATTCAACAAATGTACATCAAAACATACACATTTTCATTGTACATCCAAGAAATGTAGATCTAAACATACACATTTTCATTGTATATTCAAGAAATGTACATCAAAACATACACATTTTCATTGTACACTCAAGAAATGTACCTCAAAACATACACATTTTTAATGTACACTCAAGAAATGTACATCAAAACATACACTCTTTCATTGTACATTCAAGAAATGTATATCAAAACACACATTTTCATTGTACATTCAAGAAATCTACATCAAAACATACACATTTTCAGTGTACATTCAAGATATGTATAACAAAAAATACACATTTTCAGTGTACATTCAAGAAATGTACATCAAAACGAACACATTTTCATTGTACACTAAAGAAATGTATATCAAAACATACACATTTTCATTGTACATTCAATAAATATACTTCAAAACATACACATTTTCATTGTACATTCAAGAAATGTACATCAAAACATACACATTTTCATTGTACATTCAAGAAATATACTTCAAAACATACACATTTTCATTGTACATTCAAGAAATGTACATCAAAACATACACATTTTCATTGTACACTCAAGAAATGTACATCAAAACATACACATTTTCATTGTACACTCAAGAAATGTACATCAAAACATACACATTTTCATTGTACATTCAAGAAATGTACATCAAAACATACACATTTTCATTGTTTACTCAAGAAATGTACATCAAAACATACACATTTTCATTGTACATTCAAGAAATGTACATCAAAACATACACATTTTCATTGTACACTCAACAAATGTACTTCAAAACATAGACATTTTCAGTGTACATTCAAGAAATGCATATCAAAACATACACACTTTCATTGTACATTCAAGAAATGTACATCAAAACATACACATTTTCATTGTACATTCAAGAAATGTACAACAAAACATACACATTTTCATTGTACATTCAAGGAATGTACATCAAAACATACACATTTTCATTGTATATTCAAGAAATGTACATCAAAACACACACATTTTCACTGTACACTCAAGAAATGTACATCAAAACATACACATTTTGAGTGTACATTCAAGAGATATACATCAAAACATGCACATTTTCATTGTATATACCAGAAATGTACATCAAAATATACACATTTTCATTGTATATACAAGAAATGTAAATCAAAACATACACATTTTCATTGTATATACAAGAAATGTATATCAAAACATACACATTTTCATTGTACATTCAAGAAATGTACATCAAAACATACACATTTTCATTGTACACTCAAGAAATGTACATCAAAAAATACACACTTTCAGTGTACATTCAAGAAATGTACATAAAAAACTACACATTTTCATTGTATATTCAAGAAATGTACATCAAAACATACATATTTTGATTGTATATACCAGAAATGTACATCAAAACATACACATTTTCATTGTATATACCAGAAATGTACATCAAAACATACACATTTTCAGTGTACATTCAAGAAATGTACATCAAAAACTACACATTTTCATTCTATATTCAAGAAATGTACATCAAAACATACACATTTTGATTGTATATACCAGAAATGTACATCAAAACATACACATTTTCATTGTACATTCAAGAAATGTACATCAAAACATACACATTTTCATTTTATATACCAGAAATGTACATCAAAACATACACATTTTCATTGTACATTCAAGAAAAGTACATCAAAACATCCACATTTTGATTGTATATACAAGAAATGTACATCAAAACATACACATTTTCATTGTACACTAAAGAAATGTACATCAAAACATACACATTTTCAGTGTACATTCAAGAAATGTACATCAAAACATACACATTTTCATTGTACATTCAAGAAATATAGATCAAAACATACACATTTTCATTGTACACTCAAGAAATGTACATCAAAACATACACATTTTTATTGTACACTCAAGAAATGTACATCAAAACATACACTTTTTCATTGTGCATTCAAGAAATGTATATCAAAACATACACATTTTCATTGTACATTCAAGAAATGTACATCAAAACATACACATTTTCATTGTACATTCAAGAAATGTAATACAAAACATACACATTTTCATTGTACATTCAAGGAATGTACATCAAAACATACACATTTTCATTGTACATTCAAGAAATGTACATCAAAACACACATTTTCATTGTACACTCAAGAAATGTACATCAAAACATACACATTTTGAGTGTACATTCAAGAGATATACATCAAAACATGCACATTTTCATTGTATATACCAGAAATGTACATCAAAACATACACATTTTCATTGTATATACAAGAAATGTATATCAAAACATACACATTTTCATTGTACATTCAAGAAATGTACATCAAAACATACACATTTTCATTGTACACTCAAGAAATGTACATCAAAACATACACATTTTCAGTGTACATTCAAGAAATGTACATCAAAAACTACACATTTTCATTGTATATTCAAGAAATGTACATCAAAGCATACACATTTTCATTGTATATACCAGAAATGTACATCAAAACATACACATTTTCATTGTACATTCAAGAAATGTACATCAAAACATACACATTTTCATTGTATATACCAGAAATGTACATCAAAACATACACATTTTCATTGTACACTCAAGAAATGTACATCAAAACGTACACATTTTGACTGCACATTCTAGAAATATACATCAAAACATACACATTTTCATTGTATATAACAGAAATGCACATCGAAACATACACATTTTCATTGTACATTCAAGAACTGTACATCAAAACATACACATTTTCAGTGTACACTAAAGAAATGTATATCAAAACATACGCATTTTCATTGTACATTCAATAAATATACATCAAAACATACACATTTTCATTGTATATACCAGAAATGTACATCAAAACATACACCATTTCATTGTACATTCAAGAAATGTACATCAAAACATACACATTTTCATTGTATATACCAGAAATGTACATCAAAACATACACATTTTCATTGTACACTCAAGAAATGTACATCAAAACGTACACATTTTGACTGCACATTCTAGAAATATACATCAAAACATACACATTTTCATTGTATATACCAGAAATGCACTTCGAAACATACACATTTTCATTGTACATTCAAGAACTGTACATCAAAACATACACATTTTCAGTGTACATTCAAGAAATGTATATCAAAACAAACACATTTTCATTGTACACTAAAGAAATGTATATCAAAACATACGCATTTTCATTGTACATTCAATAAATATACATCAAAACATACACATTTTCATTGTATATACCAGAAATGTACATCAAAACATACACATTTTCATTGTACATTCAAGAAATGTACATCAAAACATACACATTTTCATTGTATATACCAGAAATGTACATCAAAACATACACATTTTCATTGTACACTCAAGAAATGTACATCAAAACGTACACATTTTGACTGCACATTCTAGAAATATACATCAAAACATACACATTTTCATTGTATATACCAGAAATGCACATCGAAACATACACATTTTCATTGTACATTCAAGAACTGTACATCAAAACATACATATTTTCAGTGTACATTCAAGAAATGTACATCAAAACATACACATTTTCAGTGTACATTCAAGAAATGTACATCAAAACATACACATTTTCATTGTACATTCAAGAAATGTAGATTTAAACATACACATTTTCATTGTATATTCAAGAAATGTACATCAAAACATACACATTTTCATTGTACACTCAAGAAATGTACCTCAAAACATACACATTTTTAATGTACACACAAGAAATGTACATCAAAACATACACTCTTTCATTGTACATTCAAGAAATGTATATCAAAACATACACATTTTCATTGTACATTCAAGAAATGTACATCAAAACATACACATTTTCAGTGTACATTCAAGAAATGTATAACAAAAAATACACATTTTCAGTGTACATTCAAGAAATGTACATCAAAACAAACACATTTTCATTGTACACTAAAGAAATGTATATCAAAACATACACATTTTCATTGTACATTCAATAAATATACATCAAAACATACACATTTTCAGTGTACATTCAAGAAATGTACATCAAAACATCCACATTTTCATTGTATATACAAGAAATGTACATCAAAACATACACATTTGCATTGTACACTAAAGAAATGTACATCAAAACATACACATTTTCAGTGTACAGTCAAGAAATGTACATCAAAACTAACACATTTTTATTGTACACTCAAGAAATGTACATCAAAACATACACTTTTTCATTGTGCATTCAAGAAATGTATATCAAAACATATACATTTAAATTGTATATACAAGAAATGTATATCAAAACATACACATTTTCAGTGTACATTCAAGAAATGTACGTGAAAACATATACATTTTCATTGTACATTCAAGAAATGTATATCAAAACATACACATTTTCAGATTACATTCAAGAAATGTACATCAAAGCATACACATTTTCATTGTATATACAAGAAATGTACTACAAAACGTACACATCTTCATTGTACACTAAAAAAATGTACGTCAAAACATACACACTTTCAGTGTACATTCAGGAAATGTACATCAAAACATAAACATTTTCATTGTACTTTCAAGAAATGTACATCAAAACATACACATTTTCATTGTACATTCAAGAAATGTACATCAAAACACACACATTTTCACTGTACACTCAAGAAATGTACATCAAAACATACACATTTTGAGTGTACATTCAAGAGATATACATCAAAACCTGCACATTTTCATTGTATATACCAGAAATGTACATCAAAATATACAGATTTTCATTGTATATACAAGAAATGTAAATCAAAACATACACATTTTCATTGTACATTCAAGAAATGTACATCAAAACATACACATTTTCATTGTACACTAAAGAAATGTACATCAAAACATACACATTTTCAGTGTACATTCAAGAAATGTACATCAAAACATACACATTTTTATTGTACATTCAAGAAATATAGATCAAAACATACACATTTTCATTGTACATTCAAGAAATGTACATCAAAACATACACATTTTCATTGTACACTCAAGAAATGTACATCAAAACATACACATTTTTATTGTACACTCAAGAAATGTATATCAAAACATACACTTTTTCATTGTGCATTCAAGAAATGTATATCAAAACATACACATTTTCATTGTACATTCAAGAAATGTACATCAAAACATACACATTTTCATTGTACATTCAAGAAATGTACAACAAAACATACACATTTTCATTGTACATTCAAGGAATGTACATCAAAACATACACATTTTCATTGTACATTCAAGAAATGTACATCAAAACACACATTTTCATTGTACACTCAAGAAATGTACATCAAAACATACACATTTTGAGTGTACATTCAAGAGATATACATCAAAACATGCACATTTTCATTGTATATACCAGAAATGTACATCAAAACATACACATTTTCATTGTATATACAAGAAATGTATATCAAAACATACACATTTTCATTGTACATTCAAGAGATGTACATCAAAACATACACATTTTCATTGTACACTCAAGAAATGTACATCAAAACATACACATTTTCAGTGTACATTCAAGAAATGTACATCAAAAACTACACATTTTCATTGTATATTCAAGAAATGTACATCAAAACATACACATTTTCATTGTATATACCAGAAATGTACATCAAAACATACACACTTTCATTGTACATTCAAGAAATGTACATCAAAACATACACATTTTCATTGTATATACCAGAAATGTACATCAAAACATACACATTTTCATTGTACATTCAAGAAATGTACATCAAAACATACACATTTTCATTGTATATACCAGAAATGTACATCAAAACATACACATTTTCAGTGTACATTCAAGAAATGTACACCAAAAACTACATATTTTCATTGTATATTCAAGAAATGTACATCAAAAGATACACATTTTGATTGTATATACCAGAAATGTACATCAAAACATACACATTTTCATTGTACATTCAAGAAATGTACATCAAAACATACACATTTTCATTGTATATACCAGAAAGGTACATCAAAACATACACATTTTCATTGTACATTCAAGAAAAGTACATCAAAACATCCACATTTTGATTGTATATACAAGAAATGTACATCAAAACATACACATTTTCATTGTACACTAAAGAAATGTACATCAAAACATACACATTTTCAGTGTACATTCAAGAAATGTACATCAAAACATACACATTTTCATTGTACATTCAAGAAATATAGATCAAAACATACACATTTTCATTGTACACTCAAGAAATGTACATCAAAACATACACATTTTTATTGTACACTCAAGAAATGTACATCAAAACATACACTTTTTCATTGTGCATTCAAGAAATGTATATCAAAACATACATATTTTCATTGTACATTCAAGAAATGTACATCAAAACATACACATTTTCATTGTACATTCAAGAAATGTACAACAAAACATACACATTTTCATTGTACATTCAAGGAATGTACATCAAAACATACACATTTTCATTGTACATTCAAGAAATGTACATCAAAACACACATTTTCATTGTACACTCAAGAAATGTACATCAAAACATACACATTTTCAGTGTACATTCAAGAAATGTACATCAAAAACTACACATTTTCATTGTATATTCAAGAAATGTACATCAAAAGATACACATTTTCATTGTATATACCAGAAATGTACATCAAAACATACACACTTTCATTGTACATTCAAGAAATGTACATCAAAACATACACATTTTCATTGTATATACCAGAAATGTACATCAAAACATACACATTTTCATTGTACATTGAAGAAATGTACATCAAAACATACACATTTTCATTGTATATACCAGAAATGTACATCAAAACATACACATTTTCATTGTACACTCAAGAAATGTACATCAAAACGTACACATTTTCAGTGTACATTCAAGAAATGTACATCAAAACATACACATTTTCAGTGTACATTCAAGAAATGTACATCAAAACATACACATTTTCATTGTACATTCAAGAAATGTAGATCTAAACATACACATTTTCATTGTATATTCAAGAAATGTACATCAAAACATACACATTTTCATTGTACACTCAAGAAATGTACCTCAAAACATACACATTTTTAATGTACACTCAAGAAATGTACATCAAAACATACACTCTTTCATTGTACATTCAAGAAATGTATATCAAAACACACATTTTCATTGTACATTCAAGAAATCTACATCAAAACATACACATTTTCAGTGTACATTCAAGATATGTATAACAAAAAATACACATTTTCAGTGTACATTCAAGAAATGTACATCAAAACGAACACATTTTCATTGTACACTAAAGAAATGTATATCAAAACATACACATTTTCATTGTACATTCAATAAATATACTTCAAAACATACACATTTTCATTGTACATTCAAGAAATGTACATCAAAACATACACATTTTCATTGTACATTCAAGAAATATACTTCAAAACATACACATTTTCATTGTACATTCAAGAAATGTACATCAAAACATACACATTTTCATTGTACACTCAAGAAATGTACATCAAAACATACACATTTTCATTGTACACTCAAGAAATGTACATCAAAACATACACATTTTCATTGTACATTCAAGAAATGTACATCAAAACATACACATTTTCATTGTTTACTCAAGAAATGTACATCAAAACATACACATTTTCATTGTACATTCAAGAAATGTACATCAAAACATACACATTTTCATTGTACACTCAAGAAATGTACTTCAAAACATAGACATTTTCAGTGTACATTCAAGAAATGTATATCAAAACATACACACTTTCATTGTACATTCAAGAAATGTACATCAAAACATACACATTTTCATTGTACATTCAAGAAATGTACATCAAAACATACACATTTTCATTGTATATACCAGAAATGCACTTCGAAACATACACATTTTCATTGTACATTCAAGAACTGTACATCAAAACATACACATTTTCAGTGTACATTCAAGAAATGTACATCAAAACAAACACATTTTCATTGTACACTAAAGAAATGTATATCAAAACATACGCATTTTCATTGTACATTCAATAAATATACATCAAAACATACACATTTTCATTGTATATACCAGAAATGTACATCAAAACATACACATTTTCATTGTACATTCAAGAAATGTACATCAAAACATACACATTTTCATTGTATATACCAGAAATGTACATCAAAACATACACATTTTCATTGTACACTCAAGAAATGTACATCAAAACGTACACATTTTGACTGCACATTCCAGAAATATACATCAAAACATACACATTTTCATTGTATATACCAGAAATGCACATCGAAACATACACATTTTCATTGTACATTCAAGAACTGTACATCAAAACATACACATTTTCAGTGTACATTCAAGAAATGTACATCAAAACATACACATTTTCAGTGTACATTCAAGAAATGTACATCAAAACATACACATTTTCATTGTACATTCAAGAAATGTAGATCTAAACATACACATTTTCATTGTATATTCAAGAAATGTACATCAAAACATACACATTTTCATTGTACACTCAAGAAATGTACCTCAAAACATACACATTTTTAATGTACACACAAGAAATGTACATCAAAACATACACTCTTTCATTGTACATTCAAGAAATGTATATCAAAACATACACATTTTCATTGTACATTCAAGAAATGTACATCAAAACATACACATTTTCAGTGTACATTCAAGAAATGTATAACAAAAAATACACATTTTCAGTGTACATTCAAGAAATGTACATCAAAACAAACACATTTTCATTGTACACTAAAGAAATGTATATCAAAACATACACATTTTCATTGTACATTCAATAAATATACATCAAAACATACACATTTTCAGTGTACATTCAAGAAATGTACATCAAAACATCCACATTTTCATTGTATATACAAGAAATGTACATCAAAACATACACATTTGCATTGTACACTAAAGAAATGTACATCAAAACATACACATTTTCAGTGTACATTCAAGAAATGTACATCAAAACTAACACATTTTTATTGTACACTCAAGAAATGTACATCAAAACATACACTTTTTCATTGTGCATTCAAGAAATGTATATCAAAACATACATATTTTCATTGTACATTCAAGAAATGTACATCAAAACATATACATTTAAATTGTATATACAAGAAATGTATATCAAAACATACACATTTTCAGTGTACATTCAAGAAATGTACGTGAAAACATATACATTTTCATTGTACATTCAAGAAATGTATATCAAAACATACACATTTTCAGATTACATTCAAGAAATGTACATCAAAGCATACACATTTTCATTGTATATACAAGAAATCTACTACAAAACGTACACATCTTCATTGTACACTAAAAAAATGTACGTCAAAACATACACACTTTCAGTGTACATTCAGGAAATGTACATCAAAACATAAACATTTTCATTGTACTTTCAAGAGATGTACATCAAAACATACACATTTTCATTGTACATTCAAGAAATGTACATCAAAACACACACATTTTCACTGTACACTCAAGAAATGTACATCAAAACATACACATTTTGAGTGTACATTCAAGAGATATACATCAAAACATGCACATTTTCATTGTATATACCAGAAATGTACATCAAAATATACAGATTTTCATTGTATATACAAGAAATGTAAATCAAAACATACACATTTTCATTGTACATTCAAGAAATGTACATCAAAACATACACATTTTCATTGTACAGTCAAGAAATGTACATCAAAACATACACATTTTCAGTGTACATTCAAGAAATGTACATCAAAAACTACACATTTTCATTGTATAATCAAGAAATGTACATCAAAACATACACATTTTGATTGTATATACCAGTAATGTACATCAAAACATACACATTTTCATTGTACATTCAAGAAATGTACATCAAAACATACACATTTTCATTGTATATACCAGAAATGTACATCAAAACATACACATTTTCATTGTACATTCAAGAAATGTACATCAAAACATCCACATTTTCATTGTATATACAAGAAATGTACATCAAAACATACACATTTTCATTGTACACTAAAGAAATGTACATCAAAACATACACATTTTCAGTGTACATTCAAGAAATGTACATCAAAACATACACATTTTCATTGTACATTCAAGAAATATAGATCAAAACATACACATTTTCATTGTACATTCAAGAAATGTACATCAAAACATACACATTTTCATTGTACACTCAAGAAATGTACATCAAAACATACACATTTTTATTGTACACTCAAGAAATGTATATCAAAACATACACTTTTTCATTGTGCATTCAAGAAATGTATATCAAAACATACACATTTTCATTGTACATTCAAGAAATGTACATCAAAACATACACATTTTCATTGTAGATTCAAGAAATGTACAACAAAACATACACATTTTCATTGTACATTCAAGGAATGTACAACAAAACATACACATTTTCATTGTACATTCAAGAAATGTACATCAAAACACACATTTTCATTGTACACTCAAGAAATGTACATCAAAACATACACATTTTGAGTGTACATTCAAGAGATATACATCAAAACATGCACATTTTCATTGTATATACCAGAAATGTACATCAAAACATACACATTTTCATTGTATATACAAGAAATGTATATCAAAACATACACATTTTCATTGTACATTCAAGAAATGTACATCAAAACATACACATTTTCATTGTACACTCAAGAAATGTACATCAAAACATACACATTTTCAGTGTACATTCAAGAAATGTACATCAAAAACTACACATTTTCATTGTATATTCAAGAAATGTACATCAAAACATACACATTTTCATTGTATATACCAGAAATGTACATCAAAACATACACACTTTCATTGTACATTCAAGAAATGTACATCAAAACATACACATTTTCATTGTATATACCAGAAATGTACATCAAAACATACACATTTTCATTGTACATTCAAGAAATGTACATCAAAACATACACATTTTCATTGTATATACCAGAAATGTACATCAAAACATACACATTTTCAGTGTACATTCAAGAAATGTACACCAAAAACTACATATTTTCATTGTATATTCAAGAAATGTACATCAAAACATACACATTTTGATTGTATATACCAGAAATGTACATCAAAACATACACATTTTCATTGTACATTCAAGAAATGTACATCAAAACATACACATTTTCATTGTATATACCATAAAGGTACATCAAAACATACACATTTTCATTGTACATTCAAGAAAAGTACATCAAAACATCCACATTTTGATTGTATATACAAGAAATGTACATCAAAACATACACATTTTCATTGTACACTAAAGAAATGTACATCAAAACATACACATTTTCAGTGTACATTCAAGAAATGTACTTCAAAACATAGACATTTTCAGTGTACATTCAAGAAATGTATATCAAAACATACACACTTTCATTGTACATTCAAGAAATGTACATCAAAACATACACATTTTCATTGTACATTCAAGAAATGTACAACAAAACATACACATTTTCATTGTACATTCAAGGAATGTACATCAAAACATACACATTTTCATTGTACATTCAAGAAATGTACATCAAAACACACACATTTTCACTGTACACTCAAGAAATGTACATCAAAACATACACATTTTGAGTGTACATTCAAGAGATATACATCAAAACATGCACATTTTCATTGTATATACCAGAAATGTACATCAAAATATACACATTTTCATTGTATATACAAGAAATGTAAATCAAAACATACACATTTTCATTGTATATACAAGAAATGTATATCAAAACATACACATTTTCATTGTACATTCAAGAAATGTACATCAAAACATACACATTTTCATTGTACACTCAAGAAATGTACATCAAAACATACACATTTTCATTGTACATTCAAGAAATATAGATCAAAACATACACATTTTCATTGTACACTCAAGAAATGTACATCAAAACATACACATTTTTATTGTACACTCAAGAAATGTACATCAAAACATACACTTTTTCATTGTGCATTCAAGAAATGTATATCAAAACATACACATTTTCATTGTACATTCAGGAAATGTACATCAAAACATACACATTTTCATTGTACATTCAAGAAATGTACAACAAAACATACACATTTTCATTGTACATTCAAGGAATGTACATCAAAACATACACATTTTCATTGTACATTCAAGAAATGTACATCAAAACACACATTTTCATTGTACACTCAAGAAATGTACATCAAAACATACACATTTTCAGTGTACATTCAAGAAATGTACATCAAAAACTACACATTTTCATTGTATATTCAAGAAATGTACATCAAAAGATACACATTTTCATTGTATATACCAGAAATGTACATCAAAACATACACACTTTCATTGTACATTCAAGAAATGTACATCAAAACATACACATTTTCATTGTACATTCAAGAAATATTCATAAAAACATACACATTTTCAGTGTACATTCAAGTAATGGACATCAAAACATACACATTTTCATTGTATATTCAAGAAATGTACATCAAAACATACACATTTTCATTGTACATTCTAGAAATATACATCAAAACATACACATTTTCATTGTACATTCAAGAAATGTACATCAAAACATACACATTTTGAGTGTACATTCAAGAAATATACATCAAAAGATACACATTTTCATTGTATATACCAGAAATGTACATCAAAACATACACATTTTCATTGTATATACCAGAACCATACATCAAAACATATACATTTTCATTGTACATTCAAGAAATGTACATCAAAACATACACATTTTGAGTGTACATTCAAGAGATATACATCAAAACATGCACATTTTCATTGTATATACCAGAAATGTACATCAAAACATACACATTTTCGTTGTATATACCAGAAATGTACATCAAAACACACATTTTCATTGTATATACCAGAAATGTACATCAAAACATACACATTTTCCTTGTACAATCAAGAAATGTACAACAAAAAACATAAACATTTTCATTGTACATTCAAGAAATGTACATCAAAACATACCCATTTTCATTGTATATACCAGAAATGTACATCAAAACATACACATTTTCATTGTACATTCAAGAACTGTACATCAAGACATACTCATTTTCAGTGTACATTCAAGAAATGTACATCAAAACATACACATTTTCAGTGTACATTCAAGAAATGTACATCAAAACATACACATTTTCAGTCTACATTCAAGAAATGTACATCAAAACATACACATTTTCATTGTATATACCAGAAATGTACATCAAAACATACACATTTTCACTGTATATACAAGAAATGTACATCAAAACATACACATTTTCATTGTATATACAAGAAATGTATATCAAAACATACACATTTACAGTGTACATTCTAGAAATGTACATCAAAACATACACATTTTCATTGTATATACAAGAAATGTACATCAAACCATACACATTTTCAGTGTACATTCAAGAAATGTACATCAAAACATATACATTTAAATTGTATATACAAGAAATGTATATCAAAACATACACATTTTCAGTGTACATTCAAGAAATGTACATGAAAACATATACATTTTCATTGTGCATTCAAGAAATGTATATCAAAGCATACACATTTTCAGATTACATCCAAGAAATGTACATCAAAGCATACACATTTTCATTGTATATACAAGAAATGTACTACAAAACGTACACATCTTCATTGTACACTAAAGAAATGTACGTCAAAACATACACACTTTCAGTGTACATTCAGGAAATGTACATCAAAACATAAACATTTTCATTGTACATTCAAGAAATGTACATCAAAACATACACATTTTCATTGTACATTCAAGAAATGTACATCAAAACATACACATTTTCATTGCACCTCAAGAAATCTACATCAAAACATACACATTTTCATTGTACACTCAAGAAATGTACATCAAAACGTACACATTTTCATTGTAAATTCAAGAAATGTACATCAAAACATACACATTTTCATTGCACCTCAAGAAATCTACATCAAAACATACACATTTTCATTGTACACTCAAGAAATGTACATCAAAACATACACATTTTCATTGTACACTCAAGAAATGTACATCAAAACATACACATTTTCATTGTACATTCGAGAAATGTACATCAAAACATACACATTTTCATTGTACATTAAAGAAATGTACATCAAAACATACACATTTTCATTGTACACTCAAGAAATGTACATCAAAACATTCACATTTTTATTGTACACTCAAGAAATGTACATCAAAACATACACTTTTTCATTGTGCATTCAAGAAATGTATATCAAAACATACACATTTTCATTGTACATTCAAGAAATGTACATCAAAACATACACATTTTCATTGTACATTCAAGAAATGTACAACAAAACATACACATTTTCATTGTACATTCAAGGAATGTACATCAAAACATACACATTTTCATTGTACATTCAAGAAATGTACATCAAAACACACATTTTCATTGTACACTCAAGAAATGTACTTCAAAACATACACATTTTCATTGTACATTCAAGAGATATACATCAAAACATGCACATTTTCATTGTATATACCAGAAATGTACATCAAAACATACACATTTTCATTGTATATACAAGAAATGTATATCAAAACATACACATTTTCATTGTACATTCAAGAAATGTACATCAAAACATACACATTTTCATTGTACACTCAAGAAATGTACATCAAAACATACACATTTTCAGTGTACATTCAAGAAATGTACATCAAAAACTACACATTTTCATTGTATATTCAAGAAATGTACATCAAAACATACACATTTTCATTGTATATACCAGAAATGTACATCAAAACATACACACTTTCATTGTACATTCAAGAAATGTACATCAAAACATACACATTTTCATTGTATATACCAGAAATGTACATCAAAACATACACATTTTCATTGTACATGCAAGAAATGTACATCAAAACATACACATTTTCATTGTATATACCAGAAATGTACATCAAAACATACACATTTTCATTGTACACTCAAGAAATGTACATCAAAACGTACACATTTTCAGTGTACATTCAAGAAATGTACATCAAAACATACACATTTTTCAGTGTACATTCAAGAAATGTACATCAAAACATACACATTTTCATTGTACATTCAAGAAATGTAGATCTAAACATACACATTTTCATTGTATATTCAAGAAATGTACATCAAAACATACACATTTTCATTGTACACTCAAGAAATGTACCTCAAAACATACACATTTTTAATGTACACTCAAGAAATGTACATCAAAACATACACTCTTTCATTGTACATTCAAGAAATGTATATCAAAACACACATTTTCATTGTACATTCAAGAAATGTACATCAAAACATACACATTTTCAGTGTACATTCAAGATATGTATAACAAAAAAATATACATTTTTCAGTGTACATTCAAGAAATGTACATCAAAACAACACATTTTCATTGTACACTAAGAAATGTATATCAAAACATACACATTTTCATTGTACATTCAATAAATATACATCAAAACATACACATTTTCAGTGTACTTTCAAGAAATGTACATCAAAAAATCCACATTTTCATTGTATATACAAGAAATGTACATCAAAACATACACATTTTCATTGTACACTAAAGAAATGTACATCAAAACATACACATTTTCAGTGTACATTCAAGAAATGTACATCAAAACATACACATTTTCATTGTACATTCAAGAAATGTAGATCTAAACATACACATTTTCATTGTATATTCAAGAACTGTACATCAAAACATACACATTTTCATTGTACACTCAAGAAATGTACCTCAAAACATACACATTTTTAATGTACACTCAAGAAATGTACATCAAAACATACACTCTTTCATTGTACATTCAAGAAATGTATATCAAAACACACATTTTCATTGTACATTCAAGAAATCTACATCAAAACATACACATTTTCATTGTATATACCAGAAATGTACATCAAAACATACACATTTTCATTGTACATTCAAGAACTGTACATCAAAACATACTCATTTTCAGTGTACATTCAAGAAATGTACATCAAAACATACACATTTTCAGTGTACATTCAAGAAATGTACATCAAAACATACACATTTTCAGTGTACATTCAAGAAATGTACATCAAAACATACACATTTTCATTGTATATACCAGAAATGTACATCAAAACATACACATTTTCACTGTATATACAAGAAATGTACATCAAAACATACACATTTTCATAGTATATACAAGAAATGTATATCAAAACATACACATTTACAGTGTACATTCTAGAAATGTACATCAAAACATACACATTTTCATTGTATATACAAGAAATGTACATCAAACCATACACATTTTCAGTGTACATTCAAGAAATGTACATCAAAACATATACATTTAAATTGTATATACAAGAAATGTATATCAAAACATACACATTTTCAGTGTACATTCAAGAAATGTACATGAAAACATATACATTTTCATTGTGCATTCAAGAAATGTATATCAAAGCATACACATTTTCAGATTACATTCAAGAAATGTACATCAAAGCATACACATTTTCATTGTATATACAAGAAATGTACTACAAAACGTACACATCTTCATTGTACACTAAAGAAATGTACGTCAAAACATACACACTTTCAGTGTACATTCAGGAAATGTACATCAAAACATAAACATTTTCATTGTACATTCAAGAAATGTACATCAAAACATACACATTTTCATTGTACATTCAAGAAATGTACATCAAAACATACACATTTTCATTGCACCTCAAGAAATCTACATCAAAACATACACATTTTCATTGTACACTCAAGAAATGTACATCAAAACGTACACATTTTCATTGTAAATTCAAGAAATGTACATCAAAACATACACATTTTCATTGCACCTCAAGAAATCTACATCAAAACATACACATTTTCATTGTACACTCAAGAAATGTACATCAAAACATACACATTTTCATTGTACACTCAAGAAATGTACATCAAAACATACACATTTTCATTGTACATTCGAGAAATGTACATCAAAACATACACATTTTCATTGTACATTAAAGAAATGTACATCAAAACATACACATTTTCATTGTACACTCAAGAAATGTACATCAAAACATTCACATTTTTATTGTACACTCAAGAAATGTACATCAAAACATACACTTTTTCATTGTGCATTCAAGAAATGTATATCAAAACATACACATTTTCATTGTACATTCAAGAAATGTACATCAAAACATACACATTTTCATTGTACATTCAAGAAATGTACAACAAAACATACACATTTTCATTGTACATTCAAGGAATGTACATCAAAACATACACATTTTCATTGTACATTCAAGAAATGTACATCAAAACACACATTTTCATTGTACACTCAAGAAATGTACATCAAAACATACACATTTTCATTGTACATTCAAGAGATATACATCAAAACATGCACATTTTCATTGTATATACCAGAAATGTACATCAAAACATACACATTTTCATTGTATATACAAGAAATGTATATCAAAACATACACATTTTCATTGTACATTCAAGAAATGTACATCAAAACATACACATTTTCATTGTACACTCAAGAAATGTACATCAAAACATGCACATTTTCAGTGTACATTCAAGAAATGTACATCAAAAACTACACATTTTCATTGTATATTCAAGAAATGTACATCAAAACATACACATTTTCATTGTATATACCAGAAATGTACATCAAAACATACACACTTTCATTGTACATTCAAGAAATGTACATCAAAACATACACATTTTCATTGTATATACCAGAAATGTACATCAAAACATACACATTTTCATTGTACATGCAAGAAATGTACATCAAAACATACACATTTTCATTGTATATACCAGAAATGTACATCAAAACATACACATTTTCATTGTACACTCAAGAAATGTACATCAAAACGTACACATTTTCAGTGTACATTCAAGAAATGTACATCAAAACATACACATTTTCAGTGTACATTCAAGAAATGTACATCAAAACATACACATTTTCATTGTACATTCGAGAAATAAAGATCTAAAGATACACATTTTCATTGTATATTCAAGAAATGTACATCAAAACATACACATTTTCATTGTACACTCAAGAAATGTACCTCAAAACATACACATTTTTAATGTACACTCAAGAAATGTACATCAAAACATACACTCTTTCATTGTACATTCAAGAAATGTATATCAAAACACACATTTTCATTGTACATTCAATAAATGTACATCAAAACATACACATTTTCAGTGTACATTCAAGATATGTATAACAAAAAATACACATTTTCAGTGTACATTCAAGAAATGTATATCAAAACAAACACATTTTCATTGTACACTAAAGAAATGTATATCAAAACATACACATTTTCATTGTACATTCAATAAATATACATCAAAACATACACATTTTCAGTGTACATTCAAGAAATGTACATCAAAAAATCCACATTTTCATTGTATATACAAGAAATGTACATCAAAACATACACATTTTCATTGTACACTAAAGAAATGTACATCAAAACATACACATTTTCAGTGTACATTCAAGAAATGTACATCAAAACATACACATTTTCATTGTACATTCAAGAAATGTAGATCTAAACATACACATTTTCATTGTATATTCAAGAACTGTACATCAAAACATACACATTTTCATTGTACACTCAAGAAATGTACCTCAAAACATACACATTTTTAATGTACACTCAAGAAATGTACATCAAAACATACACTCTTTCATTGTACATTCAAGAAATGTATATCAAAACACACATTTTCATTGTACATTCAAGGAAATCTACATCAAAACATACACATTTTCAGTGTACATTCAAGATATGTATAACAAAAAATACACATTTTCAGTGTACATTCAAGAAATGTACATCAAAACGAACACATTTTCATTGTACACTAAAGAAATGTATATCAAAACATACACATTTTCATTGTACATTCAATAAATATACTTCAAAACATACACATTTTCATTGTACATTCAAGAAATGTACATCAAAACATACACATTTCATTGTACATTCAAGAAATGTACATCAAAACATACACATTTTCATTGTACACTCAAGAAATGTACATCAAAACATACACATTTTCATTGTACACTCAAGAAATGTACATCAAAACATACACATTTTCATTGTACACTCAAGAAATGTACATCAAAACATACACATTTTCATTGTTTACTCAAGAAATGTACATCAAAACATACACATTTTCATTGTACATTCAAGAAATGTACATCAAAACATACACATTTTCATTGTACACTCAAGAAATGTACTTCAAAACATAGACATTTTCAGTGTACATTCAAGAAATGTATATCAAAACATACACACTTTCATTGTACATTCAAGAAATGTACATCAAAACATACACATTTTCATTGTACATTCAAGAAATGTACAACAAAACATACACATTTTCATTGTACATTCAAGGAATGTACATCAAAACATACACATTTTCATTGTACATTCAAGAAATGTACATCAAACACACACATTTTCACTGTAACACTCAAGAAATGTACATCAAAACATACACATTTTTTGAGTGTACATTCAAGAGATTATACATCAAAAGATGCACATTTTCATTGTATATACCAGAAATGTACATCAAAATATACACATTTTCTTTGTATATACAAGAAATGTAAATCAAAACATACACATTTTCATTGTATATACAAGAAATGTATATCAAAACATACACATTTTCATTGTACATTCAAGAAATGTACATCAAAACATACACATTTTCATTGTACACTCAAGAAATGTACATCAAAACATACACACTTTCAGTGTACATTCAAGAAATGTACATCAAAAACTACACATTTTCATTGTATATTCAAGAAATGTACATCAAAACATACACATTTTGATTGTATATACCAGAAATGTACATCAAAACATACACATTTTCATTGTATATACCAGAAATGTACATCAAAACATACACATTTTCAGTGTACATTCAAGAAATGTACATAAAAAACTACACATTTTCATTGTATATTCAAGAAATGTACATCAAAACATACACATTTTGATTGTATATACCAGAAATGTACATCAAAACATACACATTTTCATTGTACATTCAAGAAATGTACATCAAAACATACACATTTTCATTGTATATACCAGAAATGTACATCAAAACATACACATTTTCATTGTACATTCAAGAAAAGTACATCAAAACATCCACATTTTGATTGTATATACAAGAAATGTACATCAAAACATACACATTTTCATTGTACACTAAAGAAATGTACATCAAAACATACACATTTTCAGTGTACATTCAAGAAATGTACATCAAAACATACACATTTTCATTGTACATTCAAGAAATATAGATCAAAACATACACATTTTCATTGTACACTCAAGAAATGTACATCAAAACATACACATTTTTATTGTACACTCAAGAAATGTACATCAAAACATACACTTTTTCATTGTGCATTCAAGAAATGTATATCAAAACATACACATTTTCATTGTACATTCAAGAAATGTACATCAAAACATACACATTTTCATTGTACATTCAAGAAATGTACAACAAAACATACACATTTTCATTGTACATTCAAGGAATGTACATCAAAACATACACATTTTCATTGTACATTCAAGAAATGTACATCAAAACACACATTTTCATTGTACACTCAAGAAATGTACATCAAAACATACACATTTTGAGTGTACATTCAAGAGATATACATCAAAACATGCACATTTTCATTGTATATACCAGAAATGTACATCAAAACATACACATTTTCATTGTATATACAAGAAATGTATATCAAAACATACACATTTTCATTGTACATTCAAGAAATGTACATCAAAACATACACATTTTCATTGTACACTCAAGAAATGTACATCAAAACATACACATTTTCAGTGTACATTCAAGAAATGTACATCAAAAACTACACATTTTCATTGTATATTCAAGAAATGTACATCAAAGCATACACATTTTCATTGTATATACCAGAAATGTACATCAAAACATACACACTTTCATTGTACATTCAAGAAATGTACATCAAAACATACACATTTTCATTGTATATACCAGAAATGTACATCAAAACATACACATTTTCATTGTACATTCAAGAAATGTACATCAAAACATACACATTTTCATTGTATATACCAGAAATGTACATCAAAACATACACATTTTCATTGTACACTCAAGAAATGTACATCAAAACGTACACATTTTGACTGCACATTCTAGAAATATACATCAAAACATACACATTTTCATTGTATATACCAGAAATGCACATCGAAACATACACATTTTCATTGTACATTCAAGAACTGTACATCAAAACATACACATTTTCAGTGTACATTCAAGAAATGTACATCAAAACATACACATTTTCAGTGTACATTCAAGAAATGTACATCAAAACATACACATTTTCATTGTACATTCAAGAAATGTAGATCTAAACATACACATTTTCATTGTATATTCAAGAAATGTACATCAAAACATACACATTTTCATTGTACACTCAAGAAATGTACCTCAAAACATACACATTTTTAATGTACACACAAGAAATGTACATCAAAACATACACTCTTTCATTGTACATTCAAGAAATGTATATCAAAACATACACATTTTCATTGTACATTCAAGAAATGTACATCAAAACATACACATTTTCAGTGTACATTCAAGAAATGTATAACAAAAAATACACATTTTCAGTGTATATTCAAGAAATGTACATCAAAACAAACACATTTTCATAGTACACTAAAGAAATGTATATCAAAACATACACATTTTCATTGTACATTCAATAAATATACATCAAAACATACACATTTTCAGTGTACATTCAAGAAATGTACATCAAAACATACACATTTTCATTGTATATACAAGAAATGTACATCAAAACATACACATTTGCATTGTACACTAAAGAAATGTACATCAAAACATACACATTTTCAGTGTACATTCAAGAAATGTACATCAAAACTAACACATTTTTATTGTACACTCAAGAAATGTACATCAAAACATACACTTTTTCATTGTGCATTCAAGAAATGTATATCAAAACATACATATTTTCATTGTACATTCAAGAAATGTACATCAAAACATATACATTTAAATTGTATATACAAGAAATGTATATCAAAACATACACATTTTCAGTGTACATTCAAGAAATTTACGTGAAAACATATACATTTTCATTGTACATTCAAGAAATGTATATCAAAACATACACATTTTCAGATTACATTCAAGAAATGTACATCAAAGCATACACATTTTCATTGTATATACAAGAAATGTACTACAAAACGTACACATCTTCATTGTACACTAAAGAAATGTACGTCAAAACATACACACTTTCAGTGTACATTCAGGAAATGTACATCAAAACATAAACATTTTCATTGTACTTTCAAGAAATGTACATCAAAACATACACATTTTCATTGTACATTCAAGAAATGTACATCAAAACATACACATTTTCATTGTACCTCAAGAAATCTACATCAAAACATACACATTTTCATTGTACATTCAAGAAATGTACATCAAAACATACACATTTTCATTGTACATTCAAGAAATGTACAACAAAACATACACATTTTCATTGTACATTCAAGGAATGTACATCAAAACATACACATTTTCATTGTACATTCAAGAAATGTACATCAAAACACACACATTTTCACTGTACACTCAAGAAATGTACATCAAAACATACACATTTTGA
This sequence comes from Tenodera sinensis, assembly GCA_030765045.1. Taxonomy (NCBI): domain Eukaryota; kingdom Metazoa; phylum Arthropoda; class Insecta; order Mantodea; family Mantidae; genus Tenodera; species Tenodera sinensis. The sequence goes on along the minus strand of CM060964.1, from coordinate 214,859,916 downwards.
GTGTACATTCAAGAGATATACATCAAAACATGCACATTTTCATTGTATATACCAGAAATGTACATCAAAATATACAGATTTTCATTGTATATACAAGAAATGTAAATCAAAACATACACATTTTCATTGTATATACAAGAAGTGTATATCAAAACACACACATTTTCATTGTACACTCAAGAAATGTACATCAAAACATACACATTTTCATTGTACATTCAAGAAATGTACAACAAAACATACACATTTTCATTGTACATTCAAGGAATGTACATCAAAACATACACATTTTCATTGTACATTCAAGAAATGTACATCAAAACACACACATTTTCACTGTACACTCAAGAAATGTACATCAAAACATACACATTTTGAGTGTACATTCAAGAGATATACATCAAAACATGCACATTTTCATTGTATATACCAGAAATGTACATCAAAATATACACATTTTCATTGTATATACAAGAAATGTAAATCAAAACATACACATTTTCATTGTATATACAAGAAATGTATATAAAAACATACACATTTTCATTGTACATTCAAGAAATGTACATCAAAACATACACATTTTCATTGTACACTCAAGAAATGTACATCAAAACATACACATTTTCAGTGTACATTCAAGAAATGTACATCAAAAACTACACATTTTCATTGTATATTCAAGAAACGTACATCAAAACATACACATTTTGATTGTATATACCAGAAATGTACATCAAAACATACACATTTTCATTGTACATTCAAGAAGTGTACATCAAAACATACACATTTTCATTGTATATACCAGAAATGTACATCAAAACATACACATTTTCATTGTACATTCAAGAAATGTACATCAAAACATCCACATTTTCATTGTATATACAAGAAATGTACATCAAAACATACACATATTCATTGTACACTAAAGAAATGTACATCAAAACATACACATTTTCAGTGTACATTCAAGAAATGTACATCAAAACATACACATTTTCATTGTACATTCAAGAAATATAGATCAAAACATACACATTTTCATTGTACATTCAAGAAATGTACATCAAAACATACACATTTTCATTGTACACTCAAGAAATCTACATCAAAACATACACATTTTTATTGTACACTCAAGAAATGTACATCAAAACGTACACATTTTCATTGTAAATTCAAGAAATGTACATCAAAACATACACATTTTCATTGCACCTCAAGAAATCTACATCAAAACATACACATTTTCATTGTACACTCAAGAAATGTACATCAAAACATACACATTTTCATTGTACACTCAAGAAATGTACATCAAAACATACACATTTTCATTGTACATTCGAGAAATGTACATCAAAACATACACCTTTTCATTGTACATTAAAGAAATGTACATCAAAACATACACATTTTCATTGTACACTCAAGAAATGTACATCAAAACATTCACATTTTTATTGTACACTCAAGAAATGTACATCAAAACATACACTTTTTCATTGTGCATTCAAGAAATGTATATCAAAACATACACATTTTCATTGTACATTCAAGAAATGTACATCAAAACATACACATTTTCATTGTACATTCAAGGAATGTACATCAAAACATACACATTTTCATTGTACATTCAAGAAATGTACATCAAAACACACATTTTCATTGTACACTCAAGAAATGTACATCAAAACATACACATTTTCAGTGTACATTCAAGAAATGTACATCAAAACATACACATTTTCATTGTACATTCAAGAAATGTAGATCTAAACATACACATTTTCATTGTATATTCAAGAACTGTACATCAAAACATACACATTTTCATTGTACACTCAAGAAATGTACCTCAAAACATACACATTTTTAATGTACACTCAAGAAATGTACATCAAAACATACACTCTTTCATTGTACATTCAAGAAATGTATATCAAAACACACATTTTCATTGTACATTCAAGAAATCTACATCAAAACATACACATTTTCATTGTATATACCAGAAATGTACATCAAAACATACACATTTTCATTGTACATTCAAGAACTGTACATCAAAACATACTCATTTTCAGTGTACATTCAAGAAATGTACATCAAAACATACACATTTTCAGTGTACATTCAAGAAATGTACATCAAAACATACACATTTTCAGTGTACATTCAAGAAATGTACATCAAAACATACACATTTTCATTGTATATACCAGAAATGTACATCAAAACATACACATTTTCACTGTATATACAAGAAATGTACATCAAAACATACACATTTTCATTGTATATACAAGAAATGTATATCAAAACATACACATTTACAGTGTACATTCTAGAAATGTACATCAAAACATACACATTTTCATTGTATATACAAGAAATGTACATCAAACCATACACATTTTCAGTGTACATTCAAGAAATGTACATCAAAACATATACATTTAAATTGTATATACAAGAAATGTATATCAAAACATACACATTTTCAGTGTACATTCAAGAAATGTACATGAAAACATACACATTTTCATTGTATATACCAGAAATGTACATCAAAACATACACATTTTCATTGTATATACCAGAAATGTACATCAAAACATACACATTTTCATTGTACATTCAATAAATATACTTCAAAACATACACATTTTCATTGTACATTCAAGAAATGTACATCAAAACATACACATTTTCATTGTACATTCAAGAAATATACTTCAAAACATACACATTTTCATTGTACACTCAAGAAATGTACATCAAAACATACACATTTTCATTGTACACTCAAGAAATGTACATCAAAACATACACATTTTCATTGTACATTCAAGAAATGTACATCAAAACATACACATTTTCATTGTTTACTCAAGAAATGTACATCAAAACATACACATTTTCATTGTACATTCAAGAAATGTACATCAAAACATACACATTTTCATTGTACACTCAAGAAATGTACTTCAAAACATAGACATTTTCAGTGTACATTCAAGAAATGTATATCAAAACATACACACTTTCATTGTACATTCAAGAAATGTACATCAAAACATACACATTTTCATTGTACATTCAAGAAATGTACAACAAAACATACACATTTTCATTGTACATTCAAGGAATGTACATCAAAACATACACATTTTCATTGTACATTCAAGAAATGTACATCAAAACACACACATTTTCACAGTACACTCAAGAAATGTACATCAAAACATACACATTTTGAGTGTACATTCAAGAGATATACATCAAAACATGCACATTTTCATTGTATATACCAGAAATGTACATCAAAATATACACATTTTCATTGTATATACAAGAAATGTAAATCAAAACATACACATTTTCATTGTATATACAAGAAATGTATATCAAAACATACACATTTTCATTGTACATTCAAGAAATGTACATCAAAACATACACATTTTCATTGTACACTCAAGAAATGTACATCAAAACATACACACTTTCAGTGTACATTCAAGAAATGTACATCAAAAACTACACATTTTCATTGTATATTCAAGAAATGTACATCAAAACATACACATTTTCATTGTATATACCAGAAATGTACATCAAAACATACACATTTTCATTGTATATACCAGAAATGTACATCAAAACATACACATTTTCAGTGTACATTCAAGAAATGTACATCAAAAACTACACATTTTCATTGTATATTCAAGAAATGTACATCAAAACATACACATTTTGATTGTATATACCAGAAATGTACATCAAAACATACACATTTTCATTGTAAATTCAAGAAATGTACATCAACACATACACATTTTCATTGTATATACCAGAAATGTACATCAAAACATACACATTTTCATTGTACATTCAAGAAAAGTACATCAAAACATCCACATTTTGATTGTATATACAAGAAATGTACATCAAAACATACACATTTTCATTGTACACTAAAGAAATGTACATCAAAACATACACATTTTCAGTGTACATTCAAGAAATGTACATCAAAACATACACATTTTCATTGTACATTCAAGAAATATAGATCAAAACATACACATTTTCATTGTACACTCAAGAAATGTACATCAAAACATACACATTTTTATTGTACACTCAAGAAATGTACATCAAAACATACACTTTTTCATTGTGCATTCAAGAAATGTATATCAAAACATACACATTTTCATTGTACATTCAAGAAATGTACATCAAAACATACACATTTTCATTGTACATTCAAGAAATGTACAACAAAACATACACATTTTCATTGTACATTCAAGGAATGTACATCAAAACATACACATTTTCATTGTACATTCAAGAAATGTACATCAAAACACACATTTTCATTGTACACTCAAGAAATGTACATCAAAACATACACATTTTGAGTGTACATTCAAGAGATATACATCAAAACATGCACATTTTCATTGTATATACCAGAAATGTACATCAAAACATACACATTTTCATTGTATATACAAGAAATGTATATCAAAACATACACATTTTCATTGTACATTCAAGAAATGTACATCAAAACATACACATTTTCATTGTACACTCAAGAAATATACATCAAAACATACACATTTTCAGTGTACATTCAAGAAATGTACATCAAAAACTACACATTTTCATTGTATATTCAAGAAATGTACATCAAAGCATACACATTTTCATTGTATATACCAGAAATGTACATCAAAACATACACACTTTCATTGTACATTCAAGAAATGTACATCAAAACATACACATTTTCATTGTATATACCAGAAATGTACATCAAAACATACACATTTTCATTGTACATTCAAGAAATGTACATCAAAACATACACATTTTCATTGTATATACCAGAAATGTACATCAAAACATACACATTTTCATTGTACACTCATGAAATGTACATCAAAACGTACACATTTTGACTGCACATTCTAGAAATATACATCAAAACATACACATTTTCATTGTATATACCAGAAATGCACATCGAAACATACACATTTTCATTGTACATTCAAGAACTGTACATCAAAGCATACACATTTTCAGTGTACATTCAAGAAATGTACATCAAAACATACACATTTTCAGTGTACATTCAAGAAATGTACATCAAAACATACACATTTTCATTGTACATTCAAGAAATGTAGATCTAAACATCCACATTTTCATTGTATATTCAAGAAATGTACATCAAAACATACACATTTTCATTGTACACTCAAGAAATGTACCTCAAAACATACACATTTTTAATGTACACACAAGAAATGTACATCAAAACATACACTCTTTCATTGTACATTCAAGAAATGTATATCAAAACATACACATTTTCATTGTACATTCAAGAAATGTACATCAAAACATACACATTTTCAGTGTACATTCAAGAAATGTATAACAAAAAATACACATTTTCAGTGTATATTCAAGAAATGTACATCAAAACAAACACATTTTCATTGTACACTAAAGAAATGTATATCAAAACATACACATTTTCATTGTACATTCAATAAATATACATCAAAACATACACATTTTCAGTGTACATTCAAGAAATGTACATCAAAACATCCACATTTTCATTGTATATACAAGAAATGTACATCAAAACATACACATTTGCATTGTACACTAAAGAAATGTACATCAAAACATACACATTTTCAGTGTACATTCAAGAAATGTACATCAAAACTAACACATTTTTATTGTACACTCAAGAAATGTACATCAAAACATACACTTTTTCATTGTGCATTCAAGAAATGTATATCAAAACATACATATTTTCATTGTACATTCAAGAAATGTACATCAAAACATATACATTTAAATTGTATATACAAGAAATGTATATCAAAACATACACATTTTCAGTGTACATTCAAGAAATTTACGTGAAAACATATACATTTTCATTGTACATTCAAGAAATGTATATCAAAACATACACATTTTCAGATTACATTCAAGAAATGTACATCAAAGCATACACATTTTCATTGTATATACAAGAAATGTACTACAAAACGTACACATCTTCATTGTACACTAAAGAAATGTACGTCAAAACATACACACTTTCAGTGTACATTCAGGAAATGTACATCAAAACATACACATTTTCATTGTACCTCAAGAAATCTACATCAAAACATACACATTTTCATTGTACACTCAAGAAATGTACATCAAAACATACACATTTTCATTGTACATTCAAGAAATGTATATCAAAACATACACACTTTCATTGTACATTCAAGAAATGTACATCAAAACATACACATTTTCATTGTACATTCAAGAAATGTACAACAAAACATACACATTTTCATTGTACATTCAAGGAATGTACATCAAAACATACACATTTTCATTGTACATTCAAGAAATGTACATCAAAACACACACATTTTCACTGTACACTCAAGAAATGTACATCAAAACATACACATTTTGAGTGTACATTCAAGAGATATACATCAAAACATGCACATTTTCATTGTATATACCAGAAATGTACATTAAAATATACAGATTTTCATTGTATATACAAGAAATGTAAATATAAACATACACATTTTCATTGTATATACAAGAAATGTATATCAAAACACACACATTTTCATTGTACACTCAAGAAATGTACATCAAAACATACACATTTTCATTGTACATTCAAGAAATGTACAACAAAACATACACATTTTCATTGTACATTCAAGGAATGTACATCAAAACATACACATTTTCATTGTACATTCAAGAAATGTACATCAAAACACACACATTTTCACTGTACACTCAAGAAATGTACATCAAAACATACACATTTTGAGTGTACATTCAAGAGATATACATCAAAACATGCACATTTTCATTGTATATACCAGAAATGTACATCAAAATATACACATTTTCATTGTATATACAAGAAATGTAAATCAAAACATACACATTTTCATTGTATATACAAGAAATGTATATAAAAACATACACTTTTTCATTGTACATTCAAGAAATGTACATCAAAACATACACATTTTCATTGTACACTCAAGAAATGTACATCAAAACATACACATTTTCAGTGTACATTCAAGAAATGTACATCAAAAACTACACATTTTCATTGTATATTCAAGAAATGTACATCAAAACATACACATTTTGATTGTATATACCGGAAATGTACATCAAAACATACACATTTTCATTGTACATTCAAGAAATGTACATCAAAACATACACATTTTCATTGTATATACCAGAAATGTACATCAAAACATACACATTTTCAGTGTACATTCAAGAAATGTACATCAAAACATCCACATTTTCATTGTATATACAAGAAATGTACATCAAAACATACACATATTCATTGTACACTAAAGAAATGTACATCAAAACATACACATTTTCAGTGTACATTCAAGAAATGTACATCAAAACATACACATTTTCATTGTACATTCAAGAAATATAGATCAAAACATACACATTTTCATTGTACATTCAAGAAATGTACATCAAAACATACACATTTTCATTGTACACTCAAGAAATGTACATCAAAACATACACATTTTTATTGTACACTCAAGAAATGTACATCAAAACATACACTTTTTCATTGTGCATTCAAGAAATGTATATCAAAACATACACATTTTCATTGTACATTCAAGAAATGTACATCAAAACATACACATTTTCATTGTACATTCAAGAAATGTACAACAAAACATACACATTTTCACTGTACATTCAAGGAATGTACATCAAAACTTACACATTTTCATTGTACATTCAAGAAATGTACATCAAAACACACATTTTCATTGTACACTCATGAAATGTACATCAAAACATACACATTTTGAGTGTACATTCAAGAGATATACATCAAAACATGCACATTTTCATTGTATATACCAGAAATGTACATCAAAACATACACATTTTCATTGTATATACAAGAAATGTACATCAAAACATACACATTTTCATTGTACACTCAAGAAATGTACATCAAAACATACACATTTTCAGTGTACATTCAAGAAGTGTACATCAAAAACTACACATTTTCATTGTATATTCAAGAAATGTACATCAAAACATACACATTTTCATTGTATATACCAGAAATGTACATCAAAACATACACACTTTCATTGTACATTCAAGAAATGTACATCCAAACATACACATTTTCATTGTATATACCAGAAATGTACATCAAAACATACACATTTTCATTGTACATTCAAGAAATGTACATCAAAACATACACATTTTCATTGTACATTCAAGAAATGTACATCAAAACATACACATTTTCATTGTACATTCAAGAAATGTACAACAAAACATACACATTTTCATTGTACATTCAAGGAATGTACATCAAAACATACACATTTTCATTGTACATTCAAGAAATGTACATCAAAACACACACATTTTCACTGTACACTCAAGAAATGTACATCAAAACATACACATTTTGAGTGTACATTCAAGAGATATACATCAAAACATGCACATTTTCATTGTATATACCAGAAATGTACATTAAAATATACAGATTTTCATTGTATATACAAGAAATGTAAATATAAACATACACATTTTCATTGTATATACAAGAAATGTATATCAAAACACACACATTTTCATTGTACACTCAAGAAATGTACATCAAAACATACACATTTTCATTGTACATTCAAGAAATGTACAACAAAACATACACATTTTCATTGTACATTCAAGGAATGTACATCAAAACATACACATTTTCATTGTACATTCAAGAAATGTACATCAAAACACACACATTTTCACTGTACACTCAAGAAATGTACATCAAAACATACACATTTTGAGTGTACATTCAAGAGATATACATCAAAACATGCACATTTTCATTGTATATACCAGAAATGTACATCAAAATATACACATTTTCATTGTATATACAAGAAATGTAAATCAAAACATACACATTTTCATTGTATATACAAGAAATGTATATAAAAACATACACTTTTTCATTGTACATTCAAGAAATGTACATCAAAACATACACATTTTCATTGTACACTCAAGAAATGTACATCAAAACATACACATTTTCAGTGTACATTCAAGAAATGTACATCAAAAACTACACATTTTCATTGTATATTCAAGAAATGTACATCAAAACATACACATTTTGATTGTATATACCGGAAATGTACATCAAAACATACACATTTTCATTGTACATTCAAGAAATGTACATCAAAACATACACATTTTCATTGTATATACCAGAAATGTACATCAAAACATACACATTTTCAGTGTACATTCAAGAAATGTACATCAAAACATCCACATTTTCATTGTATATACAAGAAATGTACATCAAAACATACACATATTCATTGTACACTAAAGAAATGTACATCAAAACATACACATTTTCAGTGTACATTCAAGAAATGTACATCAAAACATACACATTTTCATTGTACATTCAAGAAATATAGATCAAAACATACACATTTTCATTGTACATTCAAGAAATGTACATCAAAACATACACATTTTCATTGTACACTCAAGAAATGTACATCAAAACATACACATTTTTATTGTACACTCAAGAAATGTACATCAAAACATACACTTTTTCATTGTGCATTCAAGAAATGTATATCAAAACATACACATTTTCATTGTACATTCAAGAAATGTACATCAAAACATACACATTTTCATTGTACATTCAAGAAATGTACAACAAAACATACACATTTTCACTGTACATTCAAGGAATGTACATCAAAACTTACACATTTTCATTGTACATTCAAGAAATGTACATCAAAACACACATTTTCATTGTACACTCATGAAATGTACATCAAAACATACACATTTTGAGTGTACATTCAAGAGATATACATCAAAACATGCACATTTTCATTGTATATACCAGAAATGTACATCAAAACATACACATTTTCATTGTATATACAAGAAATGTACATCAAAACATACACATTTTCATTGTACACTCAAGAAATGTACATCAAAACATACACATTTTCAGTGTACATTCAAGAAGTGTACATCAAAAACTACACATTTTCATTGTATATTCAAGAAATGTACATCAAAACATACACATTTTCATTGTATATACCAGAAATGTACATCAAAACATACACACTTTCATTGTACATTCAAGAAATGTACATCCAAACATACACATTTTCATTGTATATACCAGAAATGTACATCAAAACATACACATTTTCATTGTACATTCAAGAAATGTACATCAAAACATACACATTTTCATTGTACACTCAAGAAATGTACATCAAAACGTACACATTTTGACTGCACATTCTAGAAATATACATCAAAACATACACATTTTCATTGTATATACCAGAAATGCACATCGAAACATACACATTTTCATTGTACATTCAAGAACTGTACATCAAAACATACACATTTTCAGTGTACATTCAAGATATGTATAACAAAAAATACACATTTTCATTGTACATTCAAGAAATGTATATCAAAACACACATTTTCATTGTACATTCAAGAAATGTACATCAAAACATACACATTTTCAGTGTACATTCAAGATATGTATAACAAAAAATACACATTTTCAGTGTACATTCAAGAAATGTACATCAAAACAAACACATTTTCATTGTACACTAAAGAAATGTATATCAAAACATACACATTTTCATTGTACATTCAATAAATATACATCAAAACATACACATTTTCAGTGTACATTCAAGAAATGTACATCAAAACATCCACATTTTCATTGTATATACAAGAAATGTACATCAAAACATACACATTTTCATTGTACACTATAGAAATGTACATCAAAACATACACATTTTCAGTGTACATTCAAGAAATGTACATCAAAACATACACATTTTCATTGTACATTCAAGAAATGTAGATCTAAACATACACATTTTCATTGTATATTCAAGAACTGTACATCAAAACATACACATTTTCATTGTACACTCAAGAAATGTACCTCAAAACATACACATTTTTAATGTACACTCAAGAAATGTACATCAAAACATACACTCTTTCATTGTACATTCAAGAAATGTATATCAAAACACACATTTTCATTGTACATTCAAGAAATCTACATCAAAACATACACATTTTCAGTGTACATTCAAGATATGTATAACAAAAAATACACATTTTCAGTGTACATTCAAGAAATGTACATCAAAACGAACACATTTTCATTGTACACTAAAGAAATGTATATCAAAACATACACATTTTCATTGTACATTCAATAAATATACTTCAAAACATACACATTTTCATTGTACATTCAAGAAATGTACATCAAAACATACACATTTTCATTGTACATTCAAGAAATATACTTCAAAACATACACATTTTCATTGTACATTCAAGAAATGTACATCAAAACATACACATTTTCATTGTACACTCAAGAAATGTACATCAAAACATACACATTTTCATTGTACACTCAAGAAATGTACATCAAAACATACACATTTTCATTGTACATTCAAGAAATGTACATCAAAACATACACATTTTCATTGTTTACTCAAGAAATGTACATCAAAACATACACATTTTCATTGTACATTCAAGAAATGTACATCAAAACATACACATTTTCATTGTACACTCAAGAAATGTACTTCAAAACATAGACATTTTCAGTGTACATTCAAGAAATGTATATCAAAACATACACACTTTCATTGTACATTCAAGAAATGTACATCAAAACATACACATTTTCATTGTACATTCAAGAAATGTACAACAAAACATACACATTTTCATTGTACATTCAAGGAATGTACATCAAAACATACACATTTTCATTGTACATTCAAGAAATGTACATCAAAACACACACATTTTCACTGTACACTCAAGAAATGTACATCAAAACATACACATTTTGAGTGTACATTCAAGAGATATACATCAAAACATGCACATTTTCATTGTATATACCAGAAATGTACATCAAAATATACACATTTTCATTGTATATACAAGAAATGTAAATCAAAACATACACATTTTCATTGTATATACAAGAAATGTATATCAAAACATACACATTTTCATTGTACATTCAAGAAATGTACATCAAAACATACACATTTTCATTGTACACTCAAGGAATGTACATCAAAACATACACACTTTCAGTGTACATTCAAGAAATGTACATCAAAAACTACACATTTTCATTGTATATTCAAGAAATGTACATCAAAACATACACATTTTGATTGTATATACCAGAAATGTACATCAAAACATACACATTTTCATTGTATATACCAGAAATGTACATCAAAACATACACATTTTCAGTGTACATTCAAGAAATGTACATCAAAAACTACACATTTTCATTGTATATTCAAGAAATGTACATCAAAACATACACATTTTGATTGTATATACCAGAAATGTACATCAAAACATACACATTTTCATTGTACATTCAAGAAATGTACATCAAAACATACACATTTTCATTGTATATACCAGAAATGTACATCAAAACATACACATTTTCATTGTACATTCAAGAAAAGTACATCAAAACATCCACATTTTGATTGTATATACAAGAAATGTACATCAAAACATACACATTTTCATTGTACACTAAAGAAATGTACATCAAAACATACACATTTTCAGTGTACATTCAAGAAATGTACATCAAAACATACACATTTTCATTGTACATTCAAGAAATATAGATCAAAACATACACATTTTCATTGTACACTCAAGAAATGTACATCAAAACATACACATTTTTATTGTACACTCAAGAAATGTACATCAAAACATACACTTTTTCATTGTGCATTCAAGAAATGTATATCAAAACATACACATTTTCATTGTACATTCAAGAAATGTACATCAAAACATACACATTTTCACTGTACATTCAAGAAATGTACAACAACACATACACATTTTCATTGTACATTCAAGGAATGTACATCAAAACATACACATTTTCATTGTACATTCAAGAAATGTACATCAAAACACACATTTTCATTGTACACTCAAGAAATGTACATCAAAACATACACATTTTGAGTGTACATTCAAGAGATATACATCAAAACATGCACATTTTCATTGTATATACCAGAAATGTACATCAAAACATACACATTTTCATTGTATATACAAGAAATGTATATCAAAACATACACATTTTCATTGTACATTCAAGAAATGTACATCAAAACATACACATTTTCATTGTACACTCAAGAAATGTACATCAAAACATACACATTTTCAGTGTACATTCAAGAAATGTACATCAAAAACTACACATTTTCATTGTATATTCAAGAAATGTACATCAAAGCATACACATTTTCATTGTATATACCAGAAATGTACATCAAAACATACACACTTTCATTGTACATTCAAGAAATGTACATCAAAACATACACATTTTCATTGTATATACCAGAAATGTACATCAAAACATACACATTTTCATTGTACATTCAAGAAATGTACATCAAAACATACACATTTTCATTGTATATACCAGAAATGTACATCAAAACATACACATTTTCATTGTACACTCAAGAAATGTACATCAAAACGTACACATTTTGACTGCACATTCTAGAAATATACATCAAAACATACACATTTTCATTGTATATACCAGAAATGCACATCGAAACATACACATTTTCATTGTACATTCAAGAACTGTACATCAAAACATACACATTTTCAGTGTACATTCAAGAAATGTACATCAAAACATACACATTTTCAGTGTACATTCAAGAAATGTACATCAAAACATACACATTTTCATTGTACATTCAAGAAATGTAGATCTAAACATACACATTTTCATTGTATATTCAAGAAATGTACATCAAAACATACACATTTTCATTGTACACTCAAGAAATGTACCTCAAAACATACACATTTTTAATGTACACACAAGAAATGTACATCAAAACATACACTCTTTCATTGTACATTCAAGAAATGTATATCAAAACATACACATTTTCATTGTACATTCAAGAAATGTACATCAAAACATACACATTTTCAGTGTACATTCAAGAAATGTATAACAAAAAATACACATTTTCAGTGTATATTCAAGAAATGTACATCAAAACAAACACATTTTCATTGTACACTAAAGAAATGTATATCAAAACATACACATTTTCATTGTACATTCAATAAATATACATCAAAACATACACATTTTCAGTGTACATTCAAGAAATGTACATCAAAACATCCACATTTTCATTGTATATACAAGAAATGTACATCAAAACATACACATTTGCATTGTACACTAAAGAAATGTACATCAAAACATACACATTTTCAGTGTACATTCAAGAAATGTACATCAAAACTAACACATTTTTATTGTACACTCAAGAAATGTACATCAAAACATACACTTTTTCATTGTGCATTCAAGAAATGTATATCAAAACATACATATTTTCATTGTACATTCAAGAAATGTACATCAAAACATATACATTTAAATTGTATATACAAGAAATGTATATCAAAACATACACATTTTCAGTGTACATTCAAGAAATTTACGTGAAAACATATACATTTTCATTGTACATTCAAGAAATGTATATCAAAACATACACATTTTCAGATTACATTCAAGAAATGTACATCAAAGCATACACATTTTCATTGTATATACAAGAAATGTACTACAAAACGTACACATCTTCATTGTACACTAAAGAAATGTACGTCAAAACATACACACTTTCAGTGTACATTCAGGAAATGTACATCAAAACATAAACATTTTCATTGTACTTTCAATAAATGTACATCAAAACATACACATTTTCATTGTACATTCAAGAAATGTACATCAAAACATACACATTTTCATTGTACCTCAAGAAATCTACATCAAAACATACACATTTTCATTGTACACTCAAGAAATGTACATCAAAACATACACATTTTCATTGTACATTCAAGAAATGTATATCAAAACATACACACTTTCATTGTACATTCAAGAAATGTACATCAAAACATACACATTTTCATTGTACATTCAAGAAATGTACAACAAAACATACACATTTTCATTGTACATTCAAGGAATGTACATCAAAACATACACATTTTCATTGTACATTCAAGAAATGTACATCAAAACACACACATTTTCACTGTACACTCAAGAAATGTACATCAAAACATACACATTTTGAGTGTACATTCAAGAGATATACATCAAAACATGCACATTTTCATTGTATATACCAGAAATGTACATCAAAATATACAGATTTTCATTGTATATACAAGAAATGTAAATCAAAACATACACATTTTCATTGTATATACAAGAAATGTATATCAAAACACACACATTTTCATTGTACACTCAAGAAATGTACATCAAAACATACACATTTTCATTGTACATTCAAGAAATGTACAACAAAACATACACATTTTCATTGTACATTCAAGGAATGTACATCAAAACATACACATTTTCATTGTACATTCAAGAAATGTACATCAAAACACACACATTTTCACTGTACACTCAAGAAATGTACATCAAAACATACACATTTTGAGTGTACATTCAAGAGATATACATCAAAACATGCACATTTTCATTGTATATACCAGAAATGTACATCAAAATATACACATTTTCATTGTATATACAAGAAATGTAAATCAAAACATACACATTTTCATTGTATATACAAGAAATGTATATAAAAACATACACATTTTCATTGTACATTCAAGAAATGTACATCAAAACATACACATTTTCATTGTACACTCAAGAAATGTACATCAAAACATACACATTTTCAGTGTACATTCAAGAAATGTACATCAAAAACTACACATTTTCATTGTATATTCAAGAAATGTACATCAAAACATACACATTTTGATTGTATATACCAGAAATGTACATCAAAACATACACATTTTCATTGTACATTCAAGAAATGTACATCAAAACATACACATTTTCATTGTATATACCAGAAATGTACATCAAAACATACACATTTTCATTGTACATTCAAGAAATGTACATCAAAACATCCACATTTTCATTGTATATACAAGAAATGTACATCAAAACATACACATATTCATTGTACACTAAAGAAATGTACATCAAAACATACACATTTTCAGTGTACATTCAAGAAATGTACATCAAAACATACACATTTTCATTGTACATTCAAGAAATATAGATCAAAACATACACATTTTCATTGTACATTCAAGAAATGTACATCAAAACATACACATTTTCATTGTACACTCAAGAAATGTACATCAAAACATACACATTTTTATTGTACACTCAAGAAATGTACATCAAAACATACACTTTTTCATTGTGCATTCAAGAAATGTATATCAAAACATACACATTTTCATTGTACATTCAAGAAATGTACATCAAAACATACACATTTTCATTGTACATTCAAGAAATGTACAACAAAACATACACATTTTCACTGTACATTCAAGGAATGTACATCAAAACTTACACATTTCATTGTATATACCAGAAATGTACATCAAAACATACACACTTTCATTGTACATTCAAGAAATGTACATCAAAACATACACATTTTCATTGTATATACCAGAAATGTACATCAAAACATACACATTTTCATTGTACATTCAAGAAATGTACATCAAAACATACACATTTTCATTGTACACTCAAGAAATGTACATCAAAACGTACACATTTTGACTGCACATTCTAGAAATATACATCAAAACATACACATTTTCATTGTATATACCAGAAATGCACATCGAAACATACACATTTTCATTGTACATTCAAGAACTGTACATCAAAACATACACATTTTCAGTGTACATTCAAGAAATGTACATCAAAACATACACATTTTCAGTGTACATTCAAGAAATGTACATCAAAACATACACAATTTCATTGTACATTCAAGAAATGTAGATCTAAACATACACATTTTCATTGTATATTCAAGATATGTACATCAAAACATACACATTTTCATTGTACACTCAAGAAATGTACTTCAAAACATACACATTTTTAATGTACACTCAAGAAATGTACATCAAAACATACACTCTTTCATTGTACATTCAAGAAATGTATATCAAAACATACACATTTTCATTGTACATTCAAGAAATGTACATCAAAACAAACACATTTTCATTGTACACTAAAGAAATGTATATCTAAACATACACATTTTCATTGTACATTCAATAAATATACATTAAAACATACACATTTTCAGTGTACATTCAAGAAATGTACATCAAAACATCCACATTTTCATTGTATATACAAGAAATGTACATCAAAACATACACATTTTCATTGTACACTAAAGAAATGTACATCAAAGCATACACATTTTCAGTGTACATTCAAGAAATGTACATCAAAACATACACATTTTCATTGTACATTCAAGAAATGTAGATCAAAACATACACATTTTCATTGTACATTCAAGAAATGTACATCAAAACATACACATTTTCATTGTACACTCAAGAAATGTACATCAAAACATACACATTTTTATTGTACACTCAAGAAATGTACATCAAAACATACACTTTTTCATTGTGCATTCAAGAAATGTATATCAAAACATACATATTTTCATTGTATATTCAAGAAATGTACATCAAAACATACACATTTTCAGTGTACATTCAAGAAATGTATAACAAAAAATACACATTTTCAGTGTACATTCAAGAAATGTACATCAAAACAAACACATTTTCATTGTACACTAAAGAAATGTATATCAAAACATACGCATTTTCATTGTACATTCAATAAATATACATCAAAACATACACATTTTCATTGTATATACCAGAAATGTACATCAAAACATACACATTTTCATTGCACATTCAAGAAATGTACATCAAAACATACACATTTTCATTGTATATACCAGAAATGTACATCAAAACATACACATTTTCATTGTACACTCAAGAAATGTACATCAAAACGTACACATTTTGACTGCACATTCTAGAAATATACATCAAAACCTACACATTTTCATTGTATATACCAGAAATGCACATCGAAACATACACATTTTCAGTGTACATTCAAGAAATGTACATCAAAACATACACATTTTCAGTGTACATTCAAGAAATGTACATCAAAACATACACATTTTCATTGTACATTCAAGAAATGTAGATCTAAACATACACATTTTCATTGTACATTCAAGAAATGTAGATCTAAACATACACATTTTCATTGTACACTCAAGTAATGTACCTCAAAACATACACATTTTTAATGTACACACAAGAAATGTACATCAAAACATACACTCTTTCATTGTACATTCAAGAAATGTATATCAAAACATACACATTTCCATTGTACATTCAAGAAATGTACATCAAAACATACACATTTTCAGTGTACATTCAAGAAATGTATAACAAAAAATACACATTTTCAGTGTACATTCAAGAAATGTACATCAAAACAAACACATTTTCATTGTACACTAAAGAAATGTATATCAAAACATACACATTTTCATTGTACATTCAATAAATATACATCAAAACATACACATTTTCAGTGTACATTCAAGAAATGTACATCAAAACATCCACATTTTCATTGTATATACAAGAAATGTACATCAAAACATACACATTTGCATTGTACACTAAAGAAATGTACATCAAAACATACACATTTTCAGTGTACATTCAAGAAATGTACATCAAAACTAACACATTTTTATTGTACACTCAAGAAATGTACATCAAAACATACACTTTCTCATTGTGCATTCAAGAAATGTATATCAAAACATACATATTTTCATTGTACATTCAAGAAATGTACATCAAAACATATACATTTAAATTGTATATACAAGAAATGTATATCAAAACATACACATTTTCAGTGTACATTCAAGAAATGTACGTGAAAACATATACATTTTCAGTGTACATTCAAGAAATGTATATCAAAACATACACACTTTCATTGTACATTCAAGAAATGTACATCAAAACATACACTTTTTCATTGTACATTCAAGAAATGTACAACAAAACATACACATTTTCATTGTACATTCAAGGAATGTACATCAAAACATACACATTTTCATTGTACATTCAAGAAATGTACATCAAAACACACACATTTTCACTGTACACTCAAGAAATGTACATCAAAACATACACATTTTGAGTGTACATTCAAGAGATATACATCAAAACATGCACATTTTCATTGTATATACCAGAAATGTACATCAAAATATACACATTTTCATTGTATATACAAGAAATGCAAATCAAAACATACACATTTTCATTGTATATACAAGAAATGTATATCAAAACATACACATTTTCATTGTACATTCAAGAAATGTACATCAAAACATACACATTTTCATTGTACACTCAAGAAATGTACATCAAAACATACACATTTTCAGTGTACATTCAAGAAATGTACATCAAAAACTACACATTTTCATTGTATATTCAAGAAATGTACATCAAAACATACACATTTTGATTGTATATACCAGAAATGTACATCAAAACATACACATTTTCATTGTACTTTCAAGAAATGTACATCAAAACATACACATTTTCATTGTATATACCAGAAATGTACATCAAAACATACACATTTTCATTGTACATTCAAGAAATGTACATCAAAACATCCACATTTTCATTGTATATACAAGAAATGTACATCAAAACATACACATTTTCATTGTACATTCAAGAAATGTATATCAAAACATACACACTTTCATTGTACATTCAAGAAATGTACATCAAAACATACACATTTTCATTGTACATTCAAGAAATGTACAACAAGACATACACATTTTCATTGTACATTCAAGGAATGTACATCAAAACATACACATTTTCATTGTACATTCAAGAAATGTACATCAAAACACACACATTTTCACTGTACACTCAGGAAATGTACATCAAAGGATACACATTTTGAGTGTACATTCAAGAGATATACATCTAAACATGCACATTTTCATTGTATATACCAGAAATGTACATCAAAATATACAGATTTTCATTGTATATACAAGAAATGTAAATCAAAACATACACATTTTCATTGTATATACAAGAAATGTATATCAAAACATACACATTTTCATTGTACACTCAAGAAATGTACATCAAAACATACACATTTTCATTGTACATTCAAGAAATGTACAACAAAACATACACATTTTCATTGTACATTCAAGGAATGTACATCAAAACATACACATTTTCATTGTACATTCAAGAAATGTACATCCAAACACACACATTTTCACTGTACACTCAAGAAATGTACATCAAAACATACACATTTTGAGTGTACATTCAAGAGATATACATCAAAACATGCACATTTTCATTGTATATACCAGAAATGTACATCAAAATATACAGATTTTCATTGTATATACAAGAAATGTAAATCAAAACATACACATTTTCATTGTACATTCAAGAAATGTACATCAAAACATACACATTTTCATTGTACACTCAAGAAATGTACATCAAAACATACACATTTTCAGTGTACATTCAAGAAATGTACATCAAAAACTACACATTTTCATTGTATATTCAAGAAATGTACATCAAAACATACACATTTTGATTGTATATACCAGTAATGTACATCAAAACATACACATTTTCATTGTACATTCAAGAAATGTACATCAAAACATACACATTTTCATTGTATATACCAGAAATGTACATCAAAACATACACATTTTCATTGTACATTCAAGAAATGTACATCAAAACATCCACATTTTCATTGTATATACAAGAAATGTACATCAAACATGCACATTTTCATTGTACACTAAAGAAATGTACATCAAAACATACACATTTTCAGTGTACATTCAAGAAATGTACATCAAAACATACACATTTTCATTGTACATTCAAGAAATATAGATCAAAACATACACATTTTCATTGTACATTCAAGAAATGTACATCAAAACATACACATTTTCATTGTACACTCAAGAAATGTACATCAAAACATACACATTTTTATTGTACACTCAAGAAATGTATATCAAAACATACACTTTTTCATTGTGCATTCAAGAAATGTATATCAAAACATACACATTTTCATTGTACATTCAAGAAATGTACATCAAAACATACACATTTTCATTGTACATTCAAGGAATGTACATCAAAACATACACATTTTCATTGTACATTCAAGAACTGTACATCAAAACACACATTTTCATTGTACACTCAAGAAATGTACATCAAAACATACACATTTTGAGTGTACATTCAAGAGATATACATCAAAACATGCACATTTTCATTGTATATACCAGAAATGTACATCAAAACATACACATTTTCATTGTATATACAAGAAATGTATATCAAAACATACACATTTTCATTGTACATTCAAGAAATGTACATCAAAACATACACATTTTCATTGTACACTCAAGAAATGTACATCAAAACATACACATTTTCAGTGTACATTCAAGAAATGTACATCAAAAACTACACATTTTCATTGTATATTCAAGAAATGTACATCAAAACATACACATTTTCATTGTATATACCAGAAATGTACATCAAAACATACACACTTTCATTGTACATTCAAGAAATGTACATCAAAACATACACATTTTCATTGTATATACCAGAAATGTACATCAAAACATACACACTTTCATTGTACATTCAAGAAATGTACATCAAAACATACACATTTTCATTGTATATACCAGAAATGTACATCAAAACATACACATTTTCATTGTACACTCAAGAAATGTACATCAAAACGTACACATTTTGACTGCACATTCTAGAAATATACATCAAAACATACACATTTTCATTGTATATACCAGAAATGCACATCGAAACATACACATTTTCATTGTACATTCAAGAACTGTACATCAAAACATACACATTTTCAGTGTACATTCAAGAAATGTACATCAAAACATACACATTTTCAGTGTACATTCAAGAAATGTACATCAAAACATACACATTTTCATTGTACATTCAAGAAATGTAGATCTAAACATACACATTTTCATTGTATATTCAAGAAATGTACATCAAAACATACACATTTTCATTGTACACTCAAGAAATGTACCTCAAAACATACACATTTTTAATGTACACTCAAGAAATGTACATCAAAACATACACTCTTTCATTGTACATTCAAGAAATGTATATCAAAACATACACATTTTCATTGTACATTCAAGAAATGTACATCAAAACATACAAATTTTCAGTGTACATTCAAGAAATGTATAACAAAAAATACACATTTTCAGTGTACATTCAAGAAATGTACATCAAAACAAACACATTTTCATTGTACACTAAAGAAATGTATATCAAAACATACACATTTTCATTGTACATTCAATAAATATACATCAAAGCATACACATTTTCATTGTACATTCAATAAATATACATCAAAGCATACACATTTTCATTGTATATACAAGAAATGTACATCAAAACATACACATTTTCATTGTACACTAAAGAAATGTACATCAAAACATACACATTTTCAGTGTACATTCAAGAAATGTACATCAAAACATACACATTTTCATTGTACATTCAAGAAATGTAGATCAAAACATACACATTTTCATTGTACATTCAAGAAATGTACTTCAAAACATACAAATTTTCATTGTACACTCAAGAAATGTACATCAAAACTAACACATTTTTAATGTACACTCAAGAAATGTACATCAAAACATACACTTTTTCATTGTGCATTCAAGAAATGTATATCAAAACATACATATTTTCATTGTACATTCAAGAAATGTACATCAAAACATACACATTTTCAGTGTACATTCAAGAAATGTATAACAAAAAATACACATTTTCAGTGTACATTCAAGAAATGTACATCAAAACAAACACATTTTCATTGTACACTAAAGAAATGTATATCAAAACATACGCATTTTCATTGTACATTCAATAAATATACTTCAAAACATACACATTTTCATTGTACATTCAAGAAATGTACATCAAAACATACACATTTTCATTGTACACTCAAGAAATGTACATCAAAACATACACATTTTCATTGTTTACTCAAGAAATGTACATCAAAACATACACATTTTCATTGTACATTCAAGAAATGTACATCAAAACATATACATTTTCATTGTACACTCAAGAAATGTACTTCAAAACATAGACATTTTCAGTGTACATTCAAGAAATGTATATCAAAACATACACACTTTCATTGTACATTCAAGAAATGTACATCAAAACATACACTTTTTCATTGTACATTCAAGAAATGTACAACAAAACATACACATTTTCATTGTACATTCAAGGAATGTACATCAAAACATACACATTTTCATTGTACATTCAAGAAATGTACATCAAAACACACACATTTTCACTGTACACTCAAGAAATGTACATCAAAACATACACATTTTGAGTGTACATTCAAGAGATATACATCAAAACATGCACATTTTCATTGTATATACCAGAAATGTACATCAAAATATACACATTTTCATTGTATATACAAGAAATGCAAATCAAAACATACACATTTTCATTGTATATACAAGAAATGTATATCAAAACATACACATTTTCATTGTACATTCAAGAAATGTACATCAAAACATACACATTTTCATTGTACACTCAAGAAATGTACATCAAAACATACACATTTTCAGTGTACATTCAAGAAATGTACATCAAAAACTACACATTTTCATTGTATATTCAAGAAATGTACATCAAAACATACACATTTTGATTGTATATACCAGAAATGTACATCAAAACATACACATTTTCATTGTACTTTCAAGAAATGTACATCAAAACATACACATTTTCATTGTATATACCAGAAATGTACATCAAAACATACACATTTTCATTGTACATTCAAGAAATGTACATCAAAACATCCACATTTTCATTGTATATACAAGAAATGTACATCAAAACATACACATATTCATTGTACACTAAAGAAATGTACATCAAAGCATACACATTTTCAGTGTACATTCAAGAATTGTACATCAAAACATACACATTTTCATTGTACATTCAAGAAATATAGATCAAAACATACACATTTTCATTGTACATTCAAGAAATGTACATCAAAACATACACATTTTCATTGTACACTCAAGAAATGTACATCAAAACATACACATTTTTATTGTACACTCAAGAAATGTACATCAAAACATACACTTTTTCATTGTGCATTCAAGAAATGTATATCAAAACATACACATTTTCATTGTACATTCAAGAAATGTACATCAAAACATACACATTTTCATTGTACATTCAAGAAATGTACAACAAAACATACACATTTTCACTGTACATTCAAGGAATGTACATCAAAACTTACACATTTTCATTGTACATTCAAGAAATGTACATCAAAACACACATTTTCATTGTACACTCAAGAAATGTACATCAAAACATACACATTTTGAGTGTAGATTCAAGAGATATACATCAAAACATGCACATTTTCATTGTATATACCAGAAATGTACATCAAAACATACACATTTTCATTGTATATACAAGAAATGTACATCAAAACATACACATTTTCATTGTACACTCAAGAAATGTACATCAAAACATACACATTTTCGGTGTACATTCAAGAAATGTACATCAAAAACTACACATTTTCATTGTATATTCAAGAAATGTACATCAAAACATACACATTTTCATTGTATATACCAGAAATGTACATCAAAACATACACACTTTCATTGTGCATTCAAGAAATGTACATCAAAACATACACATTTTCATTGTATATACCAGAAATGTACATCAAAACATACACATTTTCATTGTACATTCCAGAAATGTACATCAAAACATACACATTTTCATTGTATATACCAGAAATGTACATCAAAACATACACATTTTCATTGTACACTCAAGAAATGTACATCAAAACGTACACATTTTGACTGCACATTCTAGAAATATACATCAAAACATACACATTTTCATTGTATATACCAGAAATGCACATCGAAACATACACATTTTCATTGTACATTCAAGAACTGTACATCAAAACATACACATTTTCAGTGTACATTCAAGAAATGTACATCAAAACATACACATTTTCAGTGTACATTCAAGAAATGTACATCAAAACATACACATTTTCATTGTACATTCAAGAAATGTAGATCTAAACATACACATTTTCATTGTATATTCAAGAAATGTACATCAAAACATACACATTTTCATTGTACACTCAAGAAATGTACCTCAAAACATACACATTTTTAATGTACACTCAAGAAATGTACATCAAAACATACACTCTTTCATTGTACATTCAAGAAATGTATATCAAAACATACACATTTTCATTGTACATTCAAGAAATGTACATCAAAACATACACATTTTCAGTGTACATTCAAGAAATGTATAACAAAAAATACACATTTTCAGTGTACATTCAAGAAATGTACATCAAAACAAACACATTTTCATTGTACACTGAAGAAATGTATATCAAAACATACACATTTTCATTGTACATTCAATAAATATACATCAAAACATACACATATTCAGTGTACATTCAAGAAATGTACATCAAAACATCCACATTTTCATTGTATGTACAAGAAATGTACATCAAAACATACACATTTTCATTGTACACTAAAGAAATGTACATCAAAGCATACACATTTTCAGTGTACATTCAAGAAATGTACATCAAAACATACACATTTTCATTGTACATTCAAGAAATGTAGATCAAAACATACACATTTTCATTGTACATTCAAGAAATGTACATCAAAACATACACATTTTCATTGTACACTCAAGAAATGTACATCAAAACATACACACTTTTATTGTACACTCAAGAAATGTACATCAAAACATACACTTTTTCATTGTGCATTCCAGAAATGTATATCAAAACATACATATTTTCATTGTATATTCAAAAAATGTACATCAAAACATACACATTTTCAGTGTACATTCAAGAAATGTATAACAAAAAATACACATTTTCAGTGTACATTCAAGAAATGTACATCAAAACAAACACATTTTCATTGTACACTAAAGAAATGTATATCAAAACATACGCATTTTCATTGTACATTCAATAAATATACATCAAAACATACACATTTTCATTGTACATTCAAGAAATGTACATCAAAACATACACATTTTCATTGTACACTCAAGAAATGTACATAAAACATACACATTTTCATTGTACATTCAAGAAATGTACATCAAAACATACACATTGTCATTGTTTACTCAAGAAATGTACATAAAAACATACACATTTTCATTGTACATTCAAGAAATGTACATCAAAACATACACATTTTCATTGTACACTCAAGAAATGTACTTCAAAACATAGACATTTTCAGTGTACATTCAAGAAATGATTATCAAAACATACACATTTTCATTGTACATTCAAGAAATGTACATCAAAACATACACATTTTCATTGTACACTCAAGAAATGTACATCAAAACATACACATTTTCAGTGTACATTCAAGTAATGTACATCAAAACATACACATTTTCATTGTACATTCAAGAAATGTACATCAAAACATACACATTTTCATTGTACATTCTAGAAATATACATCAAAACATACACATTTTCATTGTACATTCAAGAAATGTACATCAAAACATACACACTTTGAGTGTACATTCAAGAAATATACATCAAAAGATACACATTTTCATTGTATATACAAGAAATGTACATCAAAACACACATTTTCATTGTATATACCAGAAATGTACATCAAAACATACACATTTTCATTGTACAATCAAGAAATGTACATCAAAACATAAACATTTTCATTGTATATACCAGAAATGTACATCAAAACATACACATTTTCATTGTACATTCAAGAAATGTACATCAAAACATACCCATTTTCATTGTATATACCAGAAATGTACATCAAAACATACACACTTTCAGTGTACATTCAAGAAATGTACATCAAAAACTACACATTTTCATTGTATATTCAAGAAATGTACATCAAAACATACACATTTTGATTGTATATACCAGAAATGTACATCAAAACATACACATTTTCAGTGTACATTCAAGAAATGTACATCAAAACATACACATTTTCATTGTATATACCAGAAATGTACATCAAAACATACACATTTTCACTGTATATACAAGAAATGTACATCAAAACATACACATTTTCATTGTATATACAAGAAATGTATATCAAAACATACACATTTACAGTGTACATTCAAGAAATGTACATCAAAACATACACATTTTCATTGTATATACAAAAAAATGTACATCAAAACATACACATTTTCATTGTATATACAAGAAATGTACTACAAAACGTACACATTTTCATTGTACACTAAGGAAATGTACATCAAAACATACACATTTTCATTGTACATTCAAGAAATGTACATCAAAACATACACATTTTCATTGTACATTCAAGAAATGTACATCAAAACATACACATTTTCATTGTACCTCAAGAAATCTACATCAAAACATACACATATTCATTGTACACTCAAGAAATGTACATCAAAACATACACATTTTCATTGTACATTCAAGAAATGTATATCAAAACATACACATTTTCATTGTACATTCAAGAAATGTACAACAAAACATACACATTTTCATTGTACATTCAATGAATGTACATCAAAACATACACATTTTCATTGTACATTCAAGAAATGTACATCAAAACACACACATTTTCATTGTACACTCATGAAATGTACATCAAAACATGCACATTTTGAGTGTACTTTCAAGAGATATACATCAAAACATGCACATTTTCAATGTATATACCAGAAATGTACATCAAAACATACACATTTTCATTGTATATACAAGAAATGTATATCAAAACATACACATTTTCATTGTACATTCAAGAAATGTACATCAAAACATACACATTTTGAGTGTACATTCAAGAGATATACATCAAAACATACACATTTTCATTGTATATACAAGAAATGTATATCAAAACATACACATTTTCATTGTATATACAAGAAATGTACATCATAACATACACATGTTGAGTGTACATTCAAGAGATATACATCAAAACATACACATTTTCATTGTATATACAAGAAATGTATATCAAAACATAAACATTTTCATTGGACATTCAAGAAATGTACATCAAAACATACACATTTTCATTGTACACTCAAGAAATCTACATCAAAACATACACATTTTCAGTGTACATTCAAGAAATGTACATAAAAAACTACACATTTTCATTGTATATTCAAGAAATGTACATCAAAACATACACATTTTGATTGTATATACCAGAAATGTACATCAAAACATACACATTTTCATTGTACATTCAAGAAATGTACATCAAAACATACACATTTTCATTGTATATACCAGAAATGTACATCAAAACATACACATTTTCATTGTACACTAAAGAAATGTACATCAAAACATACACATTTTCAGTGTACATTCAAGAAATGTACATCAAAACATACACATTTTCATTGTACATTCAAGAAATATAGATAAAAACATACACATTTTCATTGTACATTCAAGAAATGTACATCAAAACATACACATTTTCATTGTACACTCAAGAAATGTACATCAAAACATACACATTTTTATTGTACACTAAAGAAATGTACATCAAAACATACACATTTTCATTGTACATTCAAGAAATGTATGTCAAAACATACACATTTTCATTGTACATTCAAGAAATGTACATCAAAACATACACATTTTCATTGTACATTCAAGAAATGTACAACAAAACATGCACATTTTCATTGTACATTCAAGGAATGTACATCAAAACATACACATTTTCATTGTACATTCAAGAAATGTACATCAAAACATACACTTTTTCATTTTGCATTCAAGAAATGTATATCAAAACATACACATTTTCATTGTACATTCAAGAAATGTACATCAAAACATACACATTTTCAGTGTACATTCAAGAAGTGTATAACAAAAAATACACATTTTCAGTGTACATTCAAGAAATGTACATCAAAACAAACACATTTTCATTGTACACTGAAGAAATGTACATCAAAACATACACATTTTCAGTGTACATTCAAGAAATGTACATCAAAACATACACATTTTCATTGTACATTCAAGAAATGTAGATCAAAACATACACATTTTCATTGTACATTCAAGAAATGTAGATCAAAACATACACATTTTCATTGTACATTCAAGAAATGTATATCAAAACATACACATTTTCATTGTACACTCAAGAAATGTACATGAAAACATACACATTTTCAGTGTACATTCATGAAATGTATATCAAAACATACACATTTTCATTGTACATAAAAGAAATGTACATAAAAACATACACATTTTCATTGTACATTGAAGAAATATACATCAAAACATACACAATTTCATTGTACATTCAAGAAATGTACATCAAAACATACACATTTTCATTGTACACTCAAGAAATGTACATCAAAACATACACATTTTCAGAGTACATTAAAGAAATGTACATCAAAACATACACATTTTCATTGTACATTCATGAAATGTACATCAAAACATACACATTTTCATTGTACATTCTAGAAATATACATAAAAACATACACATTTTCATTGTATATACAAGAAATGTACATCAAAACATACACATTTTCATTGTACATTCAAGAAATGTACATCAAAACATACACATTTTGAGTGTACATTCAAGAAATATACATCAAAAGATACACATTTCATTGTATATACCAGAAATGTACATCAAAACATATACATTTTCATTGTACATTCAAGAAATGTACATCAAAACATACAGATTTTGAGTGTACATTCAAGAGATATACATCAAAACATGCACATTTTCATTGTATATACCAGTAATGTACATCAATACATACACATTTTCATTGTATATACAAGAAATGTACATCAAAACATACACAGTTTCATTGTATATACCAGAAATGTACATCAAAACATACACATTTTCATTGTACAATCAAGAAATGTACATCAAAACATAAACATTTTCATTGTATATACCAGAAATGTACATCAAAACATACACATTTTCATTGTACATTCAAGAAATGTACAACAAAACATACCCATTTTCATTGTATATACCAGAAATGTACATCGAAACATACACATTTTCATTGTACATTCAAGAACTGTACATCAAAACATACACATTTTCAGTGTACATTCAAGAAATGTACATCAAAACATACACATTTTCAGTGTACATTCAAGAAATGTACATCAAAACATACACATTTTCATTGTATATACCAGAAATGTACATCAAAACATACACATTTTCATTGTATATACAAGAAATGTATATCAAAACATACACATTTACAGTGTACATTCAAGAAATGTACATCAAAACATACACATTTTCATTGTATATACAAGAAATGTACATCAAACCATACACATTTTCAGTGTACATTCAAGAAATGTACATCAAAACATATACATTTAAATTGGATATACAAGAAATGTACATCAAAACATACACATTTTCAGTGTACGTTCAAGAAATGTACATGAAAACATATACATTTTCATTGTACATTCAAGAAATGTATATCAAAACATACACATTTTCAGATTACATTCAAGAAATGTACATCAAAGCATACACGTTTTCATTGTATATACAAGAAATGTACATCAAAACATACACATCTTCATTGGACACTAAAGAAATGTACATCAAAACATACACACTTTCAGTGTACATTCAGGAAATGTACATTAAACATACACATTTCACTGTACATTCAAGAAATGTACATCAAAACATACACATTTTCATTGTACATTCAAGAAATGTACATCAAAACAATCACATTTTCATTGTACCTCAAGAAATCTACATCAAAACATACACATTTTCATTGTACACTAAAGAAATGTACATCAAAAC
The DNA here is from genome assembly GCA_030765045.1 of Tenodera sinensis. NCBI lineage: Eukaryota > Metazoa > Arthropoda > Insecta > Mantodea > Mantidae > Tenodera > Tenodera sinensis. The sequence continues at coordinate 214,828,335 of CM060964.1, read as the reverse complement.
ATACACATTTTCATTGTACATTCAAGAAATGTATGTCAAAACATACACATTTTCATTGTACATTCAAGAAATGTACATCAAAACATACACATTTTCATTGTACATTCAAGAAATGTACAACAAAACATGCACATTTTCATTGTACATTCAAGGAATGTACATCAAAACATACACATTTTCATTGTACATTCAAGAAATGTACATCAAAACACACACATTTGCATTGTACACTCAAGAAATGTACATCAAAACATACACATTTTGAGTGTACATTCAAGAGATATACATCAAAACATGCACATTTTCATTGTATATACCAGAAATGTACATCAAAACATACACATTTTCATTGTATATACAAGAAATGTAGATCAAAACATACACATTTTCATTGTATATACAAGAAATGTATATCAAAACATACACACTTTCATTGTACATTCAAGAAATGTACATCAAAACATACACATTTTCATTGTACACTCAAGAAATGTCAATCAAAACATACACATTTTCAGTGTACATTCAAGAAATGTACATCAAAACATACATATTTTCACTGTACATTCAAGAAATGTACATCAAAACATACACATTTTCATTGTATATACCAGAAATGTACATCAAAACATACACATTTTCATTGTACATTCAAGAAATGTACATAAAAACATACACATTTTCATTGTATATACCAGAAATGTACATCAAAACATACACATTTTCATTGTACATTCAAGAAATGTACATCAAAACATACACATTTTGACTGCACATTCTAGAAATATACATCAAAACATACACATTTTCATTGTATATACCAGAAATGCACATCACAACATACACATTTTCATTGTATATACAAGAAATGTAAATCAAAACATACACATTTTCATTGTACACTGAAGAAATGTACATCAAAACATACACATTTTCAGTGTACATTCAAGAAATGTACATCAGAACATACACATTTTCATTGTACATCCAAGAAATGTAGATCAAAACATACACATTTTCATTGTACATTCAAGAAATGTACATCAAAACATACACATTTTCATTGTACACTCAAGAAATGTACATCAAAACATACACATTTTCATTGTACATTCAAGAAATGTACATCAAAGCATACACATTTTCATTGTACATTCAAGAACTGTACATCAAAACATACACATTTTCAGTGTACAATCCAGAAATGTACATCAAAACATACACATTTTCATTGTATATACAAGAAATGTACATCAAAACATACACATTTTCATTGTATATACAAGAAATGTATATCAAAACATACACATTTTCAGTGGACATTCAAGAAATGTACATCAAAACATACACATTTTCATTGTATATACAAGAAATATACATCAAAACATACACATTTTCATTGTACACTGAAGAAATGTACATCAAAACATACACATTTTCAGTGTACATTCAAGAAATGTCCATCAAAACATACACATTTTCATTGTACATTCCAGAAATGTAGATCAAAACATACACATTTTCATTGTACATTCAAGAAATGTACATCAAAACATACACATTTTCATTGTACACTCAAGAAATGTACATCAAAACATACACATTTTTATTGTACACTCAAGAAATGTACATCAAAACATACACTTTTTCATTGTAAATTCAAGAAATGTATATCAAAACATACACATTTTCATTGTACATTCAAGAAATGTACATCAAAACATACACATTTTGAGTGTACATTCAAGAGATATACATCAAAACATGCACATTTTCATTGTATATACCAGAAATGTACATCAAAACATACACATTTTCATTGTATATACAAGAAATGTAAATCAAAACATACACATTTTCATTGTACACTGAAGAAATGTACATCAAAACATACACATTTTCAGTGTACATTCAAGAAATGTACATCAGAACATACACATTTTCATTGTACATCCAAGAAATGTAGATCAAAACATACACATTTTCATTGTACATTCAAGAAATGTACATCAAAACATACACATTTTCATTGTACACTCAAGAAATGTACATCACAACATACACATTTTCATTGTACATTCAAGAAATGTACATCAAAGCATACACATTTTCATTGTACACTCAAGAAATGTACTTCAAAACTTACACATTTTCAGTGTACATTCATGAAATGTATATCAAAACATACACATTTTCATTGTACATAAAAGAAATGTACATAAAAACATACACATTTTCATTGTACATTGAAGAAATATACATCAAAACATACACAATTTCATTGTACAGTCAAGAAATGTACATCAAAACATACACATTTTCATTGTACACTCAAGAAATGTACATCAAAACATACACATTTTCAGTGTACATTAAAGAAATGTACATCAAAACATACACATTTTCATTGTACATTCATGAAATGTACATCAAAACATACACATTTTCATTGTACATTCTAGAAATATACATAAAAACATACACATTTTCATTGTATATACAAGAAATGTACATCAAAACATACACATTTTCATTGTACATTCAAGAAATGTACATCAAAACATACACATTTTGAGTGTACATTCAAGAAATATACATCAAAAGATACACATTTTCATTGTATATACCAGAAATGGACATCAAAACATATACATTTTCATTGTACATTCAAGAAATGTACATCAAAACATACAGATTTTGAGTGTACATTCAAGAGATATACATCAAAACATGCACATTTTCATTGTATATACCAGAAATGTACATCAATACATACACATTTTCATTGTATATACAAGAAATGTACATCAAAACATACACAGTTTCATTGTATATACCAGAAATGTACATCAAAACATACACATTTTCATTGTACAATTAAGAAATGTACATCAAAACATAAACATTTTCATTGTATATACCAGAAATGTACATCAAAACATACACATTTTCATTGTACATTCAAGAAATGTACATCAAAACATACCCATTTTCATTGTATATACCAGAAATGTACATCAAAACATACACATTTTCATTGTACATTCAAGAACTGTACATCAAAACATACACATTTTCAGTGTACATTCAAGAAATGTACATCAAAACATACACATTTTCAGTGTACATTCAAGAAATGTACATCAAAACATACACATTTTCATTGTATATACCAGAAATGTACATCAAAACATACACATTTTCATTGTATATACAAGAAATGTATATTAAAACATACACATTTACAGTGTACATTCAAGAAATGTACATCAAAACATACACATTTTCATTGTATATACAAGAAATGTACATCAAACCATACACATTTTCAGTGTACATTCAAGAAATGTACATCAAAACATATACATTTAAATTGTATATACAAGAAATGTACATCAAAACATACACATTTTCAGTGTACGTTCAAGAAATGTACATGAAAACATATACATTTTCATTGTACATTCAAGAAATGTATATCAAAACATACACATTTTCAGATTACATTCAAGAAATGTACATCAAAGCATACACGTTTTCATTGTATATACAAGAAATGTACATCAAAACATACACATCTTCATTGTACACTAAAGAAATGTACATCAAAACATACACACTTTCAGTGTACATTCAGGAAATGTACATCAAAACATACACATTTTCATTGTACATTCAAGAAATGTACATCAAAACATACATATTTTCATTGTACATTCAAGAAATGTACATCAAAACAATCACATTTTCATTGTACCTCAAGAAATCTACATCAAAACATACACATTTTCATTGTACACTAAAGAAATGTGCATCAAAACATACACATTTTCATTGTACATTCAAGAAATGTATGTCAAAACATACACATTTTCATTGTACATTCAAGAAATGTACATCAAAACATACACATTTTCATTGTACATTCAAGAAATGTACAACAAAACATGCACATTTTCATTGTACATTCAAGGAATGTACATCAAAACATACACATTTTCATTGTACATTCAAGAAATGTACATCAAAACACACACATTTGCATTGTACACTCAAGAAATGTATATCAAAACATACACATTTTCATTGTACATTCAAGAAATGTACATCAAAACATACACATTTTCAGTGTACATTCAAGGAATGTATAAGAAAAAATACACAGTTTCAGTGTACCTTCAAGAAATGTACATCAAAACAAACACATTTTCATTGTACACTAAAGAAATGTATATCAAAACATACACATTTTCATTGTACATTCAATAAATATACATCAAAACATACACATTTTCATTGTACATTCAAGAAATGTGCATCAAAACATACACATTTTCATTGTACACTCAAGAAATGTACATCAAAACATACACATTTTCAGTGTACATTCAAGAAATGTACATCAAAAACTACACATTTTCATATATATTCAAGAAATGTACATCAAAACATACACAATTTCATTGTATATACCAGAAATGTACATCAAAACATACACATTTTGATTGTGCATTCAAGAAATGTACATCAAAACATACACATTTTCATTGTATATACCAGAAATCTACATCAAAACATACACATTTTCATTGTACATTCAAGAAATGTACATCAAAACATACACATTTTCATTGTACCTCAAGAAATCTACATCAAAACATACACATTTTCATTGTACACTCAAGAAATGTACATCAAAACATACACATTTTCATTGTACATTCAAGAAATGTGGATCTCAAACCATACACATTTTCATTGTACATTCAAGAAATGTACATCAAAACATACACATTTTCATTGTACATTCAAGAAATGTACAACAAAACATACACATTTTCATTGTACATTCAAGGAACGTACCTCAAAACATACACATTTTCATTGTACATTCAAGAAATGTACATCAAAACACACATTTTCATTGTACACTCAAGAAATGTACATGAAAACATACACATTTTGAGTGTACATTCAAGAGATATACATCAAAACATGCACGTTTTCATCGTATATACCAGAAATGTACATCAAAACATACACATTTTCATTGTATATACAAGAAATGTATATCAAAACATACACATTTTCATTGTACATTCAAGAAATGTACATCAAAACATACACATTTTCATTGTACACTCAAGAAATGTACATCAAAACATACACATTTTGACTGCACATTCTAGAAATATACATCAAAACATACACATTTTCATTGTACACTCAAGAGATATACATCAAAACATGCACATTTTCATTGTATATACCAGAAATGTACATCAAAACATACACATTTTCATTGTATATACAAGAAATGTATATCAAAACATACACATTTTCATTGTATATACAAGAAATGTATATCAAAACATACACATTTTCATTGTACACTCAAGAAATGTACATCAAAACATACACATTTTCAGTGTACATTCAAGAAATGTACATCAAAAACTACACATTTTCATTGTATATTCAAGAAATGTACATCAAAACATACACATTTTCATTGTATATACCAGAAATGTACATCAAAACATACACACTTTCATTGTACATTCAAGAAATGTACATCAAAACATACACATTTTCATTGTGTATACCAGAAATGTACATCAAAACATACACATTTTCATTGTACATTCAAGAAATGTACATCAAAACATACACATTTTCATTGTATATACCAGAAATGTACATCAAAACATACACATTTTCATTGTACATTCAAGAAATGTACATCAATACATACACATTTTGACTGCACATTCTAGAAATATACATCAAAACATACACATTTTCATTGTATATACCAGAAATGCACATCAAAACATACACATTTTCATTGTACATTCAAGAACTGTACATCATAACATACACATTTTCAGTGTACATTCAAGAAATGTACATCAAAACATACACATTTTCAGTGTACATTCAAGAAATGTACATCAAAACATACACATTTTCATTGTACATTCAAGAAATGTAGATCAAAACATACACATTTTCACTGTATATTCAAGAAATGTACATCAAAACACACACATTTTCATTGTACACTCAAGAAATGTACATCAAAACATACACATTTTTATTGTACACTCAAGAAATGTACATCAAAACATACACTCTTTCATTGTACATTCAAGAAAAGTATATCAAAACTTACACATTTTCATGGTACATTCAAGAAATGTACATCAAAACATACACACTTTCAGTGTACATTCAAGAAATGTATAACAAAAAATACACATTTTCTGTGTACATTCAAGAAATGTACATCAAAACAAACACATTTTCATTCTACACTAAAGAAATGTATATCAAAACATACACATTTTCATTGTACATTGAATAAATATACATCAAAACATACACATTTTCATTGTACATTCTAGAAATATACATCAAAACATACACATTTTCATTGTACACTCAAGAAATATACATCAAAACATACACATTTTAAGTGTACATTCAAGAAATGTACATCAAAACATACACATTTTCATTGTATATACAAGAAATGTACATCAAAACATACACATTTTCATTGTACACTAAAGAGATGTACATCAAAACATACACATTTTCAGTGTACATTCAAGAAATGTACATCAAAATATACACATTTTCATTGTACATTCAAGAAATGTAGATCAAAACATACACATTTTCATTGTACATTCAAGAAATGTACATCAAAACATACACATTTTCATTGTACACTCAAGAAATGTACATCAAAACATACACATTTTTATTGTACACTCAAGAAATGTACATCAAAACATACACTTTTTCATTGTGCATTCAAGAAATGTATATCAAAACATACACATTTTCATTGTACATTCAAGAAATGTATATCAAAACATACACATTTTCATTGTACATTCAAGAAATGTACATCAAAACATACACATTTTCAGTGTACATTCAAGAAATGTACATCAAAACAAACACATTTTCATTGTACACTAAAGAAATGTACATCAAAACATACACATTTTTATTGTACACTCAAGAAATGTACATCAAAACATACACATTTTCAATGTACATTCAAGAAATGTATATCAAAACATACACATTTTCATTGTTTACTCAAGAAATGTACATCAAAACATACACATTTTCATTGTACATTCAAGAAATGTACATCAAAGCATACACATTTTCATTGTACACTCAAGAAATGTACTTCAAAACATACACATTTTTAGTGTACATTCAAGAAATGTATATCAAAACATACACATTTTCATTGTACATAAAAGAAATGTACATCAAAACATACACATTTTCATTGTACATTCTAGAAATATACATCAAAACATACACATTTTCATTGTACACTCAAGAAATGTACATCAAAACATATACATTTTCATTGTACATTCAAGAAATGTACATCAAAACATACACATTTTGAGTGTACATTCAAGAGGTATACATCAAAACATAAACATTTTCATTGTATATACCAGAAATGTACATCAAAACATACACATTTTCATTGTACAATCAACAAATGTACATCAAAACATAAACATTTTCATTGTATATACCAGAAATGTACATCAAAACATACACATTTTCATTGTACATTCAAGAAATGTACATCAAAACATACCCATTTTCATTGTATATACCAGAAATGTACATCAAAACATACCCATTTTCATTGTATATACCAGAAATGTACATCAAAACATACACATTTTCATTGTACATTCAAGAACTGTACATCAAAACATACACATTTTCAGTGTACATTCAAGAAATGTACATCAAAACATACACATTTTCAGTGTACATTCAAGAAATGTACATCAAAACATACACATTTTCATTATACATACCAGAAATGTACATCAAAACATACACATTTTCATTGTATATACATGAAATGTATATCAAAACATACACATTTACAGTGTACATTCAAGAAATGTACATCAAAACATACACATTTTCATTGTATATACAAGAAATGTACATCACACCATACACACTTTCAGTGTATATACCAGAAATGTACATCAAAACATACACATTTTCATTGTATATACAAGAAATGTACATCAAAACATACACATTTTCAGTGTACATTCAAGAAACGTACATCAAAACATACACTTTTTCATTGTACATTCAAGAAATTGATATCAAAACATACACATTTTCATTGTACATTCAAGAAATGTACATCAAAAGATACACATTTTCAGATTACATTCAAGAAATGTACATCAAAGCATACACATTTTCATTGTATATACAAGAAATGTGCATCAAAACATACACATCTTCATTGTACGCTAAAGAAATGTACATCAAAACATACACACTTTCAGTGTACATTCAGGAAATGTACATCAAAACATACACATTTTCATTGTACATTCAAGAAATGTACATCAAAACATACACATTTTCATTGTACATTCAAGAAATGTACATCAAAACATACACATTTTCATTGTATACTCAAGAAATGTACATCAAAACATACACATTTTCATTGTACATTCAAGAAATGTATATCAAAACATACACATTTTCATTGTACATTCAAGAAATGTACATCAAAACATACACATTTTCATTGTACATTCAAGAAATGTACAACAAAACATACACATTTTCATTGTACATTCAAGGAATGTACATCAAAACATACACATTTTCATTGTACATTCAAGAAATGTACATCAAAACACACACATTTTCATTGTACACTCAAGAAATGTACATCAAAACATACACATTTTGAGTGTACATTCAAGAGATATACATCAAAACATGCACATTTTCATTGTATATACCAGAAATGTACATCAAAACATACACATTTTCATTGTATATACAAGAAATGTATATCAAAACATACACATTTTCATTGTATATACAAGAAATGTATATCAAAACATACACATTTTCATTGTACACTCAAGAAATGTACATCAAAACATACACATTTTCAGTGTACATTCAAGAAATGTACATCAAAAACTACACATTTTCATTGTATATTCAAGAAATGTACATCAAAACATACACATTTTCATTGTATATACCAGAAATGTACATCAAAACATACACACTTTCATTGTACATTCAAGAAATGTACATCAAAACATACACATTTTCATTTTATATACCAGAAATGTACATCAAAACATACACATTTTCATTGTACATTCAAGAAATGTACATCAAAACATACACATTTTCATTGTATATACCAGAAATGTACATCAAAACATACACATTTTCATTGTACATTCAAGAAATGTACATCAAAACATACACATTTTGACTGCACATTCTAGAAATATACATCAAAACATACACATTTTCATTGTACATTCAAGAAATGCACATCAAAACATACACATTTTCATTGTACATTCAAGAACTGTACATCATAACATACACATTTTCAGTGTGCATTCAAGAAATGTACATCAAAACATACACATTTTCAGTGTACATTCAAGAAATGTACATCAAAACATACACATTTTCATTGTACATTCAAGAAATGTAGATCAAAACATACACATTTTCATTGTATATTCAAGAAATGTACATCAAAACACACACATTTTCATTGTACACTCAAGAAATGTACATCAAAACATACACATTTTTATTGTACACTCAAGAAATGTACATCAAAACATACACTCTTTCATTGTACATTCAAGAAAAGTATATCAAAACATACACATTTTCATGGTACATTCAAGAAATGTACATCAAAACATACACATTTTCAGTGTACATTCAAGAAATGTATAACAAAAAATACACATTTTCTGTGTACATTCAAGGAATGTACATCAAAACAAACACATTTTCATTGTACACTAAAGAAATGTATATCAAAACATACACATTTTCATTGTACATTGAATAAATATACATCAAAACATACACATTTTAAGTGTACATTCAAGAAATGTACATCAAAACATACACATTTTCATTGTATATACAAGAAATGTACATCAAAGCATACACATTTTCATTGTACACTAAAGAGATGTACATCAAAACATACACATTTTCAGTGTACATTCAAGAAATGTACATCAAAATATACACATTTTCATTGTACATTCAAGAAATGTAGATCAAAACATACACATTTTCATTGTACATTCAAGAAATGTACATCAAAACATACACATTTTCATTGTACACTCAAGAAATGTACATCAAAACATACACATTTTTATTGTACACTCAAGAAATGTACATCAAAACATACACTTTTTCATTGTGCATTCAAGAAATGTATATCAAAACATACACATTTTCATTGTACATTCAAGAAATGTACATCAAAACATACACATTTTCAGTGTACATTCAAGAAATGTACATCAAAACAAACACATTTTCATTGTACACTAAAGAAATGTACATCAAAACATACACATTCTCATTGTACACTCAAGAAATGTACATCAAAACATACACATTTTCAATGTACATTCAAGAAATGCATATCAAAACATACACATTTTCATTGTTTACTCAAGAAATGTACATCAAAACATACACATTTTCATTGTACATTCAAGAAATGTACATCAAAGCATACACATTTTCATTGTACACTCAAGAAATGTACTTCAAAACATACACATTTTTAGTGTACATTCAAGAAATGTATATCAAAACATACACATTTTCATTGTACATAAAAGAAATGTACATCAAAACATACACATTTTCATTGTACATTCTAGAAATATACATCAAAACATACACATTTTCATTGTACATTCAAGAAATGTACATCAAAACATACACATTTTCATTGTACACTCAAGAAATGTACATCAAAACATACACATTTTCAGTGTACCTTCAAGAAATGTACATCAAAACATACACATTTTCATTGTACATTCTAGAAATATACATCAAAACATACACATTTTCATTGTATATACAAGAAATGTACATCAAAACATACACATTTTCATTGTACATTCAAGAAATGTACATCAAAACATACACATTTTGAGTGTACATTCAAGAAATATACATCAAAAGATACACTTTTCATTGTATATACCAGAAATGTACATCAAAACATACACATTTCCATTGTATATACCAGAAATGTACATCAAAACATATACATTTTCATTGTACATTCAAGAAATGTACATCAAAACATACACATTTTGAGTGTACATTCAAGAGGTATACATCAAAACATAAACATTTTCACTGTATATACCAGAAATGTACATCAAAACATACACATTTTCATTGTACAATCAACAAATGTACATCAAAACATAAACATTTTCATTGTATATACCAGAAATGTACATCAAAACATACACATTTTCATTGTACATTCAAGAAATGTACATCAAAACATACCCATTTTCATTGTATATACCAGAAATGTACATCAAAACATACCCATTTTCATTGTATATACCAGAAATGTACATCAAAACATACACATTTTCATTGTACATTCAAGAACTGTACATCAAAACATACACATTTTCAGTGTACATTCAAGAAATGTACATCAAAACATACACATTTTCAGTGTACATTCAAGAAATGTACATCAAAACATACACATTTTCATTATATATACCAGAAATGTACATCAAAACATACACATTTTCATTGTATATACAAGAAATGTATATCAAAACATACACATTTACAGTGTACATTCAAGAAATGTACATCAAAACATACACATTTTCATTGTATATACAAGAAATGTACATCACACCATACACATTTTCAGTGTATATACCAGAAATGTACATCAAAACATACACATTTTCATTGTATATACAAGAAATGTACATCAAAACATACACATTTTCAGTGTACATTCAAGAAATGTACATCAAAACATACACTTTTTCATTGTACATTCAAGAAATTTATATCAAAACATACACATTTTCATTGTACATTCAAGAAATGTACATCAAAAGATACACATTTTCAGATTACATTCAAGAAATGTACATCAAAGCATACACATTTTCATTGTATATACAAGAAATGTGCATCAAAACATACACATCTTCATTGTACACTAAAGAAATGTACATCAAAACATACACACTTTCAGTGTACATTCAGGAAATGTACATCAAAACATACACATTTTCATTGTACATTCAAGAAATGTACATCAAAACATACACATTTTCATTGTACATTCAAGAAATGTACATCAAAACATACACACTTTCATTGTACCTCAAGAAATCTACATCAAAACATACACATTTTCATTGTATACTCAAGAAATGTACATCAAAACATACACATTTTCATTGTACATTCAAGAAATGTATATCAAAACATACACATTTTCATTGTACATTCAAGAAATGTACATCAAAACATACACATTTTCATTGTACATTCAAGAAATGTACAACAAAACATACACATTTTCATTGTACATTCAAGGAATGTACATCAAAACATACACATTTTCATTGTACATTCAAGAAATGTACATCAAAACACACACATTTTCATTGTACACTCAAGAAATGAACATCAAAACATACACATTTTGAGTGTACATTCAAGAGATATACATCAAAACATGCACATTTTCATTGTATATACCAGAAATGTACATCAAAAGATACACATTTTCATTGTATATACAAGAAATGTAAATCAAAACATACACATTTTCATTGTATATACAAGAAAAGTATATCAAAACATACACATTTTCATTGTACATTCAAGAAATGTACATCAAAAGATACACATTTTCATTGTACACTCAAGAAATGTACATCAAAACATACACATTTTCAGTGTACATTCAAGAAATGGACATAAAAAACTACACATTTTCATTGTATATTCAAGAAATGTACATCAAAACATACACATTTTCATTGTATATACCAGAAATGTACGTCAAAACATACACATTTTCATTGTACATTCAAGAAATGTACATCAAAACATACACATTTTCATTGTATATAGCAGAAATGACCATGAAAACTTACACATTTTCATTGGACATTCAAGAAATGTACATCAAAACATACACATTTTCATTGTATATACCAGAAATGTACATCAAAACATACACATTTTCATTGTACATTCAAGAAATGTACATCAAAACATACACATTTTGACTGCACATTCTAGAAATATACATCAAAACATACACATTTTCATTGTATATACCAGAAATGCACATCAAAACATACACATTTTCATTGTATATACAAGAAATGTATATCAAAACATACACATTTTCAGTGTACATTCAAGAAATGTACATCAAAACATACACATTTTCATTGTATATACAAGAAATGTACATCAAAACATACACATTTTCATTGTACACTGAAGAAATGTACATCAAAACATACACATTTTCAGTGTACATTCAAGAAATGTACATCAAAACATACACATTTTCATTGTACATTCCAGAAATGTAGATCAAAACATACACATTTTCATTGTACATTCAAGAAATGTACATCAAAACATTCACATTTTCATTGTACACTCAAGAAATGTACATCAAAACATACACATTTTTAGTGTACACTCAAGAAATGTACATCAAAACATACACTTTTTCATTGTATATTCAAGGAATGTACATCAAAACATACACATTTTGAGTGTACATTCAAGAGATATACATCAAAACATGCACATTTTCATTGTATATACCAGAAATGTACATCAAAACATACACATTTTCAGTGTATATACAAGAAATGTAAATCAAAACATACTCATTTTCATTGTACACTGAAGAAATGTACATCAAAACATACACATTTTCAGTGTACATTCAAGAAATGTACATCAAAACATACACATTTTCATTGTACATTAAAGAAATGTAGATCAAAACATACACATTTTCATTGTACATTCAAGAAATGTACATCAAAACATACACATTTTCATTGTACACTCAAGAAATGTACATCAAAACATACACATTTTTATTCTACACTCAAGAAATGTACATCAAAACATACACTTTTTCATTGTACATTCAAGAAATGTATATCAAAACATACACATTTTCATTGTACATTCAAGAAATGAACATCAAAACATACACATTTTCGGTGTACATTCAAGAAATGTATAACAAAAAATACACATTTTCAGTGTACCTTCAAGAAATGTCCATCAAAACAAACACATTTTCATTGTACACTAAAGAAATGTATATCAAAAGATACACATTTTCATTGTACATTCAATAAATATACATCAAAACATACACATTTTCATTGTACACTCAAGAAATGTACATCAAAACATACACATTTTCAGTGTACATTCAGGAAATGTACATCAAAACATACACATTTTCATTGTACACTCAAGAAATGTACATCAAAACATACACATTTTCAGTGTACATTCAAGAAATGTACATCAAAAACTAGACATTTTCATTGTATATTCAAGAAATGTACATCAAAACATACACAATTTCATTGTATATACCAGAAATGTAAATCAAAACATACACATTTTCATTGTACACTGAAGAAATGTACATCAAAACATACACATTTTCAGTGTACATTCAAGAAATGTACATCAAAACATACACATTTTCATTGTACATTCAAGAAATGTAGATCAAAACATACACATTTTCATTGTACATTCAAGAAATGTACATCAAAACATACACATTTTCATTGTACACTCAAGAAATGTACATCAAAACATACACATTTTCAGTGTACATTCAAGAAATGTACATCAAAACATACACATTTTCATTGTACACTCAAGAAATGTACATCAAAACATACACATTTTCAGTGTACATTCAAGAAATGTACATCAAAAACTACACATTTTCATTGTATATTCAAGAAATGTACATCAAAACATACACATTTTCATTGTATATACCAGAAATGTACATCAAAACATACACACTTTCATTGTACATTCAAGAAATGTACATCAAAACATACACATTTTCATTTTATATACCAGAAATGTACATCAAAACATACACATTTTCATTGTACATTCAAGAAATGTACATCAAAACATACACATTTTCATTGTATATACCAGAAATGTACATCAAAACATACACATTTTCATTGTACATTCAAGAAATGTACATCAAAACATACACATTTTGACTGCACATTCTAGAAATATACATCAAAACATACACATTTTCATTGTATATACCGGAAATGCACATCAAAACATACACATTTTCATTGTACATTCAAGAACTGTACATCATAACATACACATTTTCATTGTACATTCAAGAAATGTACATCAAAAGATACACATTTTCAGATTACATTCAAGAAATGTACATCAAAGCATACACATTTTCATTGTATATACAAGAAATGTGCATCAAAACATACACATCTTCATTGTACGCTAAAGAAATGTACATCAAAACATACACACTTTCAGTGTACATTCAGGAAATGTACATCAAAACATACACATTTTCATTGTACATTCAAGAAATGTACATCAAAACATACACATTTTCATTGTACATTCAAGAAATGTACATCAAAACATACACATTTTCATTGTATACTCAAGAAATGTACATCAAAACATACACATTTTCATTGTACATTCAAGAAATGTATATCAAAACATACACATTTTCATTGTACATTCAAGAAATGTACATCAAAACATACACATTTTCATTGTACATTCAAGAAATGTACAACAAAACATACACATTTTCATTGTACATTCAAGGAATGTACATCAAAACATACACATTTTCATTGTACATTCAAGAAATGTACATCAAAACACACACATTTTCATTGTACACTCAAGAAATGTACATCAAAACATACACATTTTGAGTGTACATTCAAGAGATATACATCAAAACATGCACATTTTCATTGTATATACCAGAAATGTACATAAAAACATACACATTTTCATTGTATATACAAGAAATGTATATCAAAACATACACATTTTCATTGTATATACAAGAAATGTATATCAAAACATACACATTTTCATTGTACACTCAAGAAATGTACATCAAAACATACACATTTTCAGTGTACATTCAAGAAATGTACATCAAAAACTACACATTTTCATTGTATATTCAAGAAATGTACATCAAAACATACACATTTTCATTGTATATACCAGAAATGTACATCAAAACATACACACTTTCATTGTACATTCAAGAAATGTACATCAAAACATACACATTTTCATTTTATATACCAGAAATGTACATCAAAACATACACATTTTCATTGTACATTCAAGAAATGTACATCAAAACATACACATTTTCATTGTATATACCAGAAATGTACATCAAAACATACACATTTTCATTGTACATTCAAGAAATGTACATCAAAACATACACATTTTGACTGCACATTCTAGAAATATACATCAAAACATACACATTTTCATTGTACATTCAAGAAATGCACATCAAAACATACACATTTTCATTGTACATTCAAGAACTGTACATCATAACATACACATTTTCAGTGTACATTCAAGAAATGTACATCAAAACATACACATTTTCAGTGTACATTCAAGAAATGTAGATCAAAACATACACATTTTCATTGTATATTCAAGAAATGTACATCAAAACACACACATTTTCACTGTACACTCAAGAAATGTACATCAAAACATACACATTTTTATTGTACACTCAAGAAATGTACATCAAAACATACACTCTTTCATTGTACATTCAAGAAAAGTATATCAAAACATACACATTTTCATGGTACATTCAAGAAATGTACATCAAAACATACACATTTTCAGTGTACATTCAAGAAATGTATAACAAAAAATACACATTTTCTGTGTACATTCAAGGAATGTACATCAAAACAAACACATTTTCATTGTACACTAAAGAAATGTATATCAAAACATACACATTTTCATTGTACATTGAATAAATATACATCAAAACATACACATTTTAAGTGTACATTCAAGAAATGTACATCAAAACATACACATTTTCATTGTATATACAAGAAATGTACATCAAAACATACACATTTTCATTGTACACTAAAGAGATGTACATCAAAACATACACATTTTCAGTGTACATTCAAGAAATGTACATCAAAATATACACATTTTCATTGTACATTCAAGAAATGTAGATCAAAACATACACATTTTCATTGTACATTCAAGAAATGTACATCAAAACATACACATTTTCATTGTACACTCAAGAAATGTACATCAAAACATACACATTTTTATTGTACACTCAAGAAATGTACATCAAAACATACACTTTTTCATTGTGCATTCAAGAAATGTATATCAAAACATACACATTTTCATTGTACATTCAAGAAATGTACATCAAAACATACACATTTTCAGTGTACATTCAAGAAATGTACATCAAAACAAACACATTTTCATTGTACACTAAAGAAATGTACATCAAAACATACACATTCTCATTGTACACTCAAGAAATGTACATCAAAACATACACATTTTCAATGTACATTCAAGAAATGCATATCAAAACATACACATTTTCATTGTTTACTCAAGAAATGTACATCAAAACATACACATTTTCATTGTACATTCAAGAAATGTACATCAAAGCATACACATTTTCATTGTACACTCAAGAAATGTACTTCAAAACATACACATTTTTAGTGTACATTCAAGAAATGTATATCAAAACATACACATTTTCATTGTACATAAAAGAAATGTACATCAAAACATACACAATTTCATTGTACATTCTAGAAATATACATCAAAACATACACATTTTCATTGTACATTCAAGAAATGTACATCAAAACATACACATTTTCATTGTACACTCAAGAAATGTACATCAAAACATACACATTTTCAGTGTACCTTCAAGAAATGTACATCAAAACATACACATTTTCATTGTACATTCTAGAAATATACATCAAAACATACACATTTTCATTGTATATACAAGAAATGTACATCAAAACATACACATTTTCATTGTACATTCAAGAAATGTACTTCAAAACATACACATTTTGAGTGTACATTCAAGAAATATACATCAAAAGATACACATTTTCATTGTATATACCAGAAATGTACATCAAAACATACACATTTCCATTGTATATACCAGAAATGTACATCAAAACATATACATTTTCATTGTACATTCAAGAAATGTACATCAAAACATACACATTTTGAGTGTACATTCAAGAGGTATACATCAAAACATAAACATTTTCACTGTATATACCAGAAATGTACATCAAAACATACACATTTTCATTGTACAATCAACAAATGTACATCAAAACATAAACATTTTCATTGTATATACCAGAAATGTACATCAAAACATACACATTTTCATTGTACATTCAAGAAATGTACATCAAAACATACCCATTTTCATTGTATATACCAGAAATGTACATCAAAACATACCCATTTTCATTGTATATACCAGAAATGTACATCAAAACATACACATTTTCATTGTACATTCAAGAACTGTACATCAAAACATACACATTTTCAGTGTACATTCAAGAAATGTACATCAAAACATACACATTTTCAGTGTACATTCAAGAAATGTACATCAAAACATACACATTTTCATTATATATACCAGAAATGTACATCAAAACATACACATTTTCATTGTATATACAAGAAATGTATATCAAAACATACACATTTACAGTGTACATTCAAGAAATGTACATCAAAACATACACATTTTCATTGTATATACAAGAAATGTACATCACACCATACACATTTTCAGTGTATATACCAGAAATGTACATCAAAACATACACATTTTCATTGTATATACAAGAAATGTACATCAAAACATACACATTTTCAGTGTACATTCAAGAAATGTACATCAAAACATACACTTTTTCATTGTACATTCAAGAAATTTATATCAAAACATACACATTTTCATTGTACATTCAAGAAATGTACATCAAAAGATACACATTTTCAGATTACATTCAAGAAATGTACATCAAAGCATACACATTTTCATTGTATATACAAGAAATGTGCATCAAAACATACACATCTTCATTGTACACTAAAGAAATGTACATCAAAACATACACACTTTCAGTGTACATTCAGGAAATGTACATCAAAACATACACATTTTCATTGTACATTCAAGAAATGTACATCAAAACATACACATTTTCATTGTACATTCAAGAAATGTACATCAAAACATACACACTTTCATTGTACCTCAAGAAATCTACATCAAAACATACACATTTTCATTGTATACTCAAGAAATGTACATCAAAACATACACATTTTCATTGTACATTCAAGAAATGTATATCAAAACATACACATTTTCATTGTACATTCAAGAAATGTACATCAAAACATACACATTTTCATTGTACATTCAAGAAATGTACAACAAAACATACACATTTTCATTGTACATTCAAGGAATGTACATCAAAACATACACATTTTCATTGTACATTCAAGAAATGTACATCAAAACACACACATTTTCATTGTACACTCAAGAAATGTACATCAAAACATACACATTTTGAGTGTACATTCAAGAGATATACATCAAAACATGCACATTTTCATTGTATATACCAGAAATGTACATCAAAAGATACACATTTTCATTGTATATACAAGAAATGTAAATCAAAACATACACATTTTCATTGTATATACAAGAAAAGTATATCAAAACATACACATTTTCATTGTACATTCAAGAAATGTACATCAAAACATACACATTTTCATTGTACACTCAAGAAATGTACATCAAAACATACACATTTTCAGTGTACATTCAAGAAATGGACATAAAAAACTACACATTTTCATTGTATATTCAAGAAATGTACATCAAAACATACACATTTTCATTGTATATACCAGAAATGTACATCAAAACGTACACATTTTCATTGTACATTCAAGAAATGTACATCAAAACATACACATTTTCATTGTATATAGCAGAAATGACCATGAAAACATACACATTTTCATTGGACATTCAAGAAATGTACATCAAAACATACACATTTTCATTGTATATACCAGAAATGTACATCAAAACATACACATTTTCATTGTACATTCAAGAAATGTACATCAAAACATACACATTTTGACTGCACATTCTAGAAATATACATCAAAACATACACATTTTCATTGTATATACCAGAAATGCACATCAAAACATACACATTTTCATTGTATATACAAGAAATGTATATCAAAACATACACATTTTCAGTGTACATTCAAGAAATGTACATCAAAACATACACATTTTCATTGTATATACAAGAAATGTACATCAAAACATACACATTTTCATTGTACACTGAAGAAATGTACATCAAAACATACACATTTTCAGTGTACATTCAAGAAATGTACATCAAAACATACACATTTTCATTGTACATTCCAGAAATGTAGATCAAAACATACACATTTTCATTGTACATTCAAGAAATGTACATCAAAACATTCACATTTTCATTGTACACTCAAGAAATGTACATCAAAACATACACATTTTTAGTGTACACTCAAGAAATGTACATCAAAACATACACTTTTTCATTGTATATTCAAGGAATGTACATCAAAACATACACATTTTGAGTGTACATTCAAGAGATATACATCAAAACATGCACATTTTCATTGTATATACCAGAAATGTACATCAAAACATACACATTTTCATTGTATATACAAGAAATGTAAATCAAAACATACTCATTTTCATTGTACACTGAAGAAATGTACATCAAAACATACACATTTTCAGTGTACATTCAAGAAATGTACATCAAAACATACACATTTTCATTGTACATTAAAGAAATGTAGATCAAAACATACACATTTTCATTGTACATTCAAGAAATGTACATCAAAACATACACATTTTCATTGTACTCTCAAGAAATGTACATCAAAACATACACATTTTTATTCTACACTCAAGAAATGTACATCAAAACATACACTTTTTCATTGTACATTCAAGAAATGTATATCAAAACATACACATTTTCATTGTACATTCAAGAAATGAACATCAAAACATACACATTTTCGGTGTACATTCAAGAAATGTATAACAAAAAATACACATTTTCAGTGTACCTTCAAGAAATGTCCATCAAAACAAACACATTTTCATTGTACACTAAAGAAATGTATATCAAAAGATACACATTTTCATTGTACATTCAATAAATATACATCAAAACATACACATTTTCATTGTACACTCAAGAAATGTACATCAAAACATACACATTTTCAGTGTACATTCAGGAAATGTACATCAAAACATACACATTTTCATTGTACACTCAAGAAATGTACATCAAAACATACACATTTTCAGTGTACATTCAAGAAATGTACATCAAAAACTAGACATTTTCATTGTATATTCAAGAAATGTACATCAAAACATACACAATTTCATTGTATATACCAGAAATGTAAATCAAAACATACACATTTTCATTGTACACTGAAGAAATGTACATCAAAACATACACATTTTCAGTGTACATTCAAGAAATGTACATCAAAACATACACATTTTCATTGTACATTCAAGAAATGTAGATCAAAACATACACATTTTCATTGTACATTCAAGAAATGTACATCAAAACATACACATTTTCATTGTACACTCAAGAAATGTACATCAAAACATACACATTTTCAGTGTACATTCAAGAAATGTACATCAAAACATACACATTTTCATTGTACACTCAAGAAATGTACATCAAAACATACACATTTTCAGTGTACATTCAAGAAATGTACATCAAAAACTACACATTTTCATTGTATATTCAAGAAATGTACATCAAAACATACACATTTTCATTGTATATACCAGAAATGTACATCAAAACATACACACTTTCATTGTACATTCAAGAAATGTACATCAAAACATACACATTTTCATTTTTTATACCAGAAATGTACATCAAAACATACACATTTTCATTGTACATTCAAGAAATGTACATCAAAACATACACATTTTCATTGTATATACCAGAAATGTACATCAAAACATACACATTTTCATTGTACATTCAAGAAATGTACATCAAAACACACACATTTTGACTGCACATTCTAGAAATATACATCAAAACATACACATTTTCATTGTATATACCAGAAATGCACATCAAAACATACACATTTTCATTGTACATTCAAGAACTGTACATCATAACATACACATTTTCAGTGTACATTCAAGAAATGTACATCAAAACATACACATTTTCAGTGTACATTCAAGAAATGTACATCAAAACATACACATTTTCATTGTACATTCAAGAAATGTAGATCAAAACATACACATTTTCAGTGTATATTCAAGAAATGTACATCAAAACACACACATTTTCATTGTACACTCAAGAAATGTACATCAAAACATACACATTTTTATTGTACACTCAAGAAATGTACATCAAAACATACACTCTTTCATTGTACATTCAAGAAAAGTATATCAAAACATACACATTTTCATGGTACATTCAAGAAATGTACATCAAAGCATACACATTTTCAGTGTACATTCAAGAAATGTATAACAAAAAATACACATTTTCTGTGTACATTCAAGGAATGTACATCAAAACAAACACATTTTCATTGTACACTAAAGAAATGTATATCAAAACATACACATTTTCATTGTACATTGAATAAATATACATCAAAACATACACATTTTAAGTGTACATTCAAGAAATGTACATCAAAACATACACATTTTCATTGTATATACAAGAAATGTACATCAAAACATACACATTTTCATTGTACACTAAAGAGATGTACATCAAAACATACACATTTTCAGTGTACATTCAAGAAATGTACATCAAAATATACACATTTTCATTGTACATTCAAGAAATGTAGATCAAAACATACACATTTTCATTGTACATTCAAGAAATGTACATCAAAACATACACATTTTCATTGTACACTCAAGAAATGTACATCAAAACATACACATTTTTATTGTACACTCAAGAAATGTACATCAAAACATACACTTTTTCATTGTGCATTCAAGAAATGTATATCAAAACATACACATTTTCATTGTACATTCAAGAAATGTACATCAAAACATACACATTTTCAGTGTACATTCAAGAAATGTACATCAAAACAAACACATTTTCATTGTACACTAAAGAAATGACATCAAAACATACACATTTTCATTGTACACTCAAGAAATGTACATCAAAACATACACATTTTCAATGTACATTCAAGAAATGCATATCAAAACATACACATTTTCATTGTTTACTCAAGAAATGTACATCAAAACATACACATTTTCATTGTACATTCAAGAAATGTACATCAAAGCATACACATTTTCATTGTACACTCAAGAAATGTACTTCAAAACATACACATTTTTAGTGTACATTCAAGAAATGTATATCAAAACATACACATTTTCATTGTACATAAAAGAAATGTACATCAAAACATACACATTGTCATTGTACATTCTAGAAATATACATCAAAACATACACATTTTCATTGTACATTCTAGAAATATACATCAAAACATACACATTTTCATTGTATATACAAGAAATGTACATCAAAACATACACATTTTCATTGTACATTCAAGAAATGTACACCAAAACATACACATTTTGAGTGTACATTCAAGAAATATACATCAAAAGATACACATTTTCATTGTATATACCAGAAATGTACATCAAAACATACACATTTCCATTGTATATACCAGAAATGTACATCAAAACATATACATTTTCATTGTACATTCAAGAAATGTACATCAAAACATACACATTTTGAGTGTACATTCAAGAGGTATACATCAAAACATAAACATTTTCACTGTATATACCAGAAATGTACATCAAAACATACACATTTTCATTGTACAATCAACAAATGTACATCAAAACATAAACATTTTCATTGTATATACCAGAAATGTACATCAAAACATACACATTTTCATTGTACATTCAAGAAATGTACATCAAAACATACCCATTTTCATTGTATATACCAGAAATGTACATCAAAACATACCCATTTTCATTGTATATACCAGAAATGTACATCAAAACATACACATTTTCATTGTACATTCAAGAACTGTACATCAAAACATACACATTTTCAGTGTACATTCAAGAAATGTACATCAAAACATACACATTTTCAGTGTACATTCAAGAAATGTACATCAAAACATACACATTTTCATTATATATACCAGAAATGTACATCAAAACATACACATTTTCATTGTATATACAAGAAATGTATATCAAAACATACACATTTACAGTGTACATTCAAGAAATGTACATCAAAACATACACATTTTCATTGTATATACAAGAAATGTACATCACACCATACACATTTTCAGTGTATATACCAGAAATGTACATCAAAACATACACATTTTCATTGTATATACAAGAAATGTACATCAAAACATACACATTTTCAGTGTACATTCAAGAAATGTACATCAAAACATACACTTTTTCATTGTACATTCAAGAAATTTATATCAAAACATACACATTTTCATTGTACATTCAAGAAATGTACATCAAAAGATACACATTTTCAGATTACATTCAAGAAATGTACATCAAAGCATACACATTTTCATTGTATATACAAGAAATGTGCATCAAAACATACACATCTTCATTGTACACTAAAGAAATGTACATCAAAACATACACACTTTCAGTGTACATTCTGGAAATGTACATCAAAACATACACATTTTCATTGTACATTCAAGAAATGTACATCAAAACATACACATTTTCATTGTACATTCAAGAAATGTACATCAAAACATACACACTTTCATTGTACCTCAAGAAATCTACATCAAAACATACACATTTTCATTGTATACTCAAGAAATGTACATCAAAACATACACATTTTCATTGTACATTCAAGAAATGTATATCAAAACATACACATTTTCATTGTACATTCAAGAAATGGACATCAAAACATACACATTTTCATTGTACATTCAAGAAATGTACAACAAAACATACACATTTTCATTGTACATTCAAGGAATGTACATCAAAACATACACATTTTCATTGTACATTCAAGAAATGTACATCAAAACACACACATTTTCATTGTACACTCAAGAAATGTACATCAAAACATACACATTTTGAGTGTACATTCAAGAGATATACATCAAAACATGCACATTTTCATTGTATATACCAGAAATGTAAATCAAAGGATACACATTTTCATTGTATATACAAGAAATGTAAATCAAAACATACACATTTTCATTGTATATACAAGAAAAGTATATCAAAACATACACATTTTCATTGTACATTCAAGAAATGTACATCAAAACATACACATTTTCATTGTACACTCAAGAAATGTACATCAAAACATACACATTTTCAGTGTACATTCAAGAAATGGACATAAAAAGCTACACATTTTCATTGTATATTCAAGAAATGTACATCAAAACATACACATTTTCATTGTATATACCAGAAATGTACATCAAAACATACACATTTTCATTGTACATTCAAGAAATGTACATCAAAACATACACATTTTCATTGTATATAGCAGAAATGACCATGAAAACATACACATTTTCATTGGACATTCAAGAAATGTACATCAAAACATACACATTTTCATTGTATATACCAGAAATGTACATCAAAACATACACATTTTCATTGTACATTCAAGAAATGTACATCAAAACATACACATTTTGACTGCACATTCTAGAAATATACATCAAAACATACACATTTTCATTGTATATACCAGAAATGCACATCAAAACATACACATTTTCATTGTATATACAAGAAATGTATATCAAAACATACACATTTTCAGTGTACATTCAAGAAATGTACATCAAAACATACACATTTTCATTGTATATACAAGAAATGTACATCAAAACATACACATTTTCATTGTACACTGAAGAAATGTACATCAAAACATACACATTTTCAGTGTACATTCAAGAAATGTACATCAAAACATACACATTTTCATTGTACATTCCAGAAATGTAGATCAAAACATACACATTTTCATTGTACATTCAAGAAATGTACATCAAAACATTCACATTTTCATTGTACACTCAAGAAATGTACATCAAAACATACACATTTTTAGTGTACACTCAAGAAATGTACATCAAAACATACACTTTTTCATTGTATATTCAAGGAATGTACATCAAAACATACACATTTTGAGTGTACATTCAAGAGATATACATCAAAACATGCACATTTTCATTGTATATACCAGAAATGTACATCAAAACATACACATTTTCATTGTATATACAAGAAATGTAAATCAAAACATACACATTTTCATTGTACACTGAAGAAATGTACATCAAAACATACACATTTTCAGTGTACATTCAAGAAATGTACATCAACACATACACATTTTCATTGTACATTAAAGAAATGTAGATCAAAACATACACATTTTCATTGTACATTCAAGAAATATACATCAAAACATACACATTTTCATTGTACACTCAAGAAATGTACATCAAAACATACACATTTTTATTCTACACTCAAGAAATGTACATCAAAACATACAGTTTTTCATTGTACATTCAAGAAATGTATATCAAAACATACACATTTTCATTGTACATTCAAGAAATGAACATCAAAACATACACATTTTCGGTGTACATTCAAGAAATGTATAACAAATAATACACATTTTCAGTGTACCTTCAAGAAATGTCCATCAAAACAAACACATTTTCATTGTACACTAAAGAAATGTATATCAAAAGATACACATTTTCATTGTACATTCAATAAATATACATCAAAACATACACATTTTCATTGTACACTCAAGAAATGTACATCAAAACATACACATTTTCAGTGTACATTCAGGAAATGTACATCAAAACATACACATTTTCATTGTACACTCAAGAAATGTACATCAAAACATACACATTTTCAGTGTACATACAAGAAATGTACATCAAAAACTAGACATTTTCATTGTATATTCAAGAAATGTACATCAAAACATACACAATTTCATTGTATATACCAGAAATGTAAATCAAAACATACACATTTTCATTGTACACTGAAGAAATGTACATCAAAACATACACATTTTCAGTGTACATTCAAGAAATGTACATCAAAACATACACATTTTCATTGTACATTCAAGAAATGTAGATCAAAACATACACATTTTCATTGTACATTCAAGAAATGTACATCAAAACATACACATTTTCATTGTACACTCAAGAAATGTACATCAAAACATACACATTTTCAGTGTACATTCAAGAAATGTACATCAAAACATACACTTTTTCATTGTACATTCAAGAAATGTATATCAAAACATACACATTTTCAGTGTACACTGAAGAAATGTACATCAAAACATACACATTTTCATTGTACACTCAAGAAATGTACATCAAAACATACACATTTTCAGTGTACATCCAAGAAATGTACATCAAAACATACACTTTTTCATTGTACACTCAAGAAAGGTATATCAAAACATACACATTTTCAGTGTACATTCAAGAAATGTACATCAAAACATACACTTTTTCATTGTACATTCAAGAGATGTACATCAAAACATACACATTTTCAGTGTACACTGAAGAAATGTACATCAAAACATACACATTTTCATTGTACACTCAAGAAATGTATAAAAAAACATACACATTTTCAGTGTACATTCAAGAAATGTACATCAAAACATACACTTTTTCATTGTACATTCAAGAAATGTATATCAAAACATACTCATTTTCATTGTACACTGAAGAAATGTATATCAAAACATACACATTTTCATTGTACACTCAAGAAATGTACATCAAAACATACACATTTTCAGTGTACATTCAAGAAATGTACGTCAAAACATACACTTTTTCATTGTACATTCAAGAAATGTACATCAAAACATACACATTTTCATTGTATATACAAGAAATGTACATCAAAACATACACATTTTCAGTGTACATTCAAGAAATGTACATCAAAACATACACTTTTTCATTGTACATTCAAGAAATTTACATCAAAACATACACATTTTCATTGTACATTCAAGAAATGTACATCAAAAGATACACATTTTCAGATTACATTCAAGAAATGTACATCAAAGCATACACATTTTCATTGTATATACAAGAAATGTGCATCAAAACATACACATCTTCATTGTACACTAAAGAAATGTACATCAAAACATACACACTTTCAGTGTACATTCAGGAAATGTAGATCAAAACATACACATTTTCATTGTACATTCAAGAAATGTACATCAAAACATACACATTTTCATTGTACACTCAAGAAATGTACATCAAAACATACACATTTTCAGTGTACATTCAAGAAATGTACATCAAAACATACACTTTTTCATTGTACATTCAAGAAATGTATATCAAAACATACACATTTTCAGTGTACACTGAAGAAATGTACATCAAAACATACACATTTTCATTGTACACTCAAGAAATGTACATCAAAACATACACATTTTCAGTGTACATCCAAGAAATGTACATCAAAACATACACTTTTTCATTGTACACTCAAGAAAGGTATATCAAAACATACACATTTTCAGTGTACATTCAAGAAATGTACATCAAAACATACACTTTTTCATTGTACATTCAAGAGATGTACATCAAAACATACACATTTTCAGTGTACACTGAAGAAATGTACATCAAAACATACACATTTTCATTGTACACTCAAGAAATGTATAAAAAAACATACACATTTTCAGTGTACATTCAAGAAATGTACATCAAAACATACACTTTTTCATTGTACATTCAAGAAATGTATATCAAAACATACTCATTTTCATTGTACACTGAAGAAATGTATATCAAAACATACACATTTTCATTGTACACTCAAGAAATGTACATCAAAACATACACATTTTCAGTGTACATTCAAGAAATGTACGTCAAAACATACACTTTTTCATTGTACATTCAAGAAATGTACATCAAAACATACACATTTTCATTGTATATACAAGAAATGTACATCAAAACATACACATTTTCAGTGTACATTCAAGAAATGTACATCAAAACATACACTTTTTCATTGTACATTCAAGAAATTTATATCAAAACATACACATTTTCATTGTACATTCAAGAAATGTACATCAAAAGATACACATTTTCAGATTACATTCAAGAAATGTACATCAAAGCATACACATTTTCATTGTATATACAAGAAATGTGCATCAAAACATACACATCTTCATTGTACACTAAAGAAATGTACATCAAAACATACACACTTTCAGTGTACATTCAGGAAATGTACATCAAAACATACACATTTTCATTGTACATTCAAGAAATGTACATCAAAACATACACATTTTCATTGTACCTCAAGAAATCTACATCAAAACATACACATTTTCATTGTATACTCAAGAAATGTACATCAAAACATACACATTTTCATTGTACATTCAAGAAATGTATATCAAAACATACACATTTTCATTGTACATTCAAGAAATGTACATCAAAACATACACATTTTCATTGTACATTCAAGAAATGTACAACAAAACATACACATTTTCATTGTACATTCAAGGAATGTACATCAAAACATACACATTTTCATTGTACATTCAAGAAATGTACATCAAAACACACACATTTTCATTGTACACTCAAGAAATGTACATCAAAACATACACATTTTGAGTGTACATTCAAGAGATATACATCAAAACATGCACATTTTCATTGTATATACCAGAAATGTAAATCAAAGGATACACATTTTCATTGTATATACAAGAAATGTAAATCAAAACATACACATTTTCATTGTATATACAAGAATAGTATATCAAAACATACACATTTTCATTGTACATTCAAGAAATGTACATCAAAACATACACATTTTCATTGTACACTCAAGAAATGTACATCAAAACATACACATTTTCAGTGTACATTCAAGAAATGGACATAAAAAACTACACATTTTCATTGTATATTCAAGAAATGTACATCAAAACATACACATTTTCATTGTATATACCAGAAATGTACATCAAAACATACACATTTTCATTGTACATTCAAGAAATGTACATCAAAACATACACATTTTCATTGTATATAGCAGAAATGACCATGAAAACATACACATTTTCATTGGACATTCAAGAAATGTACATCAAAACATACACATTTTCATTGTATATACCAGAAATGTACATCAAAACATACACATTTTCATTGTACATTCAAGAAATGTACATCAAAACATACACATTTTGACTGCACATTCTAGAAATATATATCAAAACATACACATTTTCATTGTATATACCAGAAATGCACATCAAAACATACACATTTTCATTGTATATACAAGAAATGTATATCAAAACATACACATTTTCAGTGTACATTCAAGAAATGTACATCAAAACATACACATTTTCATTGTATATACAAGAAATGTACATCAAAACATACACATTTTCATTGTACACTGAAGAAATGTACATAAAAACATACACATTTTCAGTGTACATTCAAGAAATGTACATCAAAACATACACATTTTCATTGTACATTCCAGAAATGTAGATCAAAACATACACATTTTCATTGTACATTCAAGAAATGTACATCAAAACATTCACATTTTCATTGTACACTCAAGAAATGTACATCAAAACATACACATTTTTAGTGTACACTCAAGAAATGTACATCAAAACATACACTTTTTCATTGTATATTCAAGGAATGTACATCAAAACATACACATTTTGAGTGTACATTCAAGAGATATACATCAAAACATGCACATTTTCATTGTATATACCAGAAATGTACATCAAAACATACACATTTTCATTGTATATACAAGAAATGTAAATCAAAACATACACATTTTCATTGTACACTGAAGAAATGTACATCAAAACATACACATTTTCAGTGTACATTCAAGAAATGTACATCAAAACATACACATTTTCATTGTACATTAAAGAAATGTAGATCAAAACATACACATTTTCATTGTACATTCAAGAAATATACATCAAAACATACACATTTTCATTGTACACTCAAGAAATGTACATCAAAACATACACATTTTTATTCTACACTCAAGAAATGTACATCATAACATACAGTTTTTCATTGTACATTCAAGAAATGTATATCAAAACATACACATTTTCATTGTACATTCAAGAAATGAACATCAAAACATACACATTTTCGGTGTACATTCAAGAAATGTATAACAAAAAATACACATTTTCAGTGTACCTTCAAGAAATGTCCATCAAAACAAACACATTTTCATTGTACACTAAAGAAATGTATATCAAAAGATACACATTTTCATTGTACATTCAATAAATATACATCAAAACATACACATTTTCATTGTACACTCAAGAAATGTACATCAAAACATACACATTTTCAGTGTACATTCAGGAAATGTACATCAAAACATACACATTTTCATTGTACACTCAAGAAATGTACATCAAAAACTAGACATTTTCATTGTATATTCAAGAAATGTACATCAAAACATACACAATTTCATTGTATATACCAGAAATGTAAATCAAAACATACACATTTTCATTGTACACTGAAGAAATGTACATCAAAACATACACATTTTCAGTGTACATTCAAGAAATGTACATCAAAACATACACATTTTCATTGTACATTCAAGAAATGTAGATCAAAACATACACATTTTCATTGTACATTCAAGAAATGTACATCAAAACATACACATTTTCATTGTACACTCAAGAAATGTACATCAAAACATACACATTTTCAGTGTACATTCAAGAAATGTACATCAAAACATACACTTTTTCATTGTACATTCAAGAAATGTATATCAAAACATACACATTTTCAGTGTACACTGAAGAAATGTACATCAAAACATACACATTTTCATTGTACACTCAAGAAATGTACATCAAAACATACACATTTTCAGTGTACATCCAAGAAATGTACGTCAAAACATACACTTTTTCATTGTACACTCAAGAAAGGTATATCAAAACATACACATTTTCAGTGTACATTCAAGAAATGTACATCAAAACATACACTTCTTCATTGTACATTCAAGAGATGTACATCAAAACATACACATTTTCAGTGTACACTGAAGAAATGTACATCAAAACATACACATTTTCATTGTACACTCAAGAAATGTATAAAAAAGCATACACATTTTCAGTGTACATTCAAGAAATGTACATCAAAACATACACTTTTTCATTGTACATTCAAGAAATGTATATCAAAACATACTCATTTTCATTGTACACTGAAGAAATGTATATCAAAGCATACACATTTTCATTGTACACTCAAGAAATGTACATCAAAACATACACATTTTCAGTGTACATTCAAGAAATGTACGTCAAAACATACACTTTTTCATTGTACATTCAAGAAATGTACTTCAAAACATACACATTTTCAGTGTACATTCAGGAAATGTACATCAAAACATACACTTTCTCATTGTACATTCAAGAAATGTATATCAAAACATACACATTTTCATTGTACATTCAAGAAATGTACATCAAAACATACACATTTTCATTGTACATTCAAGATATGTAGATCAAAACATACACATTTTCATTGTACATTCAAGAAATGTATATCAAAACATACACATTTTCATTGTACATTCAAGAAATGTACATCAAAACATACACATTTTCATTGTACATTCAAGAAATGTATATCAAAACATACACATTTTTATTCTACACTCAAGAAATGTACATCAAAACATACACATTTTCATTGTACATTCAAGAAATGTACAACAAAACATACACATTTTCATTGTACATTCAAGGAATGTACATCAAAACATACACATTTTCATTGTACATTCAAGAAATGTACATCAAAACACACACATTTTCATTGTACACTCAAGAAATGTACATCAAAACATACACATTTTGAGTGTACATTCAAGAGATATACATCAAAACATGCACATTTTCATTGTATATACCAGAAATGTAAATCAAAGGATACACATTTTCATTGTATATACAAGAAATGTAAATCAAAACATACACATTTTCATTGTATATACAGGAAAAGTATATCAAAACATACACATTTTCATTGTACATTCAAGAAATGTACATCAAAACATACACATTTTCATTGTACACTCAAGAAATGTACATCAAAACATACACATTTTCAGTGTACATTCAAGAAATGGACATAAAAAACTACACATTTTCATTGTATATTCAAGAAATGTACATCAAAACATACACATTTTCATTGTATATACCAGAAATGTACATCAAAACATACACATTTTCATTGTACATTCAAGAAATGTACATCATAACATACACATTTT
The DNA here is from genome assembly GCA_030765045.1 of Tenodera sinensis. Classification (NCBI taxonomy): domain Eukaryota; kingdom Metazoa; phylum Arthropoda; class Insecta; order Mantodea; family Mantidae; genus Tenodera; species Tenodera sinensis. The sequence continues at coordinate 214,794,481 of CM060964.1, read as the reverse complement.
CATTGTATATAGCAGAAATGACCATGAAAACATACACATTTTCATTGGACATTCAAGAAATGTACATCAAAACATACACATTTTCATTGTATATACCAGAAATGTACATCAAAACATACACATTTTCATTGTACATTCAAGAAATGTACATCAAAACATACACATTTTGACTGCACATTCTAGAAATATACATCAAAACATACACATTTTCATTGTATATACCAGAAATGCACATCAAAACATACACATTTTCATTGTATATACAAGAAATGTATATCAAAACATACACATTTTCAGTGTACATTCAAGAAATGTACATCAAAACATACACATTTTCATTGTATATACAAGAAATGTACATCAAAACATACAGATTTTCATTGTACACTGAAGAAATGTACATCAAAACATACACATTTTCAGTGTACATTCAAGAAATGTACATCAAAACATACACATTTTCATTGTACATTCCAGAAATGTAGATCAAAACATACACATTTTCATTGTACATTCAAGAAATGTACATCAAAACATTCACATTTTCATTGTACACTCAAGAAATGTACATCAAAACATACACATTTTTAGTGTACACTCAAGAAATGTACATCAAAACATACACTTTTTCATTGTATATTCAAGGAATGTACATCAAAACATACACATTTTGAGTGTACATTCAAGAGATATACATCAAAACATGCACATTTTCATTGTATATACCAGAAATGTACATCAAAACATACACATTTTCATTGTATATACAAGAAATGTAAATCAAAACATACACATTTTCATTGTACACTGAAGAAATGTACATCAAAACATACACATTTTCAGTGTACATACAAGAAATGTACATCAAAAACTAGACATTTTCATTGTATATTCAAGAAATGTACATCAAAACATACACATTTTCATTGTATATACAAGAAATGTAAATCAAAACATACACATTTTCAGTGTACACTGAAGAAATGTACATCAAAACATACACATTTTCATTGTACACTCAAGAAATGTACATCAAAACATACACATTTTCAGTGTACATCCAAGAAATGTACATCAAAACATACACTTTTTCATTGTACACTCAAGAAAGGTATATCAAAACATACACATTTTCAGTGTACATTCAAGAAATGTACATCAAAACATACACTTTTTCATTGTACATTCAAGATATGTACATCAAAACATACACATTTTCAGTGTACACTGAAGAAATGTACATCAAAACATACACATTTTCATTGTACACTCAAGAAATGTATAAAAAAACATACACATTTTCAGTTTACATTCAAGAAATTTACATCAAAACATACACTTTTTCATTGTACATTCAAGAAATGTATATCAAAACATACTCATTTTCATTGTACACTGAAGAAATGTATATCAAAACATACACATTTTCATTGTACACTCAAGAAATGTACATCAAAACATACACATTTTCAGTGTACATTCAAGAAATGTACGTCAAAACATACACTTTTTCATTGTACATTCAAGAAATGTACATCAAAACATACACATTTTCATTGTATATACAAGAAATGTACATCAAAACATACACATTTTCAGTGTACATTCAAGAAATGTACATCAAAACATACACTTTTTCATTGTACATTCAAGAAATTTATATCAAAACATACACATTTTCATTGTACATTCAAGAAATGTACATCAAAAGATACACATTTTCAGATTACATTCAAGAAATGTACATCAAAGCATACACATTTTCATTGTATATACAAGAAATGTGCATCAAAACATACACATCTTCATTGTACACTAAAGAAATGTACATCAAAACATACACACTTTCAGTGTACATTCAGGAAATGTACATCAAAACATACACATTTTCATTGTACATTCAAGAAATGTACATCAAAACATGCACATTTTCATTGTACATTCAAGAAATGTACATCAAAACATACACACTTTCATTGTACCTCAAGAAATCTACATCAAAACATACACATTTTCATTGTATACTCAAGAAATGTACATCAAAACATACACATTTTCATTGTACATTCAAGAAATGTATATCAAAACATACACATTTTCATTGTACATTCAAGAAATGTACATCACAACATACACATTTTCATTGTACATTCAAGAAATGTACATCAAAACATACACTTTTTCATTGTATATTCAAGGAATGTACATCAAAACATACACATTTTGAGTGTACATTCAAGAGATATACATCAAAACATGCACATTTTCATTGTATATACCAGAAATGTACATCAAAACATACACATTTTCATTGTATATACAAGAAATGTAAATCAAAACATACACATTTTCATTGTACACTGAAGAAATGTACATCAAAACATACACATTTTCAGTGTACATTCAAGAAATGTACATCAAAACATACACATTTTCATTGTACATTAAAGAAATGTAGATCAAAACATACACATTTTCATTGTACATTCAAGAAATATACATCAAAACATACACATTTTCATTGTACACTCAAGAAATGTACATCAAAACATACACATTTTTATTCTACACTCAAGAAATGTACATCATAACATACAGTTTTTCATTGTACATTCAAGAAATGTATATCAAAACATACACATTTTCATTGTACATTCAAGAAATGAACATCAAAACATACACATTTTCGGTGTACATTCAAGAAATGTATAACAAAAAATACACATTTTCAGTGTACCTTCAAGAAATGTCCATCAAAACAAACACATTTTCATTGTACACTAAAGAAATGTATATCAAAAGATACACATTTTCATTGTACATTCAATAAATATACATCAAAACATACACATTTTCATTGTACACTCAAGAAATGTACATCAAAACATACACATTTTCAGTGTACATTCAGGAAATGTACATCAAAACATACACATTTTCATTGTACACTCAAGAAATGTACATCAAAAACTAGACATTTTCATTGTATATTCAAGAAATGTACATCAAAACATACACAATTTCATTGTATATACCAGAAATGTAAATCAAAACATACACATTTTCATTGTACACTGAAGAAATGTACATCAAAACATACACATTTTCAGTGTACATTCAAGAAATGTACATCAAAACATACACATTTTCATTGTACATTCAAGAAATGTAGATCAAAACATACACATTTTCATTGTACATTCAAGAAATGTACATCAAAACATACACATTTTCATTGTACACTCAAGAAATGTACATCAAAACATACACATTTTCAGTGTACATTCAAGAAATGTACATCAAAACATACACTTTTTCATTGTACATTCAAGAAATGTATATCAAAACATACACATTTTCAGTGTACACTGAAGAAATGTACATCAAAACATACACATTTTCATTGTACACTCAAGAAATGTACATCAAAACATACACATTTTCAGTGTACATCCAAGAAATGTACGTCAAAACATACACTTTTTCATTGTACACTCAAGAAAGGTATATCAAAACATACACATTTTCAGTGTACATTCAAGAAATGTACATCAAAACATACACTTCTTCATTGTACATTCAAGAGATGTACATCAAAACATACACATTTTCAGTGTACACTGAAGAAATGTACATCAAAACATACACATTTTCATTGTACACTCAAGAAATGTATAAAAAAGCATACACATTTTCAGTGTACATTCAAGAAATGTACATCAAAACATACACTTTTTCATTGTACATTCAAGAAATGTATATCAAAACATACTCATTTTCATTGTACACTGAAGAAATGTATATCAAAGCATACACATTTTCATTGTACACTCAAGAAATGTACATCAAAACATACACATTTTCAGTGTACATTCAAGAAATGTACGTCAAAACATACACTTTTTCATTGTACATTCAAGAAATGTACTTCAAAACATACACATTTTCAGTGTACATTCAGGAAATGTACATCAAAACATACACTTTCTCATTGTACATTCAAGAAATGTATATCAAAACATACACATTTTCATTGTACATTCAAGAAATGTACATCAAAACATACACATTTTCATTGTACATTCAAGATATGTAGATCAAAACATACACATTTTCATTGTACATTCAAGAAATGTATATCAAAACATACACATTTTCATTGTACATTCAAGAAATGTACATCAAAACATACACATTTTCATTGTACATTCAAGAAATGTATATCAAAACATACACATTTTTATTCTACACTCAAGAAATGTACATCAAAACATACACATTTTCATTGTACATTCAAGAAATGTACAACAAAACATACACATTTTCATTGTACATTCAAGGAATGTACATCAAAACATACACATTTTCATTGTACATTCAAGAAATGTACATCAAAACACACACATTTTCATTGTACACTCAAGAAATGTACATCAAAACATACACATTTTGAGTGTACATTCAAGAGATATACATCAAAACATGCACATTTTCATTGTATATACCAGAAATGTAAATCAAAGGATACACATTTTCATTGTATATACAAGAAATGTAAATCAAAACATACACATTTTCATTGTATATACAGGAAAAGTATATCAAAACATACACATTTTCATTGTACATTCAAGAAATGTACATCAAAACATACACATTTTCATTGTACACTCAAGAAATGTACATCAAAACATACACATTTTCAGTGTACATTCAAGAAATGGACATAAAAAACTACACATTTTCATTGTATATTCAAGAAATGTACATCAAAACATACACATTTTCATTGTATATACCAGAAATGTACATCAAAACATACACATTTTCATTGTACATTCAAGAAATGTACATCAAAACATACACATTTTCATTGTATATAGCAGAAATGACCATGAAAACATACACATTTTCATTGGACATTCAAGAAATGTACATCAAAACATACACATTTTCATTGTATATACCAGAAATGTACATCAAAACATACACATTTTCATTGTACATTCAAGAAATGTACATCAAAACATACACATTTTGACTGCACATTCTAGAAATATACATCAAAACATACACATTTTCATTGTATATACCAGAAATGCACATCAAAACATACACATTTTCATTGTATATACAAGAAATGTATATCAAAACATACACATTTTCAGTGTACATTCAAGAAATGTACATCAAAACATACACATTTTCATTGTATATACAAGAAATGTACATCAAAACATACAGATTTTCATTGTACACTGAAGAAATGTACATCAAAACATACACATTTTCAGTGTACATTCAAGAAATGTACATCAAAACATACACATTTTCATTGTACATTCCAGAAATGTAGATCAAAACATACACATTTTCATTGTACATTCAAGAAATGTACATCAAAACATTCACATTTTCATTGTACACTCAAGAAATGTACATCAAAACATACACATTTTTAGTGTACACTCAAGAAATGTACATCAAAACATACACTTTTTCATTGTATATTCAAGGAATGTACATCAAAACATACACATTTTGAGTGTACATTCAAGAGATATACATCAAAACATGCACATTTTCATTGTATATACCAGAAATGTACATCAAAACATACACATTTTCATTGTATATACAAGAAATGTAAATCAAAACATACACATTTTCATTGTACACTGAAGAAATGTACATCAAAACATACACATTTTCAGTGTACATACAAGAAATGTACATCAAAAACTAGACATTTTCATTGTATATTCAAGAAATGTACATCAAAACATACACAATTTCATTGTATATACCAGAAATGTAAATCAAAACATACACATTTTCATTGTACACTGAAGAAATGTACATCAAAACATACACATTTTCAGTGTACATTCAAGAAATGTACATCAAAACATACACATTTTCATTGTACATTCAAGAAATGTAGATCAAAACATACACATTTTCATTGTACATTCAAGAAATGTACATCAAAACATACACATTTTCATTGTACACTCAAGAAATGTACATCAAAACATACACATTTTCAGTGTACATTCAAGAAATGTACATCAAAACATACACTTTTTCATTGTACATTCAAGAAATGTATATCAAAACATACACATTTTCAGTGTACACTGAAGAAATGTACATCAAAACATACACATTTTCATTGTACACTCAAGAAATGTACATCAAAACATACACATTTTCAGTGTACATCCAAGAAATGTACATCAAAACATACACTTTTTCATTGTACACTCAAGAAAGGTATATCAAAACATACACATTTTCAGTGTACATTCAAGAAATGTACATCAAAACATACACTTTTTCATTGTACATTCAAGATATGTACATCAAAACATACACATTTTCAGTGTACACTGAAGAAATGTACATCAAAACATACACATTTTCATTGTACACTCAAGAAATGTATAAAAAAACATACACATTTTCAGTTTACATTCAAGAAATTTACATCAAAACATACACTTTTTCATTGTACATTCAAGAAATGTATATCAAAACATACTCATTTTCATTGTACACTGAAGAAATGTATATCAAAACATACACATTTTCATTGTACACTCAAGAAATGTACATCAAAACATACACATTTTCAGTGTACATTCAAGAAATGTACGTCAAAACATACACTTTTTCATTGTACATTCAAGAAATGTACATCAAAACATACACATTTTCATTGTATATACAAGAAATGTACATCAAAACATACACATTTTCAGTGTACATTCAAGAAATGTACATCAAAACATACACTTTTTCATTGTACATTCAAGAAATTTATATCAAAACATACACATTTTCATTGTACATTCAAGAAATGTACATCAAAAGATACACATTTTCAGATTACATTCAAGAAATGTACATCAAAGCATACACATTTTCATTGTATATACAAGAAATGTGCATCAAAACATACACATCTTCATTGTACACTAAAGAAATGTACATCAAAACATACACACTTTCAGTGTACATTCAGGAAATGTACATCAAAACATACACATTTTCATTGTACATTCAAGAAATGTACATCAAAACATGCACATTTTCATTGTACATTCAAGAAATGTACATCAAAACATACACACTTTCATTGTACCTCAAGAAATCTACATCAAAACATACACATTTTCATTGTATACTCAAGAAATGTACATCAAAACATACACATTTTCATTGTACATTCAAGAAATGTATATCAAAACATACACATTTTCATTGTACATTCAAGAAATGTACATCACAACATACACATTTTCATTGTACATTCAAGAAATGTACAACAAAACATACACATTTTCATTGTACATTCAAGGAATGTACATCAAAACATACACATTTTCATTGTACATTCAAGAAATGTACATCAAAACACACACATTTTCATTGTACACTCAAGAAATGTACATCAAAACATACACATTTTGAGTGTACATTCAAGAGATATACATCAAAACATGCACATTTTCATTGTATATACCAGAAATGTAAATCAAAGGATACACATTTTCATTGTATATACAAGAAATGTAAATCAAAACATACACATTTTCATTGTATATACAAGAAAAGTATATCAAAACATACACATTTTCATTGTACATTCAAGAAATGTACATCAAAACATACACATTTTCATTGTACACTCAAGTAATGTACATCAAAACATACACATTTTCAGTGTACATTCAAGAAATGGACATAAAAAACTACACATTTTCATTGTATATTCAAGAAATGTACATCAAAACATACACATTTTCATTGTATATACCAGAAATGTACATCAAAACATACACATTTTCATTGTACATTCAAGAAATGTACATCAAAACATACACATTTTGACTGCACATTCTAGAAATATACATCAAAACATACACATTTTCATTGTATATACCAGAAATGCACATCAAAACATACACATTTTCATTGTATATACAAGACATGTATATCAAAACATACACATTTTCAGTGTACATTCAAGAAATGTACATCAAAACATACACATTTTCATTGTATATAGCAGAAATGACCATGAAAACATACACATTTTCATTGGACATTCAAGAAATGTACATCAAAACATACACATTTTCATTGTATATACCAGAAATGTACATCAAAACATACACATTTTCATTGTACATTCAAGAAATGTACATCAAAACATACACATTTTGACTGCACATTCTAGAAATATACATCAAAACATACACATTTTCATTGTATATACCAGAAATGCACATCAAAACATACACATTTTCATTGTATATACAAGACATGTATATCAAAACATACACATTTTCAGTGTACATTCAAGAAATGTACATCAAAACATACACATTTTCATTGTATATACAAGAAATGTACATCAAAACATACACATTTTCATTGTACACTGAAGAAATGTACATCAAAACATACACATTTTCAGTGTACATTCAAGAAATGTACATCAAAACATACACATTTTCATTGTACATTCCAGAAATGTAGATCAAAACATACACATTTTCATTGTACATTCAAGAAATGTACATCAAAACATTCACATTTTCATTGTACACTCAAGAAATGTACATCAAAACATACACATTTTTAGTGTACACTCAAGAAATGTACATCAAAACATACACTTTTTCATTGTATATTCAAGGAATGTACATCAAAACATACACATTTTGAGTGTACATTCAAGAGATATACATCAAAACATGCACATTTTCATTGTATATACCAGAAATGTACATCAAAACATACACATTTTCATTGTATATACAAGAAATGTAAATCAAAACATACACATTTTCATTGTACACTGAAGAAATGTACATCAAAACATACACATTTTCAGTGTACATTCAAGAAATGTACATCAAAACATACACATTTTCATTGTACATTAAAGAAATGTAGATCAAAACATACACATTTTCATTGTACATTCAAGAAATATACATCAAAACATACACATTTTCATTGTACACTCAAGAAATGTACATCAAAACATACACATTTTTATTCTACACTCAAGAAATGTACATCAAAACATACAGTTTTTCATTGTACATTCAAGAAATGTATATCAAAACATACACATTTTCATTGTACATTCAAGAAATGAACATCAAAACATACACATTTTCGGTGTACATTCAAGAAATGTATAACAAAAAATACACATTTTCAGTGTACCTTCAAGAAATGTCCATCAAAACAAACACATTTTCATTGTACACTAAAGAAATGTATATCAAAAGATACACATTTTCATTGTACATTCAATAAATATACATCAAAACATACACATTTTCATTGTACACTCAAGAAATGTACATCAAAACATACACATTTTCAGTGTAAATTCAGGAAATGTACATCAAAACATACACATTTTCATTGTACACTCAAGAAATGTACATCAAAAACTAGACATTTTCATTGTATATTCAAGAAATGTACATCAAAACATACACAATTTCATTGTATATACCAGAAATGTAAATCAAAACATACACATTTTCATTGTACACTGAAGAAATGTACATCAAAACATACACATTTTCAGTGTACATTCAAGAAATGTACATCAAAACATACACATTTTCATTGTACATTCAAGAAATGTAGATCAAAACATACACATTTTCATTGTACATTCAAGAAATGTACATCAAAACATACACATTTTCATTGTACACTCAAGAAATGTACATCAAAACATACACATTTTCAGTGTACATTCAAGAAATGTACATCAAAACATACACTTTTTCATTGTACATTCAAGAAATGTATATCAAAACATACACATTTTCAGTGTACACTGAAGAAATGTACATCAAAACATACACATTTTCATTGTACACTCAAGAAATGTACATCAAAACATACACATTTTCAGTGTACATCCAAGAAATGTACATCAAAACATACACTTTTTCATTGTACACTCAAGAAAGGTATATCAAAACATACACATTTTCAGTGTACATTCAAGAAATGTACATCAAAACATACACTTTTTCATTGTACATTCAAGAGATGTACATCAAAACATACACATTTTCAGTGTACACTGAAGAAATGTACATCAAAACATACACATTTTCATTGTACACTCAAGAAATGTATAAAAAAGCATACACATTTTCAGTGTACATTCAAGAAATGTACATCAAAACATACACTTTTTCATTGTACATTCAAGAAATGTATATCAAAACATACTCATTTTCATTGTACACTGAAGAAATGTATATCAAAGCATACACATTTTCATTGTACACTCAAGAAATGTACATCAAAACATACACATTTTCAGTGTACATTCAAGAAATGTACGTCAAAACATACACTTTTTCATTGTACATTCAAGAAATGTACTTCAAAACATACACATTTTCAGTGTACATTCAGGAAATGTACATCAAAACATACACTTTTTCATTGTACATTCAAGAAATGTATATCAAAACATACACATTTTCATTGTACATTCAAGAAATGTACATCAAAACATACACATTTTCATTGTACATTCAAGATATGTAGATCAAAACATACACATTTTCATTGTACATTCAAGAAATGTATATCAAAACATACACATTTTCATTGTACATTCAAGAAATGTACATCAAAACATACACATTTTCATTGTACATTCAAGAAATGTATATCAAAACATACACATTTTTATTCTACACTCAAGAAATGTACATCAAAACATACACATTTTCATTGTACATTCAAGAAATGTACAACAAAACATACACATTTTCATTGTACATTCAAGGAATGTACATCAAAACATACACATTTTCATTGTACATTCAAGAAATGTACATCAAAACACACACATTTTCATTGTACACTCAAGAAATGTACATCAAAACATACACATTTTGAGTGTACATTCAAGAGATATACATCAAAACATGCACATTTTCATTGTATATACCAGAAATGTAAATCAAAGGATACACATTTTCATTGTATATACAAGAAATGTAAATCAAAACATACACATTTTCATTGTATATACAAGAAAAGTATATCAAAACATACACATTTTCATTGTACATTCAAGAAATGTACATCAAAACATACACATTTTCATTGTACACTCAAGAAATGTACATCAAAACATACACATTTTCAGTGTACATTCAAGAAATGGACATAAAAAACTACACATTTTCATTGTATATTCAAGAAATGTACATCAAAACATACACATTTTCATTGTATATACCAGAAATGTACATCAAAACATACACATTTTCATTGTACATTCAAGAAATGTACATCAAAACATACACATTTTCATTGTATATAGCAGAAATGACCATGAAAACATACACATTTTCATTGGACATTCAAGAAATGTACATCAAAACATACACTTTTTCATTGTATATACCAGAAATGTACATCAAAACATACACATTTTCATTGTACATTCAAGAAATGTACATCAAAACATACACATTTTGACTGCACATTCTAGAAATATACATCAAAACATACACATTTTCATTGTATATACCAGAAATGCACATCAAAACATACACATTTTCATTGTATATACAAGAAATGTATATCAAAACATACACATTTTCAGTGTACATTCAAGAAATGTACATCAAAACATACACATTTTCATTGTATATACAAGAAATGTACATCAAAACATACACATTTTCATTGTACACTGAAGAAATGTACATCAAAACATACACATTTTCAGTGTACATTCAAGAAATGTACATCAAAACATACACATTTTCATTGTACATTCCAGAAATGTAGATCAAAACACACATTTTCATTGTACATTCAAGAAATGTACATCAAAACATTCACATTTTCATTGTACACTCAAGAAATGTACATCAAAACATACACATTTTTAGTGTACACTCAAGAAATGTACATCAAAACATACACTTTTTCATTGTATATTCAAGGAATGTACATCAAAACATACACATTTTGAGTGTACATTCAAGAGATATACATCAAAACATGCACATTTTCATTGTATATACCAGAAATGTACATCAAAACATACACATTTTCATTGTATATACAAGAAATGTAAATCAAAACATACACATTTTCATTGTACACTGAAGAAATGTACATCAAAACATACACATTTTCAGTGTACATTCAAGAAATGTACATCAAAGCATACACATTTTCATTGTACATTAAAGAAATGTAGATCAAAACATACACATTTTCATTGTACATTCAAGAAATATACATCAAAACATACACATTTTCATTGTACACTCAAGAAATGTACATCAAAACATACACATTTTTATTCTACACTCAAGAAATGTACATCAAAACATACAGTTTTTCATTGTACATTCAAGAAATGTATATCAAAACATACACATTTTCATTGTACATTCAAGAAATGAACATCAAAACATACACATTTTCGGTGTACATTCAAGAAATGTATAACAAAAAATACACATATTCAGTGTACCTTCAAGAAAAGTCCATCAAAACAAACACATTTTCATTGTACACTAAAGAAATGTATATCAAAAGATACACATTTTCATTGTACATTCAATAAATATACATCAAAACATACACATTTTCATTGTACTATCAAGAAATGTACATCAAAACATACACATTTTCAGTGTACATTCAGGAAATGTACATCAAAACATACACATTTTCATTGTACACTCAAGAAATGTACATCAAAACATACACATTTTCAGTGTACATTCAAGACATGTACATCAAAAACTAGACATTTTCATTGTATATTCAAGAAATGTACATCAAAACATACACAATTTCATTGTATATACCAGAAATGTAAATCAAAACATACACATTTTCATTGTACACTGAAGAAATGTACATCAAAACATACACATTTTCAGTGTACATTCAAGAAATGTACATCAAAACATACACATTTTCATTGTACATTCAAGAAATGTAGATCAAAACATACACATTTTCATTGTACATTCAAGAAATGTACATCAAAACATACACATTTTCATTGTACACTCAAGAAATGTACATCAAAACATACACTTTTTCAGTGTACATTCAAGAAATGTACATCAAAACATACACTTTTTCATTGTACATTCAAGAAATGTATATCAAAACATACACATTTTCAGTGTACACTGAAGAAATGTACATCAAAACATACACATTTTCATTGTACACTCAAGAAATGTACATCAAAACATACACATTTTCAGTGTACATCCAAGAAATGTACATCAAAATATACACTTTTTCATTGTACACTCAAGAAAGGTATATCAAAACATACACATTTTCAGTGTACATTCAAGAAATGTACATCAAAACATACACTTTTTCATTGTACATTCAAGAGATGTACATCAAAACACACATTTTCAGTGTACACTGAAGAAATGTACATCAAAACATACACATTTTCATTGTACACTCAAGAAATGTATAAAAAAGCATACACATTTTCAGTGTACATTCAAGGAATGTACATCAAAACATACACTTTTTCATTGTACATTCAAGAAATGTATATCAAAACATACTCATTTTCATTGTACACTGAAGAAATGTATATCAAAGCATACACATTTTCATTGTACACTCAAGAAATGTACATCAAAACATACACATTTTCAGTGTACATTCAAGAAATGTACGTCAAAACATACACTTTTTCATTGTACATTCAAGAAATGTACTTCAAAACATACACATTTTCAGTGTACATTCAGGAAATGTACATCAAAACATACACTTTTTCATTGTACATTCAAGAAATGTATATCAAAACATACACATTTTCATTGTACATTCAAGAAATGTACATCAAAACATACACATTTTCATTGTACATTCAAGATATGTAGATCAAAACATACACATTTTCATTGTACATTCAAGAAATGTATATCAAAACATACACATTTTCATTGTACATTCAAGAAATGTACATCAAAACATACACATTTTCATTGTACATTCAAGAAATGTATATCAAAACATACACATTTTTATTCTACACTCAAGAAATGTACATCAAAACATACACTTTTTCATTGTACATTCAAGAAATGTATATCAAAACATACACATTTTCATTGTACACTGAAGAAATGTACATCAAAACATACACATTTTCAGTGTACATTCAAGAAATGTACATCAAAACATACACATTTTCATTGTACATTCAAGAAATGTAGATCAAAACATACACATTTTCATTGTACATTCAACAAATGTACATCAAAACATACACATTTTCATTGTACACTCAAGAAGTGCACATCAAAACATACACATTTTCATTGTACACTCAAGAAATGTACATCAAAACATACACTTTTTCATTGTACATTCAAGAAATGTATATCAAAACATACACCATTTTCATTGTACATTCAAGAAATGTACATCAAAACATACACATTTTCATTGTACATTCAAGAAATGTACATCAAAACATACACTTTTTCATTGTACATTCAAGAAATTTATATCAAAACATACACATTTTCATTGTACATTCAAGAAATGTACATCAAAACATACACATTTTCAGTGTATATTCAAGAAATGTATAACAAAAAATACACACTTTCAGTGTACATTCAAGAAATGTACATCAAAACAAACACATTTTCATTGCACACAAAGGAAATGTACATAAAAACATACACATTTTCATTGTACATTCAAGAAATATACATGAAAACATACACATTTTCATTGTACATTCAAGAAGTATACATCAAAACATACACATTTTCATTGTACACTCAAGAAATGTATATCAAAACATACACATTTTCATTGTACATTCAAGAAATGTACATCAAAACATACACATTTTCATTGTTTACTCAAGAAATGTACATCAAAACATACACATTTTCATTGTACATTCAAGAAATGTACATCAAAGCATACACATTTTCATTGTACACTCAAGAAATGTACTTCAAAACACACACATTTTCAGTGTACATTCAAGAAATGTATATCAAAACATACATATTTTCATTGTACATTAAAGAAATGTAATCAAAACATACACATTTTCATTGTACATTCAAGAAATATACATCAAAACATACACATTTTCATTGTACATTCAAGAAATGTACATCAAAACATACACATTTTCAATGTACACTCAAGAAATGTACATCAAAACATACACATTTTCAGTGTACATTCAAGAAATGTACATCAAAACATACACATTTTCATTGTACATTCATGAAATGTACATCAAAACATACACATTTTCATTGTACATTCTAGAAATATACATCAAAACATACACATTTTCATTGTATATACAAGAAATGTACATCAAAACATACACATTTTCATTGTACATTCAAGAAGTGTACATCAAAACATACACATTTCCAGTGTACATTCAAGAAATATACATCAAAAGATACACATTTTGATTGTATATACCAGAAATGTACATCAAAACATACACATTTTAATTGTATATACCAGAAATGTACATCAAAACATATACATTTTCATTGTACATTCAAGAAATGTACATCAAAACATACACATTTTGAGTGTACATTCAAGAGATATACATCAAAACATGCACATTTTCATTGTATATACCAGAAATGTACTTCAAAACATACACATTTTCATTGTATATACAAGAAATGTACATCAAAACATACACATTTTCATTGTATATACCAGAAATGTACATCAAAACATACACATTTTCATTGTACAATCAACAAATGTACATCAAAACATAAACATTTTCATTGTATATACCAGAAATGTACATCAAAACATACACATTTTCATTGTACATTCAAGAAATGTACATCAAAACATACCCATTTTCATTGTATATACCAGAAATGTACATCAAAACATACACATTTTCATTGTACATTCAAGAACTGTACATCAAAACATACACATTTTCAGTGTACATTCAAGAAATGTACATCAAAACATACACATTTTCAGTGTACATTCAAGAAGTGTACATCAAAACATACACATTTTCATTGTACACTCAAGAAATGTACATCAAAACATACACTTTTTCATTGTACATTCAAGAAATGTATATCAAAACATACACCATTTTCATTGTACATTCAAGAAATGTACATCAAAACATACACATTTTCATTGTACATTCAAGAAATGTATATCAAAACATACACATTTTCATTGTATATACATGAAGTGTACATCAAAACATACACATTTTCATTGTATATACAAGAAATGTACATCAAAACATACACATTTTCAGTATACATTCAAGAAATGTACATGAAAACATATACATTTTCATTGTACATTCAAGAAATGTAGATCAAAACATACAGATTTTCATTGTACATTCAAGAAATGTACATCAAAACATACACTTTTTCATTGTACATTCAAGAAATTTATATCAAAACATACACATTTTCATTGTACATTCAAGAAATGTACATCAAAACATACACATTTTCAGTGTATATTCAAGAAATGTATAACAAAAAATACACACTTTCAGTGTACATTCAAGAAATGTACATCAAAACAAACACATTTTCATTGTAGACAAAAGAAATGTACATAAAAACATACACATTTTCATTGTACATTCAAGAAATATACATGAAAACATACACATTTTCATTGTACATTCAAGAAATATACATCAAAACATACACATTTTCATTGTACACTCAAGAAATGTATATCAAAACATACACATTTTCATTGTACATTCAAGAAATGTACATCAAAACATACACATTTTCATTGTTTACTCAAGAAATGTACATCAAAACATACACATTTTCATTGTACATTCAAGAAATGTACATCAAAGCATACATCATTTTCATTGTACACTCAAGAAATGTACTTCAAAACACACACATTTTCAGTGTACATTCAAGAAATGTATATCAAAACATACACATTTTCATTGTACATAAAAGAAATGTAATCAAAACATACACATTTTCATTGTACATTCAAGAAATATACATCAAAACATACACATTTTCATTGTACATTCAAGAAATGTACATCAAAACATACACATTTTCAATGTACACTCAAGAAATGTACATCAAAACATACACATTTTCAGTGTACATTCAAGAAATGTACATCAAAACATACACATTCTCATTGTACATTCAAGAAATGTACATCAAAACATACACATTTTCATTGTACATTCTAGAAATATACATCAAAACATACACATTTTCATTGTATATACAAGAAATGTACATCAAAACATACACATTTTCATTGTACATTCAAGAAGTGTACATCAAAACATACACATTTCGAGTGTACATTCAAGAAATATACATCAAAAGATACACATTTTGATTGTATATACCAGAAATGTACATCAAAACATACACATTTTAATTGTATATACCAGAAATGTACATCAAAACATATACATTTTCATTGTACATTCAAGAAATGTACATCAAAACATACACATTTTGAGTGTACATTCAAGAGATATACATCAAAACATGCACATTTTCATTGTATATACCAGAAATGTACTTCAAAACATACACATTTTCATTGTATATACAAGAAATGTACATCAAAACATACACATTTTCATTGTATATACCAGAAATGTACATCAAAACATACACATTTTCATTGTACAATCAACAAATGTACATCAAAACATAAACATTTTCATTGTATATACCAGAAATGTACATCAAAACATACACATTTTCATTGTACATTCACGAAATGTACATCAAAACATACCCATTTTCATTGTATATACCAGAAATGTACATCAAAACATACACATTTTCATTGTACATTCAAGAACTGTACATCAAAACATACACATTTTCAGTGTACATTCAAGAAATGTACATCAAAACATACACATTTTCAGTGTACATTCAAGAAATGTACATCAAAACATACACATTTTCATTGTATATACAAGAAATGTATATCAAAACATACACATTTACAGTGTACATTCAAGAAATGTACATCAAAACATACACATTTTCATTGTATATACAAGAAATGTACATCAAACCATACACATTTTCAGTGTACATTCAAGAAATGTACATCAAAACATGTACATTTAAATTGTATATACAAGAAATGTACATCAAAACATACACATTTTCAGTGTACATTCAAGAAATGTACATGAAAACATATACATTTTTATTGTACATGCAAGAAATGTATATCAAAACATACACATTTTGAGATTACATTCAAGAAATGTACATCAAAGCATACACATTTTCATTGTATATACAAGAAATGTGCATCAGAACATAGACATCTTCATTGTACACTAAAGAAATGTACATCAAAGCCTACACACTTTCAGTGTACATTCAGGAAATGTACATCAAAACATACACATTTTCATTGTACATTCAAGAAATGTACATCAAAACATACACATTTTCATTGTACATTCAAGAAATGTACATCAAAACATACACATTTTCATTGTACCTAAAGAAATCTACATCAAAACATACACATTTTCATTGTACACTCAAGAAATGTACATCAAAACATACACATTTTCATTGTACATTCAAGAGATGTATATCAAAACATACACATTTTCATTGTACATTCAAGGAATGTACATCAAAACATACACATTTTCATTGTACATTCAAGAAATGTACATCAAAACACACACATTTTCATTGTACGCTCAAGAAATGTACATCAAAACATACACATTTTGAGTGTACATTCAAGAGATATACATCAAAACATGCACATTTTCATTGTATATACTAGAAATGTACATCAAAACATACACATTTTCATTGTATATACAAGAAATGTACATCAAAACATACACATTTTCAGTGTACATTCAAGAAATGTACATGAAAACATATACATTTTTATTGTACATGCAAGAAATGTATATCAAAACATACACATTTTGAGATTACATTCAAGAAATGTACATCAAAGCATACACATTTTCATTGTATATACAAGAAATGTGCATCAGAACATAGACATCTTCATTGTACACTAAAGAAATGTACATCAAAGCCTACACACTTTCAGTGTACATTCAGGAAATGTACATCAAAACATACACATTTTCATTGTACATTCAAGAAATGTACATCAAAACATACACATTTTCATTGTACATTCAAGAAATGTACATCAAAACATACACATTTTCATTGTACCTAAAGAAATCTACATCAAAACATACACATTTTCATTGTACACTCAAGAAATGTACATCAAAACATACACATTTTCATTGTACATTCAAGAGATGTATATCAAAACATACACATTTTCATTGTACATTCAAGGAATGTACATCAAAACATACACATTTTCATTGTACATTCAAGAAATGTACATCAAAACACACACATTTTCATTGTACGCTCAAGAAATGTACATCAAAACATACACATTTTGAGTGTACATTCAAGAGATATACATCAAAACATGCACATTTTCATTGTACACTCAAGAAATGTACATCAAAACATACACATTTTCATTGAATATACAAGAAATGTATATCAAAACATACACATTTTCATTGTACATTCAAGAAATGTACATCAAAACATACACATTTTCATTGTACACTCAAGAAATGTACATCAAAACATACACATTTTCAGTGTACATTCAAGAAATGTACATAAAAAACTACACATTTTCATTGTATATTCAAGAAATGTACATGAAAACATACACATTTTCATTGTATATACCAGAAATGTACATCAAAAGATACACATTTTCATTGTACATTCAAGAAATGTACATCAAAACATACACATTTTCATTGTATATACCAGAAATGTACATCAAAACATACACATTTTCATTGTACATTCAAGAAATGTACATCAAAACATACTCTTTTTCATTGTACATTCAAGAAATGTATATCAAAACATACACATTTTCATTGTACATTCAAGAAATGTACATCAAAACATACACATTTTGAGTGTACATTCAAGAGATATACATCAAAACATGCACATTTTCATTGTATATACTAGAAATGTACATCAAAACATACACATTTTCATTGAATATACAAGAAATGTATATCAAAACATACACATTTTCATTGTACATTCAAGAAATGTACATCAAAACATACACATTTTCATTGTACACTCAAGAAATGTACATCAAAACATACACATTTTCAGTGTACATTCAAGAAATGTACATAAAAAACTACACATTTTCATTGTATATTCAAGAAATGTACATGAAAACATACACATTTTCATTGTATATACCAGAAATGTACATCAAAAGATACACATTTTCATTGTACATTCAAGAAATGTACATCAAAACATACACATTTTCATTGTATATACCAGAAATGTACATCAAAACATACACATTTTCATTGTACATTCAAGAAATGTACATCAAAACATACACATTTTCATTGTATATACCAGAAATGTACATCAAAACATACACATTTTCATTGTACATTCAAGAAATGTACATCAAAACATACACATTTTGACTGCACATTCTAGAATTATACATCAAAACATACACATTATCATTGCATATACCAGAAATGCACATCAAAACATACACATTTTCATTGTACATTCAAGAACTGTACATCAAAACATACACATTTTCAGTGTACATTCAAGAAATGTACATCAAAACATACAGATTTTCAGTGTACATTCAAGAAATATACATCAAAACATACACATTTTCATTGTACATTCAAGAAGTATACATCAAAACATACACATTTTGAGTGTACATTCAAGAGATATACATCAAAACATTAACATTTTCATTGTATATACCAGAAATGTATATCAAAACATACACATTTTCATTGTACATTCAATAAATATACATCAAAATATACACATTTTCATTGTACACTCAAGAAATGTACATCAAAACATACACATTTTCATTGTACACTCAAGAAATGTACATCAAAACATACACATTTTCATTGTACACTCAAGAAATGTACATCAAAACATACACTTTTTCATTGTACATTCAAGAAATATATATCAAAACATACACATTTTCTTTGTACATTCAAGAAATGTACATCAAAACATGCACATTTTCAGTGTACATTCAAGAAATGTATAACAAAAAATACACATTTTCAGTGTACCTTCAAGAAATGTACATCAAAACAAACACATTTTCATTGTACACTAAAGAAATGTATATCAAAACATACACATTTTCATTGTACATTCAATAAATATACATCAAAACATACACATTTTCATTGTACACTCAAGAAATGTACATCAAAACATACACATTTTCATTGTACACTCAAGAAATGTACATCAAAACATACTCTTTTTCATTGTACATTCAAGAAATGTATATCAAAACATACACATTTTCATTGTACATTCAAGAAATGTACATCAAAACATACACATTTTCAGTGTACATTCAAGAAATGTATAACAAAAAATGCACATTTTCAGTGTACCTTCAAGAAATGTACATCAAAACAAACACATTTTCATTGTACACTAAAGAAATGCATATCAAAACATACACATTTTCATTGTACATTCAATAAATATACATCAAAACATACACATTTTCATTGTACACTAAAGTAATGTATATCAAAACATACACATTTTCATTGTACATTCAAGAAATGTACATCAAAACATACACATTTTCAGTGTACATTCAAGAAATGTATAACAAAAAATACACATTTTCAGTGTACCTTCAAGAAATGTACATCAAAACAAACACATTTTCATTGTACACTAAAGAAATGTATATCAAAACATACACATTTTCATTGTACATTCAATAAATATACATCAAAACATACACATTTTCATTGTACACTAAAGAAATGTATATCAAAACATACACATTTTCATTGTACAATCAATAAATATACATCAAAACATACACATTTTCATTGTACACTCAAGAAATGTACATCAAAACATACACATTTTCAGTGTACATTCAAGAAATGTACATCAAAAACTACACATTTTCATTGTATATTCAAGAAATGTACATCAAAACATACAGAATTTCATTGTATATACCAGAAATGTAAATTAAAACATACACATTTTCATTGTACACTGAAGAAATGTACATCAAAACATACAAATTTTCAGTGTACATTCAAGAAATGTACATCAAAACATACACATTTTCATTGTACATTCAAGAAATGTAGATCAAAACATACACATTTTCATTGTACATTCAAGAAATGTGCATCAAAACATACACATTTTCATTGTACACTCAAGAAATGTACATCAAAACATACACATTTTTATTGTACACTCAAGAAATGTACATCAAAACATACCCATTTTCATTGTATATACCAGAAATGTACATCAAAACATACACATTTTCATTGTACATTCAAGAACTGTACATCAAAACATACACATTTTCAGTGTACATTCAAGAAATGTACATCAAAACATACACATTTTCAGTGTACATTCAAGAAATGTACATCAAAACATACACATTTTCAGTGTACATTCAAGAAATGTACATCATAACATATACATTTAAATTGTATATACAAGAAATGTACATCAAAACATACACATTTTCAGTGTACATTCAAGAAATGTACATCAAAACATACACATTTTCATTGCACATTCAAGAAATGTACAACATAACATACACATTTTCATTGTACATTCAAGGAATGTACATCAAAACATACACATTTTCATTGTACATTCAAGAAATGTACATCAAAACACACACATTTTGATTGTACACTCAAGAAATGTACATCAAAACATACACATTTCGAGTGTACATTCAAGAAATATACATCAAAAGATACACATTTTGATTGTATATACCAGAAATGTACATCAAAACATACACATTTTAATTGTATATACCAGAAATGTACATCAAAACATATACATTTTCATTGTACATTCAAGAAATGTACATCAAAACATACACATTTTGAGTGTACATTCAAGAGATATACATCAAAACATGCACATTTTCATTGTATATACCAGAAATGTACTTCAAAACATACACATTTTCATTGTATATACAAGAAATGTACATCAAAACATACACATTTTCATTGTATATACCAGAAATGTACATCAAAACATACACATTTTCATTGTACAATCAACAAATGTACATCAAAACATAAACATTTTCATTGTATATACCAGAAATGTACATCAAAACATACACATTTTCATTGTACATTCAAGAAATGTACATCAAAACATACCCATTTTCATTGTATATACCAGAAATGTACATCAAAACATACACATTTTCATTGTACATTCAAGAACTGTACATCAAAACATACACATTTTCAGTGTACATTCAAGAAATGTACATCAAAACATACACATTTTCAGTGTACATTCAAGAAGTGCACATCAAAACATACACATTTTCATTGTACACTCAAGAAATGTACATCAAAACATACACTTTTTCATTGTACATTCAAGAAATGTATATCAAAACATACACCATTTTCATTGTACATTCAAGAAATGTACATCAAAACATACACATTTTCATTGTACATTCAAGAAATGTATATCAAAACATACACATTTTCATTGTATATACATGAAGTGTACATCAAAACATACACATTTTCATTGTATATACAAGAAATGTACATCAAAACATACACATTTTCAGTATACATTCAAGAAATGTGCATGAAAACATATACATTTTCATTGTACATTCAAGAAATGTAGATCAAAACATACAGATTTTCATTGTACATTCAAGAAATGTACATCAAAACATACACTTTTTCATTGTACATTCAAGAAATTTATATCAAAACATACACATTTTCATTGTACATTCAAGAAATGTACATCAAAACATACACATTTTCAGTGTATATTCAAGAAATGTATAACAAAAAATACACACTTTCAGTGTACATTCAAGAAATGTACATCAAAACAAACACATTTTCATTGTACACAAAAGAAATGTACATAAAAACATACACATTTTCATTGTACATTCAAGAAATATACATGAAAACATACACATTTTCATTGTACATTCAAGAAATATACATCAAAACATACACATTTTCATTGTACACTCAAGAAATGTATATCAAAACATACACATTTTCATTGTACATTCAAGAAATGTACATCAAAACATACACATTTTCATTGTTTACTCAAGAAATGTACATCAAAACATACACATTTTCATTGTACATTCAAGAAATGTACATCAAAGCATACACATTTTCATTGTACACTCAAGAAATGTACTTCAAAACACACACATTTTCAGTGTACATTCAAGAAATGTATATCAAAACATACACATTTTCATTGTACATAAAAGAAATGTAATCAAAACATACACATTTTCATTGTACATTCAAGAAATATACATCAAAACATACACATTTTCATGGTACATTCAAGAAATGTACATCAAAACATACACATTTTCAATGTACACTCAAGAAATGTACATCAAAACATACACATTTTCAGTGTACATTCAAGAAATGTACATCAAAACATACACATTTTCATTGTACATTCAAGAAATGTACATCAAAACATACACATTTTCATTGTACATTCTAGAAATATACATCAAAACATACACATTTTCATTGTATATACAAGAAATGTACATCAAAACATACACATTTTCATTGTACATTCAAGAAGTGTACATCAAAACATACACATTTCGAGTGTACATTCAAGAAATATACATCAAAAGATACACATTTTGATTGTATATACCAGAAATGTACATCAAAACATACACATTTTAATTGTATATACCAGAAATGTACATCAAAACATATACATTTTCATTGTACATTCAAGAAATGTACATCAAAACATACACATTTTGAGTGTACATTCAAGAGATATACATCAAAACATGCACATTTTCATTGTATATACCAGAAATGTACTTCAAAACATACACATTTTCATTGTATATACAAGAAATGTACATCAAAACATACACATTTTCATTGTATATACCAGAAATGTACATCAAAACATACACATTTTCATTGTACAATCAACAAATGTACATCAAAACATAAACATTTTCATTGTATATACCAGAAATGTACATCAAAACATACACATTTTCATTGTACATTCAAGAAATGTACATCAAAACATACCCATTTTCATTGTATATACCAGAAATGTACATCAAAACATACACATTTTCATTGTACATTCAAGAACTGTACATCAAAACATACACATTTTCAGTGTACATTCAAGAAATGTACATCAAAACATACACATTTTCAGTGTACATTCAAGAAATGTACATCAAAACATACACATTTTCATTGTATATACAAGAAATGTATATCAAAACATACACATTTACAGTGTACATTCAAGAAATGTACATCAAAACATACACATTTTCAGTGTACATTCAAGAAATGTACATCAAAACATGTACATTTAAATTGTATATACAAGAAATGTACATCAAAACATACACATTTTCAGTGTACATTCAAGAAATGTACATGAAAACATATACATTTTCATTGTACATGCAAGAAATGTATATCAAAACATACACATTTTGAGATTACATTCAAGAAATGTACATCAAAGCATACACATTTTCATTGTATATACAAGAAATGTGCATCAGAACATAGACATCTTCATTGTACACTAAAGAAATGTACATCAAAGCCTACACACTTTCAGTGTACATTCAGGAAATGTACATCAAAACATACACATTTTCATTGTACATTCAAGAAATGTACATCAAAACATACACATTTTCATTGTACATTCAAGAAATGTACATCAAAACATACACATTTTCATTGTACCTAAAGAAATCTACATCAAAACATACACATTTTCATTGTACACTCAAGAAATGTACATCAAAACATACACATTTTCATTGTACATTCAAGAGATGTATATCAAAACATACACATTTTCATTGTACATTCAAGAAATGTACAACAAAACATACACATTTTCATTGTACATTCAAGGAATGTACATCAAAACATACACATTTTCATTGTACATTCAAGAAATGTACATCAAAACACACACATTTTCATTGTACGCTCAAGAAATGTACATCAAAACATACACATTTTGAGTGTACATTCAAGAGATATACATCAAAACATGCACATTTTCATTGTATATACCAGAAATGTACATCAAAACATACACATTTTCATTGAATATACAAGAAATGTATATCAAAACATACACATTTTCATTGTACATTCAAGAAATGTACATCAAAACATACACATTTTCATTATACACTCAAGAAATGTACATCAAAACATACACATTTTCAGTGTACATTCAAGAAATGTACATAAAAAACTACACATTTTCATTGTATATTCAAGAAATGTACATGAAAACATACACATTTTCATTGTATATACCAGAAATGTACATCAAAAGATACACATTTTCATTGTACATTCAAGAAATGTACATCAAAACATACACATTTTCATTGTATATACCAGAAATGTACATCAAAACATACACATTTTCATTGTACATTCAAGAAATGTACATCAAAACATACACATTTTCATTGTATATACCAGAAATGTACATCAAAACATACACATTTTCATTGTACATTCAAGAAATGTACATCAAAACATACACATTTTGACTGCACATTCTAGAATTATACATCAAAACATACACATTATCATTGCATATACCAGAAATGCACATCAAAACATACACATTTTCATTGTACATTCAAGAACTGTACATCAAAACATACACATTTTCAGTGTACATTCAAGAAATGTACATCAAAACATACAGATTTTAAGTGTACATTCAAGAAATATACATCAAAACATACACATTTTCATTGTACATTCAAGAAGTATACATCAAAACATACACATTTTGAGTGTACATTCAAGAGATATACATCAAAACATTAACATTTTCATTGTATATACCAGAAATGTATATCAAAACATACGCATTTTCATTGTACATTCAATAAATATACATCAAAATATACACATTTTCATTGTACACTCAAGAAATGTACATCAAAACATACACATTTTCATTGTACACTCAAGAAATGTACATCAAAACATACACATTTTCATTGTACATTCAAGAAATGTACATCAAAACACACACATTTTGATTGTACACTCAAGAAATGTACATCAAAACATACACATTTCGAGTGTACATTCAAGAAATATACATCAAAAGATACACATTTTGATTGTATATACCAGAAATGTACATCAAAACATACACATTTTAATTGTATATACCAGAAATGTACATCAAAACATATACATTTTCATTGTACATTCAAGAAATGTACATCAAAACATACACATTTTGAGTGTACATTCAAGAGATATACATCAAAACATGCACATTTTCATTGTATATACCAGAAATGTACTTCAAAACATACACATTTTCATTGTATATACAAGAAATGTACATCAAAACATACACATTTTCATTGTATATACCAGAAATGTACATCAAAACATACACATTTTCATTGTACAATCAACAAATGTACATCAAAACATAAACATTTTCATTGTATATACCAGAAATGTACATCAAAACATACACATTTTCATTGTACATTCAAGAAATGTACATCAAAACATACCCATTTTCATTGTATATACCAGAAATGTACATCAAAACATACACATTTTCATTGTACATTCAAGAACTGTACATCAAAACATACACATTTTCAGTGTACATTCAAGAAATGTACATCAAAACATACACATTTTCAGTGTACATTCAAGAAGTGCACATCAAAACATACACATTTTCATTGTACACTCAAGAAATGTACATCAAAACATACACTTTTTCATTGTACATTCAAGAAATGTATATCAAAACATACACCATTTTCATTGTACATTCAAGAAATGTACATCAAAACATACACATTTTCATTGTACATTCAAGAAATGTATATCAAAACATACATATTTTCATTGTATATACATGAAGTGTACATCAAAACATACACATTTTCATTGTATATACAAGAAATGTACATCAAAACATACACATTTTCAGTATACATTCAAGAAATGTACATGAAAACATATACATTTTCATTGTACATTCAAGAAATGTAGATCAAAACATAGAGATTTTCATTGTACATTCAAGAAATGTACATCAAAACATACACTTTTTCATTGTACATTCAAGAAATTTATATCAAAACATACACATTTTCATTGTACATTCAAGAAATGTACATCAAAACATACACATTTTCAGTGTATATTCAAGAAATGTATAACAAAAAATACACACTTTCAGTGTACATTCAAGAAATGTACATCAAAACAAACACATTTTCATTGTACACAAAAGAGATGTACATAAAAACATACACATTTTCATTGTACATTCAAGAAATATACATGAAAACATACACATTTTCATTGTACATTCAAGAAATATACATCAAAACATACACATTTTCATTGTACACTCAAGAAATGTATATGAAAACATACACATTTTCATTGTACATTCAAGAAATGGACATCAAAACATACACATTTTCATTGTTTACTCAAGAAATGTACATCAAAACATACACATTTTCATTGTACATTCAAGAAATGTACATCAAAGCATACACATTTTCATTGTACACTCAAGAAATGTACTTCAAAACACACACATTTTCAGTGTACATTCAAGAAATGTATATCAAAACATACACATTTTCATTGTACATAAAAGAAATGTAATCAAAACATACACATTTTCATTGTACATTCAAGAAATATACATCAAAACATACACATTTTCATGGTACATTCAAGAAATGTACATCAAAACATACACATTTTCAATGTACACTCAAGAAATGTACATCAAAACATACACATTTTCAGTGTACATTCAAGAAATGTACATCAAAACATACACATTTTCATTGTACATTCAAGAAATGTACATCAAAACATACACATTTTCATTGTACATTCTAGAAATATACATCAAAACATACACATTTTCATTGTATATACAAGAAATGTACATCAAAACATACACATTTTCATTGTACATTCAAGAAGTGTACATCAAAACATACACATTTCGAGTGTACATTCAAGAAATATACATCAAAAGATACACATTTTGATTGTATATACCAGAAATGTACATCAAAACATACACATTTTAATTGTATATACCAGAAATGTACATCAAAACATATACATTTTCATTGTACATTCAAGAAATGTACATCAAAACATACACATTTTGAGTGTACATTCAAGAGATATACATCAAAACATGCACATTTTCATTGTATATACCAGAAATGTACTTCAAAACATACACATTTTCATTGTATGTACAAGAAATGTACATCAAAACATACACATTTTCATTGTATATACCAGAAATGTACATCAAAACATACACATTTTCATTGTACAATCAACAAATGTACATCAAAACATAAACATTTTCATTGTATATACCAGAAATGTACATCAAAACATACACATTTTCATTGTACATTCAAGAAATGTACATCAAAACATACCCATTTTCATTGTATATACCAGAAATGTACATCAAAACATACACATTTTCATTGTACATTCAAGAACTGTACATCAAAACATACACATTTTCAGTGTACATTCAAGAAATGTACATCAAAACATACACATTTTCAGTGTACATTCAAGAAATGTACATCAAAACATACACATTTTCATTGTATATACAAGAAATGTATATCAAAACATACACATTTACAGTGTACATTCAAGAAATGTACATCAAAACATACACATTTTCATTGTATATACAAGAAATGTACATCAAACCATACACATTTTCAGTGTACATTCAAGAAATGTACATCAAAACATGTACATTTAAATTGTATATACAAGAAATGTACATCAAAACATACACATTTTCAGTGTACATTCAAGAAATGTACATGAAAACATATACATTTTCATTGTACATGCAAGAAATGTATATCAAAACATACACATTTTGAGATTACATTCAAGAAATGTACATCAAAGCATACACATTTTCATTGTATATACAAGAAATGTGCATCAGAACATAGACATCTTCATTGTACACTAAAGAAATGTACATCAAAGCCTACACACTTTCAGTGTACATTCAGGAAATGTACATCAAAACATACACATTTTCATTGTACATTCAAGAAATGTACATCAAAACATACACATTTTCATTGTACATTCAAGAAATGTACATCAAAACATACACATTTTCATTGTACCTAAAGAAATCTACATCAAAACATACACATTTTCATTGTACACTCAAGAAATGTACATCAAAACATACACATTTTCATTGTACATTCAAGAGATGTATATCAAAACATACACATTTTCATTGTACATTCAAGAAATGTACAACAAAACATACACATTTTCATTGTACATTCAAGGAATGTACATCAAAACATACACATTTTCATTGTACATTCAAGAAATGTACATCAAAACACACACATTTTCATTGTACGCTCAAGAAATGTACATCAAAACATACACATTTTGAGTGTACATTCAAGAGATATACATCAAAACATGCACATTTTCATTGTATATACCAGAAATGTACATCAAAACATACACATTTTCATTGAATATACAAGAAATGTATATCAAAACATACACATTTTCATTGTACATTCAAGAAATGTACATCAAAACATACACATTTTCATTATACACTCAAGAAATGTACATCAAAACATACACATTTTCAGTGTACATTCAAGAAATGTACATAAAAAACTACACATTTTCATTGTATATTCAAGAAATGTACATGAAAACATACACATTTTCATTGTATATACCAGAAATGTACATCAAAAGATACACATTTTCATTGTACATTCAAGAAATGTACATCAAAACATACACATTTTCATTGTATATACCAGAAATGTACATCAAAACATACACATTTTCATTGTACATTCAAGAAATGTACATCAAAACATACACATTTTCATTGTATATACCAGAAATGTACATCAAAACATACACATTTTCATTGTACATTCAAGAAATGTACATCAAAACATACACATTTTGACTGCACATTCTAGAATTATACATCAAAACATACACATTATCATTGCATATACCAGAAATGCACATCAAAACATACACATTTTCATTGTACATTCAAGAACTGTACATCAAAACATACACATTTTCAGTGTACATTCAAGAAATGTACATCAAAACATACAGATTTTAAGTGTACATTCAAGAAATATACATCAAAACATACACATTTTCATTGTACATTCAAGAAGTATACATCAAAACATACACATTTTGAGTGTACATTCAAGAGATATACATCAAAACATTAACATTTTCATTGTATATACCAGAAATGTATATCAAAACATACGCATTTTCATTGTACATTCAATAAATATACATCAAAATATACACATTTTCATTGTACACTCAAGAAATGTACATCAAAACATACACATTTTCATTGTACACTCAAGAAATGTACATCAAAACATACACATTTTCATTGTACACTCAAGAAATGTACATCAAAACATACACTTTTTCATTGTACATTCAAGAAATATATATCAAAACATACACATTTTCTTTGTACATTCAAGAAATGTACATCAAAACATGCACATTTTCAGTGTACATTTAAGAAATGTATAACAAAAAATACACATTTTCAGTGTACCTTCAAGAAATGTACATCAAAACAAACACATTTTCATTGTACACTAAAGAAATGTATATCAAAGCATACACATTTTCATTGTACATTCAATAAATATACATCAAAACATACACATTTTCATTGTACACTCAAGAAATGTACATCAAAACATACACATTTTCATTGTACACCCAAGAAATGTACATCAAAACATACTCTTTTTCATTGTACATTCAAGAAATGTATATCAAAACATACACATTTTCATTGTACATTCAAGAAATGTACATCAAAACATACACATTTTCAGTGTACATTCAAGAAATGTATAACAAAAAATGCACATTTTCAGTGTACCTTCAAGAAATGTACATCAAAACAAACACATTTTCATTGTACACTAAAGAAATGCATATCAAAACATACACATTTTCATTGTACATTCAATAAATATACATCAAAACATACACATTTTCATTGTACACTAAAGTAATGTATATCAAAACATACACATTTTCATTGTACATTCAAGAAATGTACATCAAAACATACACATTTTCAGTGTACATTCAAGAAATGTATAACAAAAAATACACATTTTCAGTGTACCTTCAAGAAATGTACATCAAAACAAACACATTTTCATTGTACACTAAAGAAATGTATATCAAAACATACACATTTTCATTGTACATTCAATAAATATACATCAAAACATACACATTTTCATTGTACACTAAAGAAATGTATATCAAAACATACACATTTTCATTGTACAATCAATAAATATACATCAAAGCATACACATTTTCATTGTACACTCAAGAAATGTACATCAAAACATACACATTTTCAGTGTACATTCAAGAAATGTACATCAAAAACTACACATTTTCATTGTATATTCAAGAAATGTAGATCAAAACATACAGAATTTCATTGTATATACCAGAAATGTAAATTAAAACATACACATTTTCATTGTACACTGAAGAAATGTACATCAAAACATACAAATTTTCAGTGTACATTCAAGAAATGTACATCAAAACATACACATTTTCATTGTACATTCAAGAAATGTAGATCAAAACATACACATTTTCATTGTACATTCAAGAAATGTGCATCAAAACATACACATTTTCATTGTACACTCAAGAAATGTACATCAAAACATACACATTTTTATTGTACACTCAAGAAATGTACATCAAAACATACCCATTTTCATTGTATATACCAGAAATGTACATCAAAACATACACATTTTCATTGTACATTCAAGAACTGTACATCAAAACATACACATTTTCAGTGTACATTCAAGAAATGTACATCAAAACATACACATTTTCAGTGTACATTCAAGAAATGTACATCAAAACATACACATTTTCAGTGTACATTCAAGAAATGTACATCATAACATATACATTTAAATTGTATATACAAGAAATGTACATCAAAACATACACATTTTCAGTGTACATTCAAGAAATGTACATCAAAACATACACATTTTCATTGCACATTCAAGAAATGTACAACATAACATACACATTTTCATTGTACATTCAAGGAATGTACATCAAAACATACACATTTTCATTGTACATTCAAGAAATGTACATCAAAACACACACATTTTCATTGTACACTCAAGAAATGTACATCAAAACATACACATTTTGAGTGTACATTCAAGAGATATACATCAAAACATGCACAATTTCATTGTATATACCAGAAATGTACATCAAAACATACACGTTTTCATTGTATATACAAGAAATGTAAATCAAAACATACAGATTTTCATTGTATATACAAGAAATGTATATCAAAACATACACATTTTCATTGTACATTCAAGAAATGTACATCAAAACATACACATTTTCATTGTACATTCAAGAACTGTACATCAAAACATACACATTTTCAGTGTACATTCAAGAAATGTACATCAAAACATACACATTTTCAGTGTACATTCAAGAAATGTACATCAAAACATACACATTTTCAGTGTACATTCAAGAAATGTACATCATAACATATACATTTAAATTGTATATACAAGAAATGTACATCAAAACATACACATTTTCAGTGTACATTCAAGAAATGTACATGAAAACATACACATTTTCAGTGTACAATCAGGAAATGTACATCAAAACATACACATTTTCATTGTACATTCAAGAAATGTACATCAAAACATACACATTTTCATTGTACCTCAAGAAATCTACATCAAAACATACACATTTTCATTGTACACTCAAGAAATGTACATCAAAACATACACATTTTCATTGTACATTCAAGAAATGTATATCAAAACATACACATTTTCATTGTACATTCAAGAAATGTACATCAAAACATACACATTTTCATTGCACATTCAAGAAATGTACAACATAACATACACATTTTCATTGTACATTCAAGGAATGTACATCAAAACATACACATTTTCATTGTACATTCAAGAAATGTACATCAAAACACACACATTTTCATTGTACACTCAAGAAATGTACATCAAAACATACACATTTTGAATGTACATTCAAGAGATATACATCAAAACATGCACAATTTCATTGTATATACCAGAAATGTACATCAAAACATACACATTTTCATTGTATATACAAGAAATGTAAATCAAAACATACACATTTTCATTGTATATACAAGAAATGTATATCAAAACATACACATTTTCATTGTACATTCCAGAAATGTCCATCAAAACATACACATTTTCATTGTATATACCAGAAATGTTCATCAAAACATACACATTTTCATTGTATATACCAGAAATGTACATCAAAACATACACATTTTCATTGTACATTCAAGAAATGTACATCAAAACATACACATTTTCATTGTATATACCAGAAATGTACATCAAAGCATACACATTTTCATTGTACATTCCAGAAATGTCCATCAAAACATACACATTTTCATTGTATATACCAGAAATGTTCATCAAAACATACACATTTTCATTGTACATTCAAGAAATGTACATCAAAACATACACATTTTGACTGCACATTCTAGAAATATACATCAAAACATACACATTTTCATTGAATATACCAGAAATGCACATCAAAACATACACATTTTCATTGTACATTCAAGAACTGTACATCAAAACATACACATTTTCAGGGTACATTCAAGAAATGTACATCAAAACATACACATTTTCATTGTATATACAAGAAATGTACATCAAAACATACACATTTTCATTGTATATACAAGAAATGTATATCAAAACATACACATTTTCAGTGTACATTCAAGAAATGTACATCAAAACATACACATTTTCATTGTATATACAAGAAATGTACATCAAAACATACACATTTTCATTGTACACTGAAGAAATGTACATCAAAACATACACATTTTCAGTGTACATTAAGAAATGTACATCAAAACATACACATTTTCATTGTACATTCCAGAAATGTAGATCAAAACATACACATTTTCATTGTACATTCAAGAAATGTACATCAAAACATACACATTTTCATTGTACACTCAAGAAATGTACATCAAAACATACACATTTTTATTGTACACTCAAGAAATGTACATCAAAACATACACTTTTTCATTTTATATTCAAGAAATGTATATCAAAACATACACATTTTCATTGTACATTCAA
Source organism: Tenodera sinensis (assembly GCA_030765045.1). Lineage (NCBI taxonomy): Eukaryota > Metazoa > Arthropoda > Insecta > Mantodea > Mantidae > Tenodera > Tenodera sinensis. The sequence continues at coordinate 214,758,778 of CM060964.1, read as the reverse complement.
GAAATGTACATCAAAACATACACATTTTGAGTGTACATTCAGGAGATATACATCAAAACATGCACATTTTCATTGTATATACCAGAAATGTACATCAAAACATACACATTTTCATTGTATATACAAGAAATGTAAATGAAAACATACACATTTTCATTGTACACTGAAGAAATGTACATCAAAACATACACATTTTCAGTGTACATTCAAGAAATGTACATCAAAGCATACACATTTTCATTGTACATTCAAGAAATGTAGATCAAAACATACACATTTTCATTGTACACTCAAGAAATGTACATCAAAACATACACATTTTTATTGTACACTCAAGAAATGTACATCAGAACATACACTTTTTCATTGTACACTCAAGAAATGTATATCAAAACATACACATTTTCATTGTACATTCAAGAAATGTACATCAAAACATACAGATTTTAAGTGTACATTCAAGAAATATACATCAAAACATACACATTTTCATTGTACATTCAAGAAGTATACATCAAAACATACACATTTTGAGTGTACATTCAAGAGATATACATCAAAACATTAACATTTTCATTGTATATACCAGAAATGTATATCAAAACATACGCATTTTCATTGTACATTCAATAAATATACATCAAAATATACACATTTTCATTGTACACTCAAGAAATGTACATCAAAACATACACATTTTCATTGTACACTCAAGAAATGTACATCAAAACATACACATTTTCATTGTACACTCAAGAAATGTACATCAAAACATACACTTTTTCATTGTACATTCAAGAAATATATATCAAAACATACACATTTTCTTTGTACATTCAAGAAATGTACATCAAAACATGCACATTTTCAGTGTACATTTAAGAAATGTATAACAAAAAATACACATTTTCAGTGTACCTTCAAGAAATGTACATCAAAACAAACACATTTTCATTGTACACTAAAGAAATGTATATCAAAGCATACACATTTTCATTGTACATTCAATAAATATACATCAAAACATACACATTTTCATTGTACACTCAAGAAATGTACATCAAAACATACACATTTTCATTGTACACCCAAGAAATGTACATCAAAACATACTCTTTTTCATTGTACATTCAAGAAATGTATATCAAAACATACACATTTTCATTGTACATTCAAGAAATGTACATCAAAACATACACATTTTCAGTGTACATTCAAGAAATGTATAACAAAAAATGCACATTTTCAGTGTACCTTCAAGAAATGTACATCAAAACAAACACATTTTCATTGTACACTAAAGAAATGCATATCAAAACATACACATTTTCATTGTACATTCAATAAATATACATCAAAACATACACATTTTCATTGTACACTAAAGTAATGTATATCAAAACATACACATTTTCATTGTACATTCAAGAAATGTACATCAAAACATACACATTTTCAGTGTACATTCAAGAAATGTATAACAAAAAATACACATTTTCAGTGTACCTTCAAGAAATGTACATCAAAACAAACACATTTTCATTGTACACTAAAGAAATGTATATCAAAACATACACATTTTCATTGTACATTCAATAAATATACATCAAAACATACACATTTTCATTGTACACTAAAGAAATGTATATCAAAACATACACATTTTCATTGTACAATCAATAAATATACATCAAAACATACACATTTTCATTGTACACTCAAGAAATGTACATCAAAACATACACATTTTCAGTGTACATTCAAGAAATGTACATCAAAAACTACACATTTTCATTGTATATTCAAGAAATGTACATCAAAACATACAGAATTTCATTGTATATACCAGAAATGTAAATTAAAACATACACATTTTCATTGTACACTGAAGAAATGTACATCAAAACATACAAATTTTCAGTGTACATTCAAGAAATGTACATCAAAACATACACATTTTCATTGTACATTCAAGAAATGTAGATCAAAACATACACATTTTCATTGTACATTCAAGAAATGTGCATCAAAACATACACATTTTCATTGTACACTCAAGAAATGTACATCAAAACATACACATTTTTATTGTACACTCAAGAAATGTACATCAAAACATACCCATTTTCATTGTATATACCAGAAATGTACATCAAAACATACACATTTTCATTGTACATTCAAGAACTGTACATCAAAACATACACATTTTCAGTGTACATTCAAGAAATGTACATCAAAACATACACATTTTCAGTGTACATTCAAGAAATGTACATCAAAACATACACATTTTCAGTGTACATTCAAGAAATGTACATCATAACATATACATTTAAATTGTATATACAAGAAATGTACATCAAAACATACACATTTTCAGTGTACATTCAAGAAATGTACATCAAAACATACACATTTTCATTGCACATTCAAGAAATGTACAACATAACATACACATTTTCATTGTACATTCAAGGAATGTACATCAAAACATACACATTTTCATTGTACATTCAAGAAATGTACATCAAAACACACACATTTTCATTGTACACTCAAGAAATGTACATCAAAACATACACATTTTGAGTGTACATTCAAGAGATATACATCAAAACATGCACAATTTCATTGTATATACCAGAAATGTACATCAAAACATACACGTTTTCATTGTATATACAAGAAATGTAAATCAAAACATACAGATTTTCATTGTATATACAAGAAATGTATATCAAAACATACACATTTTCATTGTACATTCAAGAAATGTACATCAAAACATACACATTTTCATTGTACATTCAAGAACTGTACATCAAAACATACACATTTTCAGTGTACATTCAAGAAATGTACATCAAAACATACACATTTTCAGTGTACATTCAAGAAATGTACATCAAAACATACACATTTTCAGTGTACATTCAAGAAATGTACATCATAACATATACATTTAAATTGTATATACAAGAAATGTACATCAAAACATACACATTTTCAGTGTACATTCAAGAAATGTACATGAAAACATACACATTTTCAGTGTACATTCAGGAAATGTACATCAAAACATACACATTTTCATTGTACCTCAAGAAATCTACATCAAAACATACACATTTTCATTGTACACTCAAGAAATGTACATCAAAACATACACATTTTCATTGTACATTCAAGAAATGTATATCAAAACATACACATTTTCATTGTACATTCAAGAAATGTACATCAAAACATACACATTTTCATTGCACATTCAAGAAATGTACAACATAACATACACATTTTCATTGTACATTCAAGGAATGTACATCAAAACATACACATTTTCATTGTACATTCAAGAAATGTACATCAAAACACACACATTTTCATTGTACACTCAAGAAATGTACATCAAAACATACACATTTTGAATGTACATTCAAGAGATATACATCAAAACATGCACAATTTCATTGTATATACCAGAAATGTACATCAAAACATACACATTTTCATTGTATATACAAGAAATGTAAATCAAAACATACACATTTTCATTGTATATACAAGAAATGTATATCAAAACATACACATTTTCATTGTACATTCCAGAAATGTCCATCAAAACATACACATTTTCATTGTATATACCAGAAATGTTCATCAAAACATACACATTTTCATTGTATATACCAGAAATGTACATCAAAACATACACATTTTCATTGTACATTCAAGAAATGTACATCAAAACATACACATTTTCATTGTATACACCAGAAATGTACATCAAAGCATACACATTTTCATTGTACATTCCAGAAATGTCCATCAAAACATACACATTTTCATTGTATATACCAGAAATGTTCATCAAAACATACACATTTTCATTGTACATTCAAGAAATGTACATCAAAACATACACATTTTGACTGCACATTCTAGAAATATACATCAAAACATACACATTTTCATTGAATATACCAGAAATGCACATCAAAACATACACATTTTCATTGTACATTCAAGAACTGTACATCAAAACATACACATTTTCAGGGTACATTCAAGAAATGTACATCAAAACATACACATTTTCATTGTATATACAAGAAATGTACATCAAAACATACACATTTTCATTGTATATACAAGAAATGTATATCAAAACATACACATTTTCAGTGTACATTCAAGAAATGTACATCAAAACATACACATTTTCATTGTATATACAAGAAATGTACATCAAAACATACACATTTTCATTGTACACTGAAGAAATGTACATCAAAACATACACATTTTCAGTGTACATTCAAGAAATGTACATCAAAACATACACATTTTCATTGTACATTCCAGAAATGTAGATCAAAACATACACATTTTCATTGTACATTCAAGAAATGTACATCAAAACATACACATTTTCATTGTACACTCAAGAAATGTACATCAAAACATACACATTTTTATTGTACACTCAAGAAATGTACATCAAAACATACACTTTTTCATTTTATATTCAAGAAATGTATATCAAAACATACACATTTTCATTGTACATTCAAGAAATGTACATCAAAACATACACATTTTGAGTGTACATTCAGGAGATATACATCAAAACATGCACATTTTCATTGTATATACCAGAAATGTACATCAAAACATACACATTTTCATTGTATATACAAGAAATGTAAATGAAAACATACACATTTTCATTGTACACTGAAGAAATGTACATCAAAACATACACATTTTCAGTGTACATTCAAGAAATGTACATCAAAGCATACACATTTTCATTGTACATTCAAGAAATGTAGATCAAAACATACACATTTTCATTGTACACTCAAGAAATGTACATCAAAACATACACATTTTTATTGTACACTCAAGAAATGTACATCAGAACATACACTTTTTCATTGTACACTCAAGAAATGTATATCAAAACATACACATTTTCATTGTACATTTAAGAAATGTACATCAAAACATACACATCTTCAGTGTACATTCAAGAAATGTATAACAAAAAATACACATTTTCAGTGTACCTTCAAGAAATGTACATCAAAACAAACACATTTTCATTGTACACTAAAGAAATGTGTATCAAAACATACACATTTTCATTGTACATTCAATAAATATACATCAAAACATACACATTTTCATTGTACATTCAAGAAATGTACATCAAAACATACACATTTTCATTGTACACTCAAGAAATGTGCACCAAAACATACACATTTTCAGTGTACATTCAAGAAATGTACATCAAAAACTACACATTTTCATTGTACAGACAAGAAATGTACATCAAAACATACACAATTTCATTGTATATACCAGAAATGCACATCAAAACATACACATTTTCATTGTACATTCAAGAAATGTACATAAAACATACACACTTTCATTGTATATACCAGAAATGTACATCAAAACATACACATTTTCATTGTACATTCAAGAAATGTACATAAAAACATACACATTTTCATTGTACACTCAAGAAATGTACATCAAAACATACACATTTTCAGTGTACATTCAAGAAATGTACATAAAAAACTACACATTTTCATTGTATATTCAAGAAATGTACATCACAACATACACATTTTCACTGTATATACCAGAAATGTACATCAAAACATACACATTTTCATTGTACATTCAAGAAATGTACATAAAAACATACACATTTTCATTGTATATACCAGAAATGTACATCAAAACATACACATTTTCATTGTACATTCAAGAAATGTACATCAAAACATACACATTTTCATTGTATATACCAGAAATGTACATCAAAACATACACATTTTCATTGTACATTCAAGAAATGTACATCAAAACATACACATTTTCATTGTACATTCAAGAAATGTACATCAAAACATACACATTTTCACTGCACATTCTAGAAATATACATCAAAACATACACATTTTCATTGTATATACCAGAAATGCACATCAAAACATACACATTTTGAAGGTACATTAACGAACTGTACATCAAAACATACACATTTTCAGTGTACATTCAAGAAATGTACATCAAAACATACACATTTTCACAATACATTCAAGAAATGTACATCAAAACATACACATTTTGATTGTATATACAAGAAATGTACATCAAAACATACACATTTTCATTGTATATACAAGAAATGTATATCAAAACATACACATTTTCAGTGTACATTCAAGAAATGTACATCAAAACAAACACATTTTCATTGTACACTAAAGAAATGTATATCAAAACATACACATTTTCATTGTACATTCAATAAATATACATCAAAACATACACATTTTCATTGTACATTCAAGAAATCTATATCAAAACATACACATTTTCACTGTACACTCAAGAAATGTACATCAAAACATACACATTTTCATTGTTCATTCAAGAAATGTACATCAAAACATACACATTTTCATTGTACACTCAAGAAATGTACATTAAAACATACACATTTTCATTGTACATTCAAGAAATCTACATCAAAACATACACATTTTCATTGTACACTCAAGAAATGTACATCAAAACATACACTTTTTCATTGTACATTCAAGAAATGTATATCAAAACATACACATTTTCTTTGTACATTCAAGAAATGTACATCAAAACATGCACATTTTCAGTGTACATTCAAGAAATGTATAACAAAAAATACACATTTTCAGTGTACCTTCAAGAAATGTACATCAAAACAAACACATTTTCATTGTACACTAAAGAAATGTATATCAAAACATACACATTTTCATTGTACATTCAATAAATATACATCAAAACATACACATTTTCATTGTACACTCAAGAAATGTACATCAAACCATACACATTTTCATTGTACACTCAAGAAATGTACATCAAAACATACTCTTTTTCATTGTACATTCAAGAAATGTATATCAAAACATACACATTTTCATTGTATATTCAAGAAATGTACATCAAAACATACACATTTTCAGTGTACATTCAAGAAATGTATAACAAAAAATACACATTTTCAGTGTACCTTCAAGAAATGTACATCAAAACAAACACATTTTCATTGTACACTAAAGAAATGTATATCAAAACATACACATTTTCATTGTACATTCAATAAATATACATCGAAACATACACATTTTCATTGTACACTAAAGAAATGTATATCAAAACATACACATTTTCATTGTACAATCAATAAATATACATCAAAACATGCACATTTTCATTGTACACTCAAGAAATGTACATCAAAACATACACATTTTCAGTGTACATTCAAGAAATGTACATCAAAAACTACACATTTTCATTGTATATTCAAGAAATGTACATCAAAACATACAGAATTTCATTGTATATACCAGAAATGTAAATTAAAACATACACATTTTCATTGTAAACTGAAGAAATGTACATCAAAACATACAAATTTTCAGTGTACATTCAAGAAATGTACATTAAAACATACACATTTTCATTGTACATTCAAGAAATGTAGATCAAAACATACACATTTTCATTGTACATTCAAGAAATGTGCATCAAAACATACACATTTTCATTGTACACTCAAGAAATGTACATCAAAACATACACATTTTTATTGTACACTCAAGAAATGTACATCAAAACATACCCATTTTCATTGTATATACCAGAAATGTACATCAAAACATACACATTTTCATTGTACATTCAAGAACTGTACATCAAAACATACACATTTTCAGTGTACATTCAAGAAATGTACATCAAAACATACACATTTTCAGTGTACATTCAAGAAATGTACATCAAAACATACACATTTTCAGTGTACATTCAAGAAATGTACATCATAACATATACATTTAAATTGTATATACAAGAAATGTACATCAAAACATACACATTTTCAGTGTACATTCAAGAAATGTACATCAAAACATACACATTTTCATTGCACATTCAAGAAATGTACAACATAACATACACATTTTCATTGTACATTCAAGGAATGTACATCAAAACATACACATTTTCATTGTACATTCAAGAAATGTACATCAAAACACACACATTTTCATTGTACACTCAAGAAATGTACATCAAAACATACACATTTTGAGTGTACATTCAAGAGATATACATCAAAACATGCACAATTTCATTGTATATACCAGAAATGTACATCAAAACATACACATTTTCATTGTATATACAAGAAATGTAAATCAAAACATACACATTTTCATTGTATATACAAGAAATGTATATCAAAACATACACATTTTCATTGTACATTCAAGAAATGTACATCAAAACATACACATTTTCATTGTACATTCAAGAACTGTACATCAAAACATACACATTTTCAGTGTACATTCAAGAAATGTACATCAAAACATACACATTTTCAGTGTACATTTAAGAAATGTACATCAAAACATACACATTTTCAGTGTACATTCAAGAAATGTACATCATAACATATACATTTAAATTGTATATACAAGAAATGTACATCAAAACATACACATTTTCAGTGTACATTCAAGAAATGTACATGAAAACATACACATTTTCAGTGTACATTCAGGAAATGTACATCAAAACATACACATTTTCATTGTACATTCAAGAAATGTACATCAAAACATACACATTTTCATTGTACCTCAAGAAATCTACATCAAAACATACACATTTTCATTGTACACTCAAGAAATGTACATCAAAACATACACATTTTCATTGTACATTCAAGAAATGTATATCAAAACATACACATTTTCATTGTACATTCAGGAAATGTACATCAAAACATACACATTTTCATTGCACATTCAAGAAATGTACAACATAACATACACATTTTCATTGTACATTCAAGGAATGTACATCAAAACATACACATTTTCATTGTACATTCAAGAAATGTACATCAAAACACACACATTTTCATTGTACACTCAAGAAATGTACATCAAAACATACACATTTTGAGTGTACATTCAAGAGATATACATCAAAACATACACAATTTCATTGTATATACCAGAAATGTACATCAAAACATACACATTTTCATTGTATATACAAGAAATGTAAATCAAAACATACACATTTTCATTGTATATACAAGAAATGTATATCAAAACATACACATTTTCATTGTACATTCAAGAAATGTACATCAAAACATACTCATTTTCATTGTACACTCAAGAAATGTACATCAAAACATACACATTTTCAGTGTACATTCAAGAAATGTACATAAAAAACTACACATTTTCATTGTATATTCAAGAAATGTACATCAAAACATACACATTTTCATTGTATATACCAGAAATGTACATCAAAACATACACATTTTCATTGTACATTCAAGAAATGTACATCAAAACATACACATTTTCATTGTATATACCAGAAATGTACATCAAAGCATACACATTTTCATTGTACATTCAAGAAATGTCCATCAAAACATACACATTTTCATTGTATATACCAGAAATGTTCATCAAAACATACACATTTTCATTGTACATTCAAGAAATGTACATCAAAACATACATATTTTGACTGCACATTCTAGAAATATACATCAAAACATACACATTTTCATTGAATATACCAGAAATGCACATCAAAACATACACATTTTCATTGTACATTCAAGAACTGTACATCAAAACATACACATTTTCAGTGTACATTCAAGAAATGTACATCAAAACATACACATTTTCATTGTATATACAAGAAATGTACATCAAAACATACACATTTTCATTGTATATACAAGAAATGTATATCAAAACATACACATTTTCAGTGTACATTCAAGAAATGTACATCAAAACATACACATTTTCATTGTATATACAAGAAATGTACATCAAAACATACACATTTTCATTGTACACTGAAGAAATGTACATCAAAACATACACATTTTCAGTGTACATTCAAGAAATGTACATCAAAACATACACATTTTCATTGTACATTCCAGAAATGTAGATCAAAACATACACATTTTCATTGTACATTCAAGAAATGTACATCAAAACATACACATTTTCATTGTACACTCAAGAAATGTACATCAAAACATACACATTTTTATTGTACACTCAAGAAATGTACATCAAAACATACACTTTTTCATTTTATATTCAAGAAATGTATATCAAAACATACACATTTTCATTGTACATTCAAGAAATGTACATCAAAACATACACATTTTGAGTGTACATTCAGGAGATATACATCAAAACATGCACATTTTCATTGTATATACCAGAAATGTACATCAAAACATACACATTTTCATTGTATATACAAGAAATGTAAATCAAAACATACACATTTTCATTGTACACTGAAGAAATGTACATCAAAACATACACATTTTCAGTGTACATTCAAGAAATGTACATCAAAACATACACATTTTCATTGTACATTCAAGAAATGTAGATCAAAACATACACATTTTCATTGTACACTCAAGAAATGTACATCAAAACATACACATTTTTATTGTACACTCAAGAAATGTACATCAGAACATACACTTTTTCATTGTACACTCAAGAAATGTATATCAAAACATACACATTTTCATTGTACATTTAAGAAATGTACATCAAAACATACACATTTTCAGTGTACATTCAAGAAATGTATAACAAAAAATACACATTTTCAGTGTACCTTCAAGAAATGTACATCAAAACAAACACATTTTCATTGTACACTAAAGAAATGTGTATCAAAACATACACATTTTCATTGTACATTCAATAAATATACATCAAAACATACACATTTTCATTGTACATTCAGGAAATGTACATCAAAACATACACATTTTCATTGTACACTCAAGAAATGTGCACCAAAACATACACATTTTCAGTGTACATTCAAGAAATGTACATCAAAAACTACACATTTTCATTGTACAGACAAGAAATGTACATCAAAACATACACAATTTCATTGTATATACCAGAAATGCACATCAAAACATACACATTTTCATTGTACATTCAAGAAATGTACATAAAACATACACATTTTCATTGTATATACCAGAAATGTACATCAAAACATACACATTTTCATTGTACATTCAAGAAATGTACATAAAAACATACACATTTTCATTGCACACTCAAGAAATGTACATCAAAACATACACATTTTCAGTGTACATTCAACAAATGTACATAAAAAACTACACATTTTCATTGTATATTCAAGAAATGTACATCTAAACATACACATTTTCATTGTATATACCAGAAATGTACATCAAAACATACACATTTTCATTGTATATTCAAGAAATGTACATAAAAACATACACGTTTTCATTGTATATACCAGAAATGTACATCAAAACATACACATTTTCATTGTACATTCAAGAAATGTACATAAAAACATACACATTTTCATTGTACACTCAAGAAATGTACATCAAAACATACACATTTTCAGTGTACATTCAAGAAATGTACATAAAAAACCTCACATTTTCATTGTATATTCAAGAAATGTACATCACAACATACACATTTTCATTGTATATACCAGAAATGTACATCATAACATACACATTTTCATTGTACATTCAAGAAATGTACATAAAAACATACACATTTTCATTGTATATACCAGAAATGTACATCAAAACATACACATTTTCATTGTACATTCAAGAAATGTACATCAAAACATACACATTTTCATTGTATATACCAGAAATGTACATCAAAACATACACATTTTCATTGTACATTCAAGAAATGTACATCAAAACATACACATTTTCATTGTACATTCAAGAAATGTACATCAAAACATACACATTTTCACTGCACATTCTAGAAATATACATCAAAACTTACACATTTTCATTGTATATACCAGAAATGCACATCAAAACATACACATTTTGAAGGTACATTAACGAACTGTACATCAAAACATACACATTTTCAGTGTACATTCAAGAAATGTACATCAAAACATACACATTTTCACAATACATTCAAGAAATGTACATCAAAACATACACATTTTGATTGTATATACAAGAAATGTACATCAAAACATACACATTTTCATTGTATATAATAGAAATGTATATCAAAACATACACATTTTCAGTGTACATTCAAGAAATGTACATCAAAACAAACACATTTTCATTGTACACTAAAGAAATGTATATCAAAACATACACATTTTCATTGTACATTCAATAAATATACATCAAAACATACACATTTTCATTGTACATTCAAGAAATCTATATCAAAACATACACATTTTCACTGTACAATCAAGAAATGTACATCAAAACATACACATTTTCATTGTTCATTCAAGAAATGTACATCAAAACATACACATTTTCATTGTACACTCAAGAAATGTACTTCAAAACATCCACATTTTCAGTGTACATTCAAGAAATGTACATCAAAACATACACATTTTCATTGTACATTCAAGAAATGTACATCAAAACATACAAATTTTCATTGTACATTCAACAAATATACATCAAAACATACACATTTTCATTGTACATTCAAGAAATGTACATCAAAACATACACATTTTCATTGTACACTCAAGAAATGTACATCAAAACATACACATTTTCATTGTATATACAAGACACGTACATTTCTTTAATGTACAATGAAAATGTGTATATTTTGATGTACATTTCTTGTATATACAATGAAAATGTATATGTTTTGATGTACCATTCTTGAATGTACAATGAAAATGTGTATGTTTTGATATAAATTTCTTGAATGTACAATGAAAAAGTGTATGCTTTGATGTACATTTCTTGAGTGTACAATGAAAATGTGTATGTTTTGATGTACATTTCTTGAGTGTACAATGAAAATGTGTATGTTTTGATGTACATTTCTTGAATGTACAATGAAAATGTGTATGTTTTGATCTACATTTCTTGAATGTACAATGAAAATGTATATGTTTTCATGTACAATTCTTGAATGTATACTGAAAATGTGTATGTTTTGATGTACATTTCTTGTATATACAATGAAAATGTGTATGTTTTGATGTACATTTCTTGAATGTACACTGAAAATGTGTATGTTTTGATATACATTTCATGAATGTACAATGAAAATGTGTATGTCTTGATGTACATTTCTTGAATGTACACTGAAAATGTGTATGTTTTGATGTACATTACTTGTATATACAATGAAAATGTGTATGTTTTGATGTACATTTCTTGAATGTACACTGAAAATGTTAATGTTTTGATATACATTTCTTGTATATACAGTGAAATGTACATCAAAACATACACATTTTCATTGTACACTCAAGAAATGTACATCAAAACATACACATTTTCATTGTACATTCAAGAAATGTACATCAAAAGATACACATTTTCGTTGTACACTCAAGAAATGTACATCAAAACATACACATTTTCATTGTACATTCAAGAAATGTACATCAAAACATACACATTTTCAGTGTACATTCAAGAAATGTATATCAAAACATACACATTTTCATTGTACATTCAAGAAATGTACATCGAAACATACACATTTTTATTGTACACTCAAGAAATGTACATCAAAACATACACTTTTTCATTGTACATTCAAGAAATGTATATCAAAACATACACATTTTCATTGTACATTCAAGAAATGTACATCAAAACATACACATTTTCAGTGTACATTCAAGCAATGTATAACAAAAAATACAGATTTTCATTGTACACTCAAGAAATGTATATCAAAACATACACATTTTCAGTGAACATTCATGAAATGTATATCAAAACATACACATTTTCATTGTACATTCCAGAAATGTACATCAAAACATACACATTTTCAGTGTACATTCAAGAAATGTACATCAAAACATATACATTTTCATTGTATATACAAGAAATGTACATCAAAACATACACATTTTCAGTGTACATTCAAGAAATGTACATGAAAACATATACATTTTCATTGTACATTCAAGAAATGTATATCAAAACATACACATTTTCAGATTACATTCAAGAAATGTACATCAAAGCGTACACATTTTCATTGTATATACAAGAAATGTACATCAAAACATACACATTTTCATTGTACATTCAAGAAATGTACCTCAAAACATACACATTTTCAGTGTACATTCAAGAAATGGACATCAAAACATACACACTTTCAGTGTACATTCAAGAAAAGTGCATCAAAACATACACATTTTCATTGTACATTCAAGAAATGTACATCAAAACATACAAATTTTCATTGTACATTCAAGAAATGTACTTCAAAACATACACATTTTCATTGTACCTCAAGAAATCTACATCAAAACATACACATTTTCATTGTACACTCAAGAAATGTACATCAAAACATACACATTTTCATAGTACATTCAAGAAATGTATATCAAAACATACACATTTTCATTGTACATTCAAGAAATGTACATCAAAATATACACATTTTCATTGTACATTCAAGAAATGTACAACAAAACATACACAGTTTCATTGAACATTCAAGGAATGTACATCAAAACATACACATTTTCATTGTACATTCAAGAAATGTACATCAAAACACACACATTTGCATTGTACACTCAAGAAATGTACATCAAAACATACACATTTTGAGTGTACATTCAAGAGATATACATCAAAACATGCACATTTTCATTGTATATACCAGAAATGTACATCAAAACATACATATTTTCATTGTATATAAAAGAAATGTAAATCAAAACATACACATTTTCATTGTATATACAAGAAATGTATATCAAAACATACACATTTTCATTGTACATTCAAGAAATGTACATCAAAACATAAACATTTTCATTGTACACTCAAGAAATGTACATCAAAACATACACATTTTCAGTGTACATTCAAGAAATGTACATCAAAGACTACACATTTTCATTGTATATTCAAGAAATGTACATCAAAACATACAGATTTTCATTGTATATACCAGAAATGTACATCAAAACATACACATTTTCATTGTACATTCAAGAAATGTACATCAAAACATACACATTTTCATTGTACATTCAAGAAATGTACATCAAAACATACACATTTTCAGTGTACATTGAAGAAATGTGTATCAAAACATACACATTTTCATTGTATATACCAGAAATGTACATCAAAACATACACATTTTCATTGTACATTCAAGAAATGTACATCAAAACATACACATTTTCATTGTATATACCAGAAATGTACATCAAAACATACACATTTTGACTGCACATTCTAGAAATATACATCAAAACATACACATTTTCATTGTATATACCAGAAATGCACATCAAAACATACACATTTTCATTGTACATTCAAGAAATGTACATCAAAACATACACATTTTCAGTGTACATTCAAGAAATGTACATCAAAACATACACATTTTCAGTGTACATTCAAGAAATGTACATCAAAACATACACATTTTCATTGTATATACAAGAAATGTACATTAAAACATACACATTTTCATTGTATATACAAGAAATGTATATCAAAACATACACATTTTCAGTGTACATTCAAGAAATGTACATCAAGACATACACATTTTCATTGTATATACAAGAAATGTACATCAAAACATACACATTTTCAGTGTACATTCAAGAAATGTACATCAAAACATACACATTTTCATTGTATATACAAGAAATGTATATCAAAACATACACATTTTCAGTGTACATTCAAGAAATGTACATCAAAACATACACATTTTCATTGTATATACAAGAAATGTACATCAAAACATACACATTTTCATTGTATATACAAGAAATGTATATCAAAACATACACATTTTCATTGTATATACAAGAAATGTACATTCAAACATACACATTTTCATTGTATATAACAGAAATGTACATCAAAACATACACATTTTCATTGTACAATCAACAAATGTACATCAAAACATAAACATTTTCATTGTATATACCAGAAATGTACATCAAAACATACACATTTTCAGTGTACATTCAAGAAATGTACATCAAAACATACACATCTTCAGTGTACATTCAAGAAATGTAGATCAAAACATACACATTTTCATTGTATATACAAGAAATGTACATTAAAACATACACATTTTCATTGTATATACCAGAAATGTACATCAAAATATTCACATTTTCATTGTATATACCAGAAATGTACATCAAAACATATACATTTTCATTGTACATTCAAGAAATGTACATAAAAACATACACATTTTGAGTGTATATTCAAGAGATATACATCAAAACATGCACATTTTCTTTGTATATACCAGAAATGTACATCAAAACATACACATTTTCATTGTATATACAAGAAATGTACATCAAAACATACACATTTTCATTGTATATACCAGAAATGTACATCAAAACATACACATTTTCATTGTACAATCAACAAATGTACATCAAAACATAAACATTTTCATTGTATATACCAGAAATGTACATCAAAACATACACATTTTCATTGTACATTCAAGAAATGTACATCAAAACATACCCATTTTCATTGTATATACCAGAAATGTACATCAAAACATACACATTTTCATTGTACATTCAAGAACTGTACATCAAAACATACACATTTTCAGTGTACATTCAAGAAATGTACATCAAAACATACACATTTTCAGTGTACATTCAAGAAATGTACATCAAAACATACACATTTTCAGTGTACATTCAAGAAATGTACATCATAACATATACATTTAAATTGTATATACAAGAAATGTACATCAAAACATACACATTTTCAGTGTACATTCAAGAAATGTACATGAAAACATATACATTTTCATTGTACATTCAAGAAATGTATATCAAAACATACACATTTTCATTTTACATTCAAGAAATGTACATCAAAGCATACACATTTTCATTGTATATACAAGAAGTGTACATCAAAACATACACATCTTCATTGTACACTAAAGAAATGTACATCAAAACATACACACTTTCAGTGTACATTCAGCAAATGTACATCAAAACATACACATTTTCATTGTACATTCAAGAAATGTACATCAAAACATACACATTTTCATTGTACCTCAAGAAATCTACATCAAAACATACACATTTTCATTGTACACTCAAGAAATGTACATCAAAACATACACATTTTCATTGTACATTCAAGAAATGTATATCAAAACATACACATTTTCATTGTACATTCAAGAAATGTACATCAAAACATACACATTTTCATTGCACATTCAAGAAATGTACAACAAAACATACACATTTTGATTGTACATTCAAGGAATGTACATCAAAACATACACATTTTCATTGTACATTCAAGAAATGTACATCAAAACACAAGCATTTTCATTGTACACTCAAGAAATGTACATCAAAACATACACATTTTGAGTGTACATTCAAGAGATATACATCAAAACATGCACATTTTCATTGTATATACCAGAAATGTACATTAAAACATACACATTTTCATTGTATATACAAGAAATGTAAATCAAAACATACACATTTTCATTGTATATACAAGAAATGTATATCAAAACATACACATTTTCATTGTACATTCAAGAAATGTACATCAAAACATACTCATTTTCATTGTACACTCAAGAAATGTACATCAAAACATACACATTTTCAGTGTACATTCAAGAAATGTACATAAAAAACTACACATTTTCATTGTATATTCAAGAAATGTACATCAAAACATACACATTTTCATTGTATATACCAGAAGTGTACATCAAAACATACACATTTTCATTGTACATTCAAGAAATGTACATCAAAACATACACATTTTCATTGTATATACCAGAAATGTACATCAAAACATACACATTTTCATTGTACATTCAAGAAATGTACATCAAAACATACACATTTTCATTGTATATACCAGAAATGTACATCAAAACATACACATTTTCATTGTACATTCAAGAAATGTACATCAAAACATACACATTTTGACTGCACATTCTAGAAATATACATCAAAACATAGACATTTTCATTGTATATACCAGAAATGCACATCAAAACATACACATTTTCATTGTACATTCAAGAACTGTACATCAAAACATACACATTTTCAGTGTACATTCAAGAAATGTACATCAAAACATACACATTTTCATTGTATATACAAGAAATGTACATCAAAACATACACATTTTTATTGTATATACAAGAAATGTATATCAAAACATACACATTTTCAGTGTACATTCAAGAAATGTACATCAAAACATACACATTTTCATTGTATATACAAGAAATGTACATCAAAACATACACATTTTCATTGTACACTGAAGAAATGTACATCAAAACATACACATTTTCAGTGTACATTCAAGAAATGTACATCAAAACATACACATTTTCATTGTACATTCCAGAAATGTAGATCAAAACATACACACTTTCATTGTACATTCAAGAAATGTACATCAAAACATACACATTTTCATTGTATATACCAGAAATGTACATCAAAACATACACATTTTCATTGTATATACCAGAACTGTACATCAAAACATATACATTTTCATTGTACATTCAAGCAATGTACATCAAAACATACACATTTTGAGTATACATTCAAGAGATATACATCAAAACATGCAAATTTTCATTGTATATACCAGAAATGTACATCAAAACATACACATTTTTATTGTACACTCAAGAAATGTACATCAAAACATACACTTTTTCATTGTATATTCAAGAAATGTATATCAAAACATACACATTTTCATTGTACATTCAAGAAATGTACATCAAAACATACACATTTTGAGTGTACATTCAGGAGATATACATCAAAACATGCACATTTTCATTGTATATACCAGAAATGTACATCAAAACATACACATTTTCATTGTACACTGAAGAAATGTACATCAAAACATACACATTTTCAGTGTACATTCAAGAAATGTACATCAAAACATACACATTTTCATTGTACATTCAAGAAATGTAGATCAAAACATACACATTTTCATTGTACATTCAAGAAATGTACATCAAAACATACACATTTTCATTGTACACTCAAGAAATGTACATCAAAACATCACATTTTTATTGTACACTCAAGAAATGTACATCAGAACATACACTTTTTCATTGTACACTCAAGAAATGTATATCAAAACATACACATTTTCATTGTACATTTAAGAAATGTACATCAAAACATACACATTTTCAGTGTACATTCAAGAAATGTATAACAAAAAATACACATTTTCAGTGTACCTTCAAGAAATGTACATCAAAACAAACACATTTTCATTGTACACTAAAGAAATGTATATCAAAACATACACATTTTCATTGTACATTCAATAAATATACATCAAAACATACACATTTTCATTGTACATTCAAGAAATGTACATCAAAACATACACATTTTCATTGTACACTCAAGAAATGTGCATCAAAACATACACATTTTCAGTGTATATTCAAGAAATGTACATCAAAAACTACACATTTTCATTGTACAGACAAGAAATGTACATCAAAACATACACAATTTCATTGTATATACCAGAAATGCACATCAAAACATACACATTTTCATTGTACATTCAAGAAATGTACACAAAACATACACATTTTCATTGTATATACCAGAAATGTAGATCAAAACATACACATTTTCATTGTACATTCAAGAAATGTACATAAAAACATACACATTTTCATTGCACACTCAAGAAATGTACATCAAAACATACACATTTTCAGTGTACATTCAAGAAATGTACATAAAAAACTACACATTTTCATTGTATATTCAAGAAATGTACATTAAAACATACACATTTTCATTGTATATACCAGAAATGTACATCAAAACATACACATTTTCATTGTATATTCAAGAAATGTACCTAAAAGCATACACATTTTCATTGTATATACCAGAAATGTACATCAAAACATACACATTTTCATTGTACATTCAAGAAATGTACATAAAAACATACACATTTTCATTGTACACTCAAGAAATGTACATCAAAACATACACATTTTCAGTGTACATTCAAGAAATGTACATAAAAAACTACACATTTTCATTGTATATTCAAGAAATGTAGATCACAACATACACATTTTCATTGTATATACCAGAAATGTACATCAAAACATACACATTTTCATTGTACATTCAAGAAATGTACATCAAAACATACACATTTTCATTGTATATACCAGAAATGTACATCAAAACATACACATTTTCATTGTACATTCAAGAAATGTACATCAAAACATACACATTTTCATTGTACATTCAAGAAATGTACATCAAAACATACACATTTTCACTGCACATTCTAGAAATATACATCAAAACATACACATTTTCATTGTATATACCAGAAATGCACATCAAAACATACACATTTTCAAGGTACATTCAAGAACTGTACATCAAAACATACACATTTTCAGTGTACATTCAAGAAATGTACATCAAAACATACACATTTTCAGTGTACATTCAAGAAATGTACATCAAAACATACACATTTTCAGTGTACATTCAAGAAATGTACATCAAAACATACACATTTTCATTGTATATACAAGAAATGTACATCAAAACATACACATTTTCATTGTATATACAAGAAATGTATATCAAAACATACACATTTTCAGTGTACATTCAAGAAATGTACATCAAAACAAACACATTTTCATTGTACACTAAAGAAATGTATATCAAAACATACACATTTTCATTGTACATTCAATAAATATACATCAAAACATACACATTTTCATTGTACATTCAAGAAATCTATATCAAAACATACACATTTTCACTGTACACTCAAGAAATGTACATCAAAACATACACATTTTCATTGTTCATTCAAGAAATGTACATCAAAACATACACATTTTCATTGTACACTCAAGAAATGTACATCAAAACATACACATTTTCATTGTACATTCAAGAAATGTACATCAAAACATACACATTTTCATTGTACACTCAAGAAATGTACTTCAAAACATACACATTTTCAGTGTACATTCAAGAAATGTACATCAAAACATACACATTTTCATTGTACATTCAAGAAATGTACATCAAAACATACAAATTTTCATTGTACATTCAACAAATATACATCAAAACATACACATTTTCATTGTACATTCAAGATATGTACATCAAAACATACACATTTTCATTGTACACTCAAGAAATGTACATCAAAACATACACATTTTCATTGTATATACAAGACATGTACATTTCTTTAGTGTACAATGAAAATGTGTTTGTTTTGATTTACATTTCTTGTGTATACAATGAAAATGTGTATGTTTTGATGTACATTTCTTGTATATACAATGAAAATGTATATGTTTTGATGTACATTTCTTGAATGTACAATGAAAATGTGTATGTTTTGATATAAATTTCTTGAATGTACAATGAAAAAGTGTATGCTTTGATGTACATTTCTTGAGTGTACAATGAAAATGTGTATGTTTTGATGTACATTTCTTGAGTGTACAATGAAAATGTGTATGTTTTGATGTACATTTCTTGAATGTACAATGAAAATGTGTATGTTTTGATCTACATTTCTTGAATGTACAATGAAAATGTATATGTTTTCATGTACAATTCTTGAATGTATACTGAAAATGTGTATGTTTTGATGTACATTTCTTGTATATACAATGAAAATGTGTATGTTTTGATGTACATTTCTTGAATGTACACTGAAAATGTGTATGTTTTGATATACATTTCATGAATGTACAATGAAAATGTGTATGTCTTGATGTACATTTCTTGAATGTACACTGAAAATGTTAATGTTTTGATATACATTTCTTGTATATACAGTGAAATGTACATCAAAACATACACATTTTCATTGTACACTCAAGAAATGTACATCAAAACATACACATTTTCATTGTACATTCAAGAAATGTACATCAAAAGATACACATTTTCGTTGTAAACTCAAGAAATGTACATCAAAACATAAACATTTTCATTGTACATTCAAGAAATGTACATCAAAACACACACATTTTCATTGTACACTCAAGAAATGTACATCAAAACATACACATTTTGAGTGTACATTCAAGAGATATACATCAAAACATGCACATTTTCATTGTATATAACAGAAATGTACATCAAAACATACACATTTTCATTGTATATACAAGAAATGTATATCAAAACATACACATTTTCATTGTACATTCAAGAAATCTACATCAAAGCATACTCATTTTCATTGTACACTCAAGAAATGTACATCAAAACATACACAGTTTCAGTGTACATTCAAGAAATGTACATAAAAAACTACACATTTTCATTGAATATTCAAGAAATGTACATCAAAACATACACATTTTCATTGTATATACCAGAAATGTACATCAAAACATACACATTTTCATTGTACATTCAAGAAATGTACATCAAAACATACACATTCTCATTGTACATTCAACAAAAGTACATCAAAACATACACATTTTCATTGTACATACAAGAAATGTACATCAAAACATACACATTTTGACTGCACATTCTAGAAATATACATCAAAACATAGACATTTTCATTGTATATACCAGAAATGCACATCAAAACATACACATTTTCATTGTACATTCAAGAACCGTACATCAAAACATACACATTTTCAGTGTACATTCAAGAAATGTACATCAAAACATACACATTGTCATTGTATATACAAGAAATGTACATCAAAACATACACATTTTCATTGTATATACAAGAAATGTATATCAAAACATACACATTTTCAGTGTACATTCAAGAAATGTACATCAAAACATACACATTTTCATTGTATATACAAGAAATGTACATCAAAACATACACATTTTCATTGTACACTGAAGAAATGTACATCAAAACATACACATTTTCAGTGTACATTCAAGAAATGTACATCAAAGCATACACATTTTCATTGTACATTCAAGAAATGTACATCAAAACATACACATTTTCATTGTACACTCAAGAAATGTACATCAAAACATACACATTTTTATTGTACACTCAAGAAATGTACATCAAAACATACACTTTTTCATTGTATATTCAAGAAATGTATATCAAAACATACACATTTTCATTGTACATTCAAGAAATGTACATCAAAACATACACATTTTGAGTGTACATTCAGGAGATATACATCAAAACATGCACATTTTCATTGTATATACCAGAAATGTACATCAAAACATACACATTTTCATTGTATATACAAGAAATGTAAATCAAAACATACACATTTTCATTGTACACTGAAGAAATGTACATCAAAACATACACATTTTCAGTGTACATTCAAGAAATGTACATCAAAACATACACATTTTCATTGTACATTCAAGAAATGTAGATCAAAACATACACATTTTCATTGTACATTCAAGAAATGTACATCAAAACATACACATTTTCATTGTACACTCAAGAAATGTACATCAAAACATACACATTTTTATTGTACACTCAAGAAGTGTACATCAGAACATACACTTTTTCATTGTACATTCAAGAAATGTATATCAAAACATACACATTTTCATTGTACATTTAAGAAATGTACATCAAAACATACACATTTTCAGTGTACATTCAAGAAATGTATAACAAAAAATACACATTTTCAGTGTACCTTCAAGAAATGTACATCAAAACAAACACATTTTCATTGTACACTAAAGAAATGTATATCAAAACATACACATTTTCATTGTACATTCAATAAATATACATCAAAACATACACATTTTCATTGTACATTCAAGAAATGTACATCAAAACATACACATTTTCATTGTACACTCAAGAAATGTGCATCAAAACATACACATTTTCAGTGTACCTTCAAGAAATGTACATCAAAAACTACACTTTTTCATTGTACAGACAAGAAATGTACATCAAAACATACACAATTTCATTGTATATACCAGAAATGCACATCAAAACAAACACATTTTCATTGTACATTCAAGAAATGTACATATAACATACACATTTTCATTGTATATTCCAGAAATGTACATCAAAACATACACATTTTCATTGTACATTCAAGAAATGTACATAAAAACATACACATTTTCATTGCGCACTCAAGAAATGTACATCAAAACATACACATTTTCAGTGTACATTCAAGAAGTGTACATAAA
Organism: Tenodera sinensis; assembly: GCA_030765045.1. NCBI lineage: Eukaryota > Metazoa > Arthropoda > Insecta > Mantodea > Mantidae > Tenodera > Tenodera sinensis. Next base: position 214,734,275 of record CM060964.1, on the reverse strand, counting down.
AAACTACACATTTTCATTGTATATTCAAGAAATGTACATCAAAACATACACATTTTCATTGTATATACCAGAAATGTACATCAAAACATACACATTTTCATTGTATATTCAAGAGATATACATAAAAACATACACATTTTCATTGTATATACCAGAAATGTACATCAAAACATACACATTTTCATTGTACATTCAAGAAATGTACATAAAAACATACACATTTTCATTGTACACTCAAGAAATGTACATCAAAACATACACATTTTCAGTGTACATTCAAGAAATGTACATAAAAAACTACACATTTTCATTGTATATTCAAGAAATGTACCTCACAACATACACATTTTCATTGTATATACCAGAAATGTACATCAAAACATACACATTTTCATTGTACATTCAAGAAATGTACATAAAAACATACACATTTTCATTGTATATACCAGAAATGTACATCAAAACATACACATTTTCAATGTACATTCAAGAAATGTACATCAAAACATACACATTTTCATTGTATATACCAGAAATGTACATCAAAACATACACATTTTCATTGTACATTCAAGAAATGTACATCAAAACATACACATTTTCATTGTACATTCAAGAAATGTACATCAAAACATACACATTTTCACTGCACATTCTAGAAATATACATCAAAACATACACATTTTCATTGTATATACCAGAAATGCACATCAAAACATACACATTTTCAAGGTACATTCAAGAACTGTACATCAAAACATACACATTTTCATTGTATATACAAGAAATGTATATCAAAACATACACATTTTCAGTGTACATTCAAGAAATGTACATCAAAACAAACACATTTTCATTGTACACTAAAGAAATGTATATCAAAACATACACATTTTCATTGTACATTCAATAAATATACATCAAAACATACACATTTTCATTGTACATTCAAGAAATCTATATCAAAACATACACATTTTCACTGTACACTCAAGAAATGTACATCAAAACATACACATTTTCATTGTTCATTCAAGAAATGTACATCAAAACATACACATTTTCATTGTACACTCAAGAAATGTACATCAAAACATACACATTTTCATTGTACATTCAAGAAATGTACATCAAAACATACACATTTTCATTGTACACCCAAGAAATGTACTTCAAAACATACACATTTTCAGTGTACATTCAAGAAATGTACATCAAAACATACACATTTTCATTGTACATTCAAGAAATGTACATCAAAACATACAAATTTTGATTGTACATTCAACAAATATACATCAAAACATACACATTTTCATTGTACATTCAAGAAATGTACATCAAAACATACACATTTTCATTGTACACTCAAGAAATGTACATCAAAACATACACATTTTCATTGTATATACAAGACATGTACATTTCTTTAGTGTACAATGAAAATGTGTTTGTTTTGATTTACATTTCTTGTATATACAATGAAAATGTGTATGTTTTGATGTACATTTCTTGTATATACAATGAAAATGTATATGTTTTGATGTACATTTCTTGAATGTACAATGAAAATGTGTATGTTTTGATATAAATTTCTTGAATGTACAATGAAAAAGTGTATGCTTTGATGTACATTTCTTGAGTGTACAATGAAAATGTGTATGTTTTGATGTACATTTCTTGAGTGTACAATGAAAATGTGTATGTTTTGATGTACATTTCTTGAATGTACAATGAAAATGTGTATGTTTTGATCTACATTTCTTGAATGTACAATGAAAATGTATATGTTTTCATGTACAATTCTTGAATGTATACTGAAAATGTGTATGTTTTGATGTACATTTCTTGTATATACAATGAAAATGTGTATGTTTTGATGTACATTTCTTGAATGTACACTGAAAATGTGTATGTTTTGATATACATTTCATGAATGTACAATGAAAATGTGTATGTCTTGATGTACATTTCTTGAATGTACACTGAAAATGTGTATGTTTTGATGTACATTACTTGTATATACAATGAAAATGTGTATGTTTTGATGTACATTTCTTGAATGTACACTGAAAATGTTAATGTTTTGATATACATTTCTTGTATATACAGTGAAATGTACATCAAAACATACACATTTTCATTGTACACTCAAGAAATGTACATCAAAACATACACATTTTCATTGTACATTCAAGAAATGTACATCAAAAGATACACATTTTCGTTGTACACTCAAGAAATGTACATCAAAACATACACATCTTCATTGTACATTCAAGAAATGTACATCAAAACATACACATTTTCAGTGTACATTCAAGAAATGTATATCAAAACATACACATTTTCATTGTACATTCAAGAAATGTACATCGAAACATACACATTTTTATTGTACACTCAAGAAATGTATATCAAAACATACACATTTTCATTGTACATTCCAGAAATGTACATCAAAACATACACATTTTCAGTGTACATTCAAGAAATGTACATCAAAACATATACATTTTCATTGTATATACAAGAAATGTACATCAAAACATACACATTTTCAGTGTACATTCAAGAAATGTACATGAAAACATATACATTTTCATTGTACATTCAAGAAATGTATATCAAAACATACACATTTTCAGATTACATTCAAGAAATGTACATCAAAGCGTACACATTTTCATTGTATATACAAGAAATGTACATCAAAACATACACATTTTCATTGTACATTCAAGAAATGTACATCAAAACATACACATTTTCAGTGTACATTCAAGAAATGGACATCAAAACATACACACTTTCAGTGTACATTCAAGAAATGTACATCAAAACATACACATTTTCATTGTACATTCAAGAAATGTACATCAAAACATACAAATTTTCATTGTACATTCAAGAAATGTACTTCAAAACATACACATTTTCATTGTACCTCAAGAAATCTACATCAAAACATACACATTTTCATTGTACACTCAAGAAATGTACATCAAAACATACACATTTTCATAGTACATTCAGGAAATGTATATCAAAACATACACATTTTCATTGTACATTCAAGAAATGTACATCAAAATATACACATTTTGAGTGTACATTCAAGAAATGTACATCAAAGACTACACATTTTCATTGTATATTCAAGAAATGTACATCAAAACATACAGATTTTCATTGTATATAAAAGAAATGTAAATCAAAACATACACATTTTCATTGTACATACAAGAAATGTATATCAAAACATACACATTTTCATTGTACATTCAAGAAATGTACAAAAAAACATAAACATTTTCATTGTACACTCAAGAAATGTACATCAAAACATACACATTTTCAGTGTACATTCAAGAAATGTACATCAAAGACTACACATTTTCATTGTATATTCAAGAAATGTACATCAAAACATACAGATTTTCATTGTATATACCAGAAATGTACATCAAAACATACACATTTTCATTGTACATTCAAGAAATGTACATCAAAACATACACATTTTCATTGTACATTCAAGAAATGTACATCAAAACATACACATTTTCAGTGTACATTCAAGAAATGTACATCAAAACATACACATTTTCATTGTATATACCAGAAATGTACATCAAAACATACACATTTTGACTGCACATTCTAGAAATATACATCAAAACATACACATTTTCATTGTATATACCAGAAATGCACATCAAAACATACACATTTTCATTGTACATTCAAGAACTGTACATCAAAACATACACATTTTCAGTGTACATTCAAGAAATGTACATCAAAACATACACATTTTCATTGTATATACAAGAAATGTACATTAAAACATACACATTTTCATTGTATATACAAGAAATGTATATCAAAACATACACATTTTCAGTGTACATTCAAGAAATGTACATCAAGACATACACATTTTCATTGTATATACAAGAAATGTACATCAAAACATACACATTTTCAGTGTACATTCAAGAAATGTACATCAAAACATACACATTTTCATTGTATATACAAGAAATGTATATCAAAACATACACATTTTCAGTGTACATTCAAGAAATGTACATCAAAACATACACATTTTCATTGTATATACAAGAAATGTACATCAAAACATACACATTTTCATTGTATATACAAGAAATGTATATCAAAACATACACATTTTCATTGTATATACAAGAAATGTACATTAAAACATACACATTTTCATTGTATATACAAGAAATGTATATCAAAACATACACATTTTCAGTGTACATTCAAGAAATGTACATCAAAACATACACATTTTCATTGTATATACAAGTAATGTACATCAAAACATAAAAATTTTCAGTGTACATTCAAGAAATGTACATCAAGACATACACTTTTTCATTGTATATACAAGAAATGTACATCAAAGCATACACATTTTCAGTGTACATTCAAGAAATGTACATCAAAACATACACATTTTCATTGTATATACAAGAAATGTATATCAAAACATACACATTTTCAGTGTACATTCAAGAAATGTACATCAAAACATACACATGTTCATTGTATATACAAGAAATGTACATCAAAACATAACATTTTCAGTGTACATTCAAGAAATGTACATCAAGACATATACATTTTAATTGTACATTCAAGAAATGTATATCAAAACATACACATTTTCAGTATACATTCAAGAAATGTACATGGAAACATATACATTTTCATTGTACATTCAAGAAATGTAGATCAAAACATACACATTTTCATTGTACATTCAAGAAATGTACATCAAAACATACACATTTTCAGTGTATATTCAAGAAATGTATAACAAAAAATACACATTTTCAGTGTACATTCAAGAAATGTACATCAAAACAAACACATTTTCATTGTACACTAAAGAAATGTACATCAAAACATACACATTTTCATTGTACATTCAAGAAATATACATGAAAACATACACATTTTCATTGTACATACAAGAAATGTACATAAAAACATACACATTTTCGTTGTACACTCAAGAAATGTACATCAAAACATACACATTTTCATTGTACATTCAAGGAATGTACATCAAAAGATACACATTTTCATTGTACACTCAAGAAATGTACATCAAAACATACACATTTTCATTGTACATTCAAGAAATGTACATCAAAACATACACATTTTCAGTGTACATTCAAGAAATGTATATCAAAACATACACATTTTCATTGTACATTCAAGAAATGTACATCAAAACATACACATTTTTATTGTACACTCAAGAAATGTACATCAACACATACAATTTTCATTCTACATTCAAGAAATGTATATCAAAACATACACATTTTCATTGTACATTCAAGAAATGTACATCAATACATACACATTTTCAGTGTACATTCAAGAAATGTATAACAAAAAATACACATTTTCAGTGTACATTCAAGAAATGTATAACAAAAAATACACATTTTCATTGTACATTCAAGAAATGTACATCAAAACATACACATTTTCAGTGTACATTCAAGAAATGTACATCAAAACATACACATTTTCAGTGTACATTCAAGAAATGTACGTCAAAAACTACACATTTTCATTGTATATTCAAGAAATGTACATCAAAACATACATATTTTCATTGTATATACCAGAAATGTACAGCAAAACATACACATTTTCATTGTACAATCAAGAAATGTACATCAAAACATACACATTTTCATTGTATATACCAGAAATGTACATCAAAACATTCACATTTTCATTGTACATTCAAGAAATGTACATCAAAACATACACATTTTCAGTGTACACTCAAGAAATGTACATCAAAACATACACATTTTCAGTGTACATTCAAGAAATGTACGTCAAAAACTACACATTTTCATTGTATATTCAAGAAATGTACATCAAAACATACATATTTTCATTGTATATACCAGAAATGTACATCAAAACATACACATTTTCATTGTATATACCAGAAATGTACATCAAAACATTCACATTTTCATTGTACATTCAAGAAATGTACATCAAAACATACACATTTTGACTGCACATTCTAGAAATATACATCAAAACATACACATTTTCATTGTACATTCAAGAACTGTACATCAAAACATACACATTTTCAGTGTACATTCAAGAAATGTACATCAAGACATTCACATTTTCATTGTACATTCAAGAAATATACATCAAAACATACACATTGTCATTGTACATTCAAGAACTGGACATCAAAACATTCACATTTTCATTGTACACTCAAGAAATGTACATCAAAACATACACATTTTCATTGTACATTCAAGAAATTTACATCAAAACATACACATTTTCAGTGTACATTCAAGAAATGTATATCAAAACATACACATTTTCATTGTACATTCAAGAAATGTACATCAAAACATACACATTTTTATTGTACACTCAAGAAATGCACATCAAAACATACACTTTTTCATTGTACATTCAAGAAATGTATATCAAAACATACACATTTTAATTGTACATTCAAGAAATGTACATCAAAACATACACATTTTCAGTGTACACTCAAGAAATGTACATCAAAACATACACATTTTCATTGTACATTCAAGAAATGTACATCAAAACATACACATTTTCAGTGTACATTCAAGAAATGTACATCAAAAACTACACATTTTCATTGTATATTCAAGAAATGTACATCAAAACATACATATTTTCATTGTACATTCAAGAAATGTACATCAAAACATACACATTTTCAGTGTACATTCAAGAAATGTACATCAAAAACTACACACTTTCATTGTATGTTCAAGAAATGTACATCAAAACATACATATTTTCATTGTATATACCAGAAATGTACAGCAAAACATACACATTTTCATTGTACATTCAAGAAATGTACATCAAAACATACACATTTTCATTGTATATACCAGAAATGTACATCAAAAAATACACATTTTCATTGTACATTCAAGAAATGTACATCAAAACATACACATTTTAATTGTATATACGAGAAATGTACATCAAAACATACACATTTTCATTGTACATTCAAGAAATGTACATCAAAACATACACATTTTGACTGCACATTCTAGAAATATACATCAAAACATACCCATTTTCATTGTATATACCAGAAATGCACATCAAAACATACACACTTTCAGTGTACATTCAAGAAATGTACATCAAAAGATACACATTTTCAGTGTACATTCAGGAAATGTACATCAAAACATACGCATTTTGATTGTATATACAAGAAATGTACATCAAAACATACACAGTTTCATTGTATATACAAGAAATGTATATCAAAACATACACATTTTCAGTGTACATTCAAGAAATGTACATCAAAACATACACATTTTCATTGTATATACAAGTAATGTACATCAAAACATACACATTTTCAGTGTACATACAAGAAATGTACATCAAAACATACACATTTTCAATGTATATACATGAAATGTACATCAAACCATACACATTTTCAGTGTACATTCAAGAAATGTACATGAAAACATATACATTTTCATTGTACATTCAAGAAATGTATATCAAAACATACACATTTTCAGATTACATTCAAGAAATGTACATCAAAGCATACACATTTTCATTGTATATACAAGAAATGTACATCAAAACATACACATCTTCATGGTACACTAAAGAAATGTACATCAAAACATACACACTTTCAGTGTACATTCAAGAAATGTACATCAAAACATACACATTTTCATTGTACATTCAAGAAATGTACATCAAAACATACACATTTTCATTGTACATTCAAGAAATGGACATCAAAACATACACATTTTGATGGTACCTCAAGAAATCTACATCAAAACATACACATCTTCATTGTACACTCAATAAATGTACATCAAAACATACACATTTTCATTGTACATTCAAGAAATGTATATCAAAACATACACATTTTCATTGTACATTCAAGAAATGTACAACAAAACATACACATTTTCATTGTACATTCAAGGAATGTATATCAAAACATACACATTTTCATTGTACCTCAAGAAATCTAAATCAAAACTTACACATTTTCATTGTACCTCAAGAAATCTACATCAAAACATACACATTTTCATTGTACACTCAAGAAATGTACATCAAAACATACACATTTTCAGTGTACATTCAAGAAATGTACATCAAAACATACACATTTTCATTGTATATACAAGAAATGTACATCAAAACATACACATTTTTATTGTATATACAAGAAATGTATATCAAAACATACACATTTTCAGTGTACATTCAAGAAATGTACATCAAAACATACACATTTTCATTGTATATACAAGAAATGTACATCAAAACATACACATTTTCATTGTACACTGAAGAAATGTACATCAAAACATACACATTTTCAGTGTACATTCAAGAAATGTACATCAAAACATACACATTTTCATTGTACATTCCAGAAATGTAGATCAAAACATACACATTTTCATTGTACATTCAAGAAATGTACATCAAAACATACACATTTTCATTGTACACTCAAGAAATGTACATCAAAACATACACATTTTTATTGTACACTCAGGAAATGTACATCAAAACATACACTTTTTCATTGTATATTCAAGAAATGTATATCAAAACATACACATTTTCGTTGTACATTCAAGAAATGTACATCAAAACATACACATTTTGAGTGTACATTCAGGAGATATACATCAAAACATGCACATTTTCATTGTATATACCAGAAATGTACATCAAAACATACACATTTTCATTGTATATACAAGAAATGTAAATCAAAACATACACATTTTCATTGTACACTGAAGAAATGTACATCAAAACGTACACATTTTCAGTGTACATTCAAGAAATGTACATCAAAACATACACATTTTCATTGTACATTCAAGAAATGTAGATCAAACATACACATTTTCATTGTACATTCAAGAAATGTACATCAAAACATACACATTTTCATTGTACACTCAAGAAATGTACATCAAAACATCACATTTTTATTGTACACTCAAGAAATGTACATCAGAACATACACTTTTTCATTGTACATTCAAGAAATGTATATCAAAACATACACATTTTCATTGTACATTTAAGAAATGTACATCAAAACATACACATTTTCAGTGTACATTCAAGAAATGTATAACAAAAAATACACATTTTCAGTGTACCTTCAAGAAATGTACATCAAAACAAACACATTTTCATTGTACATTCAATAAATATACAACAAAACATACACATTTTCATTGTACATTCAAGAAATGTACATCAAAACATACACATTTTCATTGTACACTCAAGAAATGTGCATCAAAACATACACATTTTCAGTGTATATTCAAGAAATGTACATCAAAAACTACACATTTTCATTGTACAGACAAGAAATGTACATCAAAACATACACAATTTCATTGTATATACCAGAAATGCACATCAAAACATACACATTTTCATTGTACATTTAAGAAATGTACATAAAACATACACATTTTCATTGTATATACCAGAAATGTAGATCAAAACATACACATTTTCATTGTACATTCAAGAAATGTACATAAAAACATACACATTTTCATTGCACACTCAAGAAATGTACATCAAAACATACACATTTTCAGTGTACATTCAAGAAATGTACATAAAAAACTACACATTTTCATTGTATATTCAAGAAATGTACATTAAAACATACACATTTTCATTGTATATACCAGAAATGTACATCAAAACATACACATTTTCATTGTATATTCAAGAAATGTACCTAAAAGCATACACATTTTCATTGTATATACCAGAAATGTACTTCAAAACATACACATTTTCATTGTACATTCAAGAAATGTACATAAAAACATACACATTTTCATTGTACACTCAAGAAATGTACATCAAAACATACACATTTTCAGTGTACATTCAAGAAATGTACATAAAAAACTACACATTTTCATTGTATATTCAAGAAATGTAGATCACAACATACACATTTTCATTGTATATACCAGAAATGTACATCAAAACATACACATTTTCATTGTACATTCAAGAAATGTACATCAAAACATACACATTTTCATTGTATATACCAGAAATGTACATCAAAACATACACATTTTCATTGTACATTCAAGAAATGTACATCAAAACATACACATTTTCATTGTACATTCAAGAAATGTACATCAAAACATACACATTTTCACTGCACATTCTAGAAATATACATCAAAACATACACATTTTCATTGCATATACCAGAAATGCACATCAAAACATACACATTTTCAAGGTACATTCAAGAACTGTACATCAAAACATACACATTTTCAGTGTACATTCAAGAAATGTACATCAAAACATACACATTTTCAGTGTACATTCAAGAAATGTACATCAAAACATACACATTTTCATTGTATATACAAGAAATGTATATCAAAACATACACATTTTCAGTGTACATTCAAGAAATGTACATCAAAACAAACACATTTTCATTGTACACTAAAGAAATGTATATCAAAACATACACATTTTCATTGTACATTCAATAAATATACATCAAAACATACACATTTTCATTGTACATTCAAGAAATCTATATCAAAACATACACATTTTCACTGTACACTCAAGAAATGTACATCAAAACATACACATTTTCATTGTTCATTCAAGAAATGTACATCAAAACATCCACATTTTCATTGTACACTCAAGAAATGTACATCAAAACATACACATTTTCATTGTACATTCAAGAAATGTACATCAAAACATACACATTTTCATTGTACACTCAAGAAATGTACTTCAAAACATACACATTTTCAGTGTACATTCAAGAAATGTACATCAAAACATACACATTTTCATTGTACATTCAAGAAATGTACATCAAAACATACAAATTTTCATTGTACATTCAACAAATATACATCAAAACATACACATTTTCATTGTACATTCAAGATATGTACATCAAAACATACACATTTTCATTGTACACTCAAGAAATGTACATCAAAACATACACATTTTCATTGTATATACGAGACATGTACATTTCTTTAGTGTACAATGAAAATGTGTTTGTTTTGATTTACATTTCTTGTGTATACAATGAAAATGTGTATGTTTTGATGTACATTTCTTGTATATACAATGAAAATGTATATGTTTTGATGTACATTTCTTGAATGTACAATGAAAATGTGTATGTTTTGATATAAATTTCTTGAATGTACAATGAAAAAGTGTATGCTTTGATGTACATTTCTTGAGTGTACAATGAAAATGTGTATGTTTTGATGTACATTTCTTGAGTGTACAATGAAAATGTGTATGTTTTGATGTACATTTCTTGAATGTACAATGAAAATGTGTATGTTTTGATCTACATTTCTTGAATGTACAATGAAAATGTATATGTTTTCATGTACAATTCTTGAATGTATACTGAAAATGTGTATGTTTTGATGTACATTTCTTGTATATACAATGAAAATGTGTATGTTTTGATGTACATTTCTTGAATGTACACTGAAAATGTGTATGTTTTGATATACATTTCATGAATGTACAATGAAAATGTGTATGTCTAGATGTACATTTCTTGAATGTACACTGAAAATGTGTATGTTTTGATGTACATTACTTGTATATACAATGAAAATGTGTATGTTTTGATGTACATTTATTGAATGTACACTGAAAATGTTAACGTTTTGATATACATTTCTTGTATATACAGTGAAATGTACATCAGAACATACACATTTTCATTGTACACTCAAGAAATGTACATCAAAACATACACATTTTCATTGTACATTCAAGAAATGTACATCAAAAGATACACATTTTCGTTGTAAACTCAAGAAATGTACATCAAAACATAAACATTTTCATTGTACATTCAAGAAATGTACATCAAAACACACACATTTTCATTGTACACTCAAGAAATGTACATCAAAACATACACATTTTGAGTGTACATTCAAATGATATACATCAAAACATGCACATTTTCATTGTATATAACAGAAATGTACATCAAAACAGACACATTTTCATTGTATATACAAGAAATGTATATCAAAACATACACATTTTCATTGTACATTCAAGAAATGTACATCAAAGCATACTCATTTTCATTGTACACTCAAGAAATGTACATCAAAACATACACAGTTTCAGTGTACATTCAAGAAATGTACATAAAAAACTACACATTTTCATTGAATATTCAAGAAATGTACATCAAAACATACACATTTTCATTGTATATACCAGAAATGTACATCAAAACATACACATTTTCATTGTACATTCAAAAAATGTACATCAAAACATACACATTCTCATTGTACATTCAACAAAAGTACATCAAAACATACACATTTTCATTGTACATACAAGAAATGTACATCAAAACATACACATTTTGACTGCACATTCTAGAAATATACATCAAAACATAGACATTTTCATTGTATATACCAGAAATGCACATCAAAACATACACATTTTCATTGTACATTCAAGAACCGTACATCAAAACATACACATTTTCAGTGTACATTCAAGAAATGTACATCAAAACATACACATTGTCATTGTATATACAAGAAATGTACATCAAAACATACACATTTTCATTGTATATACAAGAAATGTATATCAAAACATACACATTTTGAGTGTACATTCAAGAAATGTACATCAAAACATACACATTTTCATTGTATATACAAGAAATGTACATCAAAACATACACATTTTCATTGTACACTGAAGAAATGTACATCAAAACATACACATTTTCAGTGTACATTCAAGAAATGTACATCAAAACATACACATTTTCATTGTACATTCAAGAAATGTACATCAAAACATACACATTTTCATTGTACACTCAAGAAATGTACATCAAAACATACACATTTTTATTGTACACTCAAGAAATGTACATCAAAACATACACTTTTTCATTGTATATTCAAGAAATGTATATCAAAACATACACATTTTCATTGTACATTCAAGAAATGTACATCAAAACATACACATTTTGAGTGTACATTCAGGAGATATACATCAAAACATGCACATTTTCATTGTATATACCAGAAATGTACATCAAAACATACACATTTTCATTGTATATACAAGAAATGTAAATCAAAACATACACATTTTCATTGTACACTGAAGAAATGTACATCAAAACATACACATTTTCAGTGTACATTCAAGGAATGTACATCAAAACATACACATTTTCATTGTACATTCAAGAAATGTAGATCAAAACATACACATTTTCATTGTACATTCAAGAAATGTACATCAAAACATACACATTTTCATTGTACACTCAAGAAATGTACATCAAAACATACACATTTTTATTGTACACTCAAGAAATGTACATCAGAACATACACTTTTTCATTGTACATTCAAGAAATGTATATCAAAACATACACATTTTCATTGTACATTTAAGAAATGTACATCAAAACATACACATTTTCAGTGTACATTCAAGAAATGTATAACAAAAAATACACATTTTCAGTGTACCTTCAAGAAATGTACATCAAAACAAACACATTTTCATTGTACACTAAAGAAATGTATATCAAAACATACACATTTTCATTGTACATTCAATAAATATACATCAAAACATACACATTTTCATTGTACATTCAAGAAATGTACATCAAAACATACACATTTTCATTGTACACTCAAGAAATGTGCATCAAAACATACACATTTTCAGTGTACCTTCAAGAAATGTACATCAAAAACTACACATTTTCATTGTACAGACAAGAAATGTACATCAAAACATACACAATTTCACTGTATATACCAGAAATGCACATCAAAACATACACATTTTCATTGTACATTCAAGAAATGTACATAAAACATACACATTTTCATTGTATATTCCAGAAATGTACATCAAAACATACACATTTTCATTGTACATTCAAGAAATGTACATAAAAACATACACATTTTCATTGCACACTCAAGAAATGTACATCAAAACATACACATTTTCAGTGTACATTCAAGAAGTGTACATAAAAAACTACACATTTTCATTGTATATTCAAGAAATGTACATCAAAACATACACATTTTCATTGTATATACCAGAAATGTACATCAAAACATACACATTTTCATTGTATATTCAAGAGATGTACATAAAAACATACACATTTTCATTGTATATACCAGAAATGTACATCAAAACATACACATTTTCATTGTAAATTCAAGAAATGTACATAAAAACATACACATTTTCATTGTACACTCAAGAAATGTACATCAAAACATACACATTTTCAGTGTACATTCAAGAAATGTACATAAAAAACTACACATTTTCATTGTATATTCAAGAAATGTACATCACAACATACACATTTTCATTGTATATACCAGAAATGTACATCAAAACATACACATTTTCATTGTACATTCAAGAAATGTACATAAAAACATACACATTTTCATTGTATATACCAGAAATGTACATCAAAACATACACATTTTCAATGTACATTCAAGAAATGTACATCAAAACATACACATTTTCATTGTATATACCAGAAATGTACATCAAAACATACACATTTTCATTGTACATTCAAGAAATGTACATCAAAACATACACATTTTCATTGTACATTCAAGAAATGTACATCAAAACATACACATTTTCACTGCACATTCTAGAAATATACATCAAAACATACACATTTTCATTGTATATACCAGAAATGCACATCAAAACATACACATTTTCAAGGTACATTCAAGAACTGTACATCAAAACATACACATTTTCATTGTATATACAAGAAATGTATATCAAAACATACACATTTTCAGTGTACATTCAAGAAATGTACATCAAAACAAACACATTTTCATTGTACACTAAAGAAATGTATATCAAAACATACACATTTTCATTGTACATTCAATAAATATACATCAAAACATACACATTTTCATTGTACATTCAAGAAATCTATATCAAAACATACACATTTTCACTGTACACTCAAGAAATGTACATCAAAACATACACATTTTCATTGTTCATTCAAGAAATGTACATCAAAACATACACATTTTCATTGTACACTCAAGAAATGTACATCAAAACATACACATTTTCATTGTACATTCAAGAAATGTACATCAAAACATACACATTTTCATTGTACACCCAAGAAATGTACTTCAAAACATACACATTTTCAGTGTACATTCAAGAAATGTACATCAAAACATACACATTTTCATTGTACATTCAAGAAATGTACATCAAAACATACAAATTTTGATTGTACATTCAACAAATATACATCAAAACATACACATTTTCATTGTACATTCAAGAAATGTACATCAAAACATACACATTTTCATTGTACACTCAAGAAATGTACATCAAAACATACACATTTTCATTGTATATACAAGACATGTACATTTCTTTAGTGTACAATGAAAATGTGTATGTTTTGATTTACATTTCTTGTATATACAATGAAAATGTGTATGTTTTGATGTACATTTCTTGTATATACAATGAAAATGTATATGTTTTGATGTACATTTCTTGAATGTACAATGAAAATGTGTATGTTTTGATATAAATTTCTTGAATGTACAATGAAAAAGTGTATGCTTTGATGTACATTTCTTGAGTGTACAATGAAAATGAGTATGTTTTGATGTACATTTCTTGAGTGTACAATGAAAATGTGTATGTTTTGATGTACATTTCTTGAATGTACAATGAAAATGTGTATGTTTTGATCTACATTTCTTGAATGTACAATGAAAATGTATATGTTTTCATGTACAATTCTTGAATGTATACTGAAAATGTGTATGTTTTGATGTACATTTCTTGTATATACAATGAAAATGTGTATGTTTTGATGTACATTTCTTGAATGTACACTGAAAATGTGTATGTTTTGATATACATTTCATGAATGTACAATGAAAATGTGTATGTCTTGATGTACATTTCTTGAATGTACACTGAAAATGTGTATGTTTTGATGTACATTACTTGTATATACAATGAAAATGTGTATGTTTTGATGTACATTTCTTGAATGTACACTGAAAATGTTAATGTTTTGATATACATTTCTTGTATATACAGTGAAATGTACATCAAAACATACACATTTTCATTGTACACTCAAGAAATGTACATCAAAACATACACATTTTCATTGTACATTCAAGAAATGTACATCAAAAGATACACATTTTCGTTGTACACTCAAGAAATGTACATCAAAACATACACATCTTCATTGTACATTCAAGAAATGTACATCAAAACATACACATTTTCAGTGTACATTCAAGAAATGTATATCAAAACATACACATTTTCATTGTACATTCAAGAAATGTACATCGAAACATACACATTTTTATTGTACACTCAAGAAATGTATATCAAAACATACACATTTTCATTGTACATTCCAGAAATGTACATCAAAACATACACATTTTCAGTGTACATTCAAGAAATGTACATCAAAACATATACATTTTCATTGTATATACAAGAAATGTACATCAAAACATACACATTTTCAGTGTACATTCAAGAAATGTACATGAAAACATATACATTTTCATTGTACATTCAAGAAATGTATATCAAAACATACACATTTTCAGATTACATTCAAGAAATGTACATCAAAGCGTACACATTTTCATTGTATATACAAGAAATGTACATCAAAACATACACATTTTCATTGTACATTCAAGAAATGTACATCAAAACATACACATTTTCAGTGTACATTCAAGAAATGGACATCAAAACATACACACTTTCAGTGTACATTCAAGAAATGTACATCAAAACATACACATTTTCATTGTACATTCAAGAAATGTACATCAAAACATACAAATTTTCATTGTACATTCAAGAAATGTACTTCAAAACATACACATTTTCATTGTACCTCAAGAAATCTACATCAAAACATACACATTTTCATTGTACACTCAAGAAATGTACATCAAAACATACACATTTTCATAGTACATTCAGGAAATGTATATCAAAACATACACATTTTCATTGTACATTCAAGAAATGTACATCAAAATATACACATTTTGAGTGTACATTCAAGAAATGTACATCAAAGACTACACATTTTCATTGTATATTCAAGAAATGTACATCAAAACATACAGATTTTCATTGTATATAAAAGAAATGTAAATCAAAACATACACATTTTCATTGTATATACAAGAAATGTATATCAAAACATACACATTTTCATTGTACATTCAAGAAATGTACAAAAAAACATAAACATTTTCATTGCACACTCAAGAAATGTACATCAAAACATACACATTTTCAGTGTACATTCAAGAAATGTACATCAAAGACTACACATTTTCATTGTATATTCAAGAAATGTACATCAAAACATACAGATTTTCATTGTATATACCACAAATGTACATCAAAACATACACATTTTCATTGTACATTCAAGAAATGTACATCAAAACATACACATTTTCATTGTACATTCAAGAAATGTACATCAAAACATACACATTTTCAGTGTACATTCAAGAAATGTACATCAAAACATACACATTTTCATTGTATGTACCAGAAATGTACATCAAAACATACACATTTTGACTGCACATTCTAGAAATATACATCAAAACATACACATTTTCATTGTATATACCAGAAATGCACATCAAAACATACACATTTTCATTGTACATTCAAGAACTGTACATCAAAACATACACATTTTCAGTGTACATTCAAGAAATGTACATCAAAACATACACATTTTCATTGTATATACAACAAATGTACATTAAAACATACACATTTTCATTGTATATACAAGAAATGTATATCAAAACATACACATTTTCAGTGTACATTCAAGAAATGTACATCAAGACATACACATTTTCATTGTATATACAAGAAATGTACATCAAAACATACACATTTTCAGTGTACATTCAAGAAATGTACATCAAAACATACACATTTTCATTGTATATACAAGAAATGTATATCAAAACATACACATTTTCAGTGTACATTCAAGAAATGTACATCAAAACATACACATTTTCATTGTATATACAAGAAATGTACATCAAAACATACACATTTTCATTGTATATACAAGAAATGTATATCAAAACATACACATTTTCATTGTATATACAAGAAATGTACATTAAAACATACACATTTTCATTGTATATACAAGAAATGTATATCAAAACATACACATTTTCAGTGTACATTCAAGAAATGTACATCAAAACATACACATTTTCATTGTATATACAAGTAATGTACATCAAAACATACACATTTTCAGTGTACATTCAAGAAATGTACATCAAGACATACACTTTTTCATTGTATATACAAGAAATGTACATCAAAGCATACACATTTTCAGTGTACATTCAAGAAATGTACATCAAAACATACACATTTTCATTGTATATACAAGAAATGTATATCAAAACATACACATTTTCAGTGTACATTCAAGAAATGTACATCAAAACATACACATGTTCATTGTATATACAAGAAATGTACACCAAAACATAACATTTTCAGTGTACATTCAAGAAATGTACATCAAGACATATACATTTTAATTGTACATTCAAGAAATGTATATCAAAACATACACATTTTCAGTATACATTCAAGAAATGTACATGAAAACATATACATTTTCATTGTACATTCAAGAAATGTAGATCAAAACATACACATTTTCATTGTACATTCAAGAAATGTACATCAAAACATACACATTTTCAGTGTATATTCAAGAAATGTATAACAAAAAATACACATTTTCAGTGTACATTCAAGAAATGTACATCAAAACAAACACATTTTCATTGTACACTAAAGAAATGTACATCAAAACATACACATTTTCATTGTACATTCAAGAAATATACATGAAAACATACACATTTTCATTGTACATACAAGAAATGTACATAAAAACATACACATTTTCATTGTACACTCAAGAAATGTACATCAAAACATACACATTTTCATTGTACATTCAAGGAATGTACATCAAAAGATACACATTTTCATTGTACACTCAAGAAATGTACATCAAAACATACACATTTTCATTGTACATTCAAGAAATGTACAGCAAAACATACACATTTTCAGTGTACATTCAAGAAATGTATATCAAAACATACACATTTTCATTGTACATTCAAGAAATGTACATCAAAACATACACATTTTTATTGTACACTCAAGAAATGTACATCAACACATACAATTTTCATTGTACATTCAAGAAATGTATATCAAAACATACACATTTTCATTGTACATTCAAGAAATGTACATCAATACATACACATTTTCAGTGTACATTCAAGAAATGTATAACAAAAAATACACATTTTCAGTGTACATTCAAGAAATGTATAACAAAAAATACACATTTTCATTGTACATTCAAGAAATGTACATCAAAACATACACATTTTCAGTGTACATTCAAGAAATGTACATCAAAACATACACATTTTCAGTGTACATTCAAGAAATGTACGTCAAAAACTACACATTTTCATTGTATATTCAAGAAATGTACATCAAAACATACATATTTTCATTGTATATACCAGAAATGTACAGCAAAACATACACATTTTCATTGTACAATCAAGAAATGTACATCAAAACATACACATTTTCATTGTATATACCAGACATGTACATCAAAAAATACACATTTTCATTGTACATTCAAGAAATGTACATCAAAACATACACATTTTCATTGTATATACCAGAAATGTACATCAAAACATACACATTTTCATTGTACATTCAAGAAATGTACATCAAAACATACACATTTTCATTGTATATACCAGAAATGTACATCAAAACATTCACATTTTCATTGTACATTCAAGAAATGTACATCAAAACATACACATTTTGACTGCACATTCTAGAAATATACATCAAAACATACACATTTTCATTGTACATTCAAGAACTGTACATCAAAACATACACATTTTCAGTGTACATTCAAGGAATGTACATCAAGACATTCACATTTTCATTGTACATTCAAGAAATATACATCAAAACATACACATTGTCATTGTACATTCAAGAACTGGACATCAAAACATTCACATTTTCATTGTACACTCAAGAAATGTACATCAAAACATACACATTTTCATTGTACATTCAAGAAATTTACATCAAAACATACACATTTTCAGTGTACATTCAAGAAATGTATATCAAAACATACACATTTTCATTGTACATTCAAGAAATGTACATCAAAACATACACATTTTTATTGTACACTCAAGAAATGCACATCAAAACATACACTTTTTCATTGTACATTCAAGAAATGTATATCAAAACATACACATTTTAATTGTACATTCAAGAAATGTACATCAAAACATACACATTTTCAGTGTACACTCAAGAAATGTACATCAAAACATACACATTTTCATTGTACATTCAAGAAATGTACATCAAAACATACACATTTTCAGTGTACATTCAAGAAATGTACATCAAAAACTACACACTTTCATTGTATATTCAAGAAATGTACATCAAAACATACATATTTTCATTGTATATACCAGAAATGTACAGCAAAACATACACATTTTCATTGTCCATTCAAGAAATGTACATCAAAACATACACATTTTCATTGTATATACCAGAAATTTACATCAAAAAATACACATTTTCATTGTACATTCAAGAAATGTACATCAAAACATACACATTTTAATTGTATATACGAGAAATGTACATCAAAACATACACATTTTCATTGTACATTCAAGAAATGTACATCAAAACATACACATTTTGACTGCACATTCTAGAAATATACATCAAAACATACCCATTTTCATTGTATATACCAGAAATGCACATCAAAACATACACACTTTCAGTGTACATTCAAGAAATGTACATCAAAAGATACACATTTTCAGTGTACATTCAGGAAATGTACATCAAAACATACACATTTTGATTGTATATACAAGAAATGTACATCAAAACATACACAGTTTCATTGTATATACAAGAAATGTATATCAAAACATACACATTTTCAGTGTACATTCAAGAAATGTACATCAAAACATACACATTTTCATTGTATATACAAGTAATGTACATCAAAACATACACATTTTCAGTGTACATACAAGAAATGTACATCAAAACATACACATTTTCAATGTATATACATGAAATGTACATCAAACCATACACATTTTCAGTGTACATTCAAGAAATGTACATGAAAACATATACATTTTCATTGTACATTCAAGAAATGTATATCAAAACATACACATTTTCAGATTACATTCAAGAAATGTACATCAAAGCATACACATTTTCATTGTATATACAAGAAATGTACATCAAAACATACACATCTTCATGGTACACTAAAGAAATGTACATCAAAACATACACACTTTCAGTGTACATTCAAGAAATGTACATCAAAACATACACGTTTTCATTGTACATTCAAGAAATGTACATCAAAACATACACATTTTCATTGTACATTCAAGAAATGGACATCAAAACATACACATTTTGATGGTACCTCAAGAAATCTACATCAAAACATACACATCTTCATTGTACACTCAATAAATGTACATCAAAACATACACATTTTCATTGTACATTCAAGAAATGTATATCAAAACATACACATTTTCATTGTACATTCAAGAAATGTACAACAAAACATACACATTTTCATTGTACATTCAAGGAATGTATATCAAAACATACACATTTTCATTGTACCTCAAGAAATCTAAATCAAAACTTACACATTTTCATTGTACCTCAAGAAATCTACATCAAAACATACACATTTTCATTGTACACTCAAGAAATGTACATCAAAACATACACATTTTCATTGTACATTCAAGAAATGTACATCAAAACATACACATTTTTTTTGTATATTCAAGAAGTGTACAACAAAACATACACATTTTCATTGTACATTCAAGGAATGTACATCAAAACATACACATTTTCATTGTACAATCAAGAAATGTACATCAAAAGATACACATTTTCATTGTACACTCAAGAAATGTACATCAAAACATACACATTTTTATTGTACACTCAAGAAATGTACATCAGAACATACACTTTTTCATTGTAGATTCAAGAAATGTATATCAAAACATACACATTTTCATTGTACATTTAAGAAATGTACATCAAAACATACACATTTTCAGTGTACATTCAAGAAATGTATAACAAAAAATACACATTTTCAGTGTACCCTCAAGAAATGTACATCAAAACAAACACATTTTCATTGTACACTAAAGAAATGTATATCAAAACATACACATTTTCATTGTACATTCAATAAATATACATAAAACATACACATTTTCATTGTACATTCAAGAAATGTACATCAAAACATACACATTTTCATTGTACACTCAAGAAATGTGCATCAAAACATACACATTTTCAGTGTATATTCAAGAAATGTACATAAAAAACTACACATTTTCATTGTACAGACAAGAAATGTACATCAAAACATACACAATTTCATTGTATATACCAGAAATGCACATCAAAACCTACACATTTTCATTGTACATTCAAGAAATGTACATAAAACATACACATTTTCATTGTATATACCAGAAATGTAGATCAAAACATTCACATTTTCATTGTACATTCAAGAAATGTACATAAAAACATACACATTTTCATTGCACACTCAAGAAATGTACATCAAAACATACACATTTTCAGTGTACATTCAAGAAATGTACATAAAAAACTACACATTTTCATTGTATATTCAAGAAATGTACATTAAAACATACACATTTTCATTGTATATACCAGAAATGTACATCAAAACATACACATTTTCATTGTATATTCAAGAAATGTACCTAAAAGCATACACATTTTCATTGTATATACCAGAAATGTACATCAAAACATACACATTTTCATTGTACATTCAAGAAATGTACATAAAAACATACACATTTTCATTGTACACTCAAGAAATGTACATCAAAACATACACATTTTCAGTGTACATTCAAGAAATGTACATAAAAAACTACACATTTTCATTGTATATTCAAGAAATGTAGATCACAACATACACATTTTCATTGTATATACCAGAAATGTACATCAAAACATACACATTTTCATTGTACATTCAAGAAATGTACATCAAAACATACACATTTTCATTGTATATACCAGAAATGTACATGAAAACATACACATTTTCATTGTACATTCAAGAAATGTACATCAAAACATACACATTTTCATTGTACATTCAAGAAATGTACATCAAAACATACACATTTTCACTGCACATTCTAGAAATATACATCAAAACATACACATTTTCATTGTATATACCAGAAATGCACATCAAAACATACACATTTTCAAGGTACATTCAAGAACTGTACATCAAAACATACACATTTTCAGTGTACATTCAAGAAATGTACATCAAAACATACACATTTTCAGTGTACATTCAAGAAATGTACATCAAAACATACACATTTTCAGTGTACATTCTAGAAATGTACATCAAAACATACACATTTTCATTGTATATACAAGAAATGTACATCAAAACATACACATTTTCATTGTATATACAAGAAATGTATATCAAAACATACACATTTTCAGTGTACATTCAAGAAATGTACATCAAAACAAACACATTTTCATTGTACACTAAAGAAATGTATATCAAAACATACACATTTTCATTGTACATTCAATAAATATACATCAAAACATACACATTTTCATTGTACATTCAAGAAATCTATATCAAAACATACTCATTTTCACTGTACACTCAAGAAATGTACATCAAAACATACACATTTTCATTGTTCATTCAAGAAATGTACATCAAAACATACACATTTTCATTGTACACTCAAGAAATGTACATCAAAACATACAAATTTTCATTGTACATTCAACAAATATACATCAAAACATACACATTTTCATTGTACATTCAAGATATGTACATCAAAACATACACATTTTCATTGTACACTCAAGAAATGTACATCAAAACATACACATTTTCATTGTATATACAAGACATGTACATTTCTTTAGTGTACAATGAAAATGTGTTTGTTTTGATTTACATTTCTTGTATATACAATGAAAATGTGTATGTTTTGATGTACATTTCTTGTATATACAATGAAAATGTATATGTTTTGATGTACATTTCTTGAATGTACAATGAAAATGTGTATGTTTTGATATAAATTTCTTGAATGTACAATGAAAAAGTGTATGCTTTGATGTACATTTCTTGAGTGTACAATGAAAATGTGTATGTTTTGATGTACATTTCTTGAGTGTACAATGAAAATGTGTATGTTTTGATGTACATTTCTTGAATGTACAATGAAAATGTGTATGTTTTGATCTACATTTCTTGAATGTACAATGAAAATGTATATGTTTTCATGTACAATTCTTGAATGTATACTGAAAATGTGTATGTTTTGATGTACATTTGTTGTATATACAATGAAAATGTGTATGTTTTGATGTACATTTCTTGAATGTACACTGAAAATGTGTATGTTTTGATATACATTTCATGAATGTACAATGAAAATGTGTATGTCTTGATGTACATTTCTTGAATGTACACTGAAAATGTGTATGTTTTGATGTACATTACTTGTATATACAATGAAAATGTGTATGTTTTGATGTACATTTCTTGAATGTACACTGAAAATGTTAATGTTTTGATATACATTTCTTGTATATACAGTGAAATGTACATCAAAACATACACATTTTCATTGTACACTCAAGAAATGTACATCAAAACATACACATTTTCATTGTACATTCAAGAAATGTACATCAAAAGATACACATTTTCGTTGTAAACTCAAGAAATGTACATCAAAACATAAACATTTTCATTGTACATTCAAGAAATGTACATCAAAACACACACATTTTCATTGTACACTCAAGAAATGTACATCAAAACATACACATTTTGAGTGTACATTCAAGAGATATACATCAAAACATGCACATTTTCATTGTATATACCAGAAATGTACATCAAAACATACACATTTTCATTGTATATACAAGAAATGTAAATCAAAACATACACATTTTCATTGTATATACAAGAAATGTATATCAAAACATACACATTTTCATTGTACATTCAAGAAATGTACATCAAAGCATACTCATTTTCATTGTACACTCAAGAAATGTACATCAAAACATACACATTTTCAGTGTACATTCAAGAAATGTACATAAAAAACTACACATTTTCATTGAATATTCAAGAAATGTACATCAAAACATACACATTTTCATTGTATATACCAGAAATGTACATCAAAACATACACATTTTCATTGTACATTCAAGAAATGTACATCTAAACATACACATTTTCATTGTATATACCAGAAATGTACATCAAAACATACACATTTTCATTGTACATTCAAGAAATGTACATCAAAACATACACATTTTCATTGTATATACCAGAAGTGTACATCAAAACATACACATTTTCATTGTACATTCAAGAAATGTACATCAAAACATACACATTTTGACTGCACATTCTAGAAATATACATCAAAACATAGACATTTTCATTGTATATACCAGAAATGCACATCAAAACATACACATTTTCATTGTACATTCAAGAACTGTACATCAAAACATACACATTTTCAGTGTACATTCAAGAAATGTACATCAAAACATACACATTGTCATTGTATATACAAGAAATGTACATCAAAACATACACATTTTCATTGTATATACAAGAAATGTATATCAAAACATACACATTTTCAGTGTACATTCAAGAAATGTACATCAAAACATACACATTTTCATTGTATATACAAGAAATGTACATCAAAACATACACATTTTCATTGTACACTGAAGAAATGTACATCAAAACATACACATTTTCAGTGTACATTCAAGAAATGTACATCAAAACATACACATTTTCATTGTACATTCCAGAAATGTAGATCAAAACATACACATTTTCATTGTACATTCAAGAAATGTACATCAAAACATACACATTTTCATTGTACACTCAAGAAATGTACATCAAAACATACACATTTTTATTGTACACTCAAGAAATGTACATCAAAACATACACTTTTTCATTGTATATTCAAGAAATGTATATCAAAACATACACGTTTTCATTGTACATTCAAGAAGTGTACATCAAAACATACACATTTTGAGTGTACATTCAGGAGATATACATCAAAACATGCACATTTTCATTGCATATACCAGAAATGTACATCAAAACATACACATTTTCATTGTATATACAAGAAATGTAAATCAAGACATACACATTTTCATTGTACACTGAAGAAATGTACATCAAAACATACACATTTTCAGTGTACATTCAAGAAATGTACATCAAAACATACACATTTTCATTGTACATTCAAGAAATGTAGATCAAAACATACACATTTTCATTGTACATTCAAGAAATGTACATCAAAATATACACATTTTCATTGTACACTCAAGAAATGTACATCAAAACATACACATTTTTATTGTACACTCAAGAAATGTACTACAGAACATACACTTTTTCATTGTACATTCAAGAAATGTATATCAAAACATACACATTTTCATTGTACATTTAAGAAATGTACATCAAAACATACACATTTTCAGTGTACATTCAAGAAATGTATAACAAAAAATACACATTTTCAGTGTACCTTCAAGAAATGTACATCAAAACAAACACATTTTCATTGTACACTAAAGAAATGTATATCAAAACATACACATTTTCATTGTACATTCAATAAATATACATCAAAACATACACATTTTCATTTTACATTCAAGAAATGTACATCAAAACATACACATTTTCATTGTACACTCAAGAAATGTGCATCAAAACATACACATTTTCAGTGTACATTCAAGAAATGTACATCAAAAACTACACATTTTCATTGTACAGACAAGAAATGTACATCAAAACATACACAATTTCATTGTATATACCAGAAATGCACATCAAAACATACACATTTTCATTGTACATTCAAGAAATGTACATAAAACATACACATTTTCATTGTATATACCAGAAATGTACATCAAAACATACACATTTTCATTGTACATTCAAGAAATGTACATAAAAACATACACATTTTCATTGCACACTCAAGAAATGTACATCAAAACATACACATTTTCAGTGTACATTCAAGAAATGTACATAAAAAACTACACATTTTCATTGTATATTCAAGAAATGTACATCAAAACATACACATTTTCATTGTATATACCAGAAATGTACATCAAAACATACACATTTTCATTGTATATTCAAGAAATGTACAGAAAAACATACACATTTTCATTGTATATACCAGAAATGTACATCAAAACATACACATTTTCATTGTACATTCAAGAAATGTACATAAAAACATACACATTTTCATTGTACACTCTAGAAATGTACATCAAAACATACACATTTTCAGTGTACATTCAAGAAATGTACATAAAAAACTACACATTTTCATTGTATACTCAAGAAATGTACATCACAACATACACATTTTCATTGTATATACCAGAAATGTACATCAAAACATACACATTTTCATTGTACATTCAAGAAATGTACATAAAAACATACACATTTTCATTGTATATACCAGAAATGTACATCAAAACATACACATTTTCAATGTACATTCAAGAAATGTACATCAAAACATACACATTTTCATTGTATATACCAGAAATGTACATCAAAACATACACATTTTCATTGTACATTCAAGAAATGTACATCAAAACATACACATTTTCATTGTACATTCAAGAAATGTACATCAAAACATACACATTTTCACTGCACATTCTAGAAATATACATCAAAACATACACATTTTCATTGTATATACCAGAAATGCACATCAAAACATACACATTTTCAAGGTACATTCAAGAACTGTACATCAAAACATACACATTTTCATTGTATATACAAGAAATGTATATCAAAACATACACATTTTCAGTGTACATTCAAGAAATGTACATCAAAACAAACACATTTTCATTGTACACTAAAGAAATGTATATCAAAACATACACATTTTCATTGTACATTCAATACATATACATCAAAACATACACATTTTCATTGTACATTCAAGAAATCTATATCAAAACATACACATTTTCACTGTACACTCAAGAAATGTACATCAAAACATACACATTTTCATTGTTCATTCAAGAAATGTACATCAAAACATACACATTTTCATTGTACACTCAAGAAATGTACATCAAAACATACACATTTTCATTGTACATTCAAGAAATGTACATCAAAACATACACATTTTCATTGGACACTCAAGAAATGTACTTCAAAACATACACATTTTCAGTGTACATTCAAGAAATGTACATCAAAACATACACATTTTCATTGTACATTCAAGAAATGTACATCAAAACATACAAATTTTTATTGTACATTCAACAAATATACATCAAAACATACACATTTTCATTGTACATTCAAGAAATGTACATCAAAACATACACATTTTCAGTGTACATTCAAGAAATGGACATCAAAACATACACACTTTCAGTGTACATTCAAGAAATGTACATCAAAACATACACACTTTCATTGTACATTCAAGAAATGTACATCAAAACATACAAATTTTCATTGTACATTCAAGAAATGTACTTCAAAACATACACATTTTCATTGTACCTAAAGAAATCTACATCAAAACATACACATTTTCATTGTACACTCAAGAAATGTACATCAAAACATACACATTTTCATAGTACATTCAAGAAATGTATATCAAAACATACACATTTTCATTGTACATTCAAGAAATGTACATCAAAATATACACATTTTGAGTGTACATTCAAGAAATGTACATCAAAGACTACACATTTTCATTGTATATTCAAGAAATGTACATCAAAACATACAGATTTTCATTGTATATAAAAGAAATGTAAATCAAAACATACACATTTTCATTGTATATACAAGAAATGTATATCAAAACATACACATTTTCATTGTAGATTCAAGAAATGTACAAAAAAACATAAACATTTTCATTGTACACTCAAGAAATGTACATCAAAACATACACATTTTCAGTATACATTCAAGAAATGTACATCAAAGACTACACATTTTCATTGTATATTCAAGAAATGTACATCAAAACATACAGATTTTCATTGTATATACCAGAAATGTACATCAAAACATACACATTTTCATTGTACATTCAAGAAATGTACATCAAAACATACACATTTTCATTGTACATTCAAGAAATGTACATCAAAACATACACATTTTCAGTGTACATTCAAGAAATGTACATCAAAACATACACATTTTCATTGTATATACCAGAAATGTACATCAAAACATACACATTTTGACTGCACATTCTAGAAATATACATCAAAACATACACATTTTCATTGTATATACCAGAAATGCACATCAAAACATACACATTTTCATTGTACATTCAAGAACTGTACATCAAAACATACACATTTTCAGTGTACATTCAAGAAATGTACATCAAAACATACACATTTTCAGTGTACATTCAAGAAATGTACATCAAAACATACACATTTTCATTGTATATACAAGAAATGTACATTAAAACATACACATTTTCATTGTATATACAAGAAATGTATATCAAAACATACACATTTTCAGTGTACATTTAAGAAATGTACATCAAGACATACACATTTTCATTGTATATACAAGAAATGTACATCAAAACATACACATTTTCAGTGTACATTCAAGAAATGTACATCAAAACATACACATTTTCATTGTATATACAAGAAATGTATATCAAAACATACACATTTTCAGTGTACATTCAAGAAATGTACATCAAAACATACACATTTTCATTGTATATACAAGAAATGTACATCAAAACATACACATTTTCATTGTATATACAAGAAATGTATATCAAAACATACACATTTTCATTGTATATACAAGAAATGTACATTAAAACATACACATTTTCATTCTATATACAAGAAATGTATATCAAAGCATACACATTTTCAGTGTACATTCAAGAAATGTACATCAAAACATACACATTTTCATTGTATATACAAGTAATGTACATCAAAACATACACATTTTCAGTGTACATTCAAGAAATGTACATCAAGACATACACTTTTTCATTGTATATACAAGAAATGTACATCAAAGCATACACATTTTCAGTGTACATTCAAGAAATGTACATCAAAACATACACATTTTCATTGTATATACAAGAAATGTATATCAAAACATACACATTTTCAGTGTACATTCAAGAAATGTACATCAAAACATACACATTTTCATTGTATATACAAGAAATGTACATCAAAACATAACATTTTCAGTGCACATTCAAGAAATGTACATCAAGACATATACATTTTAATTGTACATTCAAGAAATGTATATCAAAACATACACATTTTCAATGTACATTCAAGAAATGTACATCAAAACATACACATTTTCAGTATACATTCAAGAAATGTACATCAAAACATACACATTTTCAGTGTACATTCAAGAAATGTACATCAAAACAAACACATTTTCATTGTACACTAAAGAAATGTACATAAAAACATACACATTTTCATTGTACACTCAAGAAATGTACATCAAAACATACACATTTTCAGTATACATTCAAGAAATGTACATCAAGACATATACATTTTCATTGTACATTCAAGAAATGTAGATCAAAACATACACATTTTCATTGTACATTCAAGAAATGTACATCAAAACGTACACATTTTCAGTGTATATTCAAGAAATGTATAGCAAAAAATACACATTTTCAGTGTACATTCAAGAAATGTACATCAAAACAAACACATTTTCATTGTACACTAAAGAAATGTACATCAAAACATACACATTTTCATTGTACATTCAAGAAATATACATGAAAACATACACATTTTCATTGTACATACAAGAAATGTACATAAAAACATACACATTTTCATTGTACACTCAAGAAATGTACATCAAAACATACACATTTTCATTGTACATTCAAGGAATGTACATCAAAAGATACACATTTTCATTGTACACTCAAGAAATGTACATCAAAACATACACATTTTCATTGTACATTCAAGAAATGTACATCAAAACATACACATTTTCAGTGTACATTCAAGAAATGTATATCAAAACATACACATTTTCATTGTACATTCAAGAAATGTACATCAAAACATACACATTTTTATTGTACACTCAAGAAATGTACATCAAAACATACAATTTTCATTGTACATTCAAGAAATGTATATCAAAACATACACATTTTCATTGTACATTCAAGAAATGTACATCAATACATACACATTTTCAGTGTACATTCAAGAAATGTATAACAAAAAATACACATTTTCAGTGTACATTCAAGAAATGTATAACAAAAAATACACATTTTCATTGTACATTCAAGAAATGTACATCAAAACATACACATTTTCAGTGTACATTCAAGAAATGTACATCAAAACATACACATTTTCAGTGTACATTCAAGAAATGTACGTCAAAAACTACACATTTTCATTGTATATTCAAGAAATGTACATCAAAACATACATATTTTCATTGTATATACCAGAAATGTACAGCAAAACATACACATTTTCATTGTACATTCAAGAAATGTACATCAAAACATACACATTTTCATTGTATATACCAGACATGTACATCAAAAAATACACATTTTCATTGTACATTCAAGAAATGTACATCAAAACATACACATTTTCATTGTATATACCAGAAATGTACATCAAAACATACACATTTTCATTGTACATTCAAGAAATGTACATCAAAACATACACATTTTCATTGTATATACCAGAAATGTACATAAAAACATTCACATTTTCATTGTACATTCAAGAAATGTACATCAAAACATACACATTTTGACTGCACATTCTAGAAATATACATCAAAACATACACATTTTCATTGTACATTCAAGAACTGTACATCAAAACATACACATTTTCAGTGTACATTCAAGAAATGTACATCAAGACATTCACATTTTCACTGTACATTCAAGAAATATACATCAAAACATACACATTGTCATTGTACATTCAAGAACTGTACATCAAAACATTCACATTTTCATTGTACACTCAAGAAATGTACATCAAAACATACACATTTTCATTGTACATTCAAGAAATTTACATCAAAACATACACATTTTCAGTGTACATTCAAGAAATGTATATCAAAAGATACACATTTTCATTGTACATTCAAGAAATGTACATCAAAACATACACATTTTTATTGTACACTCAAGAAATGTACATCAAAACATACACTTTTTCATTGTACATTCAAGAAATGTATATCAAAACATACACATTTTAATTGTACATTCAAGAAATGTACATCAAAACATACACATTTTCAGTGTACACTCAAGAAATGTACATCAAAACATACACATTTTCATTGTACATTCAAGAAATGTACATCAAAACATACACATTTTCAGTGTACATTCAAGAAATGTACATCAAAAACTACACATTTTCATTGTATATTCAAGAAATGTACATCAAAACATACATATTTTCATTGTACATTCAAGAAATGTACATCAAAACATACACATTTTCAGTGTACATTCAAGAAATGTACATCAAAAACTACACACTTTCATTGTATATTCAAGAAATGTACATCAAAACATACATATTTTCATTGTATATACCAGAAATGTACAGCAAAACATACACATTTTCATTGTACATTCAAGAAATGTACATCAAAACATACACATTTTCATTGTATATACCAGAAATGTACATCAAAAAATACACATTTTCATTGTACATTCAAGAAATGTACATCAAAACATACACATTTTAATTGTATATACGAGAAATGTACATCAAAACATACACATTTTCATTGTACATTCAAGAAATGTACATCAAAGCATACACATTTTGACTGCACATTCTAGAAATATACATCAAAACATACCCATTTTCATTGTATATACCAGAAATGCACATCAAAACATACACACTTTCAGTGTACATTCAAGAAATGTACATCAAAAGATACACATTTTCAGTGTACATTCAGGAAATGTACATCAAAACATACACATTTTGATTGTATATACAAGAAATGTACATCAAAACATACACAGTTTCATTGTATATACAAGAAATGTATATCAAAACATACACATTTTCAGTGTACATTCAAGAAATGTACATCAAAACATACACATTTTCATTGTATATACAAGTAATGTACATCAAAACATACACATTTTCAGTGTACATTCAAGAAATGTACATGAAAACATATACATTTTCATTGTACATTCAAGAAATGTATATCAAAACATACACATTTTCAGATTACATTCAGGAAATGTACATCAAAGCATACACATTTTCATTGTATATACAAGAAATGTACATCAAAACATACACATCTTCATGGTACACTAAAGAAATGTACATCAAAACATACACATTTTCAGTGTACATTCAAGAAATGTACATCAAAACATACACATTTTCATTGTATATACCAGAAATGTACATCAAAACATACACATTTTGACTGCACATTCTAGAAATATACATCAAAACATACACATTTTCATTGTATATACCAGAAATGCACATCAAAACATACACATTTTCATTGTACATTCAAGAACTGTACATCAAAACATACACATTTTCAGTGTACATTCAAGAAATGTACATCAAAACATACACATTTTCAGTGTACATTCAAGAAATGTACATCAAAACATACACATTTTCATTGTATATACAAGAAATGTACATTAAAACATACACATTTTCATTGTATATACAAGAAATGTATATCAAAACATACACATTTTCAGTGTACATTTAAGAAATGTACATCAAGACATACACATTTTCATTGTATATACAAGAAATGTACATCAAAACATACACATTTTCAGTGTACATTCAAGAAATGTACATCAAAACATACACATTTTCATTGTATATACAAGAAATGTATATCAAAACATACACATTTTCAGTGTACATTCAAGAAATGTACATCAAAACATACACATTTTCATTGTATATACAAGAAATGTACATCAAAACATACACATTTTCATTGTATATACAAGAAATGTATATCAAAACATACACATTTTCATTGTATATACAAGAAATGTACATTAAAACATACACATTTTCATTGTATATACAAGAAATGTATATCAAAGCATACACATTTTCAGTGTACATTCAAGAAATGTACATCAAAACATACACATTTTCATTGTATATACAAGTAATGTACATCAAAACATACACATTTTCAGTGTACATTCAAGAAATGTACATCAAGACATACACTTTTTCATTGTATATACAAGAAATGTACATCAAAGCATACACATTTTCAGTGTACATTCAAGAAATGTACATCAAAACATACACATTTTCATTGTATATACCAGAAATGTACATCAAAACATACACATTTTCATTGTACATTCAAGAAATGTACATCAAAACATACACATTTACATTGTATATACCATAAATGTACATCAAAACATACACATTTTCATTGTACATTCAAGAAATGTACATCAAAGCATACACATTTTGACTGCACATTCTAGAAATATACATCAAAACATACACATTTTCATTGTATATACCAGAAATGCACATCAAAACATACACATTTTCATTGTACATTCAAGAACTGTACATCAAAACATACACATTTTCAGTGTACATTCAAGAAATGTACATCAAAACATACACATTTTCAGTGTACATTCAAGAAATGTACATCAAAACATACACATTTTCAATGTATATACATGAAATGTACATCAAACCATACACATTTTCAGTGTACATTCAAGAAATGTACATGAAAACATATACATTTTCATTGTACATTCAAGAAATGTATATCAAAACATACACATTTTCAGATTACATTCAGGAAATGTACATCAAAGCATACACATTTTCATTGTATATACAAGAAATGTACATCAAAACATACACATCTTCATGGTACACTAAAGAAATGTACATCAAAACATACACACTTTCAGTGTACATTCAAGAAATGTACATCAAAACATACACATTTTCATTGTACATTCAAGAAATGTACATCAAAACATACACATTTTCATTGTACATTCAAGAAATGGACATCAAAACATACACATTTTGATGGTACCTCAAGAAATCTACATCAAAACATACACATCTTCATTGTACACTCAATAAATGTACATCAAAACATACACATTTTCATTGTACATTCAAGAAATGTATATCAAAACATACACATTTTCATTGTACATTCAAGAAATGTACAACAAAACATACACATTTTCATTGTACATTCAAGGAATGTATATCAAAACATACACATTTTCATTGTACCTCAAGAAATCTAAATCAAAACTTACACATTTTCATAGTACCTCAAGAAATCTACATCAAAACATACACATTTTCATTGTACACTCAAGAAATGTACATCAAAACATACACATTTTCATTGTACATTCAAGAAATGTACATCAAAACATACACATTTTCATTGTATATTCAAGAAGTGTACAACAAAACATACACATTTTCATTGTACATTCAAGGAATGTACATCAAAACATACACATTTTCATTGTATATTCAAGAAATGTACATCAAAACATACAGATTTTCATTGTATATACCAGAAATGTACATCAAAACATACACATTTTCATTGTACATTCAAGAAACGTACATCAAAACATACACATTTTTATT
Source organism: Tenodera sinensis (assembly GCA_030765045.1). NCBI lineage: Eukaryota > Metazoa > Arthropoda > Insecta > Mantodea > Mantidae > Tenodera > Tenodera sinensis. The sequence continues at coordinate 214,697,802 of CM060964.1, read as the reverse complement.
GTACATTCAAGAAATGTAAATCAAAACATACACATTTTCATTGTATATACAAGAAATGTATATCAAAACATACACATTTTCATTGTACATGCAAGAAATGTACATCAAAACATACACATTTTCATTGTACACTCAAGAAATGTACATCAAAACATACACATTTTCAGTGTACATTCAAGAAATGTACATCAAAAACTACACATTTTCATTGTATATTCAAGAAATGTACATCAAAGCATACACATTTTCATTGTATATACCAGAAATGTACATCAAAACATACACATTTTCATTGTACATTCAAGAAATGTACATCAAAACATACACATTTACATTGTATATACCATAAATGTACATCAAAACATACACATTTTCATTGTACATTCAAGAAATGTACATCAAAGCATACACATTTTGACTGCACATTCTAGAAATATACATCAAAACATACACATTTTCATTGTATATACCAGAAATGCACATCAAAACATACACATTTTCATTGTACATTCAAGAACTGTACATCAAAACATACACATTTTCAGTGTACATTCAAGAAATGTACATCAAAACATACACATTTTCAGTGTACATTCAAGTAATGTACATCAAAACATACACATTTTCATTGTATATACAAGAAATGTACATCAAAACATACACATTTTCATTGTATATACAAGAAATGTACATCAAAACATACACATTTTCAGTATACATTCAAGAAATGTACATGAAAACATATACATTTTCATTGTACATTCAAGAAATGTAGATCAAAACATACACATTTTCATTGTACATTCAAGAAATGTACATCAAAACATACACATTTTCATTGTACACTCAAGAAATGTACATCAAAACATACACATTTTCATTGTACACTCAAGAAATGTACATCAAAACATACACTTTTTCATTGTACATTCAAGAAATTTATATCAAAACATACACATTTTCATTGTACATTCAAGAAATGTACATCAAAACATACACATTTTCAGTGTATATTCAAGAAATGTATAACAAAAAATACACATTTTCAGTGTACATTCAAGAAATGTACATCAAAACAAACACATTTTCATTGTACACTAAAGAAATGTACATCAAAACATACACATTTTCATTGTACATTCAAGAAATATGCATGAAAACATACACATTTTCATTGTACATTCAAGAAATGTACATCAAAACATACACATTTTCATTGTACACTCAAGAAATGTACATCAAAACAAACACATTTTCATTGTACATTAAAGAAATGTACATCAAAAGAAACACATTTTCATTGTACACTCAAGAAATGTACATCAAAACATACACATTTTCAGTGTACATTCAAGAAATGTATATCAAAACATCCACATTTACATTGTACATTCAAGAAATGTACATCAAAACATACACATTTTTATTGTACACTCAAGAAATGTACATCAAAACATACACTTTTTCATTGTACATTCAAGAAATCTATATCAAAACATACACATTTTCATTGTACATTCAAGAAATGTACATCAAAACATACACATTTTCAGTGAACATTCAAGAAATGTATAACAAAAAATACACATTTTCAGTGTACATTCAAGAAATGTATAACAAAAAATACACATTTTCATTGTACATTCAAGAAATGTACATCAAAACATACACATTTTCAGTGTACATTCAAGAAATGTACATCAAAAACTATACATTTTCATTGTATATTCAAGAAATGTACATCAAAACATACATATTTTCATTGTATATACCAGAAATGTACAGCAAAACATACACATTTTCATTGTACATTCAAGAAATGTACATCAAAACATACACATTTGCATTGTACATTCAAGAAATGTACATCAAAACATACACATTTTCAGTGTACATTCAAGAAATGTACATCAACACATACATATTTTCAGTGTACATTCAAGAAATGTATATGAAAACATACACATTTTCATTGTACCTCAAGAAATCTACATCAAAACATACACATTTTCATTGTACACTCATAAAATTTACATCAAAACATACACATTTTATTGTACATTCAAGAAATGTACATCAAAGCATACACATTTTCATTGTATATACAAGAAATGTACATCAAAACATACACATCTTCATTGTACACTAAAGAAATGTACATCAAAACACACACATTTTCATTGTACATTCAAGAAATGTACATCAAAACATACACATTTTCATTGTACATTCAAGAAATGTACATCAAAACATACACATTTTCAGTGTACCTCAAGAAACCTACATCTAAACATACACATTTTCATTGTACACTCATAAAGTTTACATCAAAACATACACATTTTATTGTACATTCAAGAAATGTATATCAAAACCTACACATTTTCATTGTACATTCAAGAAATATACATCAAAACATACACATTTTCATTGTACATTCAAGAAATGTACAACAAAACATACACATTTTCATTGTACATTCAAGGAATGTACATCAAAACATACACATTTTCATTGTACATTCAAGAAATGTACATCAAAACACACACATTTTCATTGTACACTCAAGAAATGTACATCAAAACATACACATTTTCATTGTACATTCAAGAAATGTATATCAAAACATACACATTTTCATTGTACATTCAAGAAATGTACATCAAAACATACACATTTTCATTGTACATTCAAGAAATGTACAACAAAACATACACATTTTCATTGTACATTCAAGGAATGTACATCAAAACATACACATTTTCATTGTACATTCAAGAAATGTACATCAAAACACACACATTTTCATTGTACACTCAAGAAATGTACATCAAAACATACACATTTTGAGTGTACATTCAAGAGATATGCATAAAAACATGCACATTTTCATTGTATATACCAGAAATGTACATCAAAACATACACATTTTCATTCTATATACAAGAAATGTAAATCAAAACATACACATTTTCATTGTATATACAAGAAATGTATATCAAAACATACACATTTTCATTGTACATTCAAGAAATGTACATCAAAACATACACATTTTCATTGTACACTCAAGAAATGTACATCAAAACATACACATTTTCAGTGTACATTCAAGAAATGTACATCAAAAACTACACATTTTCATTGTATATTCAAGAAATGTACATCAAAACATACACATTTTCATTGTATATACCAGAAATGTACATCAAAACATACACATTTTCAGTGTACATTCAAGAAATGTACATCAAAACATACACATTTTCATTGTATATACCAGAAATGTACATCAAATCATACACATTTTCAGTATACATTCAAGAAAAGTACATGAAAACATATACATTTTCATTGTACATTCAAGAAATGTATACCAAAACATACACATTTTCAGTATACAATCAAGAAAAGTACATGAAAACATATACACTTTCATTGTACATTCAAGAAATGTATACCAAAACATACACATTTTCAGTGTACATTCAAGAAATGTACATCAAAACATACACATTTTCATTGTATATACAAGAAATGTACATCAAAACATACACATTTTCATTGTACACTAAAGAAATGTACATCAAAACATACACATTTTCAGTGTACATTCAAGAAATGTACATCAAAACATACACATTTTCATAGTACATTCAAGAAATGTAGATCAAAACATACACATTTTCATTGTACATTCAAGAAATGTACATCAAAACATACACATTTTTATTGTACACTCAAGAAATGAACATCAAAACATACACATTTTCATTGTACATTCAAGAAATGTATATCAAAACATACACATTTTCATTGTACATTCAAGAAATGTACATCAAAACATACACATTTTCAGTGTACATTCAAGAAATGTATAACAAAAAATACACATCTTCAGTGTACATTCAAGAAATGTATAACAAAACATACACATTTTCAGTGTACATTAAAGAAATGTACATCAAAAACTACACATTTTCATTGTATATTCAAGAAATGTACATCAAAACATACATATTTTCATTGTATATACCAGAAATGTACAGCAAAACATACACATTTTCATTGTACATTCAAGAAATGTACATCAAAACATACAAATTTTCATTGTATATACCAGAAATGTACATCAAAACATACACATTTCATTGTACATTCAAGAAATGTACATCAATACATACACATTTTGACTGCACATTCTAGAAATATACATCAAAACATACACATTTTCATTGTATATACCAGAAATGCACATCAAAACATACACACTTTCATTGTACATTCAAGAACTGTACATAAAAACATACACATTTTCAGTGTACATTCAAGAAATGTACATCAAAACATACACATTTTCAGTGTACATTCAAGAAATGTACATCAAAACATACACATTTTCATTGTATATACAAGAAATGTACATCAAAACATACACATTTTCATTGTACACTAAAGAAATGTACATCAAAACATACACATTTTCATTGTATATACCAGAAATGTACATCAAAACATACACATTTTCATTGTACATTCAAGAAATGTACATCAAAACATACACATTTACATTGTATATACCATAAATGTACATCAAAACATACACATTTTCATTGTACATTCAAGAAATGTACATCAAAGCATACACATTTTGACTGCACATTCTAGAAATATACATCAAAACATACACATTTTCATTGTATATACCAGAAATGCACATCAAAACATACACATTTTCATTGTACATTCAAGAACTGTACATCAAAACATACACATTTTCAGTGTACATTCAAGAAATGTACATCAAAACATACACATTTTCAGTGTACATTCAAGTAATGTACATCAAAACATACACATTTTCATTGTATATACAAGAAATGTACATCAAAACATACACATTTTCATTGTATATACAAGAAATGTATATCAAAACATACACATTTTCAGTGTACATTCAAGAAATGTACATCAAAACATACACATTTTCATTGTATATACAAGTAATGTACATCAAAACATACACATTTTCAGTGTACATTCAAGAAACGTACATCAAGACATACACATTTTCATTGTACATTCAAGATATCTGTATCAAAACATACACATTTTCAGTGTACATTCAAGAAATGTACATCAAAAACTACACATTTTCATTGTATATTCAAGAAATGTACATCAAAACATACATATTTTCATTCTATATACCAGAAATGTACAGCAAAACATACACATTTTCATTGTACATTCAAGAAATGTACATCAAAACATACCCATTTTCATTGTATATACCAGAAATGTACATCAAAACATACACATTTTCATTGTACATTCAAGAACTGTACATCAAAACATACACATTTTCAGTGTAAATCAAGAAATGTACATCAAAACATACACATTTTCAGTGTACATTCAAGAAATGTACATCAAAACATACACATTTTCATTGTATATACCAGAAATGTACATCAAAACATACACATTTTCAGTGTACATTCAAGAAATGTACATCAAAACATAAACATTTTCATTGTACATACCAGAAATGTACATCAAAACATACACATTTTCATTGTACATTCAAGAAATGTACATCAAAACATACCCATTTTCATTGTATATACCAGAAATGTACATCAAAACATACACATTTTCATTGTACATTCAAGAAATGTACATCAACACATACACATTTTCAGTGTACATTCAAGAAATGTATATCAAAACATACACATTTTCAGTGTACATTCAAGAAATGTACATCAAAACATACACATTTTCAGTATACATTCAAGAAATGTACATGAAAACATATACATTTTCATTGTACATTCAAGAAATGTATATCAAAACATACACATTTTCAGTGTACATTCAAGAAATGTACATCAAAACATACACATTTTCATTGTACATTCAAGAAATGTACAACAAAGCATACACATTTTCATTGTACATTCAAGGAATGTACATCAAAACATACACATGTTCATTGTACATTCAAGAAATGTACATCAAAACACACACATTTTCATTGTACACTCAAGAAATGTACATCAAAACATACACATTTTGAGTGTAAATTCAAGAGATATACATCAAAACATGCACATTTTCATTGTATATACCAGAAATGTACATCAAAACATACACATTTTCATTGTATATACAAGAAATGTAAATCAAAACATACACATTTTCATTGTATATACAAGAAATGTATATCAAAACATACACATTTTCATTGTACATTCAAGAAATGTACATCAAAACATACACATTTTCATTGTACACTCAAGAAATGTACATCAAAACATACACATTTTCAGTGTACATTCAAGAAATGTACATCAAAACATACACATTTTCATTGTACATTCAAGAAATGTACATCAAAACATACACATTTTCATTGTACCTCAAGAAACCTACATCTAAACATACACATTTTCATTGTACACTCATAAAATTTACATCAAAACATACACATTTTATTGTACATTCAAGAAATGTATATCAAAACCTACACATTTTCATTGTACATTCAAGAAATATACATCAAAACATACACATTTTCATTGTACATTCAAGAAATTTACAACAAAACATACACATTTTCATTGTACATTCAAGGAATGTACATCAAAACATACACATTTTCATTGTACATTCAAGAAATGTACATCAAAACACACACATTTTCATTGTACACTCAAGAAATGTACATCAAAACATACACATTTTCATTGTACATTCAAGAAATGTATATCAAAACATACACATTTTCATTGTACATTCAAGAAATGTACATCAAAACATACACATTTTCATTGTACAATCAAGAAATGTACAACAAAACATACAATTTTTCATTGTACATTCAAGGAATGTACATCAAAACATACACATTTTCATTGTACATTCAAGAAATGTACATCAAAACACACACATTTTCATTGTACACTCAAGAAATGTACATCAAAACATACACATTTTGAGTGTACATTCAAAAGATATGCATAAAAACATGCACATTTTCATTGTATATACCAGAAATGTACATCAAAACATACACATTTTCATTGTATATACAAGAAATGTAAATCAAAACATACACATTTTCATTGTATATACAAGAAATGTATATCAAAACATACACATTTTCATTGTACATTCAAGAAATGTACATCAAAACATACACATTTTCATTGTACACTCAAGAAATGTACATCAAAACATACACATTTTCAGTGTACATTCAAGAAATGTACATCAAAAACTACACATTTTCATTGTATATTCAAGAAATGTACATCAAAACATACACATTTTCATTGTATATACCAGAAATGTACATCAAAACATACACATTTTCAGTGTACATTCAAGAAATGTACATCAAAACATAAACATTTTCATTGTACATACCAGAAATGTACATCAAAACATACACATTTTCATTGTACATTCAAGAAATGTACATCAAAACATACCCATTTTCATTGTATATACCAGAAATGTACATCAAAACATACACATTTTCATTGTAAATTCAAGAACTGTACATCAAAACATACACATTTTCAGTGTACATTCAAGAAACGTACATCAAAACATACACATTTTCAGTGTACATTCAAGAAATGTACATCAAAACATACACATTTTCATTGTATATACCAGAAATGTACATCAAAACATACACATTTTCAGTATACATTCAAGAAAAGTACATGAAAACATATACATTTTCATTGTACATTCAAGAAATGTATACCAAAACATACACATTTTCAGTGTACATTCAAGAAATGTACATCAAAACATACACATTTTCAGTGTACATTCAAGAAATGTACATCAAAACATACACATTTTCATTGTATATACAAGAAATGTACATCAAAACATACACATTTTCAGTATACAATCAAGAAAAGTACATGAAAACATATACATTTTCATTGTACATTCAAGAAATGTATACCAAAACATACACATTTTCAGTGTACATTCAAGAAATGTACATCAAAACATACACATTTTCATTGTATATACAAGAAATGTACATCAAAACATACACATTTTCATTGTACACTAAAGAAATGTACATCAAAACATACACATTTTCATAGTACATTCAAGAAATGTAGATCAAAACATACACATTTTCATTGTACATTCAAGAAATGTACATCAAAACATACACATTTTTATTGTACACTCAAGAAATGAACATCAAAACATACACATTTTCATTGTACATTCAAGAAATGTATATCAAAACATACACATTTTCATTGTACATTCAAGAAATGTACATCAAAACATACACATTTTCAGTGTACATTCAAGAAATGTATAACAAAAAATACACATCTTCAGTGTACATTCAAGAAATGTATAACAAAAAATACACATTTTCATTGTACATTCAAGAAATGTACATCAAAACATACACACTTTCAGTGTACATTCAAGAAATGCACATCAAAACATACACATTTTCAGTGTACATTCAAGAAATGTACATCAAAAACTACACATTTTCATTGTATATTCAAGAAATGTACATCAAAACATACATATTTTCATTGTATATACCAGAAAAGTACAGCAAAACATACACATTTTCATTGTACATTCAAGAAATGTACATCAAAACATACAAATTTTCATTGTATATACCAGAAATGTACATAAAAACATACACATTTCATTGTACATTCAAGAAATGTACATCAATACATACACATTTTGACTGCACATTCTAGAAATATACATCAAAACATACACATTTTCATTGTATATACCAGAAATGCACATCAAAACATACACACTTTCATTGTACATTCAAGAACTGTACATAAAAACATACACATTTTCAGTGTACATTCAAGAAATGTACATCAAAACATACACATTTTCATTGTATATACAAGAAATGTACATCAAAACATACACATTTTCATTGTATATACAAGAAATGTATATCAAAACATACACATTTTCATTGTACATTCAAGAAATGTACATCAAAACATACACATTTTCATTGTATATACAAGTAATGTACATCAAAACATACACATTTTCAGTGTACATTCAAGAAATGTACATCAAAACATACACATTTTCATTGTATATACAAGAAATGTACATCAAACCATACACATCTTCAGTGTACATTCAAGAAATGTACATCAAAACATATACATTTTCATTGTATATACAAGAAATGTACATCAAAACAGACACATTTTCAGTGTACATTCAAGAAATGTACATGAAAACATACACATCTTCATTGTACACTAAAGAAATGTACATCAAAACATACACACTTTCAGTGTACATTCAAGAAATGTACATCAAAACATACACATTTTCATTGTACATTCAAGAAATGTACATCAAAACATACACATTTTCATTGTACATTCAAGAAATGTACATCAAAACATACACATTTTCATTGTACCTCAAGAAATCTACATCAAAACATACAAATTTTCATTGTACATTCAAGGAATGTACATCAAAACATACACATTTTCATTGTGTATACCAGAAATGTACATCAAAACATACACATTTTCATTGTACATTCAAGAAATGTACATCAAAACATACACATTTTCATTGTATATACCAGAAATGTACATCAAAACATACACATTTTCATTGTACATTCAAGAAATTTACATCAAAACATACACATTTAGACTGCACATTCTAGAAATATACATCAAAACCTACACATTTTCATTGTATATACCAGAAATGCACATCAAAGCATACACATTTTCATTGTACATTCAAGAACTGTACATCAAAACATACACATTTTCAGTGTACATCCAAGAAATGTACATCAAAACATACACATTTTCTGTGTACAATCAAGAAATGTACATCAAAACATACACATTTTCATTGTATATACAAGAAATGTACATCAAAACATACACATTTTCATTGTATATATATATACAAGAAATGTATATCAAAACATACACATTTTCAGTGTACATTCAAGAAATTCACATTAAAACATACACATTTTCATTGTATATACAAGTAATGTACATCAAAACATACACATTTTCAGTGTACATTCAAGAAATGTACATCAAGACATACAGATTTTCATTGTACATTCAAGAAATGTATATCAAAACATACACATTTTCAGTGTACATTCAAGAAATGTACATCAAAACATACACATTTTCATTGTATATACAAGAAATGTACATCAAAACATACACATTTTCATTGTACACTGAAGAAATGTACATCAAAACATACACATTTTTATTGTACACTCAAGAAATGTACATCAAAACATACACATTTTCAGTGTACATTCAAGAAATGTATAACAAAAAATACACATTTTCAGTGTACATTCAAGAAATGTACATCAAAACAAACACATTTTCATTGTACACTAAAGAAATGTATATCAAAACATACACATTTTCATTGTACATTCAATAAATATACATCAAAACATGCACATTTTCGTTGTACACTCAACAAATGTACATCAAAACATACACATTTTCATTGTACATTCAAGAAATGTACATCAAAACATACACCTTTTCATTGTACACTCAAGAAATGTACATCAAAACATACACATTTTCAGTGTACATTCAAGAAATGTATAACAAGAAATACACATTTTCAGTGTACATTCAAGAAATGTACATCAAAACAAACACATTTTCATTGTACACTAAAGAAATGTATATCAGAACGTACACATTTTCATTGTACATTCAATAAATATACATCAAAACATACACATTTTCATTGTACACTCAAGAAATGTACATCAAAACATACACATTTTCATTGTACATTCAAGAAATGTACATCAAAACATACACATTTTCATTGTACACTCAAGAAATGTACTTCAAAACATACACACTTTCAGTGTACATTCAAGAAATGTATATCAAAACATACACATTTTCATTGTACATTCAGGAAATGTACATCAAAACATACACACTTTCATTGTACATTCAAGAAATATACATCTAAACATACACATTTTCATTGTACATTCAAGAAATGTACATCAAAACATATACATTTTCATTGTACACTCAAGAAATGTACATCAAAACATACACATTTTCAGTGTGCATTCAAGAAATGTACATCAAAACATACACATTTTCATTGTACATTCAAGAAATGTACATCAAAACATACAGATTTTCATTGTACATTCTAGAAATATACATCAAAACATACGCATTTTCATTGCATATACAAGAAATGTACATCAAAACATACACATTTTCATTGTACACTCAAGAAATGTACATCAAAACATACACATTTTCAGTGTACATTCATGAAATGTATATCAAAACATACATATTTTCATTGTACATTCCAGAAATGTACATCAAAACATACACATTTTCAGTGTACATTCAAGAAATGTACATCAAAGCATCTACATTTTCATTGTATATACAAGAAATGTACATCAAAACATACACATTTTCAGTGTACATTCAAGAAATGTACATGAAAACATATACATTTTCATTGTACATTCAAGAAATGTATATCAAAACATACACATTTTCAGATTACATTCAAGAAATGTACATCAAAGCATACACATTTTCATTGTATATACAAGAAATGTACATCAAAACATACACATCTTCATTGTACACTAAAGATATGTACATCAAAACATACACACTTTCAGTGTACATTCAAGAAATTTACATCAAAACATACACATTTTCATTGTACATTCAAGAAATGTACATCAAAACATACATATTTTCATTGTACATTCAAGAAATGTACATCAAAACATACACATTTCCATTGTACCTCAAGAAATCTACATCAAAACATACACATTTTCATTGTACACTCAAGAAATGTACATCAAAACATACACATTTTCATTGTACATTCAAGAAATGTATATCAAAACATACACATTTTCATTGTACATTCAAGAAATGTACATCAAAACATACACATTTTCATTGTACATTCAAGAAATGTACAACAAAGCATACACATTTTCATTGTACATTCAAGGAATGTACATCAAAACATACACATGTTCATTGTACATTCAAGAAATGTACATCAAAACACACACATTTTCATTGTACACTCAAGAAATGTACATCAAAACATACACATTTTGAGTGTAAATTCAAGAGATATACATCAAAACATGCACATTTTCATTGTATATACCAGAAATGTACATCAAAACATACACATTTTCATTGTATATACAAGAAATGTAAATCAAAACTTACACATTTTCATTGTATATACAAGAAATGTATATCAAAACATACACATTTTCATTGTACATTCAAGAAATGTACATCAAAACATACACATTTTCATTGTACACTCAAGAAATGTTCATCAAAACATACACATTTTCAGTGTACATTCAAGAAATGTACATCAAAAACTACACATTTTCATTGTATATTCAAGAAATGTACATCAAAACATACACATTTTCATTGTATATACCAGAAATGTACATCAAAACATACACATTTTCATTGTACATTCAAGAAATGTACATCAAAACATACACATTTTCATTGTATATACCAGAAATGTACATCAAAACATACACATTTTCAGTGTACATTCAAGAAATGTACATCAAAACATACACATTTTCATTGTATATACCAGAAATGTACATCAAAACATACACATTTTCATTGTACATTCAAGAAATGTACATCAAAACATACACATTTTGACTGCACATTCTAGAAATATACATCAAAACATACACATTTTCATTGTATATACCAGAAATGCACATCAAAACATACACATTTTCATTGTATATACAAGAAATGTACATCAAAACATAAACATTTTCATTGTATATACAAGAAATGTATATCAAAACATACACATTTTCAGTGTACATTCAAGAAATGTACATCAAAACATACACATTTTCGTTGTATATACAAGTAATGTACATCAAAACATACACATTTTGAGTGTACATTCAAGAAATGTACATCAAGACATACACATTTTCATTGTACATTCAAGAAATGTATGTCAAAACATACACATTTTCAGTGTACATTCAAGAAATGTACATCAAAACATACACATTTTCATTGTATATACAAGAAATGTACATCAAAACATACACATTTTCAGTATACATTCAAGAAATGCACATGAAAACATATACATTTTCATTGTACATTCAAGAAATGTATATCAAAACATACACATTTTCAGTGTACATTCAAGAAATGTACATCAAAACATACACATTTTCATTGTATATACAAGAAATGTACATCAAAACATACACATTTTCATTGTACACTAAAGAAATGTACATCTAAACATACACATTTTCAGTGTACATTCAAGAAATGTACATCAAAACATACACATTTTCATTGTACATTCAAGAAATGTAGATCAAAACATACACATTTTCATTGTACATTCAAGAAATGTACATCAAAACATACACATTTTTATTGTACACTCAAGAAATGTACATCAAAACCTACACTTTTTCATTGTACATTCAAGAAATGTATATCAAAACATACACATTTTCATTGTACATTCAAGAAATGTACAGCAAAACATACACATTTTCATTGTACATTCAAGAAATGTACATCAAAACATACAAATTTTCATTGTATATACCAGAAATGTACATCAAAACATACACATTTTCATTGTACATTCAAGAAATGTACATCAAAACATAAACATTTTCATTGTATATACCAGTAATGTACATCAAAACATACACATTTCATTGTACATTCAAGAAATGTACATCAAAACATACACATTTTGACTGCACATTCTAGAAATATACATCAAAACATACACATTTTCATTGTGTATACCAGAAATGCACATCAAAACATACACACCTTCATTGTACATTCAAGAACTGTACATCAAAACATACACATTTTCAGTGTACATTCAAGAAATGTACATCAAAACATACACATTTTCAGTGCACATTCAAGAAATGTACATCAAAACATACACATTTTCATTGTATATACAAGAAATGTACATCAAAACATACACATTTTCATTGTATATACAAGAAATGTATATCAAAACATACACATTTTCAGTGTACATTCAAGAAATGTACATCAAAACATACACATTTTCATTGTATATACAAGTAATGTACATCAAAACATACACATTTTCAGTGTACATTCAAGAAATGTACATCAAAACATACACATTTTCATTGTATATACAAGAAATGTAAATCAAAACATACACATTTTCATTGTATATACAAGAAATGTATATCAAAACATACACATTTTCATTGTACATTCAAGAAATGTACATCAAAACATACACATTTTCATTGTACACTCAAGAAATGTACATCAAAACATACACATTTTCAGTGTACATTCAAGAAATGTACATCAAAAACTACACATTTTCATTGTATATTCAAGAAATGTACATCAAAACATACACATTTTCATTGTACATTCAAGAAATGTACATCAAAACATAAACATATTCATTGTATATACCAGAAATGTACATCAAAACATACACATTTTCATTGTACATTCAAGAAATGTACATCAAAACATACCCATTTTCATTGTATATACCAGAAATGTACATCAAAACATACACATTTTCATTGTACATTCAAGAACTGTACATCAAAACATACACATTTTCAGTGTACATTCAAGAAATGTACATCAAAACATACACATTTTCAGTGTACATTCAAGAAATGTACATCAAAACATACACATTTTCATTGCATATACCAGAAATGTACATCAAAACATATACATTTAAATTGTATATACAAGAAATGTACATCAAAACATACACATTTTCATTGTATATACAAGAAATCTATATCAAAACATACACATTTACAGTGTACATTCAAGAAATGTACATCAAAACATACACATTTTCATTGTATATACAAGAAATGTACATCAAACCATACACATTTTCAGTGTACATTCAAGAAATGTACATCAAAACATATACATTTAAATTGTATATACAAGAAATGTACATCAAAACATACACATTTTCATTGTACATTCAAGAAATGTATGTCAAAACATACACATTTTCAGTGTACATTCAAGAAATGTACATCAAAACATACACATTTTCATTGTATATACAAGAAATGTACATCAAAACATACACATTTTCAGTATACATTCAAGAAAAGTACATGAAAACATATACATTTTCATTGTACATTCAAGAAATGTATACCAAAACATACACATTTTCAGTGTACATTCAAGAAATGTAGATCAAAACATACACATTTTCATTGTATATAGAAGAAATGTACATCAAAACATACACATTTTCATTGTACACTAAAGAAATGTACATCAAAACATACACATTTCAGTGTACATTCAAGAAATGTACATCAAAACATACACATTTTCATAGTACATCCAAGAAATGTAGATCAAAACATACACATTTTCATTGTACATTCAAGAAATGTACATCAAAACATACACATTTTTATTGTACACTCAAGAAATGTACATCAAAACATACACTTTTTCATTGTACATTCAAGAAATGTATATCAAAACATACACATTTTCATTGTACATTCCAGAAATGTACATCAAAACATACACATTTTCATTGTATATACAAGAAATGTACATCAAAACATACACATTTTCAGTGTACATTCAAGAAATGTACATGAAAACATATACATTTTCATTGTACATTCAAGAAATGTATATCAAAACATACACATTTTCAGATTACATTCAAGAAATGTACATCAAAGCATACACATTTTCATTGTATATACAAGAAATATACATCAAAACATACACATTTTCAGTGTACATTCAAGAAATGTACATGAAAACATATACATTTTCATTGTACATTCAAGAAATGTATATCAAAACATACACATTTTCAGATTACATTCAAGAAATGTACATCAAAGCATACACATTTTCATTGTATATACAAGAAATGTACATCAAAACATACACATCTTCATTGTACACTAAAGAAATGAACATCAAAACATACACACTTTCAGTGTACATTCAAGAAATGTACATCAAAACATACATATTTTCATTGTACATTCAAGAAATGTACATCAAAACATACACATTTCCATTGTACCTCAAGAAATCTACATCAAAACATACACATTTTCATTGTACACTCAAGAAATGTACATCAAAACATACACATTTTCATTGTACATTCAAGAAATGTACATCAAAACATACACATTTTCAGTGTACATTCAAGAAATGTATAACAAAAAATACACATTTTCATTGTACATTCAAGAAATGTACATCAAAACATACACATTTTTATTGTACACTCAAGAAATGTACATCAAAACCTACACTTTTTCATTGTACATTCAAGAAATGTATATCAAAACATACACATTTTCATTGTACATTCAAGAAATGTACAGCAAAACATACACATTTTCATTGTACATTCAAGAAATGTACATCAAAACATACAAATTTTCATTGTATATACCAGAAATGTACATCAAAACATACACATTTTCATTGTACATTCAAGAAATGTACATCAAAACATAAACATTTTCATTGTATATACCAGAAATGTACATCAAAACATACACATTTCATTGTACATTCAAGAAATGTACATCAAAACATACACATTTTGACTGCACATTCTAGAAATATACATCAAAACATACACATTTTCATTGTGTATACCAGAAATGCACATCAAAACATACACACCTTCATTGTACATTCAAGAACTGTACATCAAAACATACACATTTTCAGTGTACATTCAAGAAATGTACATCAAAACATACACATTTTCAGTGCACATTCAAGAAATGTACATCAAAACATACACATTTTCATTGTATATACAAGAAATGTACATGAAAACATACACATTTTCATTGTATATACAAGAAATGTATATCAAAACATACACATTTTCAGTGTACATTCAAGAAATGTACATCAAAACATACACATTTTCATTGTATATACAAGTAATGTACATCAAAACATACACATTTTCAGTGTACATTCAAGAAATGTACATCAAAACATACACATTTTCATTGTATATACAAGAAATGTAAATCAAAACATACACATTTTCATTGTATATACAAGAAATGTATATCAAAACATACACATTTTCATTGTACATTCAAGAAATGTACATCAAAACATACACATTTTCATTGTACACTCAAGAAATGTACATCAAAACATACACATTTTCAGTGTACATTCAAGAAATGTACATCAAAAACTACACATTTTCATTGTATATTCAAGAAATGTACATCAAAACATACACATTTTCATTGTACATTCAAGAAATGTACATCAAAACATAAACATATTCATTGTATATACCAGAAATGTACATCAAAACATACACATTTTCATTGTACATTCAAGAACTGTACATCAAAACATACACATTTTCAGTGTACATTCAAGAAATGTACATCAAAACATACACATTTTCAGTGTACATTCAAGAAATGTACATCAAAACATACACATTTTCATTGTATATACCAGAAATGTACATCAAAACATATACATTTAAATTGTATATACAAGAAATGTACATCAAAACATACACATTTTCATTGTATATACAAGAACTCTATATCAAAACATACACATTTACAGTGTACATTCAAGAAATGTACATCAAAACATACACATTTTCATTGTATATACAAGAAATGTACATCAAACCATACACATTTTCAGTGTACATTCAAGAAATGTACATCAAAACATATACATTTAAATTGTATATACAAGAAATGTACATCAAAACATACACATTTTCATTGTACATTCAAGAAATGTATGTCAAAACATACACATTTTCAGTGTACATTCAAGAAATGTACATCAAAACATACACATTTTCATTGTATATACAAGAAATGTACATCAAAACATACACATTTTCAGTATACATTCAAGAAAAGTACATGAAAACATATACATTTTCATTGTACATTCAAGAAATGTATACCAAAACATACACATTTTCAGTGTACATTCAAGAAATGTAGATCAAAACATACACATTTTCATTGTATATAGAAGAAATGTACATCAAAACATACACATTTTCATTGTACACTAAAGAAATGTACATCAAAACATACACATTTCAGTGTACATTCAAGAAATGTACATCAAAACATACACATTTTCATAGTACATTCAAGAAATGTAGATCAAAACATACACATTTTCATTGTACATTCAAGAAATGTACATCAAAACATACACATTTTTATTGTACACTCAAGAAATGTACATCAAAACATACACTTTTTCATTGTACATTCAAGAAATGTATATCAAAACATACACATTTTCATTGTACATTCCAGAAATGTACATCAAAACATACACATTTTCATTGTATATACAAGAAATGTACATCAAAACATACACATTTTCAGTGTACATTCAAGAAATGTACATGAAAACATATACATTTTCATTGTACATTCAAGAAATGTATATCAAAACATACACATTTTCAGATTACATTCAAGAAATGTACATCAAAGCATACACATTTTCATTGTATATACAAGAAATATACATCAAAACATACACATTTTCAGTGTACATTCAAGAAATGTACATGAAAACATATACATTTTCATTGTACATTCAAGAAATGTATATCAAAACATACACATTTTCAGATTACATTCAAGAAATGTACATCAAAGCATACACATTTTCATTGTATATACAAGAAATGTACATCAAAACATACACATCTTCATTGTACACTAAAGAAATGAACATCAAAACATACACACTTTCAGTGTACATTCAAGAAATGTACATCAAAACATACATATTTTCATTGTACATTCAAGAAATGTACATCAAAACATACACATTTCCATTGTACCTCAAGAAATCTACATCAAAACATACACATTTTCATTGTACACTCAAGAAATGTACATCAAAACATACACATTTTCATTGTACATTCAAGAAATGTACATCAAAACATACACATTTTCAGTGTACATTCAAGAAATGTATAACAAAAAATACACATTTTCAGTGTACATTCAAGAAATGTATAACAAAAAATACACATTTTCATGTACATTCAAGAAATGTACATCAAAACATACAACTTATCAGTGTACATTCAAGAAATGTATATCAAAACATACACATTTTCATTGTACATTCCAGAGATGTACATCAAAACATACACATTTTCAGTATACATTCAAGAAATGTACATCAAAACATATACATTTTCATTGTATATACAAGTAATGTACATCAAAACATACACATTTTCAGTGTACATTCAAGAAATTTACATCAAAACATACACATTTTCATTGTATATACAAGAAATGTACATCAAACCATACACATTTTCAGTGTACATTCGAGAAATGTACATCAAAACATATACATTTTCATTGTATATACAGGAAATGTACATGAAAACAGACACATTTTCAGTGTACATTCAAGAAAGGTACATGAAAACATATACATT
This sequence comes from Tenodera sinensis, assembly GCA_030765045.1. Lineage (NCBI taxonomy): Eukaryota > Metazoa > Arthropoda > Insecta > Mantodea > Mantidae > Tenodera > Tenodera sinensis. The sequence goes on along the minus strand of CM060964.1, from coordinate 214,678,122 downwards.
TTCATTGTACATTCAAGAAATGTAAATCAAAACATACACATTTTCAGATTACATTCAAGAAATGTACATCAAAGCATACACATTTTCATTGTATATACAAGAAATGTACATCAAAACATACATATTTTCATTGTACATTCCAGAAATGTACATCAAAACATACACATTTTCAGTGTACATTCAAGAAATGTACATCAAAGCATATACATGTTCATTGAATATACAAGAAATGTACATCAAAACACACATTTTCAGTGTACATTCAAGAAATGTACATGAAAACATATACATTTTCATTGTACATTCAAGAAATGTATATCAAAACATACACATTTTCAGATTACATTCAAGAAATGTACATCAAAGCATACACATTTTCATTGTGTATACAAGAAATGTACATCAAAACATACACATCTTCATTGTACACTAAAGAAATGTAGATCAAAGCATACACACTTTCAGTGTACATTCAAGAAATGTACATCAAAACATACACATTTTCATTGTACATTCAACAAATGTACATCAAAACATACATATTTTCATTGTACATTCAAGAAATGTACATCAAAACATACACATTTCCATTGTACCTCAAGAAATCTACATCAAAACATACACATTTTCATTGTACACTCAAGAAATGTACATCAAAACATACACATTTTCATTGTACATTCAAGAAATGTATATCAAAACATACACATTTTCATTGTACATTCAAGAAATGTACATCAAAACATACACATTTTCATTGTACATTCAAGAAATGTACAACAAAGCATACACATTTTCATTGTACATTCAAGGAATGTACATCAAAACATACACATTTTCATTGTACATTCAAGAAATGTACATCAAAACACACACATTTTCATTGTACACTCAAGAAATGTACATCAAAACATAAACATTTTCATTGTATATACAAGAAATGTACATCAAAACAGACACATTTTCAGTGTACATTCAAGAAATGTACATGAAAACATATACATTTTCATTGTACATTCAAGAAATGTATATCAAAACATACACATTTTCAGTGTACATTCAAGAAATGTACATCAAAACATACACATTTTCATTGTATATACAAGTAATGTACATCAAAACATACACATTTTCAGTGTACATTCAAGAAATGTACATCAAGACATACACATTTTCATTGTACATTCAAGAAATGTATGTCAAAACATACACATTTTCAGTGTACATTCAAGAAATGTACATCAAAACATACACATTTTCATTGTATATACAAGAAATGTACATCAAAACATACACATTTTCAGTATACATTCAAGAAATGTACATGAAAACATACATTTTCATTGTACATTCAAGAAATGTATATCAAAACATACACATTTTCAGTGTACATTCAAGAAATGTACATCAAAACATATACATTTTCATTGTATATACAAGAAATGTACATCAAAACATACACATTTTCATTGTACACTAAAGAAATGTACATCAAAACATACACATTTTCAGTGTACATTCAAGAAATGTACATCAAAACATACACATTTTCATTGTACATTCAAGAAATGTAGATCAAATTATACACATTTTCATTGTACATTCAAGAAATGTACATCAAAACATACACATTTTTATTGTACACTCAAGAAATGTACATCAAAACCTACACTTTTTTATTGTACATTCAAGAAATGTATATCAAAACATACACATTTTCATTGTACATTCAAGAAATGTACATCAAAACATACACATTTTCAGTGTACATTCAAGAAATGTATAACAAAAAATACACATTTTCAGTGTACATTCAAGAAATGTATAACAAAAAATACACATTTTCGTGTACATTCAAGAAAAATACATCATAACATACACATTTTCAGTGTACATTCAAGAAATGTACAGCAAAACATACACATTTTCATTGTACATTCAAGAAATGTACATCAAAACATACAAATTTTCATTGTATATACCAGAAATGTACATCAAAACATACACATTTTCATTGTACATTCAAGAAATGTACATCAAAACATACACATTTTCATTGTATATACCAGAAATGTACATCAAAACATACACATTTCATTGTACATTCAAGAAACGTACATCAAAACATACACATTTCGACTGCACATTCTAGAAATATACATCAAAACATACACATTTTCATTGTGTATACCAGAAATGCACATCAAAACATACACATTTTTATTGTACACTCAAGAAATGTACATCAAAACCTACACTTTTTTATTGTACATTCAAGAAATGTATATCAAAACATACACATTTTCATTGTACATTCAAGAAATGTACATCAAAACATACACATTTTCAGTGTACATTCAAGAAATGTATAACAAAAAATACACATTTTCAGTGTACATTCAAGAAATGTATAACAAAAAATACACATTTTCATGTACATTCAAGAAATGTACATCATAACATACACATTTTCAGTGTACATTCAAGAAATGTACAGCAAAACATACACATTTTCATTGTACATTCAAGAAATGTACATCAAAACATACAAATTTTCATTGTATATACCAGAAATGTACATCAAAACATACACATTTTCATTGTACATTCAAGAAATGTACATCAAAACATACACATTTTCATTGTATATACCAGAAATGTACATCAAAACATACACATTTCATTGTACATTCAAGAAATGTACATCAAAACATACACATTTCGACTGCACATTCTAGAAATATACATCAAAACATACACATTTTCATTGTGTATACCAGAAATGCACATCAAAACATACACACTTTCATTGTAAATTCAAGAACTGTACATCAAAACATACACATTTTCAGTGTACATTCAAGAAATGTACATCAAAACATACACATTTTCAGTGTACATTCAAGAAATGTACATCAAAACATACACATTTTCATTGTATATACAAGAAATGTACATCAAAACATACACATTTTCATTGTATATACAAGAAATGTATATCAAAACATACACACTTTCATTGTACCTCAAGTAATGTACATCAAAACATACACATTTTCAGTGTACATTCAAGAAATGTACATCAAAACATACACATTTTCATTGTATATACAAGAAATGTACATCAAACCATACACATTTTCAGTGTACATTCGAGAAATGTACATCAAAACATAAACATTTTCATTGTATATACAAGAAATGTACATCAAAACAGACACATTTTCAGTGTACATTCAAGAAATGTACATGAAAACATATACATTTTCATTGTACATTCAAGAAATGTAAATCAAAACATACACATTTTCAGATTACATTCAAGAAATGTACATCAAAGCATACACATTTTCATTGTATATACAAGAAATGTACATCAAAACATACACATCTTCATTGTACACTAAAGAAATGTACATCAAAACATACACACTTTCAGTGTACATTTAAGAAATGTACATCAAAACATACACATTTTCATTGTACATTCAAGAAATGTACATCAAAACATACACATTTTCATTGTACATTCAAGAAATGTACATCAAAACATACACACTTTCATTGTACCTCAAGAAATCTACATCAAATCATACACATTTTCATTGTACACTCAAGAAATGTACATCAAAACATACACATTTTCATTGTACATTCAAGAAATGTATATCAAAACATACACATTTTCATTGTACATTCAAGAAATGTATATCAAAACATACACATTTTCATTAAACATTCAAGGAATGTACATCAAAACATACACATTTTCATTGTACATTCAAGAAATGTACATCAAAACACACACATTTTCATTGTACACTCAAGAAATGTACATCAAAACATACACATTTTGAGTGTACATTCAAGAGATATACATCAAAACATGCACATTTTCATTGCATATACCAGAAATGTACATCAAAACATACACATTTTCATTGTATATACAAGAAATGTAAATCAAAACATACACATTTTCATTGTATATACAAGAAATGTATATCAAAACATACACATTTTCATTCTACATTCAAGAAATGTACATCAAAACATACACATTTTCATTGTACACTCAAGAAATGTACATCAAAACATACAAATTTTCAGTGTACATTCAAGAAATGTACATCAAAAACTACACATTTTCATTGTATATTCAAGAAATGTACATCAAAACATACACACTTTCAGTGTACATTCAAGAAATGTACATGAAAACATACACATCTTCATTGTACACTAAAGAAATGTACATCAAAACATACACACTTTCAGTGTACATTCAAGAAATGTACATCAAAACATACACATTTTCATTGTACATTCAAGAAATGTACATCAAAACATACACATTTTCATTGTACCTCAAGAAATCTACATCAAAACATACAAATTTTCATTGTACATTCAAGGAATGTACATCAAAACATACACATTTTCATTGTGTATACCAGAAATGTACATCAAAACATACACATTTTCATTGTACATTCAAGAAATGTACATCAAAACATACACATTTTCATTGTATATACCAGAAATGTACATCAAAACATACACATTTTCATTGTACATTCAAGAAATTTACATCAAAACATACACATTTAGACTGCACATTCTAGAAATATACATCAAAACATATACATTTTCATTGTATATACCAGAAATGCACATCAAAGCATACACATTTTCATTGTACATTCAAGAACTGTACATCAAAACATACACATTTTCAGTGTACATCCAAGAAATGTACATCAAAACATACACATTTTCAGTGTACAATCAAGAAATGTACATCAAAACATACACATTTTCATTGTATATACAAGAAATGTACATCAAAACCTACACATTTTCATTGTATATATATATACAAGAAATGTATATCAAAACATACACATTTTCAGTGTACATTCAAGAAATTCACATTAAAACATACACATTTTCATTGTATATACAAGTAATGTACATCAAAACATACACATTTTCAGTGTACATTCAAGAAATGTACATCAAGACATACAGATTTTCATTGTACATTCAAGAAATGTATATCAAAACATACACATTTTCAGTGTACATTCAAGAAATGTACATCAAAACATACACATTTTCATTGTATATACAAGAAATGTACATCAAAACATACACATTTTCATTGTACACTGAAGAAATGTACATCAAAACATACACATTTTTATTGTACACTCAGGAAATGTACATCATAACATACACATTTTCAGTGTACATTCAAGAAATGTATAACAAAAAATACACATTTTCAGTGTACATTCAAGAAATGTACATCAAAACAAACACATTTTCATTGTACACTAAAGAAATGTATATCAAAACATACACATTTTCATTGTACATTCAATAAATATACATCAAAACATGCACATTTTCGTTGTACACTCAAGAAATGTACATCAAAACATACACATTTTCATTGTACATTCAAGAAATGTACATCAAAACATACACATTTTCATTGTACACTCAAGAAATGTACATCAAAACATACACATTTTCAGTGTACATTCAAGAAATGTATAACAAAAAATACACATTTTCAGTGTACATTCAAGAAATGTACATCAAAACAAACACATTTTCATTGTACACTAAAGAAATGTATATCAGAACATACACATTTTCATTGTACATTCAATAAATATACATCAAAACATACACATTTTCATTGTACACTCAAGAAATGTACATCAAAACATACACATTTTCATTGTACATTCAAGAAATGTACATCAAAACATACACATTTTCATTGTACACTCAAGAAATGTACTTCAAAACATACACACTTTCAGTGTACATTCAAGAAATGTATATCAAAACATACACATTTTCATTGTACATTCAGGAAATGTACATCAAAACATACACACTTTCATTGTAAATTCAAGAAATATACATCTAAACATACACATTTTCATTGTACATTCAAGAAATGTACATCAAAACATACACATTTTCATTGTACATTCTAGAAATATACATCAAAACATACGCATTTTCATTGCATATACAAGAAATGTACATCAAAACATACACATTTTCATTGTACACTCAAGAAATGTACATCAAAACATACACATTTTCAGTGTACATTCATGAAATGTATATCAAAACATACATATTTTCATTGTACATTCCAGAAATGTACATCAAAACATACACATTTTCAGTGTACATTCAAGAAATGTACATCAAAGCATCTACATTTTCATTGTATATACAAGAAATGTACATCAAAACATACACATTTTCAGTGTACATTCAAGAAATGTACATGAAAACATATACATTTTCATTGTACATTCAAGAAATGTATATCAAAACATACACATTTTCAGATTACATTCAAGAAATGTACATCAAAGCATACACATTTTCATTGTATATACAAGAAATGTACATCAAAACATACACATCTTAATTGTACACTAAAGATATGTACATCAAAACATACACACTTTCAGTGTACATTCAAGAAATTTACATCAAAACATACACATTTTCATTGTACATTCAAGAAATGTACATCAAAACATACATATTTTCATTGTACATTCAAGAAATGTACATCAAAACATACACATTTCCATTGTACCTCAAGAAATCTACATCAAAACATACACATTTTCATTGTACACTCAAGAAATGTACATCAAAACATACACATTTTCATTGTACATTCAAGAAATGTATATCAAAACATACACATTTTCATTGTACATTCAAGAAATGTACATCAAAACATACACATTTTCATTGTACATTCAAGAAATGTACAACAAAGCATACACATTTTCATTGTACATTCAAGGAATGTACATCAAAACATACACATGTTCATTGTACATTCAAGAAATGTACATCAAAACACACACATTTTCATTGTACACTCAAGAAATGTACATCAAAACATACACATTTTGAGTGTAAATTCAAGAGATATACATCAAAACATGCACATTTTCATTGTATATACCAGAAATGTACATCAAAACATACACATTTTCATTGTATATACAAGAAATGTAAATCAAAACATACACATTTTCATTGTATATACAAGAAATGTATATCAAAACATACACATTTTCATTGTACATTCAAGAAATGTACATCAAAACATACACATTTTCATTGTACACTCAAGAAATGTACATCAAAACATACACATTTTCAGTGTACATTCAAGAAATGTACATCAAAAACTACACATTTTCATTGTATATTCAAGAAATGTACATCAAAACATACACATTTTCATTGTATATACCAGAAATGTACATCAAAACATACACATTTTCATTGTACATTCAAGAAATGTACATCAAAACATACACATTTTCATTGTATATACCAGAAATGTACATCAAAACATACACATTTTCAGTGTACATTCAAGAAATGTACATCAAAACATACACATTTTCATTGTATATACCAGAAATGTACATCAAAACATACACATTTTCATTGTACATTCAAGAAATGTACATCAAAACATACACATTTTGACTGCACATTCTAGAAATATACATCAAAACATACACATTTTCATTGTATATACCAGAAATGCACATCAAAACATACACATTTTCATTGTATATACAAGAAATGTACATCAAAACAAACATTTTCATTGTATATACAAGAAATGTATATCAAAACATACACATTTTCAGTGTACATTCAAGAAATGTACATCAAAACATACACATTTTCGTTGTATATACAAGTAATGTACATCAAAACATACACATTTTGAGTGTACATTCAAGAAATGTACATCAAGACATACACATTTTCATTGTACATTCAAGAAATGTATGTCAAAACATACACATTTTCAGTGTACATTCAAGAAATGTACATCAAAACATACACATTTTCATTGTATATACAAGAAATGTACATCAAAACATACACATTTTCAGTATACATTCAAGAAATGTACATGAAAACATATACATTTTCATTGTACATTCAAGAAATGTATATCAAAACATACACATTTTCAGTGTACATTCAAGAAATGTACATCAAAACATACACATTTTCATTGTATATACAAGAAATGTACATCAAAACATACACATTTTCATTGTACATTAAAGAAATGTACATCTAAACATACACATTTTCAGTGTACATTCAAGAAATGTACATCAAAACATACACATTTTCATTGTACATTCAAGAAATGTAGATCAAAACATACACATTTTCATTGTACATTCAAGAAATGTACATCAAAACATACACATTTTTATTGTACACTCAAGAAATGTACATCAAAACCTACACTTTTTCATTGTACATTCAAGAAATGTATATCAAAACATACACATTTTCATTGTACATTCAAGAAATGTACAGCAAAACATACACATTTTCATTGTACATTCAAGAAATGTACATCAAAACATACAAATTTTCATTGTATATACCAGAAATGTACATCAAAACATACACATTTTCATTGTACATTCAAGAAATGTACATCAAAACATAAACATTTTCATTGTATATACCAGAAATGTACATCAAAACATACACATTTCATTGTACATTCAAGAAATGTACATCAAAACATACACATTTTGACTGCACATTCTAGAAATATACATCAAAACATACACATTTTCATTGTGTATACCAGAAATGCACATCAAAACATACACACCTTCATTGTACATTCAAGAACTGTACATCAAAACATACACATTTTCAGTGTACATTCAAGAAATGTACATCAAAACATACACATTTTCAGTGCACATTCAAGAAATGTACATCAAAACATACACATTTTCATTGTATATACAAGAAATGTACATCAAAACATACACATTTTCATTGTATATACAAGAAATGTATATCAAAACATACACATTTTCAGTGTACATTCAAGAAATGTACATCAAAACATACACATTTTCATTGTATATACAAGTAATGTACATCAAAACATACACATTTTCAGTGTACATTCAAGAAATGTACATCAAAACATACACATTTTCATTGTATATACAAGAAATGTAAATCAAAACATACACATTTTCATTGTATATACAAGAAATGTATATCAAAACATACACATTTTCATTGTACATTCAAGAAATGTACATCAAAACATACACATTTTCATTGTACACTCAAGAAATGTACATCAAAACATACACATTTTCAGTGTACATTCAAGAAATGTACATCAAAAACTACACATTTTCATTGTATATTCAAGAAATGTACATCAAAACATACACATTTTCATTGTACATTCAAGACATGTACATCAAAACATAAACATATTCATTGTATATACCAGAAATGTACATCAAAACATACACATTTTCATTGTACATTCAAGAAATGTACATCAAAACATACCCATTTTCATTGTATATACCAGAAATGTACATCAAAACATACACATTTTCATTGTACATTCAAGAACTGTACATCAAAACATACACATTTTCAGTGTACATTCAAGAAATGTACATCAAAACATACACATTTTCAGTGTACATTCAAGAAATGTACATCAAAACATACACATTTTCATTGTATATACCACAAATGTACATCAAAACATATACATTTAAATTGTATATACAAGAAATGTACATCAAAACATACACATTTTCATTGTATATACAAGAAATCTATATCAAAACATACACATTTACAGTGTACATTCAAGAAATGTACATCAAAACATACACATTTTCATTGTATATACAAGAAATGTACATCAAACCATACACATTTTCAGTGTACATTCAAGAAATGTACATCAAAACATATACATTTAAATTGTATATACAAGAAATGTACATCAAAACATACACATTTTCATTGTACATTCAAGAAATGTATGTCAAAACATACACATTTTCAGTGTACATTCAAGAAATGTACATCAAAACATACACATTTTCATTGTATATACAAGAAATGTACACCAAACATACACATTTTCAGTATACATTCAAGAAAAGTACATGAAAACATATACATTTTCATTGTACATTCAAGAAATGTATACCAAAACATACACATTTTCAGTGTGCATTCAAGAAATGTAGATCAAAACATACACATTTTCATTGTATATAGAAGAAATGTACATCAAAACTTACACATTTTCATTGTACACTAAAGAAATGTACATCAAAACATACACATTTCAGTGTACATTCAAGAAATGTACATCAAAACATACACATTATCATAGTACATTCAAGAAATGTAGATCAAAACATACACATTTTCATTGTACATTCAAGAAATGTACATCAAAACATACACATTTTTATTGTACACTCAAGAAATGTACATCAAAACATACACTTTTTCATTGTACATTCAAGAAATGTATATCAAAACATACACATTTTCATTGTACATTCCAGAAATGTACATCAAAACATACACATTTTCATTGTATATACAAGAAATGTACATGAAAACATATACATTTTCATTGTACATTCAAGAAATGTATATCAAAACATACACATTTTCAGATTACATTCAAGAAATGTACATCAAAGCATACACATTTTCATTGTATATACAAGAAATATACATCAAAACATACACATTTTCAGTGTACATTCAAGAAATGTACATGAAAACATATACATTTTCATTGTACATTCAAGAAATGTATATCAAAACATACACATTTTCAGATTACATTCAAGAAATGTACATCAAAGCATACACATTTTCATTGTATATACAAGAAATGTACATCAAAACATACACATCTTCATTGTACACTAAAGAAATGAATATCAAAACATACACACTTTCAGTGTACATTCAAGAAATGTACATCAAAACATACATATTTTCATTGTACATTCAAGAAATGTACATCAAAACATACACATTTCCATTGTACCTCAAGAAATCTACATCAAAACATACACATTTTCATTGTACACTCAAGAAATGTACATCAAAACATACACATTTTCAGTGTACATTCAAGAAATGTATAACAAAAAATACACATTTTCAGTGTACATTCAAGAAATGTATAACAAAAAATACACATTTTCATGTACATTCAAGAAATGTACATCAAAACATACAACTTATCAGTGTACATTCAAGAAATGTATATCAAAACATACACATTTTCATTGTACATTCCAGAGATGTACATCAAAACATACACATTTTCAGTATACATTCAAGAAATGTACATCAAAACATATACATTTTCATTGTATATACAAGTAATGTACATCAAAACATACACATTTTCAGTGTACATTCAAGAAATGTACATCAAAACATACACATTTTCATTGTATATACAAGAAATGTACATCAAACCATACACATTTTCAGTGTACATTCGAGAAATGTACATCAAAACATATACATTTTCATTGTATATACAAGAAATGTACATCAAAACAGACACATTTTCAGTGTACATTCAAGAAAGGTACATGAAAACATATACATTTTCATTGTACATTCAAGAAATGTAAATCAAAACATACACATTTTCAGATTACATTCAAGAAATGTACATCAAAGCATACACATTTTCATTGTATATACAAGAAATGTACATCAAAACATACATATTTTCATTGTACATTCCAGAAATGTACATCAAAACATACACATTTTCAGTGTACATTCAAGAAATGTACATCAAAGCATATACATGTTCATTGAATATACAAGAAATGTACACCTAAACATACACATTTTCAGTGTACATTCAAGAAATGTACATGAAAACATATACATTTTCATTGTACATTCAAGAAATGTATATCAAAACATACACATTTTCAGATTACATTCAAGAAATGTACATCAAAGCATACACATTTTCATTGTGTATACAAGAAATGTACATCAAAACATACACATCTTTTTTGTACACTAAAGAAATGTAGATCAAAGCATACACACTTTCAGTGTACATTCAAGAAATGTACATCAAAACATACTCATTTTCATTGTACATTCAAGAAATGTACATCAAAACATACATATTTTCATTGTACATTCAAGAAATGTACATCAAAACATACACATTTCCATTGTACCTCAAGAAATCTACATCAAAACATACACATTTTCATTGTACACTCAAGAAATGTACATCAAAACATACACATTTTCATTGTACATTCAAGAAATGTATATCAAAACATACACATTTTCATTGTACATTCAAGAAATGTACATCAAAACATACACATTTTCATTGTACATTCAAGAAATGTACAACAAAGCATACACATTTTCATTGTACATTCAAGGAATGTACATCAAAACATACACATTTTCATTGTACATTCAAGAAATGTACATCAAAACACACACATTTTCATTGTACACTCAAGAAATGTACATCAAAACATAAACATTTTCATTGTATATACAAGAAATGTACATCAAAACAGACACATTTTCAGTGTACATTCAAGAAATGTACATGAAAACATATACATTTTCATTGTACATTCAAGAAATGTATATCAAAACATACACATTTTCAGTGTACATTCAAGAAATGTACATCAAAACATACACATTTTCATTGTATATACAAGTAATGTACATCAAAACATACACATTTTCAGTGTACATTCAAGAAATGTACATCAAGACATACACATTTTCATTGTACATTCAAGAAATGTATGTCAAAACATACACATTTTCAGTGTACATTCAAGAAATGTACATCAAAACATACACATTTTCATTGTATATACAAGAAATGTACATCAAAACATACACATTTTCAGTATACATTCAAGAAATGTACATGAAAACATACATTTTCATTGTACATTCAAGAAATGTATATCAAAACATACACATTTTCAGTGTACATTCAAGAAATGTACATCAAAACATATACATTTTCATTGTATATACAAGAAATGTACATCAAAACATACACATTTTCATTGTACACTAAAGAAATGTACATCAAAACATACACATTTTCAGTGTACATTCAAGAAATGTACATCAAAACATACACATTTTCAGATTACATTCAAGAAATGTACATCAAAGCATACACATTTTCATTGTATATACAAGAAATGTACATCAAAACATACACATTTTCAGTGTACATTCAAGAAATGTACATCAAAACATACACATTTTCAGTGTACATTCAAGAAATGTACATCAAAACATACACATTTTCATTGTATATACCACAAATGTACATCAAAACATATACATTTAAATTGTATATACAAGAAATGTACATCAAAACATACACATTTTCATTGTATATACAAGAAATCTATATCAAAACATACACATTTACAGTGTACATTCAAGAAATGTACATCAAAACATACACATTTTCATTGTATATACAAGAAATGTACATCAAACCATACACATTTTCAGTGTACATTCAAGAAATGTACATCAAAACATATACATTTAAATTGTATATACAAGAAATGTACATCAAAACATACACATTTTCATTGTACATTCAAGAAATGTATGTCAAAACATACACATTTTCAGTGTACATTCAAGAAATGTACATCAAAACATACACATTTTCATTGTATATACAAGAAATGTACACCAAACATACACATTTTCAGTATACATTCAAGAAAAGTACATGAAAACATATACATTTTCATTGTACATTCAAGAAATGTATACCAAAACATACACATTTTCAGTGTGCATTCAAGAAATGTAGATCAAAACATACACATTTTCATTGTATATAGAAGAAATGTACATCAAAACTTACACATTTTCATTGTACAATAAAGAAATGTACATCAAAACATACACATTTCAGTGTACATTCAAGAAATGTACATCAAAACATACACATTATCATAGTACATTCAAGAAATGTAGATCAAAACATACACATTTTCATTGTACATTCAAGAAATGTACATCAAAACATACACATTTTTATTGTACACTCAAGAAATGTACATCAAAACATACACTTTTTCATTGTACATTCAAGAAATGTATATCAAAACATACACATTTTCATTGTACATTCCAGAAATGTACATCAAAACATACACATTTTCATTGTATATACAAGAAATGTACATGAAAACATATACATTTTCATTGTACATTCAAGAAATGTATATCAAAACATACACATTTTCAGATTACATTCAAGAAATGTACATCAAAGCATACACATTTTCATTGTATATACAAGAAATATACATCAAAACATACACATTTTCAGTGTACATTCAAGAAATGTACATGAAAACATATACATTTTCATTGTACATTCAAGAAATGTATATCAAAACATACACATTTTCAGATTACATTCAAGAAATGTACATCAAAGCATACACATTTTCATTGTATATACAAGAAATGTACATCAAAACATACACATCTTCATTGTACACTAAAGAAATGAATATCAAAACATACACACTTTCAGTGTACATTCAAGAAATGTACATCAAAACATACATATTTTCATTGTACATTCAAGAAATGTACATCAAAACATACACATTTCCATTGTACCTCAAGAAATCTACATCAAAACATACACATTTTCATTGTACACTCAAGAAATGTACATCAAAACATACACATTTTCAGTGTACATTCAAGAAATGTATAACAAAAAATACACATTTTCAGTGTACATTCAAGAAATGTATAACAAAAAATACACATTTTCATGTACATTCAAGAAATGTACATCAAAACATACAACTTATCAGTGTACATTCAAGAAATGTATATCAAAACATACACATTTTCATTGTACATTCCAGAGATGTACATCAAAACATACACATTTTCAGTATACATTCAAGAAATGTACATCAAAACATATACATTTTCATTGTATATACAAGTAATGTACATCAAAACATACACATTTTCAGTGTACATTCAAGAAATGTACATCAAAACATACACATTTTCATTGTATATACAAGAAATGTACATCAAACCATACACATTTTCAGTGTACATTCGAGAAATGTACATCAAAACATATACATTTTCATTGTATATACAAGAAATGTACATCAAAACAGACACATTTTCAGTGTACATTCAAGAAAGGTACATGAAAACATATACATTTTCATTGTACATTCAAGAAATGTAAATCAAAACATACACATTTTCAGATTACATTCAAGAAATGTACATCAAAGCATACACATTTTCATTGTATATACAAGAAATGTACATCAAAACATACATATTTTCATTGTACATTCCAGAAATGTACATCAAAACATACACATTTTCAGTGTACATTCAAGAAATGTACATCAAAGCATATACATGTTCATTGAATATACAAGAAATGTACATCTAAACATACACATTTTCAGTGTACATTCAAGAAATGTACATGAAAACATATACATTTTCATTGTACATTCAAGAAATGTATATCAAAACATACACATTTTCAGATTACATTCAAGAAATGTACATCAAAGCATACACATTTTCATTGTGTATACAAGAAATGTACATCAAAACATACACATCTTTTTTGTACACTAAAGAAATGTAGATCAAAGCATACACACTTTCAGTGTACATTCAAGAAATGTACATCAAAACATACTCATTTTCATTGTACATTCAAGAAATGTACATCAAAACATACATATTTTCATTGTACATTCAAGAAATGTACATCAAAACATACACATTTCCATTCTACCTCAAGAAATCTACATCAAAACATACACATTTTCATTGTACACTCAAGAAATGTACATCAAAACATACACATTTTCATTGTACATTCAAGAAATGTATATCAAAACATACACATTTTCATTGTACATTCAAGAAATGTACATCAAAACATACACATTTTCATTGTACATTCAAGAAATGTACAACAAAGCATACACATTTTCATTGTACATTCAAGGAATGTACATCAAAACATACACATTTTCATTGTACATTCAAGAAATGTACATCAAAACACACACATTTTCATTGTACACTCAAGAAATGTACATCAAAACATAAACATTTTCATTGTATATACAAGAAATGTACATCAAAACAGACACATTTTCAGTGTACATTCAAGAAATGTACATGAAAACATATACATTTTCATTGTACATTCAAGAAATGTATATCAAAACATACACATTTTCAGTGTACATTCAAGAAATGTACATCAAAACATACACATTTTCATTGTATATACAAGTAATGTACATCAAAACATACACATTTTCAGTGTACATTCAAGAAATGTACATCAAGACATACACATTTTCATTGTACATTCAAGAAATGTATGTCAAAACATACACATTTTCAGTGTACATTCAAGAAATGTACATCAAAACATACACATTTTCATTGTATATACAAGAAATGTACATCAAAACATACACATTTTCAGTATACATTCAAGAAATGTACATGAAAACATACATTTTCATTGTACATTCAAGAAATGTATATCAAAACATACACATTTTCAGTGTACATTCAAGAAATGTACATCAAAACATATACATTTTCATTGTATATACAAGAAATGTACATCAAAACATACACATTTTCATTGTACACTAAAGAAATGTACATCAAAACATACACATTTTCAGTGTACATTCAAGAAATGTACATCAAAACATACACATTTTCATTGTACATTCAAGAAATGTAGATCAAATTATACACATTTTCATTGTACATTCAAGAAATGTACATCAAAACATACACATTTTTATTGTACACTCAAGAAATGTACATCAAAACCTACACTTTTTTATTGTACATTCAAGAAATGTATATCAAAACATACACATTTTCATTGTACATTCAAGAAATGTACATCAAAACATACACATTTTCAGTGTACATTCAAGAAATGTATAACAAAAAATACACATTTTCAGTGTACATTCAAGAAATGTATAACAAAAAATACACATTTTCATGTACATTCAAGAAATGTACATCATAACATACACATTTTCAGTGTACATTCAAGAAATGTACAGCAAAACATACACATTTTCATTGTACATTCAAGAAATGTACATCAAAACATACAAATTTTCATTGTATATACCAGAAATGTACATCAAAACATACACATTTTCATTGTACATTCAAGAAATGTACATCAAAACATACACATTTTCATTGTATATACCAGAAATGTACATCAAAACATACACATTTCATTGTACATTCAAGAAATGTACATCAAAACATACACATTTCGACTGCACATTCTAGAAATATACATCAAAACATACACATTTTCATTGTGTATACCAGAAATGCACATCAAAACATACACACTTTCATTGTAAATTCAAGAACTGTACATCAAAACATACACATTTTCAGTGTACATTCAAGAAATGTACATCAAAACATACACATTTTCAGTGTACATTCAAGAAATGTACATCAAAACATACACACTTTCATTGTATATACAAGAAATGTACATCAAAACATACACATTTTCATTGTATATACAAGAAATGTATATCAAAACATACACATTTTCAGTGTACATTCAAGAAATGTACATCAAAACATACACATTTTCATTGTATATACAAGTAATGTACATCAAAACATACACATTTTCAGTGTACATTCAAGAAATGTACATCAAAACATACACATTTTCATTGTATATACAAGAAATGTACATCAAACCATACACATTTTCAGTGTACATTCGAGAAATGTACATCAAAACATAAACATTTTCATTGTATATACAAGAAATGTACATCAAAACAGACACATTTTCAGTGTACATTCAAGAAATGTACATGAAAACATATACATTTTCATTGTACATTCAAGAAATGTAAATCAAAACATACACATTTTCAGATTACATTCAAGAAATGTACATCAAAGCATACACATTTTCATTGTGTATACAAGAAATGTACATCAAAACATACACATCTTCATTGTACACTAAAGAAATGTACATCAAAACATACACACTTTCAGTGTACATTTAAGAAATGTACATCAAAACATACACATTTTCATTGTACATTCAAGAAATGTACATCAAAACATACACATTTTCATTGTACATTCAAGAAATGTACATCAAAACATACACATTTTCATTGTACCTCAAGAAATCTACATCAAATCATACACATTTTCATTGTACACT
The DNA here is from genome assembly GCA_030765045.1 of Tenodera sinensis. Lineage (NCBI taxonomy): Eukaryota > Metazoa > Arthropoda > Insecta > Mantodea > Mantidae > Tenodera > Tenodera sinensis. The sequence goes on along the minus strand of CM060964.1, from coordinate 214,659,866 downwards.
CAAGAAATGTACATCAAAACATACACATTTTCATTGTACATTCAAGAAATGTATATCAAAACATACACATTTTCATTGTACATTCAAGAAATGTACATCAAAACATACACATTTTCATTGTACAATCAAGAAATGTACAACAAAACATACACATTTTCATTAAACATTCAAGGAATGTACATCAAAACATACACATTTTCATTGTACATTCAAGAAATGTACATCAAAACACACACATTTTCATTGTACACTCAAGAAATGTACATCAAAACATACACATTTTGAGTGTACATTCAAGAGATATACATCAAAACATGCACATTTTCATTGCATATACCAGAAATGTACATCAAAACATACACATTTTCATTGTATATACAAGAAATGTAAATCAAAACATACACATTTTCATTGTATATACAAGAAATGTATATCAAAACATACACATTTTCATTCTACATTCAAGAAATGTACATCAAAACATACACATTTTCATTGTACACTCAAGAAATGTACATCAAAACATACAAATTTTCAGTGTACATTCAAGAAATGTACATCAAAAACTACACATTTTCATTGTATATTCAAGAAATGTACATCAAAACATACACACTTTCATTGTATATACCAGAAATGTACATCAAAACATACACATTTTCATTGTACATTCAAGAAATGTACATCAAAACATACACATTTTCATTGTATATACCAGAAATGTACATCAAAACATACACATTTTCATTGTACATTCAAGAAATGTACATCAAAACATACACATTTTCATTGTATATACCAGAAATGTACATCAAAACATACACATTTTCATTGTACATTCAAGAAATGTACATCAAAACATACACATTTAGACTGCACATTCTAGAAATATACATCAAAACATACACATTTTCATTGTATATACCAGAAATGCACATCAAAACATACACATTTTATTGTACATTCAAGAACTGTACATCAAAACATACACATTTTCAGTGTACATTCAAGAAATGTACATCAAAACACACATTTTCAGTGTACATTCAAGAAATGTACATCAAAACATACACATTTTCATTGTATATACAAGAAATGTACATCAAAACATACACATTTTCATTGTATATATATATATACAAGAAATGTATATCAAAACATACACATTTTCATTGTACATTCAATAAATGTATATCAAAACATACACAGTTTCAGTGCACATTCAAGAAATGTACTTCAAAACATACACATTTTCATTGTACACTCAAGAAATGTACATCAAAACAGACACATTTTCAGTGTACATTCAAGATATGTATAACAAAAAATACACATTTTCAGTGTACATTCAAGAAATGTACATCAAAACAAACACATTTTCATTGTACACTAAAGAAATGTATATCAAAACATACACATTTTCATTGTACATTCGATAAATATACATCAAAACATACACATTTTCATTGTACATTCGATAAATATACATCAAAACATACACATTTTCATTGTACACTCAAGAAATGTACATCAAAACATACACATTTTCATTGTACATTCAAGAAATGTACATCAAAACATACACATTTTCATTGTACACTCAAGAAGTGTACATCAAAACATACACATTTTCATTGTATATACAAGAAATGTATATCAAAAGATACACATTTTCAGTGTACATTCAAGAAATGTACATCAAAACCTACACATTTTCATTGTATATACAAGTAATGTACATCAAAACATACACATTTTCAGTGTACATTCAAGAAATATACATCAAAACATACACATTTTCAGTGTACATTCAAGAAATGTACATCAAAACATACACATTTTCAGTATACATTCAAGAAATGTACATGAAAACATATACATTTTCATTGTACATTCAAGAAATGTACATCAAAACATACACATTTTCATTGTACACTCAAGGAATGTACTTCAAAACATACACACTTACAGTGTACATTCCAGAAATGTATATCAAAACATACACATTTTCATTGTACATTCAGGAAATGTACATCAAAACATACACACTTTCATTGTACATTCAAGAAATATACATCAAAACATACACATTTTCATTGTACATTCAAGAAATGTACATCAAAACATATACATTTTCATTGTACACTCAAGAAATGTACATCAAGACATACACATTTTCAGTGTACATTCAAGAAATGTACATCAAAACATACACATTTTCATTGTACATTCAAGAAATGTACATCAAAACATACATATCTTCATTGTACATTCAAGAAATGTACATCAAAACATACACATTTTCATTGTACCTCAAGAAATCTACATCAAAACATACACATTTTCATTGTACACTCAAGAAATGTACATCAAAACATACACATTTTCATTGTACATTCAAGAAATGTATATCAAAACATACACATTTTCATTGTACATTCAAGAAATGTACATCAAAACATACACATTTTCATTGTACATTCAAGAAATGTACAACAAAGCATACACATTTTCATTGTACATTCAAGCAATGTACATCAAAACATACAAATTTTCATTGTACATTCAAGACATGATCATCAAAACACACACATTTTCATTGTATATACCAGAAATGTACATCAAAACATACACATTTTCATTGTATATACAAGAAATGTTAATCAAAACATACACATTTTCAATGTATATACAAGAAATGTATATCAAAACATACACATTTTCATTGTACATTCAAGAAATGTACATCAAAACATACACATTTTCATTGTACACTCAAGAAATGTACATCAAAACATACACATTTTCAGTGTACATTCAAGAAATGTACATCAAAACATACACATTTTCATTGTATATACCAGAAATGTACATCAAAACATACACATTTTCATTGTACATTCAAGAAATGTACATCAAAACATACACATTTTCACTGTATATACCAGAAATGTGCATCAAAACATACACATTTTCAGTGTACATTCAAGAAATGTACATCAAAACATACACATTTTCATTGTATATACCAGAAATGTACATCAAAACATACACATTTTCACTGTACATTCAAGAAATCTACATCAAAACATACACATTTTGACTGCACATTCTAGATATATACATCAAAGCATACACATTTTCATTGTATATACCAGAAATACACATCAAAACATACACATTTTCATTGTACATTCAAGAACTGTACATCAAAACATACACATTTTCAGTGTACATTCAAGAAATGTACATCAAAACATACACATTTTCATTGTATATACAAGAAATGTACATCAAAACATACACATTTTCATTGTATATACAAGAAATGTATATCAAAACATACACATTTTCAGTGTACATTCAAGAAATGTACATCGAAACATACACATTTTCATTGTATATACAAGCAATGTACATCAAAACATACACATTTTCAGTATACATTCAAGAAATGTATAACAAAACATAGACATTTTCATTGTACATTCAAGAAATGTACCTCAAAACATACACATTTTCAGTGTACATTCAAGAAATGTATAACAAAAAATACACATTTTCAGTGTACGTTCAAGAAATGTACATCAAAACAAACACATTTTCATTGTACACTAAAGAAATGTATATCAAAACATACACATTTTCATTGTACATTCAATAAATATACATCAAAACATACACATTTTCATTGTACATTCAAGAAATGTACATCAAAACATACACATTTTCATTGTACACTCAAGAAATGTACATCAAAACATACACATTTTCATTGTACATTCAGGAAATGTACATCAAAAGATACACATTTTCATTGTACATTCAAGAAATGTATAACAAAAAATACACATTTTCATTGTACATTCAAGAAATGTATAACAAAGAATACACATTTTCAGTGTACATTCAAGAAATGTACATCAAAACATACACATTTTCATTGTACACTAAAGAAATGTATATCAAAACATACACATTTTCATTGTACATTCAATAAATATAAATCAAAACATACACATTTTCATTGTACATTCAAGAAATGTATAACAAAAAATACACATTTTCAGTGTACATTCAAGAAATGTACATCAAAACAAACACATTTTCATTGTACACTAAAGAAATGTATATCAAAACATACACATTTTCATTGTACATTCAATAAATATACATCAAAACATACACATTTTCATTGTACATTCAAGAAATGTACACCAAAACATACACATTTTCATTGTACACTCAAGAAATGTACATCAAAACATACACATTTTCATTGTACATTCAAGAAATGTACATCAAAACATACACATTTTCAATGTACACTCAAGAAATGTACATCAAAACATACACATTTTCATTGTACATTCAAGAAATGTACATCAAAACATACACATTTTCATTGTACACTCAAGAAATGTACTTCAAAACATACACATTTTCAGTGTACATTCAAGAAATGTATATCAAAACATACACATTTTTTTTGTACATTCAAGAAATGTACATCAAAACATACACATTTTCATTGTACATTCAAGAAATATACATCAAAACATACACATTTTCATTGTACATTCAAGATATGTACATCAAAACATACACATTTTCATTGTACACTCAAGAAATGTACATCAAAACATACACATTTTCAGTGTACATTCAAGAAATGTACATCAAAACATACACATTTTCATTGTACATTCAAGAAATGTACATCAAAACATACACATTTTCATTGTATATTCTAGAAATATACATCAAAACATACACATTTTCATTGTATATACAAGAAATGTACATCAAAACATACACATTTTCATTGTACACTCTAGAAATGTACATCAAAACATACACATTTTCAGTGTACATTCATGAAATGTATATCAAAACATACACATTTTCATTGTACATTCCAGAGATGTACATCAAAACATACACATTTTCAGTGTACATTCAAGAAATGTACATCAAAACATATACATTTTCATTGTACATTCAAGAAATGTATATCAAAACATACACATTTTCAGATTACATTCAAGAAATGTACATCAAAGCATACACATTTTCATTGTATATACAAGAAATGTACATCAAAACATACAATTCTTCATTGTACACTAAAGAAATGTACATCAAAACATACACACTATCAGTGTACATTGAAGAAATGTAAATCAAATCATACACATTTTCATTGTACATTCAAGAAATGTGCATCAAAACAGACATATTTTCATTGTACATTCTAGAAATGTACATCAAAACATACACATTTTCATTGTACCTCAAGAAATCTACATCAAAACATACACATTTTCATTGTACACTCAAGAAATGTACATCAAAACATACACATTTTCATTGTACATTCAAGAAATGTATATCAAAACATACACATTTTCATTGTACATTCAAGAAATGTACATCAAAACATACACATTTTCATTGTACATTCAAGAAATGTACATCAAAACATACATATCTTCATTGTACATTCAAGAAATGTACATCAAAACATACACATTTTCATTGTACCTCAAGAAATCTACATCAAAACATACACATTTTCATTGTACACTCAAGAAATGTACATCAAAACATACACATTTTCATTGTACATTCAGGAAATGTATATCAAAACATACACATTTTCATTGTACATTCAAGAAATGTACATCAAAACATACACATTTTCATTGCACATTCAAGAAATGTACAACAAAGCATACACATTTTCATTGTACATTCAAGCAATGTACATCAAAACATACAAATTTTCATTGTACATTCAAGACATGATCATCAAAACACACACATTTTCATTGTATATACCAGAAATGTACATCAAAACATACACATTTTCATTGTATATACCAGAAATGTACATCAAAACATACACACTTTCATTGTACATTCAAGAAATATACATCAAAACATACACATTTTCATTGTACATTCAAGAAATGTGCATCAAAACATATACATTTTCATTGTACACTCAAGAAATGTACATCAAGACATACACATTTTCAGTGTACATTCAAGAAATGTACATCAAAACATACACATTTTCATTGTACATTCAAGAAATGTACATCAAAACATACATATCTTCATTGTACATTCAAGAAATGTACATCAAAACATACACATTTTCATTGTACCTCAAGAAATCTACATCAAAACATACACATTTTCATTGTACACTCAAGAAATGTACATCAAAACATACACATTTTCATTGTACATTCAAGAAATGTATATTAAAACATACACATTTTCATTGTACATTCAAGAAATGTACATCAAAACATACACATTTTCATTGTACATTCAAGAAATGTACAACAAAGCATACACATTTTCATTGTACATTCAAGCAATGTACATCAAAACATACAAATTTTCATTGTACATTCAAGACATGATCATCAAAACACACACATTTTCATTGTATATACCAGAAATGTACATCAAAACATACACATTTTCATTGTATATACAAGAAATGTTAATCAAAACATACACATTTTCAATGTATATACAAGAAATGTATATCAAAACATACACATTTTCATTGTACATTCAAGAAATGTACATCAAAACATACACATTTTCATTGTACACTCAAGAAATGTACATCAAAACATACACATTTTCAGTGTACATTCAAGAAATGTACATCAAAACATACACATTTTCATTGTATATACCAGGAATGTACATCAAAACATACACATTTTCATTGTACATTCAAGAAATGTACATCAAAACATACACATTTTCACTGTATATACCAGAAATGTGCATCAAAACATACACATTTTCATTGTATATACCAGAAATGTACATCAAAACATACACATTTTCACTGTACATTCAAGAAATCTACATCAAAACATACACATTTTGACTGCACATTCTAGAAATATACATCAAAGCATACACATTTTCATTGTATATACCAGAAATACACATCAAAACATACACATTTTCATTGTACATTCAAGAACTGTACATCAAAACATACACATTTTCAGTGTACATTCAAGAAATGTACATCAAAACATACACATTTTCATTGTATATACAAGAAATGTACATCAAAACATACACATTTTCATTGTATATACAAGAAATGTATATCAAAACATACACATTTTCAGTGTACATTCAAGAAATGTACATCGAAACATACACATTTTCATTGTATATACAAGCAATGTACATCAAAACATACACATTTTCAGTGTACATTCAAGAAATGTATAACAAAACATAGACATTTTCATTGTACATTCAAGAAATGTACCTCAAAACATACACATTTTCAGTGTACATTCAAGAAATGTATAACAAAAAATACACATTTTCAGTGTACATTCAAGAAATGTACATCAAAACAAACACATTTTCATTGTACACTAAAGAAATGTATATCAAAACATACACATTTTCATTGTACATTCAATAAATATACATCAAAACATACACATTTTCATTGTACATTCAAGAAATGTACATCAAAACATACACATTTTCATTGTACACTCAAGAAATGTACATCAAAACATACACATTTTCATTGTACATTCAGGAAATGTACATCAAAAGATACACATTTTCATTGTACATTCAAGAAATGTATAACAAAAAATACACATTTTCATTGTACATTCAAGAAATGTATAACAAAGAATACACATTTTCAGTGTACATTCAAGAAATGTACATCAAAACATACACATTTTCATTGTACACTAAAGAAATGTATATCAAAACATACACATTTTCATTGTACATTCAATAAATATACATCAAAACATACACATTTTCATTGTACATTCAAGAAATGTATAACAAAAAATACACATTTTCAGTGTACATTCAAGAAATGTACATCAAAACAAACACATTTTCATTGTACACTAAAGAAATGTATATCAAAACATACACATTTTCATTGTACATTCAATAAATATACATCAAAACATACACATTTTCATTGTACATTCAAGAAATGTACATCAAAACATACACATTTTCATTGTACACTCAAGAAATGTACATCAAAACATACACATTTTCATTGTACATTCAGGAAATGTACATCAAAAGATACACATTTTCATTGTACATTCAAGAAATGTATAACAAAAAATACACATTTTCATTGTACATTCAAGAAATGTATAACAAAGAATACACATTTTCAGTGTACATTCAAGAAATGTACATCAAAACATACACATTTTCATTGTACACTAAAGAAATGTATATCAAAACATACACATTTTCATTGTACATTCAATAAATATACATCAAAACATACACATTTTCATTGTACATTCAAGAAATGTATAACAAAAAATACACATTTTCAGTGTACATTCAAGAAATGTATATCAAAACATACACATTTTCATTGTACATTCAAGAAATGTACATCAAAACATACACATTTTCATTGTACATTCAAGGAATGTACATGAAAACATACACATTTTCATTGTACACTCAAGAAATGTACATCAAAACATACACATTTTGAGTGTACATTCAAGAGATATACATCAAAACATGCACATTTTCATTGTATATACCAGAAACATACATCAAAACTAACACATTTTCATTGTATATACCAGAAATGCACATCAAAACATACACATTTTCATTGTACATTCAAGAACTGTACATCAAAACATACACATTTTCAGTGTACATTCAAGAAATGTACATCAAAACATACACATTTTCAGTGTACATTCAAGAAATGTACATCAAAAACTACACATTTTCATTGTATATTCAAGAAATGTACATCAAAACATACACATTTTCATTGTATATACCAGAAATGTACATCAAAACATACACATTTTCATTGTACATTCAAGAAATGTACATCAAAACATACACATTTTCATTGTATATACCAGAAATGTACATCAAAACATACACATTTTCATTGTACATTCAAGAAATGTACAGCAAAACATACACATTTTGACTGCACATTCTAGACATATTCATCAAAACATACACATTTTCATTGTATATACAAGAAATGTACATCAAAACATACACATTTTCATTGTATATACAAGAAATGTATGTCAAAAGATACACATTTTCAGTGTACATTCAAGAAATGTACATCAAAACTTACACATTTTCATTGTATATACAAGTAATGTACATCAAAACATACACATTTTCAGTGTACATTCAAGAAATATACATCAAAACATACACATTTTCAGTGTACATTCAAGAAATGTACATCAAAACATACACATTTTCAGTATACATTCAAGAAATGTACATGAAAACATATACATTTTCATTGTACATTCAAGAAATGTACATCAAAACATACACATTTTCATTGTACACTCAAGGAATGTACTTCAAAACATACACACTTACAGTGTACATTCCAGAAATGTATATCAAAACATACACATTTTCATTGTACATTCAGGAAATGTACATCAAAACATACACACTTTCATTGTACATTCAAGAAATATACATCAAAACATACACATTTTCATTGTACATTCAAGAAATGTACATCAAAACATATACATTTTCATTGTACACTCAAGAAATGTACATCAAGACATACACATTTTCAGTGTACATTCAAGAAATGTACATCAAAACATACACATTTTCATTGTACATTCAAGAAATGTACATCAAAACATACATATCTTCATTGTACATTCAAGAAATGTACATCAAAACATACACATTTTCATTGTACCTCAAGAAATCTACATCAAAACATACACATTTTCATTGTACACTCAAGAAATGTACATCAAAACATACACATTTTCATTGTACATTCAAGAAATGTATATCAAAACATACACATTTTCATTGTACATTCAAGAAATGTACATCAAAACATACACATTTTCATTGTACATTCAAGAAGTGTACAACAAAGCATACACATTTTCATTGTACATTCAAGCAATGTACATCAAAACATACAAATTTTCATTGTACATTCAAGACATGATCATCAAAACACACACATTTTCATTGTATATACCAGAAATGTACATCAAAACATACACATTTTCATTGTATATACAAGAAATGTTAATCAAAACATACACATTTTCAATGTATATACAAGAAATGTATATCAAAACATACACATTTTCATTGTACATTCAAGAAATGTACATCAAAACATACACATTTTCATTGTACACTCAAGAAATGTACATCAAAACATACACATTTTCAGTGTACATTCAAGAAATGTACATCAAAACATACACATTTTCATTGTATATACCAGAAATGTACATCAAAACATACACATTTTCATTGTACATTCAAGAAATGTACATCAAAACATACACATTTTCACTGTATATACCAGAAATGTGCATCAAAACATACACATTTTCAGTGTACATTCAAGAAATGTACATCAAAACATACACATTTTCATTGTATATACCAGAAATGTACATCAAAACATACACATTTTCACTGTACATTCAAGAAATCTACATCAAAACATACACATTTTGACTGCACATTCTAGATATATACATCAAAGCATACACATTTTCATTGTATATACCAGAAATACACATCAAAACATACACATTTTCATTGTACATTCAAGAACTGTACATCAAAACATACACATTTTCAGTGTACATTCAAGAAATGTACATCAAAACATACACATTTTCATTGTATATACAAGAAATGTACATCAAAACATACACATTTTCATTGTATATACAAGAAATGTATATCAAAACATACACATTTTCAGTGTACATTCAAGAAATGTACATCGAAACATACACATTTTCATTGTATATACAAGCAATGTACATCAAAACATACACATTTTCAGTATACATTCAAGAAATGTATAACAAAACATAGACATTTTCATTGTACATTCAAGAAATGTACCTCAAAACATACACATTTTCAGTGTACATTCAAGAAATGTATAACAAAAAATACACATTTTCAGTGTACGTTCAAGAAATGTACATCAAAACAAACACATTTTCATTGTACACTAAAGAAATGTATATCAAAACATACACATTTTCATTGTACATTCAATAAATATACATCAAAACATACACATTTTCATTGTACATTCAAGAAATGTACACCAAAACATACACATTTTCATTGTACACTCAAGAAATGTACATCAAAACATACACATTTTCATTGTACACTAAAGAAATGTATATCAAAACATACACATTTTCATTGTACATTCAATAAATATAAATCAAAACATACACATTTTCATTGTACATTCAAGAAATGTATAACAAAAAATACACATTTTCAGTGTACATTCAAGAAATGTACATCAAAACAAACACATTTTCATTGTACACTAAAGAAATGTATATCAAAACATACACATTTTCATTGTACATTCAATAAATATACATCAAAACATACACATTTTCATTGTACATTCAAGAAATGTACACCAAAACATACACATTTTCATTGTACACTCAAGAAATGTACATCAAAACATACACATTTTCATTGTACATTCAAGAAATGTACATCAAAACATACACATTTTCAATGTACACTCAAGAAATGTACATCAAAACATACACATTTTCATTGTACATTCAAGAAATGTACATCAAAACATACACATTTTCATTGTACACTCAAGAAATGTACTTCAAAACATACACATTTTCAGTGTACATTCAAGAAATGTATATCAAAACATACACATTTTTTTTGTACATTCAAGAAATGTACATCAAAACATACACATTTTCATTGTACATTCAAGAAATATACATCAAAACATACACATTTTCATTGTACATTCAAGATATGTACATCAAAACATACACATTTTCATTGTACACTCAAGAAATGTACATCAAAACATACACATTTTCAGTGTACATTCAAGAAATGTACATCAAAACATACACATTTTCATTGTACATTCAAGAAATGTACATCAAAACATACACATTTTCATTGTATATTCTAGAAATATACATCAAAACATACACATTTTCATTGTATATACAAGAAATGTACATCAAAACATACACATTTTCATTGTACACTCTAGAAATGTACATCAAAACATACACATTTTCAGTGTACATTCATGAAATGTATATCAAAACATACACATTTTCATTGTACATTCCAGAGATGTACATCAAAACATACACATTTTCAGTGTACATTCAAGAAATGTACATCAAAACATATACATTTTCATTGTACATTCAAGAAATGTATATCAAAACATACACATTTTCAGATTACATTCAAGAAATGTAAATCAAAGCATACACATTTTCATTGTATATACAAGAAATGTACATCAAAACATACAATTCTTCATTGTACACTAAAGAAATGTACATCAAAACATACACACTATCAGTGTACATTGAAGAAATGTAAATCAAATCATACACATTTTCATTGTACATTCAAGAAATGTGCATCAAAACAGACATATTTTCATTGTACATTCTAGAAATGTACATCAAAACATACACATTTTCATTGTACCTCAAGAAATCTACATCAAAACATACACATTTTCATTGTACACTCAAGAAATGTACATCAAAACATACACATTTTCATTGTACATTCAAGAAATGTATATCAAAACATACACATTTTCATTGTACATTCAAGAAATGTACATCAAAACATACACATTTTCATTGTACATTCAAGAAATGTACATCAAAACATACATATCTTCATTGTACATTCAAGAAATGTACATCAAAACATACACATTTTCATTGTACCTCAAGAAATCTACATCAAAACATACACATTTTCATTGTACACTCAAGAAATGTACATCAAAACATACACATTTTCATTGTACATTCAGGAAATGTATATCAAAACATACACATTTTCATTGTACATTCAAGAAATGTACATCAAAACATACACATTTTCATTGTACATTCAAGAAATGTACAACAAAGCATACACATTTTCATTGTACATTCAAGCAATGTACATCAAAACATACAAATTTTCATTGTACATTCAAGACATGATCATCAAAACACACACATTTTCATTGTATATACCAGAAATGTACATCAAAACATACACATTTTCATTGTATATACCAGAAATGTACATCAAAACATACACACTTTCATTGTACATTCAAGAAATATAAATCAAAACATACACATTTTCATTGTACATTCAAGAAATGTGCATCAAAACATATACATTTTCATTGTACACTCAAGAAATGTACATCAAGACATACACATTTTCAGTGTACATTCAAGAAATGTACATCAAAACATACACATTTTCATTGTACATTCAAGAAATGTACATCAAAACATACATATCTTCATTGTACATTCAAGAAATGTACATCAAAACATACACATTTTCATTGTACCTCAAGAAATCTACATCAAAACATACACATTTTCATTGTACACTCAAGAAATGTACATCAAAACATACACATTTTCATTGTACATTCAAGAAATGTATATTAAAACATACACATTTTCATTGTACATTCAAGAAATGTACATCAAAACATACACATTTTCATTGTACATTCAAGAAATGTACAACAAAGCATACACATTTTCATTGTACATTCAAGCAATGTACATCAAAACATACAAATTTTCATTGTACATTCAAGACATGATCATCAAAACACACACATTTTCATTGTATATACCAGAAATGTACATCAAAACATACACATTTTCATTGTATATACAAGAAATGTTAATCAAAACATACACATTTTCAATGTATATACAAGAAATGTATATCAAAACATACACATTTTCATTGTACATTCAAGAAATGTACATCAAAACATACACATTTTCATTGTACACTCAAGAAATGTACATCAAAACATACACATTTTCAGTGTACATTCAAGAAATGTACATCAAAACATACACATTTTCATTGTATATACCAGGAATGTACATCAAAACATACACATTTTCATTGTACATTCAAGAAATGTACATCAAAACATACACATTTTCACTGTATATACCAGAAATGTGCATCAAAACATACACATTTTCAGTGTACATTCAAGAAATGTACATCAAAACATACACATTTTCATTGTATATACCAGAAATGTACATCAAAACATACACATTTTCACTGTACATTCAAGAAATCTACATCAAAACATACACATTTTGACTGCACATTCTAGAAATATACATCAAAGCATACACATTTTCATTGTATATACCAGAAATACACATCAAAACATACACATTTTCATTGTACATTCAAGAACTGTACATCAAAACATACACATTTTCAGTGTACATTCAAGAAATGTACATCAAAACATACACATTTTCATTGTATATACAAGAAATGTACATCAAAACATACACATTTTCATTGTATATACAAGAAATGTATATCAAAACATACACATTTTCAGTGTACATTCAAGAAATGTACATCGAAACATACACATTTTCATTGTATATACAAGCAATGTACATCAAAACATACACATTTTCAGTGTACATTCAAGAAATGTATAACAAAACATAGACATTTTCATTGTACATTCAAGAAATGTACCTCAAAACATACACATTTTCAGTGTACATTCAAGAAATGTATAACAAAAAATACACATTTTCAGTGTACATTCAAGAAATGTACATCAAAACAAACACATTTTCATTGTACACTAAAGAAATGTATATCAAAACATACACATTTTCATTGTACATTCAATAAATATACATCAAAACATACACATTTTCATTGTACATTCAAGAAATGTACATCAAAACATACACATTTTCATTGTACACTCAAGAAATGTACATCAAAACATACACATTTTCATTGTACATTCAGGAAATGTACATCAAAAGATACACATTTTCATTGTACATTCAAGAAATGTATAACAAAAAATACACATTTTCATTGTACATTCAAGAAATGTATAACAAAGAATACACATTTTCAGTGTACATTCAAGAAATGTACATCAAAACATACACATTTTCATTGTACACTAAAGAAATGTATATCAAAACATACACATTTTCATTGTACATTCAATAAATATACATCAAAACATACACATTTTCATTGTACATTCAAGAAATGTATAACAAAAAATACACATTTTCAGTGTACATTCAAGAAATGTACATCAAAACAAACACATTTTCATTGTACACTAAAGAAATGTATATCAAAACATACACATTTTCATTGTACATTCAATAAATATACATCAAAACATACACATTTTCATTGTACATTCAAGAAATGTACATCAAAACATACACATTTTCATTGTACACTCAAGAAATGTACATCAAAACATACACATTTTCATTGTACATTCAGGAAATGTACATCAAAAGATACACATTTTCATTGTACATTCAAGAAATGTATAACAAAAAATACACATTTTCATTGTACATTCAAGAAATGTATAACAAAGAATACACATTTTCAGTGTACATTCAAGAAATGTACATCAAAACATACACATTTTCATTGTACACTAAAGAAATGTATATCAAAACATACACATTTTCATTGTACATTCAATAAATATACATCAAAACATACACATTTTCATTGTACATTCAAGAAATGTATAACAAAAAATACACATTTTCAGTGTACATTCAAGAAATGTATATCAAAACATACACATTTTCATTGTACATTCAAGAAATGTACATCAAAACATACACATTTTCATTGTACATTCAAGGAATGTACATGAAAACATACACATTTTCATTGTACACTCAAGAAATGTACATCAAAACATACACATTTTGAGTGTACATTCAAGAGATATACATCAAAACATGCACATTTTCATTGTATATGCCAGAAACATACATCAAAACTAACACATTTTCATTGTATATACCAGAAATGCACATCAAAACATACACATTTTCATTGTACATTCAAGAACTGTACATCAAAACATACACATTTTCAGTGTACATTCAAGAAATGTACATCAAAACATACACATTTTCAGTGTACATTCAAGAAATGTACATCAAAAACTACACATTTTCATTGTATATTCAAGAAATGTACATCAAAACATACACATTTTCATTGTATATACCAGAAATGTACATCAAAACATACACATTTTCATTGTACATTCAAGAAATGTACATCAAAACATATACATTTTCATTGTATATACCAGAAATGTACATCAAAACATACACATTTTCATTGTACATTCAAGAAATGTACATCAAAACATACACATTTTCATTGTATATACCAGAAATGTACATCAAAACATACACATTTTCATTGTACATTCAAGAAATGTACAGCAAAACATACACATTTTGACTGCACATTCTAGACATATTCATCAAAACATACACATTTTCATTGTATATACAAGAAATGTACATCAAAACATACACATTTTCATTGTATATACAAGAAATGTATATCAAAAGATACACATTTTCAGTGTACATTCAAGAAATGTACATCAAAACTTACACATTTTCATTGTATATACAAGTAATGTACATCAAAACATACACATTTTCAGTGTACATTCAAGAAATATACATCAAAACATACACATTTTCAGTGTACATTCAAGAAATGTACATCAAAACATACACATTTTCAGTATACATTCAAGAAATGTACATGAAAACATATACATTTTCATTGTACATTCAAGAAATGTATATCAAAACATACACATTTTCATTGTATATACCAGAAATGCACATCAAAACATACACATTTTCAGTGTACATTCAAGAAATGTACATCAAAACATACACATTTTCAGTCTACATGCAAGAATTGTACATCTAAACATACACATTTTCATGGTACATTCAAGAAATGTACAACAAAACATACACATTTTCATTGTACATTCAAGGAATGTACATCAAAACATACACATTTTCATTGTACATTCAAGAAATGTACATCAAAATACACACATTTTCATTGTACACTCATGAAATGTACATCAAAACATACACATTTAGAGTGTACATTCAAGAGATATACATCAAAACATGCACATTTTCATTGCATATACCAGAAACGTACATCAAAACTTACACATTTTCATTGTATATACAAGAAATGTAAATCAAAACATACACATTTTCATTGTATATACAAGAAATGTATATCAAAGCATACACATTTTCAGTGTACATTCAAGAAATGTACATCAAAAACTACACATTTTCATTGTATATTCAAGAAATGTACATCAAAACATACACATTTTCATTGTACACTAAAGAAATGTACATCAAAAACTACACATTTTCATTGTATATACCAGAAATGTACATCAAAACATACACATTTTCATTGTACATTCAAGAAATGTACATCAAAACATATACATTTTCATTGTATATACCAGAAATGTACATCAAAACATACACATTTTCATTGTACATTCAAGAAATGTACATCAAAACATACACATTTTCATTGTATATACCAGAAATGTACATCGAAACATACACATTTTCATTGTACATTCAAGAAATGTACATCAAATTATACACATTTTGACTGCACATTCTAGAAATATTCATCAAAACATACACATTTTCATTGTATATACCAGAAATGCCCATCAAAACATACACATTTTCAGTCTACATTCAAGAAATGTACATCAAAACATACACATTTTCAGTCTACATGCAAGAATTGTACATCAAAACATACACATTTTCATTGTATATACAAGAAATGTACATCAAAACATACACATTTTCATTGTATATACAAGAAGTGTATATCAAAAGATACACCTTTTCAGTGTACATTCAAGAAATGTACATCAAAACATACACATTTTCATTGTATATACAAGTAATGTACATCAAAACATACACATTTTCAGTGTACATTCAAGAAATGTATATCAAAACATACACATTTTCAGTGTACATTCAAGAAATGTACATCAAAACATACACATTTTCATTGTACATTCAAGAAATGTACATCAAAACATACACATTTTCATTGTACATTCTAGAAATATACATCAAAACATACACATTTTCATCGTATATACAAGAAATTTACATCAAAACATACACATTTTCATTGTACATTCAAGAAATGTACATCAAAACATACACATTTTCAGTGTATATTCAAGAAATGTATATCAAAACATACACATTTTCATTGTACATTCCAGAAATGTACATCAAAACATACACACTTTCAGTGTACATTCAAGAAATGTATATCAAAGAATACACATTTTCAGTGTACATTCAAGAAATGTACATCAAAGCAAACACATTTGCATTGTACACTAAGGAAATGTACATCAAAACATACACATTTTCATTGTACACTCAAGAAATGTACATCAAAACATACACATTTTCAATGTACACTCAAGAAATGTACATCAAAACATACACATTTTCATTGTACATTCAAGAAATGTATATCAAAACATACACAATTTCATTGTGCATTCAAGAAATGTACATCAAAACATACACATTTTCATTGTACATTCAAGAAATGTACATCAAAACATACACATTTTCATTGTACCTCAAGAAATCTACATCAAAACATACACATTTTCGTTGTACACTCAAGAAATGTACATCAAAACATACACATTTTCATTGTACATTCAAGAAATGTATATCAAAACATACACATTTTCATTCTACATTCAAGAAATATACATCAAAACATACACATTTTCATGGTACATTCAAGAAATGTACAACAAAACATACACATTTTCATTGTACATTCAAGGAATGTACATCAAAACATACACATTTTCATTGTACATTCAAGAAATGTACATCAAAATACACACATTTTCATTGTACACTCAAGAAATGTACATCAAAGCATACACATTTTGAGTGTACATTCAAGAGATATACATCAAAACATGCACATTTTCATTGTATATACCAGAAACATACATCAAAACTAACACACTTTCATTGTATATACCAGAAATGCACATTAAAACATACACATTTTCATTGTACATTCAAGAACTGTACATCAAAACATACACATTTTCAGTGTACATTCAAGAAATGTACATCAAAACATACACATTTTCAGTGTACATTCAAGAAATGTACATCAAAAACTACACATTTTCATTGTATATTCAAGAAATGTACATCAAAACATACACATTTTCATGGTATATACCAGAAATGTACATCAAAACATACACATTTTCATTGTACATTCAAGAAATGTACATCAAAACATATACATTTTCATTGTATATACCAGAAATGTACATCAAAACATACACATTTTCATTGTACATTCAAGAAATGTACATCAAAACATACACATTTTCATTGTATATACCAGAAATGTACATCAAAACATACACATTTTCATTGTACATTCAAGAAATGTACATCAAAACATACACATTTTGACTGCACATTCTAGAAATATTCATCAAAACATACACATTTTCATTGTATATACAAGAAATGTACATCAAAACATACACATTTTCATTGTATATACAAGAAATGTATATCAAAAGATACACATTTTCAGTGTACATTCAAGAAATGTACATCAAATCATACACATTTTCATTGTATATACAAGTAATGTACATCAAAACATACACATTTTCAGTGTACATTCAAGAAATATACATCAAAACATACACATTTTCAGTGTACATTCAAGAAATGTACATCAAAACATACACATTTTCAGTATACATTCAAGAAATGTACATGAAAACATATACATTTTCATTGTACATTCAAGAAATGTACATCAAAACATATACATTTTCATTGTATATACCAGAAATGTACATCAAAACATACACATTTTCATTGTACATTCAAGAAATGTACATCAAAACATACACATTTTCATTGTATATACCAGAAATGTACATCAAAACATACACATTTTCATTGTACATTCAAGAAATGTACATCAAAACATACACATTTTGACTGCACATTCTAGAAATATTCATCAAAACATACACGTTTTCATTGTATATACAAGAAATGTACATCAAAACATACACATTTTCATTGTATATACAAGAAATGTATATCAAAAGATACACATTTTCAGTGTACATTCAAGAAATGTACATCAAAACATACACATTTTCATTGTATATACAAGTAATGTACATCAAAACATACACATTTTCAGTGTACATTCAAGAAATATACATCAAAACATACACATTTTCAGTGTACATTCAAGAAATGTACATCAAAACATACACATTTTCAGTATACATTCAAGAAATGTACATGAAAACATATACATTTTCATTGTACATTCAAGAAATGTATATCAAAACATACACATTTTCATTGTATATACCAGAAATGCACATCAAAACATACACATTTTCAGTGTACATTCAAGAAATGTACATCAAAACATACACATTTTCAGTCTACATGCAAGAATTGTACATCTAAACATACACATTTTCATGGTACATTCAAGAAATGTACAACAAAACATACACATTTTCATTGTACATTCAAGGAATGTACATCAAAACATACACATTTTCATTGTACATTCAAGAAATGTACATCAAAATACACACATTTTCATTGTACACTCATGAAACGTACATCAAAACATACACATTTAGAGTGTACATTCAAGAGATATACATCAAAACATGCACATTTTCATTGTATATACCAGAAACGTACATCAAAACTTACACATTTTCATTGTATATACAAGAAATGTAAATCAAAACATACACATTTTCATTGTATATACAAGAAATGTATATCAAAGCATACACATTTTCAGTGTACATTCAAGAAATGTACATCAAAAACTACACATTTTCATTGTATATTCAAGAAATGTACATCAAAACATACACATTTTCAGTGTACATTCAAGAAATGTACATCAAAACATACACATTTTCAGTCTACATGCAAGAATTATACATCTAAACATACACATTTTCATGGTACATTCAAGAAATGTACAACAAAACATACACATTTTCATTGTACATTCAAGGAATGTACATCAAAACATACACATTTTCATTGTACATTCAAGAAATGTACATCAAAACATACACATTTTCATTGTATATACCAGAAATGTACATCAAAACATACACATTTTCATTGTACATTCAAGAAATGTACATCAAAACATACACATTTTGACTGCACATTCTAGAAATATTCATCAAAACATACACATTTTCATTGTATATACCAGAAATGCCCATCAAAACATACACATTTTCAGTCTACATTCAAGAAATGTACATCAAAACATACACATTTTCAGTCTACATGCAAGAATTGTACATCAAAACATACACATTTTCATTGTATATACAAGAAATGTACATCAAAACATACACATTTTCAGTGTATATACAAGAAGTGTATATCAAAAGATACACCTTTTCAGTGTACATTCAAGAAATGTACATCAAAACATACACATTTTCATTGTATATACAAGTAATGTACATCAAAACATACACATTTTCAGTGTACATTCAAGAAATGTATATCAAAACATACACATTTTCAGTGTACATTCAAGAAATGTACATCAAAACATACACATTTTCATTGTACATTCAAGAAATGTACATCAAAACATACACATTTTCATTGTACATTCTAGAAATATACATCAAAACATACACATTTTCATCGTATATA
Organism: Tenodera sinensis; assembly: GCA_030765045.1. Taxonomy (NCBI): domain Eukaryota; kingdom Metazoa; phylum Arthropoda; class Insecta; order Mantodea; family Mantidae; genus Tenodera; species Tenodera sinensis. The sequence goes on along the minus strand of CM060964.1, from coordinate 214,638,030 downwards.
CAAGAAATTTACATCAAAACATACACATTTTCATTGTACATTCAAGAAATGTACATCAAAACATACACATTTTCAGTGTATATTCAAGAAATGTATATCAAAACATACACATTTTCATTGTACATTCCAGAAATGTATATCAAAGAATACACATTTTCAGTGTACATTCAAGAAACGTACATCAAAGCAAACACATTTGCATTGTACACTAAGGAAATGTACATCAAAACATACACATTTTCATTGTACACTCAAGAAATGTACATCAAAACATACACATTTTCAATGTACACTCAAGAAATGTACATCAAAACATACACATTTTCATTGTACATTCAAGAAATGTATATCAAAACATACACAATTTCATTGTACATTCAAGAAATGTACATCAAAACATACACATTTTCATTGTACATTCAAGAAATGTACATCAAAACATACACATTTTCATTGTACCTCAAGAAATCTACATCAAAACATACACATTTTCGTTGTACACTCAAGAAATGTACATCAAAACATACACATTTTCATTGTACATTCAAGAAATGTATATCAAAACATACACATTTTCATTCTACATTCAAGAAATATACATCAAAACATACACATTTTCATGGTACATTCAAGAAATGTACAACAAAACATACACATTTTCATTGTACATTCAAGGAATGTACATCAAAACATACACATTTTCATTGTACATTCAAGAAATGTACATCAAAATACACACATTTTCATTGTACACTCAAGAAATGTACATCAAAACATACACATTTTGAGTGTACATTCAAGAGATATACATCAAAACATGCACATTTTCATTGTATATACCAGAAACATACATCAAAACTAACACACTTTCATTGTATATACCAGAAATGCACATCAAAACATACACATTTTCATTGTACATTCAAGAACTGTACATCAAAACATACACATTTTCTGTGTACATTCAAGAAATGTACATCAAAACATACACATTTTCAGTGTACATTCAAGAAATGTACATCAAAAACTACACATTTTCATTGTATATTCAAAAAATGTACATCAAAACATACACATTTTCATTGTATATACCAGAAATGTACATCAAAACATACACATTTTCATTGTACATTCAAGAAATGTACATCAAAACATATACATTTTCATTGTATATACCAGAAATGTACATCAAAACATACACATTTTCATTGTACATTCAAGAAATGTACATCAAAACATACACATTTTCATTGTATATACCAGAAATGTACATCAAAACATACACATTTTCATTGTACATTCAAGAAATGTACATCAAAACATACACATTTTGACTGCACATTCTAGAAATATTCATCAAAACATACACATTTTCATTGTATATACAAGAAATGTACATCAAAACATACACATTTTCATTGTATATACAAGAAATGTATATCAAAAGATACACATTTTCAGTGTACATTCAAGAAATGTACATCAAAACATACACATTTTCATTGTATATACAAGTAATGTACATCAAAACATACACATTTTCAGTGTACATTCAAGAAATATACATCAAAACATACACATTTTCAGTGTACATTCAAGAAATGTACATCAAAACATACACATTTTCAGTATACATTCAAGAAATGTACATGAAAACATATACATTTTCATTGTACATTCAAGAAATGTATATCAACACATACACATTTTCAGTGTACATTCAAGAAATGTATATCAAAACATACACACTTTCAGTGTACATTCAAGAAATGTATATCAAAACATACACATTTTCATTGTACATTCAAGAAATGTAAATCAAAACACACACATTTTCAGTGTACATTCAAGAAATGTATATCAAAACATACACATTTTCATTGTACATTCAAGAAATGTACATCAAAACATACACATTTTCATTGTATATACCAGAAATGTACATCAAAACATACACATTTTCATTGTACATTCAAGAAATGTACATCAAAACATATACATTTTCATTGTATATAGCAGAAATGTACATCAAAACATACACATTTTCATTGTACATTCAAGAAATGTACCTCAAAACATACACATTTTCATTGTATATACCAGAAATGTACATCAAAACATACACATTTTCATTGTACATTCAAGAAATGTACATCAAAACATACACATTTTGACTGCACATTCTAGAAGTATTCATCAAAACATACACATTTTCATTGTATATACAAGAAATGTACATCAAAACATACACATTTTCATTGTATATACAAGAAATGTATATCAAAAGATACACATTTTCAGTGTACATTCAAGAAATGTACATCAAAACATACACATTTTCATTGTATATACAAGTAATGTACATCAAAACATACACATTTTCATTGTATATACCAGAAATGTACATCAAAACATACACATTTTCATTGTACATTCAAGAAACGTACATCAAAACATACACATTTTCAGTGTACCTTCAAGAAATATATATCAAAACATACACATTTTCAGTGTACATTCAAGAAATGTATATCAAAACATACACATTTTCAGTGTACATTCAAGAAATGTACATCAAAAGATACACATTTTCATTGTACATTCAAGAAATGTACATCAAAACATACACATTTTCATTGTACATTCAAGAAATGTATATCAAAACACACACATTTTCAGTGTACATTCAAGAAATGTATATCAAAACATACACATTTTCAGTGTACATTCAAGAAATGTATATCAAAACATACACATTTTCATTGTACATTCAAGAAATGTAAATCAAAACACACACATTTTCAGTGTACATTCAAGAAATGTATATCAAAACATACACATTTTCAGTGTACATTCAAGAAATGTATATCAAAACATACACATTTTCATTGTACATTCAAGAAATGTACTTCAAAACATACACATTTTCATTGTAAATTCAAGGAATGTACATGAAAACATACACATTTTCATTGTACATTCAAGAAATGTACATCAAAACACACACATTTTCAGTGTACATTCAAGAAATGTACATAAAAAACTACACATTTTCATTGTACATTCAAGAAATGTACATCAAAACATACACATTTTCATTGTACATTCAAGGAATGTACATCAAAACATACACATTTTCATTGTACATTCAAGAAATGTATATCAAAACATACACATTTTCAGTGTACATTCAAGAAATGTACATAAAAAACTACACATTTTCATTGTATATTCAAGAAATGTACATCAAAAACTACATATTTTCATTGTATATACCAGAAATGTACAGCAAAACATACACATTTTCATTGTACATTCAAGAAATGTACATCAAAACATACACATTTTCATTGTATATACCAGAAGTGTACATCAAAACATACACATTTTCATTGTACATTCAAGACATGTACATCAAAACATACACATTTTCATTGTACATTCAAGGAATGTACATCAAAACATACACATTTTCATTGTACATTCAAGAAATGTATATCAAAACATACACATTTTCATTGTACATTCAAGAAATGTATATCAAAACATACACATTTTCATTGTATATTCAAGAAATGTACATCAAAAACTACATATTTTCATTGTATATACCAGAAATGTACAGCAAAACATACACATTTTCATTGTATATACCAGAAATGTACATCAAAACATACACATTTTCATTGTACATTCAAGAAATGTACATCATAACATACACATTTTGATTGCACATTCTAGAAATATACATCAAAACATACACATTTTCATTGTATATACCAGAAATGCACATCAAAACATACACACTTTCATTGTACATTCAAGAACTGTACATCAAAACATACACATTTTCAGTGTACATTCAAGAAATGTACATCAAAACATACACATTTTCAGTGTACATTCAAGAAATGTACATCAAAACATACACATTTTCATTGTATATACAAGAAATGTACATCAAAACATACACATTTTCAGTGTACATTCAAGAAATGTACATCAAGACATACACATTTTCATTGTACATTCAAGAAATGTATATCAAGACATACACATTTTCAGTGTACATTCAAGAAATGTACATCAAAACATACACATTTTCATTGTACATTCAAGAAATGTACATCAAAACATACACATTTTTAGTATACATTCAAGAAATGTACATGAAAACATATACATTTTCATTGTACATTCAAGAAATGTATATCAAAACATACACATTTTCATTGTATATTCAAGAAATGTACATAAAAAAATACACATTTTCATTATATATACAAGAAATGTACATCAAAACATACACATTTTCATTGTACACTAAAGAAATGTACATCAAAACATACACATTTTCATTGTACACTCAAGAAATGTACATCAAAACATACACATTTTTATTGTACACTCAAAAAATGTACATCAAAACATACACATTTTCATTGTATATACAAGAAATGTACATCAAAACACACACATTTTCATTGTACATTCAAGAAATGTACATCAAAACATACACATTTTCATTGTACACTAAAGAAATGTACATCAAAACATACACATTTTCATTGTACATTCAAGAAATGTATATCAAAACATACACATTTTCATTGTACATTCAAGAAATGTACATAAAAAATACACATTTTCAGTGTACATTCAAGAAATGTATAACAAAAAATACACATTTTCAGTGTACATTCAAGAAATGTACATCAAAACAAACACATTCTCATTGTACACTAAAGAAATGTACATAAAAACATACACATTTTCATTGTACACTCAAGAAATGTACATCAAAACATACACATTTTCATTGTACATTCAAGAAATGTACATGAAAACATACACATTTTCATTGTACACTCAAGAAATGTACATCAAGACATACACATTTTCATTGTACATTCAAGAAATGTACATCAAAACATACACATTTTCATTGTACACTCAAGAAATATACTTCAAAACATACACATTTTCAGTGTACATTCAAGAAATGTGTATCAAAACATACACATTTTCATTGTACATTCAAGAAATGTACATCAAAACATACACATTTTCATTGTACATTCAAGAAATATGCAGCAAAACATACACATTTTCATTGTACATTCAAGAAATGTACATCAAAACATACACATTTTCATTGTACACTCAACAAATGTACATCAAAACATACACATTTTCAGTGTACATTCAAGAAATGTACATCAAAACATACACATTTTCATTGTACATTCAAGAAATGTACATCAAAACATACACATTTTCATTGTACATTCTAGAAATATACATCAAAACATACACATTTTCATTGTATATACAAGAAATGTACATCAAAACATACACATTTTCATTGTACACTCAAGAAATGTACATCAAAACATACACATTTTCAGTGTATATTCAAGAAATGTATATCAAAACATACGCATTTTCATTGTACATTCCAGAAATGTACATCAAAACATACACACTTTCAGTGTACATTCAAGAAATGTATATCAAAAAATACACATTTTCAGTGTAAATTTAAGAAATGTACATCAAAGCAAACACATTTTCATTGTACACTAAGGAAATGTACATCAAAACATACACATCTTTATTGTACATTCAAGAAATGCACATCAAAACATACACATTTTCATTGTACATTCAAGAAATATACATCAAAACATACACATTCTCATTGTACACTCAAGAAATGTACATCAAAACATACACATTTTCATTGTACACTCAAGAAATGTACATTAAATCATACACATTTTCATTGTACATTCAAGAAATGTATATCAAAACATACACATTTTCATTGTACATTCAAGAAATGTACATCAAAACATACACATTTTCATTGTACATTCAAGGAATGTACATCAAAACATACACATTTTCAGTGTACATTCAAGAAATGTACATCAAAACATACACATTTTCAGTGTACATTCAAGAAATGTACATCAAAACATACACATTTTCATTGTATATACAAGAAATGTACATCAAAACATACACATTTTCAGTGTACATTCAAGAAATGTACATCAAGACATACACATTTTCATTGTACATTCAAGAAATGTATATCAAGACATACACATTTTCAGTGTACATTCAAGAAATGTACATCAAAACATACACATTTTCATTGTACATTCAAGAAATGTACATCAAAACATACACATTTTTAGTATACATTCAAGAAATGTACATGAAAACATATACATTTTCATTGTACATTCAAGAAATGTATATCAAAACATACACATTTTCATTGTATATTCAAGAAATGTACATAAAAAAATACACATTTTCATTATATATACAAGAAATGTACATCAAAACATACACATTTTCATTGTACACTAAAGAAATGTACATCAAAACATACACATTTTCATTGTACACTCAAGAAATGTACATCAAAACATACACATTTTTATTGTACACTCAAAAAATGTACATCAAAACATACACATTTTCATTGTATATACAAGAAATGTACATGAAAACACACACATTTTCATTGTACATTCAAGAAATGTACATCAAAACATACACATTTTCATTGTACACTAAAGAAATGTACATCAAAACATACACATTTTCATTGTACATTCAAGAAATGTATATCAAAACATACACATTTTCATTGTACATTCAAGAAATGTACATAAAAAATACACATTTTCAGTGTACATTCAAGAAATGTATAACAAAAAATACACATTTTCAGTGTACATTCAAGAAATGTACATCAAAACAAACACATTCTCATTGTACACTAAAGAAATGTACATAAAAACATACACATTTTCATTGTACACTCAAGAAATGTACATCAAAACATACACATTTTCATTGTACATTCAAGAAATGTACATGAAAACATACACATTTTCATTGTACACTCAAGAAATGTACATCAAGACATACACATTTTCATTGTACATTCAAGAAATGTACATCAAAACATACACATTTTCATTGTACACTCAAGAAATATACTTCAAAACATACACATTTTCAGTGTACATTCAAGAAATGTGTATCAAAACATACACATTTTCATTGTACATTCAAGAAATGTACATCAAAACATACACATTTTCATTGTACATTCAAGAAATATGCAGCAAAACATACACATTTTCATTGTACATTCAAGAAATGTACATCAAAACATACACATTTTCATTGTACACTCAACAAATGTACATCAAAACATACACATTTTCAGTGTACATTCAAGAAATGTACATCAAAACATACACATTTTCATTGTACATTCAAGAAATGTACATCAAAACATACACATTTTCATTGTACATTCTAGAAATATACATCAAAACATACACATTTTCATTGTATATACAAGAAATGTACATCAAAACATACACATTTTCATTGTACACTCAAGAAATGTACATCAAAACATACACATTTTCAGTGTATATTCAAGAAATGTATATCAAAACATACACATTTTCATTGTACATTCCAGAAATGTACATCAAAACATACACACTTTCAGTGTACATTCAAGAAATGTATATCAAAAAATACACATTTTCAGTGTAAATTTAAGAAATGTACATCAAAGCAAACACATTTTCATTGTACACTAAGGAAATGTACATCAAAACATACACATCTTTATTGTACATTCAAGAAATGCACATCAAAACATACACATTTTCATTGTACATTCAAGAAATATACATCAAAACATACACATTCTCATTGTACACTCAAGAAATGTACATCAAAACATACACATTTTCATTGTACACTCAAGAAATGTACATTAAATCATACACATTTTCATTGTACATTCAAGAAATGTATATCAAAACATACACATTTTCATTGTACATTCAAGAAATGTACATCAAAACATACACATTTTCATTGTACATTCAAGGAATGTACATCAAAACATACACATTTTCATTGTACATTCAAGAAATGTACATCAAAACACACACATTTTCAGTGTACATTCAAGAAATGTATATCAAAACATACACATTTTCATTGTACATTCAAGAAATGTACATCAAAACATACACATTTTCATTGTACATTCAAGGAATGTACATCAAAACATACACATTTTCATTGTACATTCAAGAAATGTACATCAAAACACACACATTTTCAGTGTACATTCAAGAAATGTATATCAAAACATACACATTTTCAGTGTACATTCAAGAAATGTACATCAAAACATACACATTTTCATTGTATATACAAGAAATGTTCACCAAAACATACACATTTTCATTGTACATTCAAGAAATGTATATCAAAACATACACATTTACACTGTACATTCAAGAAATGTACATCAAAACATACACATTTTCATTGTACGTTCAAGAAATGTACTTCAAAACATACTCATCTTCAGTGTACATTCAAGAAATGTACATCAAAACATACACATTTTCAGTGTACATTCAAGAAATGTACATCAAAACATACACATTTTTAGTATACATTCAAGAAATGTACATGAAAACATATACATTTTCATTGTACATTCAAGAAATGTATATCAAAACATACACATTTTCATTCTATATTCAAGAAATGTACATCAAAAAATACACATTTTCATTATATATACAAGAAATGTACATCAAAACATACACATTTTCATTGTACACTAAAGAAATGTACATCAAAACATACACATTTTCAGTGTACATTCAAGAAATGTACATCAAAACATACACATTTTCATTGTACATTCAAGAAATGTAGATCAAAACAGACACATTTTCATTGTACATTCAAGAAATGTACATCAAAACATACACATTTTCATTGTACACTCAAGAAATGTACATCAAAACATACACATTTTTATTGTACACTCAAAAAATGTACATCAAAACATACACATTTTCATTGTATATACCAGAAATGTACATCAAAACATACACAATTTTCATTGTACATTCAAGAAATGTACATCAAAACATACACACTTTGAGTGTACATTCAAGAAATATAGATCAAAAGATACACATTTTCATTGTATATACCAGAAATGTACATCAAAACATACACATTTTCATTGTATATATCGGAAATGTACATCAAAACATATACATTTTCATTGTACATTCAAGAAATGTACATCAAAACATACACATTTTGAGTGTACATTCAAGAGATATACATCAAAACATGCACATTTTCATTGTATATACCAGAAATGTACATCAAAACATACACATTTTCATTGTATATACCAGAAATGTACATCAAAACATACACATTTTCATTGTATATACAAGAAATGTAAATCAAAACACACACATTTTCAGTGTACATTCAACAAATGTATATCAAAACATACACATTTTCAGTGTACATTCAAGAAATGTATATCAAAACATACACATTTTCATTGTACATTCAAGAAATGTACATCAAAACATACACATTTTCATTGTACATTCAAGGAATGTACATGAAAACATACACATTTTCATTGTACATTCAAGAAATGTACATCAAAACACACACATTTTCAGTGTACATTCAAGAAATGTACATAAAAAACTACACATTTTCATTGTACATTCAAGAAACGTACATCAAAACATACACATTTTCATTGTACATTCAAGGAATGTACATCAAAACATACACATTTTCATTGTACATTCAAGAAATGTATATCAAAACATACACATTTTCAGTGTACATTCAAGAAATGTACATAAAAAACTACACATTTTCATTGTATATACAAGAAATGTACATCAAAAACTACATATTTTCATTGTATATACCAGAAATGTACAGCAAAACATACACATTTTCATTGTACATTCAAGAAATGTACATCAAAACATACACATTTTCATTGTATATACCAGAAGTGTACATCAAAACATACACATTTTCATTGTACATTCAAGACATGTACATCAAAACATACACATTTTCATTGTACATTCAAGGAATGTACATCAAAACATACACATTTTCATTGTACATTCAAGAAATGTATATCAAAACATACACATTTTCATTGTACATTCAAGAAATGTATATCAAAACATACACATTTTCATTGTATATTCAAGAAATGTACATAAAAAACTACATATTTTCATTGTATATACCAGAAATGTACAGCAAAACATACACATTTTCATTGTATATACCAGAAATGTACATCAAAACATACACATTTTCATTGTACATTCAAGAAATGTACATCATAACATACACATTTTGACTGCACATTCTAGAAATATACATCAAAACATACACATTTTCATTGTATATACCAGAAATGCACATCAGAACATACACACTTTCATTGTACATTCAAGAACTGTACATCAAAACATACACATTTTCAGTGTACATTCAAGAAATGTACATCAAAACATACACATTTTCAGTGTACATTCAAGAAATGTACATCAAAACATACACATTTTCATTGTATATACAAGAAATGTACATCAAAACATACACATTTTCAGTGTACATTCAAGAAATGTACATCAAGACATACACATTTTCATTGTACATTCAAGAAATGTATATCAAGACATACACATTTTCAGTGTACATTCAAGAAATGTACATCAAAACATACACATTTTCATTGTACATTCAAGAAATGTACATCAAAACATACACATTTTTAGTATACATTCAAGAAATGTACATGAAAACATATACATTTTCATTGTACATTCAAGAAATGTATATCAAAACATACACATTTTCATTGTATATTCAAGAAATGTACATCAAAAAATACACATTTTCATTATATATACAAGAAATGTACATCAAAACATACACATTTTCATTGTACACTAAAGAAATGTACATCAAAACATACATATTTTCAGTGTACATTCAAGAAATGTACATCAAAACATACACATTTTCATTGTACATTCAAGAAATGTAGATCAAAACAGACACATTTTCATTGTACATTCAAGAAATGTACATCAAAACATACACATTTTCATTGTACACTCAAGAAATGTACATCAAAACATACACATTTTTATTGTACACTCAAAAAATGTACATCAAAACATACACATTTTCATTGTATATACAAGAAATGTACATCAAAACACACACATTTTCATTGTACATTCAAGAAATGTACATCAAAACATACACATTTTCATTGTACACTAAAGAAATGTACATCAAAACATACACATTTTCATTGTACATTCAAGAAATGTATATCAAAACATACACATTTTCATTGTACATTCAAGAAATGTACATAAAAAATACACATTTTCAGTGTACATTCAAGAAATGTATAACAAAAAATACACATTTTCAGTGTACATTCAAGAAATGTACATCAAAACAAACACATTCTCATTGTACACTAAAGAAATGTACATAAAAACATACACATTTTCATTGTACACTCAAGAAATGTACATCAAAACATACACATTTTCATTGTACATTCAAGAAATGTACATGAAAACATACACATTTTCATTGTACACTCAAGAAATGTACATCAAGACATACACATTTTCATTGTACATTCAAGAAATGTACATCAAAACATACACATTTTCATTGTACACTCAAGAAATATACTTCAAAACATACACATTTTCAGTGTACATTCAAGAAATGTGTATCAAAACATACACATTTTCATTGTACATTCAAGAAATGTACATCAAAACATACACATTTTCATTGTACATTCAAGAAATATGCAGCAAAACATACACATTTTCATTGTACATTCAAGAAATGTACATCAAAACATACACATTTTCATTGTACACTCAAGAAATGTACATCAAAACATACACATTTTCAGTGTACATTCAAGAAATGTACATCAAAACATACACATTTTCATTGTACATTCAAGAAATGTACATCAAAACATACACATTTTCATTGTACATTCTAGAAATATACATCAAAACATACACATTTTCATTGTATATACAAGAAATGTACATCAAAACATACACATTTTCATTGTACACTCAAGAAATGTACATCAAAACATACACATTTTCAGTGTATATTCAAGAAATGTATATCAAAACATACACATTTTCATTGTACATTCCAGAAATGTACATCAAAACATACACACTTTCAGTGTACACTCAAGAAATGTATATCAAAAAATACACATTTTCAGTGTAAATTTAAGAAATGTACATCAAAGCAAACACATTTTCATTGTACACTAAGGAAATGTACATCAAAACATACACATCTTTATTGTACATTCAAGAAATGCACATCAAAACATACACATTTTCATTGTACATTCAAGAAATATACATCAAAACATACACATTCTCATTGTACACTCAAGAAATGTGTATCAAAACATACACATTTTCAGTGTACATTCAAGAAATGTATATCAAAACATACACATTTTCATTGTACATTCAAGAAATGTACATCAAAACATACACATTTTCATTGTACATTCAAGGAATGTACATCAAAACATACACATTTTCATTGTACATTCAAGAAATGTACATCAAAACACACACATTTTCAGTGTACATTCAAGAAATGTATATCAAAACATACACATTTTCAGTGAACATTCAAGAAATGTACATCAAAACATACACATTTTCATTGTATATACAAGAAATGTTCACCAAAACATACACATTTTCATTGTACATTCAAGAAATGTATATCAAAACATACACATTTACACTGTACATTCAAGAAATGTGCATCAAAACATACACATTTTCATTGTACGTTCAAGAAATGTACTTCAAAACATACTCATCTTCAGTGTACATTCAAGAAATGTACATCAAAACATACACATTTTCAGTGTACATTCAAGAAATGTACATCAAAACATACACATTTTTAGTATACATTCAAGAAATGTACATGAAAACATATACATTTTCATTGTACATTCAAGAAATGTATATCAAAACATACACATTTTCATTGTATATTCAAGAAATGTACATCAAAAAATACACATTTTCATTATATATACAAGAAATGTACATCAAAACATACACATTTTCATTGTACACTAAAGAAATGTACATCAAAACATACACATTTTCAGTGTACATTCAAGAAATGTACATCAAAACATACACATTTTCATTGTACATTCAAGAAATTTAGATCAAAACAGACACATTTTCATTGTACATTCAAGAAATGTACATCAAAACATACACATTTTCATTGTACACTCAAGAAATGTACATCAAAACATACACATTTTTATTGTACACTCAAAAAATGTACATCAAAACATACACATTTTCATTGTATATACCAGAAATGTACATCAAAACATACACAATTTTCATTGTACATTCAAGAAATGTACATCAAAACATACACATTTTGAGTGTACATTCAAGAGATATACATCAAAACATGCACATTTTCATTGTATATACCAGAAATGTACATCAAAACATACACATTTTCATTGTATATACCAGAAATGTACATCAAAACATACACATTTTCATTGTATATACAAGAAATGTAAATCAAAACACACACATTTTCAGTGTACATTCAAGAAATGTATATCAAAACATACACATTTTCAGTGTACATTCAAGAAATGTATATCAAAACATACACATTTTCATTGTACATTCAAGAAATGTACATCAAAACATACACATTTTCATTGTACATTCAAGGAATGTACATGAAAACATACACATTTTCATTGTACATTCAAGAAATGTACATCAAAACACACACATTTTCAGTGTACATTCAAGAAATGTACATAAAAAACTACACATTTTCATTGTACATTCAAGAAATGTACATCAAAACATACACATTTTCATTGTACATTCAAGGAATGTACATCAAAACATACACATTTTCATTGTACATTCAAGAAATGTATATCAAAACATACACATTTTCAGTGTACATTCAAGAAATGTACATAAAAAACTACACATTTTCATTGTATATTCAAGAAATGTACATCAAAAACTACATATTTTCATTGTATATACCAGAAATGTACAGCAAAACATACACATTTTCATTGTACATTCAAGAAATGTACATCAAAACATACACATTTTCATTGTATATACCAGAAGTGTACATCAAAACATACACATTTTCATTGTACATTCAAGACATGTACATCAAAACATACACATTTTCATTGTACATTCAAGGAATGTACATCAAAACATACACATTTTCATTGTACATTCAAGAAATGTATATCAAAACATACACATTTTCATTGTACATTCAAGAAATGTATATCAAAACATACACATTTTCATTGTATATTCAAGAAATGTACATCAAAAACTACATATTTTCATTGTATATACCAGAAATGTACAGCAAAACATACACATTTTCATTGTATACACCAGAAATGTACATCAAAACATACACATTTTCATTGTACATTCAAGAAATGTACATCATAACATACACATTTTGACTGCACATTCTAGAAATATACATCAAAACATACACATTTTCATTGTATATACCAGAAATGCACATCAGAACATACACACTTTCATTGTACATTCAAGAACTGTACATCAAAACATACACATTTTCAGTGTACATTCAAGAAATGTACATCAAAACATACACATTTTCAGTGTACATTCAAGAAATGTACATCAAAACATACACATTTTCATTGTATATACAAGAAATGTACATCAAAACATACACATTCTCATTGTATATACAAGAAATGTATATCAAAACATACACATTTTCAGTGTACATTCAAGAAATGTACATCAAAACATACACATTTTCATTGTATATACAAGTAATGTACATCAAAACATACACATTTTCAGTGTACATTCAAGAAATGTACATCAAGACATACACATTTTCATTGTACATTCAAGAAATGTATATCAAAACATACACATTTTCAGTGTACATTCAAGAAATGTACATCAAAACATACACATTTTCATTGTACATTCAAGAAATGTACATCAAAACATACACATTTTTAGTATACATTCAAGAAATGTACATGAAAACATATACATTTTCATTGTACATTCAAGAAATGTATATCAAAACATACACATCTTTATTGTACATTCAAGAAATGCACATCAAAACATACACATTTTCATTGTACATTCAAGAAATATACATCAAAACATACACATTCTCATTGTACACTCAAGAAATGTACATCAAAACATGCACATTTTCATTGTACACTCAAGAAATGTACATTAAATCATACACACTTTCATTGTACATTCAAGAAATGTATATCAAAACATACACATTTTCATTGTACATTCAAGAAATGTACATCAAAACATACACATTTTCATTGTACATTCAAGAAATGTACATCAAAACATACACATTTTCATTGTACATTCAAGGAATGTACATCAAAACATACACATTTTCATTGTACATTCAAGAAATGTACATCAAAACACACACATTTTCAGTGTACATTCAAGAAATGTATATCAAAACATACACATTTTAATTGTATATACAAGAAATGTTCACCAAAACATACACATTTTCATTGTACATTCAAGAAATGTACATCAAAACATATACATTTTCATAGTATATACCAGAAATGTACATCAAAACATACACATTTTCATTGTACATTCAAGAAATGTACATCAAAACATACACATTTTGACTGCACATTCTAGAAATATTCATCAAAACATACACATTTTCATTGTATATACCAGAAATGCACATCAGAACATACACATTTTCAGTGTACATTCAAGAAATGTACATCAAAACATACACATTTTCAGTCTACATGCAAGAATTGTACATCAAAACATACACATTTTCATGGTACATTCAAGAAATGTACAACAAAACATACACATTTTCATTGTACATTCAAGGAATGTACATCAAAACATACACATTTTCATTGTACATTCAAGAAATGTACATCAAAATACACACATTTTCATTGTACACTCATGAAATGTACATCAAAACATACACATTTTGAGTGTACATTCAAGAGATATACATCAAAACATGCACATTTTCATTGTATATACCAGAAACGTACATCAAAACATACACATTTTCATTGTGTATACAAGAAATGTAAATCAAAACATACACATTTTCATTGTATATACAAGAAATGTATATCAAAGCATACACATTTTAAGTGTACATTCAAGAAATGTACATCTAAAACTACACATTTTCATTGTATATTCAAGAAATGTACATCAAAACATACACATTTTCATTGTACACTAAAGAAATGTACATCAAAAACTACACATTTTCATTGTATATACCAGAAATGTACATCAAAACATACACATTTTCATTGTACATTCAAGAAATGTACATCAAAACATATACATTTTCATTGTATATACCAGAAATGTACATCAAAACATACACATTTTCATTGTACATTCAAGAAATGTACATCAAAACACACACATTTTCAGTGTACATTCAAGAAATGTATATCAAAACATACACATTTTCATTGTACATTCAAGAAATGTACATCAAAACATACACATTTTCATTGTACATTCAAGGAATGTACATTAAAACATACACATTTTCATTGTACATTCAAGAAATGTACATCAAAACACACACATTTTCAGTGTACATTCAAGAAATGTATATCAAAACATACACATTTTCAGTGTACATTCAAGAAATGTACATCAAAACATACACATTTTCATTGTATATACAAGAAATGTTCACCAAAACATACACATTTTCATTGTACATTCAAGAAATGTATATCAAAACATACACATTTACACTGTACATTCAAGAAATGTACATCAAAACATACACATTTTCATTGTACGTTCAAGAAATGTACTTCAAAACATACTCATCTTCAGTGTACATTCAAGAAATGTACATCAAAACATACACATTTTCATTGTACATTCAAGAAATGTACATCAAAACATACACATTTTCATTGTACATTCTAGAAATATACATCAAAACATACACATTTTCATTGTATATACAAGAAATGTACATCAAAACATACACATTTTCATTGTACACTCAAGAAATGTACATCAAAACATACACATTTTCAGTGTATATTCAAGAAATGTATATCAAAACATACACATTTTCATTGTACATTCCAGAAATGTACATCAAAACATACACACTTTCAGTGTACATTCAAGAAATGTATATCAAAAAATACACATTTTCAGTGTAAATTTAAGAAATGTACATCAAAGCAAACACATTTTCATTGTACACTAAGGAAATGTACATAAAAACATACACATCTTTATTGTACATTCAAGAAATGCACATCAAAGCATACACATTTTCATTGTACATTCAAGAAATATACATCAAAACATACACATTCTCATTTTACACTCAAGAAATGTACATCAAAACATACACATTTTCATTGTACACTCAAGAAATGTACATTAAATCATACACATTTTCATTGTACATTCAAGAAATGTATATCAAAACATACACATTTTCATTGTACATTCAAGAAATGTACATCAAAACATACACATTTTCATTGTACATTCAAGGAATGTACATCAAAACATACACATTTTCATTGTACATTCAAGAAATGTACATCAAAACACACACATTTTCAGTGTACATTCAAGAAATGTATATCAAAACATACACATTTTCATTGTACATTCAAGAAATGTACATCAAAACATACACATTTTCATTGTACATTCAAGGAATGTACATCAAAACATACACATTTTCATTGTACATTCAAGAAATGTACATCAAAACACACACATTTTCAGTGTACATTCAAGAAATGTATATCAAAACATACACATTTTCAGTGTACATTCAAGAAATGTACATCAAAACATACACATTTTCATTGTATATACAAGAAATGTTCACCAAAACATACACATTTTCATTGTACATTCAAGAAATGTATATCAAAACATACACATTTACACTGTACATTCAAGAAATGTACATCAAAACATACACATTTTCATTGTACGTTCAAGAAATGTACTTCAAAACATACTCATCTTCAGTGTACATTCAAGAAATGTACATGAAAACATATACATTTTCATTGTACATTCAAGAAATGTATATCAAAACATACACATTTTCATTGTATATTCAAGAAATGTACATCAAAAAATACACATTTTCATTATATATACAAGAAATGTACATCAAAACATACACATTTTCATTGTACACTAAAGAAATGTACATCAAAACATACACATTTTCAGTGTAAATTCAAGAAATGTACATCAAAACATACACATTTTCATTGTATATACAAGAAATGTACATCAAAACATACACATTCTCATTGTATATACAAGAAATGTATATCAAAACATACACATTTTCATTGTACATTCAAGAAATGTATATCAAAACATACACATTTACACTGTACATTCAAGAAATGTACATCAAAACATACACATTTTCATTGTACATTCAAGAAATGTACTTCAAAACATACTCATCTTCAGTTTACATTCAAGAAATGTACATCAAAATATACACATTTTGAGTGTATAATCAAGAAATGTACATCTAAAACATACACATTTTCAGTGTACATTCAAGAAATGTACATCAAAACATACACATTTTCATTGTACATTCAAGAAATGTACATCAAAACATACACATTTTTAGTATACATTCAAGAAATGTACATGAAAACATATACATTTTCATTGTACATTCAAGAAATGTATATCAAAACATACACATTTTCATTGAATATTCAAGAAATGTACATCAAAAAATACACATTTTCATTATATATACAAGAAATGTACATCAAAACATACACATTTTCATTGTACACTAAAGAAATGTACATCAAAACATACACATTTTCAGTGTACATTCAAGAAATGTACATCAAAACATACACATTTTCATTGTACATTCAAGAAATGTAGATCAAAACAGACATTTTCATTGTACATTCAAGAAATGTACATCAAAACATACACATTTTCATTGTACACTCAAGAAATGTACATCAAAACATACACATTTTTATTGTACACTCAAAAAATGTACATCAAAACATACACATTTTCATTGTATATACCAGAAATGTACATCAAAACATACACAATTTTCATTGTACATTCAAGAAATGTACATCAAAACATACACACTTTGAGTGTACATTCAAGAAATATAGATCAAAAGATACACATTTTCATTGTATATACCAGAAATGTATATCAAAACATACACATTTTCAGTGTACATTCAAGAAATGTATATCAAAACATACACATTTTCATTGTACATTCAAGAAATGTACATCAAAACATACACATTTTCATTGTACATTCAAGGAATGTACATGAAAACATACACATTTTCATTGTACATTCAAGAAATGTACATCAAAACACACACATTTTCAGTGTACATTCAAGAAATGTACATAAAAAACTACACATTTTCATTGTACATTCAAGAAATGTACATCAAAACATACACATTTTCATTGTACATTCAAGGAATGTACATCAAAACATACACATTTTCATTGTACATTCAAGAAATGTATATCAAAACATACACATTTTCAGTGTACATTCAAGAAATGTACATAAAAAACTACACATTTTCATTGTATATTCAAGAAATGTACATCAAAAACTACATATTTTCATTGTATATACCAGAAATGTACAGCAAAACATACACATTTTCATTGTACATTCAAGAAATGTACATCAAAACATACACTTTTTCATTGTATATACCAGAAGTGTACATCAAAACATACACATTTTCATTGTACATTCAAGACATGTACATCAAAACATACACATTTTCATTGTACATTCAAGGAATGTACATCAAAACATACACATTTTCATTGTACATTCAAGAAATGTATATCAAAACATACACATTTCCATTGTACATTCAAGAAATGTATATCAAAACATACACATTTTCATTGTATATTCAAGAAATGTACATCAAAAACTACATATTTTCATTGTATATACCAGAAATGTACAGCAAAACATACACATTTTCATTGTATATACCAGAAATGTACATCAAAACATACACATTTTCATTGTACATTCAAGAAATGTACATCATAACATACACATTTTGACTGCACATTCTAGAAATATACATCAAAACATACACATTTTCATTGTATATACCAGAAATGCACATCAGAACATACACACTTTCATTGTACATTCAAGAACTGTACATCAAAACATACACATTTTCAGTGTACATTCAAGAAATGTACATCAAAACATACACATTTTCAGTGTACATTCAAGAAATGTACATCAAAACATACACATTTTCATTGTATATACAAGAAATGTAAATCAAAACACACACATTTTCAGTGTACATTCAAGAAATGTATATCAAAACATACACATTTTCAGTGTACATTCAAGAAATGTATATCAAAACATACACATTTTCAGTGTACATTCAAGAAATGTACATCAAAACATACACATTTTCATTGTACATTCAAGAAATGTACATCAAAACATACACATTTTCATTGTACATTCTAGAAATATACATCAAAACATACACATTTTCATCGTATATACAAGAAATTTACATCAAAACATTCACATTTTCATTGTACTTTCAAGAAATGTACATCAAAACATACACATTTTCAGTGTATATTCAAGAAATGTATATCAAAACATACACATTTTCATTGTACATTCCAGAAATGTACATCAAAACATACACACTTTCAGTGTACATTCAAGAAATGTATATCAAAGAATACACATTTTCAGTGTACATTCAAGAAATGTACATCAAAGCAAACACATTTGCATTGTACTAAGGAAATGTACATCAAAACATACACATTTTCATTGTACACTCAAGAAATGTAGATCAAAACATACACATTTTCAATGTGCACTCAAGAAATGTACATCAAAACATACACATTTTCATTTTGCATTCAAGAAATGTATATCAAAACATACACAATTTCATTGTACATTCAAGAAATGTACATCAAAACATACACATTTTCATTGTACATTCAAGAAATGTACATCAAAACATACACATTTTCATTGTACCTCAAGAAATCTACATCAAAACATACACATTTTCGTTGTACACTCAAGAAATGTACATCAAAACATACACATTTTCATTGTACATTCAAGAAATGTATATCAAAACATACACATTTTCATTCTACATTCAAGAAATATACATCAAAACATACACATTTTCATGGTACATTCAAGAAATGTACAACAAAACATACACATTTTCATTGTACATTCAAGGAATGTACATCAAAACATACACATTTTCATTGTACATTCAAGAAATGTACATCAAAATACACACATTTTCATTGTACACTCAAGAAATGTACATCAAAACATACACATTTTGAGTGTACATTCAAGAGATATACATCAAAACATGCACATTTTCATTGTATATACCAGAAACATACATCAAAACTAACACATTTTCATTGTATATACCAGAAATGCACATCAAAACATACACATTTTCATTGTGTATTCAAGGAATGTACATCAAAACATACACATTTTCATTGTACACTCAAGAAATGTACATCAAGACATACACATTTTCATTGTACATTCAAGAAATGTACATCAAAACATACACATTTTCATTGTACACTCAAGAAATGTACTTCAAAACATACACTTTTTCAGTGTACATTCAAGAAATGTGTATCAAAACATACACATTTTCATTGTACATTAAAGAAATGTACATCAAAACATACACATTTCCATTGTACATTCAAGAAATATGCAGCAAAACATACACATTTTCATTGTACATTCAAGAAATGTACATCAAAACATACACATTTTCATTGTACACTCAAGAAATGTACATCAAAACATACACATTTTCAGTGTATATTCAAGAAATGTATATCAAAACATACACATTTTCGTTGTACATTCCAGAAATGTACATCAAAACATACACACTTTCAGTGTACATTCAAGAAATGTATATCAAAAAATACACATTTTCAGTGTACATTTAAGAAATGTACATCAAAGCAAACACATTTTCATTGTACACTTAAGAAATGTACATCAAAACATACACATCTTTATTGTACATTCAAGAAATGCACATCAAAACATACACATTTTCATTGTACATTCAAGAAATATACATCAAAACATACACATTCTCATTGTACACTCAAGAAATGTACATCAAAACATACACATTTTCATTGTACACTCAAGAAATGTACATTAAATCATACACATTTTCATTGTAAATTCAAGAAATGTATATCAAAACATACACATTTTCATTGTACATTCAAGAAATGTACATCAAAACATACACATTTTCATTGTACATTCAAGGAATGTACATCAAAACATACACATTTTCATTGTACATTCAAGAAATGTACATCAAAACACACACATTTTCAGTGTACATTCAAGAAATGTATATCAAAACATACACATTTTCATTGTACATTCAAGAAATGTACATCAAAACATACACATTTTCATTGTACATTCAAGGAATGTACATCAAAACATACACATTTTCATTGTACATTCAAGAAATGTACATCAAAACACACACATTTTCAGTGTACATTCAAGAAATGTATATCAAAACATAAACATTTTCAGTGTACATTCAAGAAATGTACATCAAAACATACACATTTTCATTGTATATACAAGAAATGTTCACCAAAACATACACATTTTCATTGTACATTCAAGAAATGTATATCAAAACATACACATTTACACTGTACATTCAAGAAATGTACATCAAAACATACACATTTTCATTGTACATTCAAGAAATGTACTTCAAAACATACTCTTCTTCAGTGTACATTCAAGAAATGTACATCAAAATATACACATTTTGAGTGTATAATCAAGAAATGTACATCTAAAACATACACATTTTCAGTGTACATTCAAGAAATGTACATCAAAACATACACATTTTCATTGTACATTCAAGAAATGTACATCAAAACATACACATTTTTAGTATACATTCAAGAAATGTACATGAAAACATATACATTTTCATTGTACATTCAAGAAATGTATATCAAAACATACACATTTTCATTGTGTATTCAAGAAATGTACATCAAAAAATACACATTTTCATTATATATACAAGAAATGTACATCAAAACATACACATTTTCATTGTACACTAAAGAAATGTACATCAAAACATACACATTTTCAGTGTACATTCAAGAAATGTACATCAAAACATACACATTTTCATTGTACATTCAAGAAATGTAGATCAAAACAGACACATTTTCATTGTACATTCAAGAAATGTACATCAAAACATACACATTTTCATTGTACACTCAAGAAATGTACATCAAAACATACACATTTTTATTGTACACTCAAAAAATGTACATCAAAACATACACATTTTCATTGTATATACCAGAAATGTACATCAAAACATACACAATTTTCATTGTACATTCAAGAAATGTACATCAAAACATACACACGTTGAGTGTACATTCAAGAAATATAGATCAAAAGATACACATTTTCATTGTATATACCAGAAATGTACATCAAAACATACACATTTTCATTGTATATATCAGAAATGTACATCAAAACATATACATTTTCATTGTACATTCAAGAAATGTACATCAAAACATACACATTTTGAGTGTACATTCAAGAGATATACATCAAAACATGCACATTTTCATTGTATATACCAGAAATGTACATCAAAACATACACATTTTCATTGTATATACCAGAAATGTACATCAAAACATACACATTTTCATTGTATATACAAGAAATGTAAATCAAAACACACACATTTTCAGTGTACATTCAAGAAATGTATATGAAAACATACACATTTTCAGTGTACATTCAAGAAATGTATATCAACACATACACATTTTCATTGTACATTCAAGAAATGTACATCAAAACATACACATTTTCATTGTACATTCAAGGAATGTACATCAAAACATACACATTTTCATTGTACATTCAAGAAATGTACATCAAAACACACACATTTTCAGTGTACATTCAAGAAATGTACATAAAAAACTACACATTTTCATTGTACATTCAAGAAATGTACATCAAAACATACACATTTTCATTGTACATTCAAGGAATGTACATCAAAACATACACATTTTCATTGTACATTCAAGAAATGTATATCAAAACATACACATTTTCAGTGTACATTCAAGAAATGTACATAAAAAACTACACATTTTCATTGTATATTCAAGAAATGTACATCAAAAACTACATATTTTCATTGTATATACCAGAAATGTACAGCACAACATACACATTTTCATTGTACATTCAAGAAATGTACATCAAAACATACACATTTTCATTGTATATACCAGAAGTGTACATCAAAAGATACACATTTTCATTGTACATTCAAGACATGTACATCAAAACATACACATTTTCATTGTACATTCAAGGAATGTACATCAAAACATACACATTTTCATTGTACATTCAAGAAATGTACATCAAAACATACACATTTTCATTGTACATTCAAGGAATGTACATCAAAACATACACATTTTCATTGTACATTCAAGAAATGTACATCAAAACACACACATTTTCAGTGTACATTCAAGAAATGTATATCAAAACATACACATTTTCATTGTACATTCAAGAAATGTACATCAAAACATACACATTTTCATTGTACATTCAAGGAATGTACATCAAAACATACACATTTTCATTGTACATTCAAGAAATGTACATCAAAACACACACATTTTCAGTGTACATTCAAGAAATGTATATCAAAACATAAACATTTTCAGTGTACATTCAAGAAATGTACATCAAAACATACACATTTTCATTGTATATACAAGAAATGTTCACCAAAACATACACATTTTCATTGTACATTCAAGAAATGTATATCAAAACATACACATTTACACTGTACATTCAAGAAATGTACATCAAAACATACACATTTTCATTGTACATTCAAGGAATGTACATCAAAACATACACATTTTCATTGTACATTCAAGAAATGTACATCAAAACACACACATTTTCAGTGTACATTCAAGAAATGTATATCAAAACATACACATTTTCATTGTACATTCAAGAAATGTACATCAAAATATACACATTTTGAGTGTATAATCAAGAAATGTACATCTAAAACATACACATTTTCAGTGTACATTCAAGAAATGTACATCAAAACATACACATTTTCATTGTACATTCAAGAAATGTACATCAAAACATACACATTTTTAGTATACATTCAAGAAATGTACATGAAAACATATACATTTTCATTGTACATTCAAGAAATGTATATCAAAACATACACATTTTCATTGTGTATTCAAGAAATGTACATCAAAAAATACACATTTTCATTATATATACAAGAAATGTACATCAAAACATACACATTTTCATTGTACACTAAAGAAATGTACATCAAAACATACACATTTTCAGTGTACATTCAAGAAATGTACATCAAAACATTCACATTTTCATTGTACATTCAAGAAATGTAGATCAAAACAGACACATTTTCATTGTACATTCAAGAAATGTACATCAAAACATACACATTTTCATTGTACACTCAAGAAATGTACATCAAAACATACACATTTTTATTGTACACTCAAAAAATGTACACCAAACATACACATTTTCATTGTATATACCAGAAATGTACATCAAAACATACACAATTTTCATTGTACATTCAAGAAATGTACATCAAAACATACACACGTTGAGTGTACATTCAAGAAATATAGATCAAAAGATACACATTTTCATTGTATATACCAGAAATGTACATCAAAACATACACATTTTCATTGTATATATCAGAAATGTACATCAAAACATATACATTTTCATTGTACATTCAAGAAATGTACATCAAAACATACACATTTTGAGTGTACATTCAAGAGATATACATCAAAACATGCACATTTTCATTGTATATACCAGAAATGTACATCAAAACATACACATTTTCATTGTATATACCAGAAATGTACATCAAAACATACACATTTTCATTGTATATACAAGAAATGTAAATCAAAACACACACATTTTCAGTGTACATTCAAGAAATGTATATCAAAACATACACGTTTTCAGTGTACATTCAAGAAATGTATATCAACACATACAAATTTTCATTGTACATTCAAGAAATGTACATCAAAACATACACATTTTCATTGTACATTCAAGGAATGTACATGAAAACATACACATTTTCATTGTACATTCAAGAAATGTACATCAAAACACACACATTTTCAGTGTACATTCAAGAAATGTACATAAAAAACTACACATTTTCATTGTACATTCAAGAAATGTACATCAAAACATACACATTTTCATTGTACATTCAAGGAATGTACATCAAAACATACACATTTTCATTGTACATTCAAGAAATGTATATCAAAACATACACATTTTCAGTGTACATTCAAGAAATGTACATAAAAAACTACACATTTTCATTGTATATTCAAGAAATGTACATCAAAAACTACATATTTTCATTGTATATACCAGAAATGTACAGCACAACATACACATTTTCATTGTACATTCAAGAAATGTACATCAAAACATACACATTTTCATTGTATATACCAGAAGTGTACATCAAAAGATACACATTTTCATTGTACATTCAAGACATGTACATCAAAACATACACATTTTCATTGTACATTCAAGGAATGTACATCAAAACATACACATTTTCATTGTACATTCAAGAAATGTACATCAAAACATACACATTTTCATTGTACATTCAAGGAATGTACATCAAAACATACACATTTTCATTGTACATTCAAGAAATGTACATCAAAACACACACATTTTCAGTGTACATTCAAGAAATGTATATCAAAACATACACATTTTCATTGTACATTCAAGAAATGTACATCAAAATATACACATTTTCATTGTACATTCAAGGAATGTACATCAAAACATACACATTTTCATTGTACATTCAAGAAATGTACATCAAAACACACACATTTTCAGTGTACATTCAAGAAATGTATATCAAAACATAAACATTTTCAGTGTACATTCAAGAAATGTACATCAAAACATACACATTTTCATTGTATATACAAGAAATGTTCACCAAAACATACACATTTTCATTGTACATTCAAGAAATGTATATCAAAACATACACATTTACACTGTACATTCAAGAAATGTACATCAAAACATACACATTTTCATTGTACATTCAAGGAATGTACATCAAAACATACACATTTTCATTGTACATTCAAGAAATGTACATCAAAACACACACATTTTCAGTGTACATTCAAGAAATGTATATCAAAACATACACATTTTCATTGTACATTCAAGAAATGTACATCAAAACATACACATTTTCATTGTACATTCAAGGAATGTACATCAAAACATACACATTTTCATTGTACATTCAAGAAATGTACATCAAAACACACACATTTTCAGTGTACATTCAAGAAATGTATATCAAAACATAAACATTTTCAGTGTACATTCAAGAAATGTACATCAAAACATACACATTTTCATTGTATATACAAGAAATGTTCACCAAAACATACACATTTTCATTGTACATTCAAGAAATGTATATCAAAACATACACATTTACACTGTACATTCAAGAAATGTACATCAAAACATACACATTTTCATTGTACATTCAAGAAATGTACTTCAAAACATACTCATCTTCAGTTTACATTCAAGAAATGTACATCAAAATATACACATTTTGAGTGTATAATCAAGAAATGTACATCTAAAACATACACATTTTCAGTGTACATTCAAGAAATGTACATCAAAACATACACATTTTCATTGTACATTCAAGAAATGTACATCAAAACATACACATTTTTAGTATACATTCAAGAAATGTACATGAAAACATATACATTTTCATTGTACATTCAAGAAATGTATATCAAAACATACACATTTTCATTGTATATTCAAGAAATGTACATCAAAAAATACACATTTTCATTATATATACAAGAAATGTACATCAAAACATACACATTTTCATTGTACACTAAAGAAATGTACATCAAAACATACACATTTTCAGTGTACATTCAAGAAATGTACATCAAAACATACACATTTTCATTGTACATTCAAGAAATGTAGATCAAAACAGACACATTTTCATTGTACATTCAAGAAATGTACATCAAAACATACACATTTTCATTGTACACTCAAGAAATGTACATCAAAACATACACATTTTTATTGTACACTCAAAAAATGTACATCAAAACATACACATTTTCATTGTATATACCAGAAATGTACATCAAAACATACACAATTTTCATTGTACATTCAAGAAATGTACATCAAAACATACACACTTTGAGTGTACATTCAAGAAATATAGATCAAAAGATACACATTTTCATTGTATATACCAGAAATGTACATCAAAACATACACATTTTCATTGTATATATCAGAAATGTACATCAAAACATATACATTTTCATTGTACATTCAAGAAATGTACATCAAAACATACACATTTTGAGTGTACATTCAAGAGATATACATCAAAACATGCACATTTTCATTGTATATACCAGAAATGTACATCAAAACATACACATTTTCATTGTATATACCAGAAATGTACATCAAAACATACACATTTTCATTGTATATACAAGAAATGTAAATCAAAACACACACATTTTCATTGTACATTCAAGAAATGTATATCAAAACATACACATTTTCAGTGTACATTAAAGAAATGTATATCAACACATACACATTTTCATTGTACATTCAAGAAATGTACATCAAAACATACACATTTTCATTGTACATTCAGGAAATGTACATCAAAACACACACATTTTCAGTGTACATTCAAGAAATGTACATAAAAAACTACACATTTTCATTGTACATTCAAGAAATGTACATCAAAACATACACATTTTCATTGAACATTCAAGGAATGTACATCAAAACATACACATTTTCATTGTACATTCAAGAAATGTATATCAAAACATACTCATTTTCAGTGTACATTCAAGAAATGTACATAAAAAACTACACATTTTCATTGTATATTCAAGAAATGTACATCAAAAACTACATATTTTCATTGTATATACCAGAAATGTACAGCAAAACATACACATTTTCATTGTACATTCAAGAAATGTACATCAAAACATACACATTTTCATTGTATATACCAGAAGTGTACATCAAAACATACACATTTTCATTGTACATTCAAGACATGTACATCAAAACATACACATTTTCATTGTACATTCAAGGAATGTACATCAAAACATACACATTTTCATTGTACATTCAAGAAATGTACATCAAAACATACACATTTTCATTGTACATTTAAGGAATGTACATCAAAACATACACATTTTCATTGTACATTCAAGAAATGTACATCAAAACACACACATTTTCAGTGTACATTCAAGAAATGTATATGAAAACATACACATTTTCATTGTACATTCAAGAAATGTACATCAAAACATACACATTTTCATTGTACATTCAAGGAATGTACATCAAAACATACACATTTTCATTGTACATTCAAGAAATGTACATCAAAACACACACATTTTCAGTGTACATTCAAGAAATGTATATCAAAACATAAACATTTTCAGTGTACATTCAAGAAATGTACATCAAAACATACACATTTTCATTGTATATACAAGAAATGTTCACCAAAACATATACATTTTCATTGTACATTCAAGAAATGTATATCAAAACATACACATTTACACTGTACATTCAAAAAATGTACATCAAAACATACACATTTTCATTGTACATTCAAGAAATGTACTTCAAAACATACTCATCTTCAGTTTACATTCAAGAAATGTACATCAAAATATACACATTTTGAGTGTATAATCAAGAAATGTACATCTAAAACATACACATTTTCAGTGTACATTCAAGAAATGTACATCAAAACATACACATTTTCATTGTACATTCAAGAAATGTACATCAAAACATACACATTTTTAGTATACATTCAAGAAATGTACATGAAAACATATACATTTTCATTGTACATTCAAGAAATGTATATCAAAACATACACATTTTCATTGTATATTCAAGAAATGTACATCAAAAAATACACATTTTCATTATATATACAAGAAATGTACATCAAAACATACACATTTTCATTGTACACTAAAGAAATGTACATTAAAACATACACATTTTCAGTGTACATTCAAGAAATGTACATCAAAACATACACATTTTCATTGTACATTCAAGAAATGTAGATCAAAACAGACACATTTTCATTGTACATTCAAGAAATGTACATCAAAACATACACATTTTCATTGTACACTCAAGAAATGTACATCAAAACATACACATTTTTATTGTACACTCAAAAAATGTACATCAAAACATACACATTTTCATTGTATATACCAGAAATGTACATCAAAACATACACAATTTTCATTGTACATTCAAGAAATGTACATCAAAACATACACACTTTGAGTGTACATTCAAGAAATATAGATCAAAAGATACACATTTTCATTGTATATACCAGACATGTACATCAAAACATACACATTTTCATTGTATATATCAGAAATGTACATCAAAACATATACATTTTCATTGTAAATTCAAGAAATGTACATCAAAACATACACATTTTGAGTGTACATTCAAGAGATATACATCAAAACATGCACATTTTCATTGTATATACCAGAAATGTACATCAAAACATACACATTTTCATTGTATATACCAGAAATGTACATCAAAACATACACATTTTCATTGTATATACAAGAAATGTAAATCAAAACACACACATTTTCAGTGTACATTCAAGAAATGTATATCAAAACATACACATTTTCAGTGTACATTCAAGAAATGTACATGAAAACATATACATTTTCATTGTACATTCAAGAAATGTATATCAAAACATACACATTTTCATTGTATATTCAAGAAATGTACATCAAAAAATACACATTTTCATTATATATACAAGAAATGTACATCAAAACATACACATTTTCATTGTACACTAAAGAAATGTACATTAAAACATACACATTTTCAGTGTACATTCAAGAAATGTACATCAAAACATACACATTTTCATTGTACATTCAAGAAATGTAGATCAAAACAGACACATTTTCATTGTACATTCAAGAAATGTACATCAAAACATACACATTTTCATTGTACACTCAAGAAATGTACATCAAAACATACACATTTTTATTGTACACTCAAAAAATGTACATCAAAACATACACATTTTCATTGTATATACCAGAAATGTACATCAAAACATACACAATTTTCATTGTACATTCAAGAAATGTACATCAAAACATACACACTTTGAGTGTACATTCAAGAAATATAGATCAAAAGATACACATTTTCATTGTATATACCAGACATGTACATCAAAACATACACATTTTCATTGTATATATCAGAAATGTACATCAAAACATATACATTTTCATTGTAAATTCAAGAAATGTACATCAAAACATACACATTTTGAGTGTACATTCAAGAGATATACATCAAAACATGCACATTTTCATTGTATATACCAGAAATGTACATCAAAACATACACATTTTCATTGTATATACCAGAAATGTACATCAAAACATACACATTTTCATTGTATATACAAGAAATGTAAATCAAAACACACACATTTTCAGTGTACATTCAAGAAATGTATATCAAAACATACACATTTTCAGTGTACATTCAAGAAATGTATATCAAAACATACACATTTTCATTGTACATTCAAGAAATGTACATCAAAACATACACATTTTCATTGTACATTCAAGGAATGTACATGAAAATATACACATTTTCATTGTACATTCAAGAAATGTATATCAAAACATACACATTTTCAGTGTACATTCAAGAAATGTACATAAAAAACTACACATTTTCATTGTATATTCAAGAAATGTACATCAAAAACTACATATTTTCATTGTATATACCAGAAATGTACAGCAAAATATACACATTTTCATTGTACATTCAAGAAATGTACATCAAAACATACACATTTTCATTGTATATACCAGAAGTGTACATCAAAACATACACATTTTCATTGTACATTCAAGACATGTACATCAAAACATACACATTTTCATTGTACATTCAAGGAATGTACATCAAAACATACACATTTTCATTGTACATTCAAGAAATATATATCAAAACATACACATTTTCATTGTACATTCAAGAAATGTATATCAAAACATACACATTTTCATTGTATATTCAAGAAATGTACATCAAAAACTACATATTTTCATTGTATATACCAGAAATGTACAGCAAAACATACACATTTTCATTGTATATACCAGAAATGTACATCAAAACATACACATTTTCATTGTACATTCAAGAAATGTACATCATAACATACACATTTTGACTCCACATTCTAGAAATATACATCAAAACATACACATTTTCATTGTATATACCAGAAATGCACATCAGAACATACACACTTTCATTGTACATTCAAGAACTGTACATCAAAACATACACATTTTCAGTGTACATTCAAGAAATGTACATCAAAACATACACATTTTCAGTGTACATTCAAGAATTGTACATCAAAACATACACATTTTCATTGTATATACAAGAAATGTAAATCAAAACACACACATTTTCAGTGTACATTCAAGAAATGTATATCAAAACATACACATTTTCAGTGTACATTCAAGAAATGTATATCAAAACATACACATTTACACTGTACATTCAAGAAATGTACATCAAAACATACACATTTTCATTGTACATTCAAGAAATGTACTTCAAAACATACTCATTTTCATTGTATATACCGGAAGTGTACATCAAAACATACACATTTTCATTGTACATTCAAGACATGTACATCAAAACATACACATTTTCATTGTACATTCAAGGAATGTACATCAAAACATACACATTTTCATTGTATATACCAGAAATGCACATCAAAACATACACATTTTCAGTGTACATTCAAGAAATGTACATCAAAACATACACATTTTCAGTCTACATGCAAGAATTGTACATCTAAACATACACATTTTCATGGTACATTCAAGAAATGTACAACAAAACATACACATTTTCATTGTACATTCAAGGAATGTACATCAAAACATACACATTTTCATTGTACATTCAAGAAATGTACATCAAAATACACACATTTTCATTGTACACTCATGAAATGTACATCAAAACATACACATTTAGAGTGTACATTCAAGAGATATACATCAAAACATGCACAGTTTCATTGTATATACCAGAAACGTACATCAAAACTTACACATTTTCATTGTATATACAAGAAATGTAAATCAAAACATACACATTTTCATTGTATATACAAGAAATGTATATCAAAGCATACACATTTTCAGTGTACATTCAAGAAATGTACATAAAAAACTACACATTTTCATTGTATATTCAAGAAATGTACATCAAAACATACACATTTTCATTGTACACTAAAGAAATGTACATCAAAAACTACACATTTTCATTGTATATACCAGAAATGTACATCAAAACATACACATTTTCATTGTACATTCAAGAAATGTACATCAAAACATATACATTTTCATTGTATATACCAGAAATGTACATCAAAACATACACATTTTCATTGTACATTCAAGAAATGTACATCAAAACATACACATTTTCATTGTATATACCAGAAATGTACATCAAAACATACACATTTTCATTGTACATTCAAGAAATGTACATCAAAACATACACATTTTGACTGCACATTCTAGAAATATTCATCAAAACATACACATTTTCATTGTATATACCAGAAATGCCCATCAAAACATACACATTTTGAGTCTACATTCAAGAAATGTACATCAAAACATACACATTTTCAGTCTACATGCAAGAATTGTACATCAAAACATACACATTTTCATTGTATATACAAGAAATGTACATCAAAACATACACATTTTCATTGTATATACAAGAAGTGTATATCAAAAGATACACCTTTTCAGTGTACATTCAAGAAATGTACATCAAAACATACACATTTTCATTGTATATACAAGTAATGTACATCAAAACATACACATTTTCAGTGTACATTCAAGAAATGTATATCAAAACATACACATTTTCAGTGTACATTCAAGAAATGTACATCAAAACATACACATTTTCATTGTACATTCAAGAAATGTACATCAAAACATACACATTTTCATTGTACATTCTAGAAATATACATCAAAACATACACATTTTCATCGTATATACAAGAAATTTACATCAAAACATACACATTTTCATTGTACATTCAAGAAATGTACATCAAAACATACACATTTTCAGTGTATATTCAAGAAATGTATATCAAAACATACACATTTTCATTATACATTCCAGAAATGTACATCAAAACATACACACTTTCAGTGTACATTCAAGAAATGTATATCAAGGAATACACATTTTCAGTGTACATTCAAGAAATGTACATCAAAGCAAACACATTTGCATTGTACACTAAGGAAATGTACATCAAAACATACACATTTTCATTGTACACTCAAGAAATGTACATCAAAACATACACATTTTCAATGTACACTCAAGAAATGTACATCAAAACATACACATTTTCATTGTACATTCAAGAAATGTATATCAAAACATACACAATTTCATTGTACATTCAAGAAATGTACATCAAGACATACACATTTTCATTGTACATTCAAGAAATGTACATCAAAACATACACATTTTCATTGTACCTCAAGAAATCTACATCAAAACATACACATTTTCGTTGTACACTCAAGAAATGTACATCAAAACATACACATTTTCATTGTACATTCAAGAAATGTATATCAAAACATACACATTTTCATTCTACATTCAAGAAATATACATCAAAACATACACATTTTCATGGTACATTCAAGAAATGTACAACAAAACATACACATTTTCATTGTACATTCAAGGAATGTACATCAAAACATACACATTTTCATTGTACATTCAAGAAATGTACATCAAAATACACACATTTTCATTGTACACTCAAGAAATGTACATCAAAACATACACATTTTGAGTGTACATTCAAGAGATATACATCAAAACATGCACATTTTCATTGTATATACCAGAAACATACATCAAAACTAACACATTTTCATTGTATATACCAGAAATGCACATCAAAACATACACATTTTCATTGTACATTCAAGGAATGTACATCAAAACATACACATTTTCATTGTACACTCAAGAAATGTACATCAAGACATACACATTTTCATTGTACATTCAAGAAATGTACATCAAAACATACACATTTTCATTGTACACTCAAGAAATGTACTTCAAAACATACACAATTTCAGTGTACATTCAAGAAATGTGTATCAAAACATACACATTTTCATTGTACATTCAAGAAATGTACATCAAAACATACACATTTTCATTGTACATTCAGTAAATATGCAGCAAAACATACACATTTTCATTGTACATTCAAGAAATGTACATCAAAACATACACATTTTCATTGTACACTCAAGAAATGTACATCAAAACATACACATTTTCAGTGTACATTCAAGAAATGTACATCAAAACATACACATTTTCATTGTACATTCAAGAAATGTACATCAAAGCATACACATTTTCATTGTACATTCTAGAAATATACATCAAAACATACACATTTTCATTGTATATACAAGAAATTAACATCAAAACATACACATTTTCATTGTACACTCAAGAAATGTACATCAAAACATACACATTTTCAGTGTATATTCAAGAAATGTATATCAAAAGATACACATTTTCATTGTACATTCCCGAAATGTCCATCAAAACATACACACTTTCAGTGTACATTCAAGAAATGTATATCAAAAAATACACATTTTCAGTGTACATTTAAGAAATGTACATCAAAGCAAACACATTTTCATTGTACACTAAGGAAATGTACATCAAAACATACACATCTTTATTGTACATTCAAGAAATGCACATCAAAACATACACATTTTCATTGTACATTCAAGAAATATACATCAAAACATACACATTCTCATTGTACACTCAAGAAATGTACACAAAACATACACATTTTCATTGTACACTCAAGAAATGTACATTAAATCATACACATTTTCATTGTACATTCAAGAAATGTATATCAAAACATACACATTTTCATTGTACATTCAAGAAATGTACATCAAAACATACACATTTTCATTGTACATTCAAGGAATGTACATCAAAACATACACATTTTCATTGTACATTCAAGAAATGTACATCAAAACACACACATTTTCAGTGTACATTCAAGAAATGTATATCAAAACATACACATTTTCATTGTACATTCAAGAAATGTACATCAAAACATACACATTTTCATTGTACATTCAAGGAATGTACATCAAAACATACACATTTTCATTGTACATTCAAGAAATGTACATCAAAACACACACATTTTCAGTGTACATTCAAGAAATGTATATCAAAACATACACATTTTCAGTGTACATTCAAGAAATGTACATCAAAACATACACATTTTCATTGTATATACAAGAAATGTTCACCAAAACATACACATTTTCATTGTACATTCAAGAAATGTATATCAAAACATACACATTTACACTGTACATTCAAGAAATGTACATCAAAACATACACATTTTCATTGTACATTCAAGAAATGTACATCAAAACATACTCATCTTCAGTTTACCGTCAAGAAATGTACATCAGAATATACACATTTTGAGTGTATAATCAAGAAATGTACATCTAAAACATACACATTTTCAGTGTACATTCAAGAAATGTACATCAAAACATACACATTTTCATTGTACATTCAAGAAATGTACATCAAAACATACACATTTTTAGTATACATTCAAGAAATGTACATGAAAACATATACATTTTCATTGTACATTCAAGAAATGTATATCAAAACATACACATTTTCATTGTATATTCAAGAAATGTACATCAAAAAATACACATTTTCATTATATATACAAGAAATGTACATCAAAACATACACATTTTCATTGTACACTAAAGAAATGTACATCAAAACATACACATTTTCAGTGTACATTCAAGAAATGTACATCAAAACATACACATTTTCATTGTACATTCAAGAAATGTAGATCAAAACAGACACATTTTCATTGTACATTCAAGAAATGTACATCCAAACATACACATTTTCATTGTACACTCAAGAAATGTACATCAAAACATACACATTTTTATTGCACACTCAAAAAATGTACATCAAAACATACACATTTTCATTGTATATACCAGAAATGTACATCAAAACATACACATTTTCATTGTACATTCAAGAAATGTACATCAAAACACACACATTTTCAGTGTACATTCAAGAAATGTATATCAAAACATACACATTTTCAGTGTACATTCAAGAAATGTACATCAAAACATACACATTTTCAGTGTACATTCAAGAAATGTACATCAAAACATATACATTTTCATTGTATATACAAGAAATGTACATCAAAACATACACATTTTCAGTGTACATTCAAGAAATTTACATGAAAACATATACATTTTCATTGTACATTCAAGGAATGTACATGAAAACATACACATTTTCATTGTACATTCAAGAAATGTACATCAAAACACACACATTTTCAGTGTACATTCAAGAAATGTACATAAAAAACTACACATTTTCATTGTACATTCAAGAAATGTACATCAAAACATACACATTTTCATTGTACATTCAAGGAATGTACATCAAAACATACACATTTTCATTGTACATTCAAGAAATGTATATCAAAACATACACATTTTCAGTGTACATTCAAGAAATGTACATAAAAAACTACACATTTTCATTGTATATTCAAGAAATGTACATCAAAAACTACATATTTTCTTTGTATATACCAGAAATGTACAGCAAAACATACACATTTTCATTGTACATTCAAGAAATGTACATCACAACATACACATTTTCATTGTATGTACCTTAAGTGTACATCAAAACATACACATTTTCATTGTACATTCAAGACATGTACATCAAAACATACACATTTTCATTGTACATTCAAGGAATATACATCAAAACATACACATTTTCATTGTACATTCAAGAAATGTATATCAAAACATACACATTTTCATTGTACATTCAAGAAATGTATATCAAAACATACACATTTTCATTGTATATTCAAGAAATGTACATCAAAAACTACATATTTTCATTGTATATACCAGAAATGTACAAAAAAACATACACATTTTCATTGTATATACCAGAAATGTACATCAAAACATACACATTTTCATTGTACATTCAAGAAATGTACATCATAACATACACATTTTGACTGCACATTCTAGAAATATACATCAAAACATACACATTTTCATTGTATATACCAGAAATGCACATCAGAACATACACACTTTCATTGTACATTCAAGAACTGTACATCAAAACATACACATTTTCAGTGTACATTCAAGAAATGTACATCAAAACATACACATTTTCAGTGTACATTCAAGAAATGTACATCAAAACATACACATTTTCATTGTATATACAAGAAATGTACATCAAAACATACACATTTTCATTGTATATACAAGAAATGTATATCAAAACATACACATTTTCAGTGTACATTCAAGAAATGTACATCAAAACATACACATTTTCATTGTATATACAAGTAATGTACATCAAAACATACACATTTTCAGTGTACATTCAAGAAATGTACATCAAGACATACACATTTTCATTGTACATTCAAGAAATGTATATCAAAACATACACATTTTCAGTGTACATTCAAGAAATGTACATCAAAACATACACATTTTCATTGTACATTCAAGAAATGTACATCAAAACATACACATTTTTAGTATACATTCAAGAAATGTACATGAAAACATATACATTTTCATTGTACATTCAAGAAATGTATATCAAAACATACACATCTTTATTGTACATTCAAGAAATGCACATCAAAACATACACATTTTCATTGTACATTCAAGAAATATACATCAAAACATACACATTCTCATTGTACACTCAAGAAATGTACATCAAAACATGCACATTTTCATTGTACACTCAAGAAATGTACATTAAATCATACACATTTTCATTGTACATTCAAGAAATGTATATCAAAACATACACATTTTCGTTGTACATTCAAGAAATGTACATCAAAACATACACATTTTCATTGTACATTCAAGAAATGTACATCAAAACATACACATTTTCATTGTACATTCAAGGAATGTACATCAAAACATACACATTTTCATTGTACATTCAAGAAATGTACATCAAAACACACACATTTTCAGTGTACATTCAAGAAATGTATATCAAAACATACACATTTTAATTGTATATACAAGAAATGTTCACCAAAACATACACATTTTCATTGTACATTCAAGAAATGTATATCAAAACATACACATTTACACTGTACATTCAAGAAATGTACATCAAAACATACACATTTTCATTGTACATTCAAGAAATGTACTTCAAAACATACTCATTTTCATGGTACATTCAAGAAATGTACATCAAAATATACACATTTTCAGTGTATAATCAAGAAATGTACATCTAAAACATACACATTTTGAGTGTACATTCAAGAAATATACATCAAAACATACACATTTTCGTTGTATATACCAGAAATGTACATCAAAACATACACAATTTTCATTGTACATTCAAGAAATGTACATCAAAACATACACACTTTGAGTGTACATTCAAGAAATATACATCAAAAGATACACATTTTCATTGTATATACCAGAAATGTACATCAAAACATACACATTTTCATTGTATATATCAGAAATGTACATCAAAACATATACATTTTCATTGTACATTCAAGAAATGTACATCAAAACATACACATTTTGAGTGTACATTCAAGAGATATACATCAAAACATGCACATTTTCATTGTATATACCAGAAATGTACATCAAAACATACACATTTTCATTGTATATACCAGAAATGTACATCAAAACATACACATTTTCATTGTATATACAAGAAATGTATATCAAAACATACACATTTTCAGTGTACATTCAAGAAATGTACATCAAATCATACACATTTTCATTGTATATTCAAGAAATGTACATCAAACCATACATATTTTCATTGTATATACCAGAAATGTACATCAAAACATACACAATTTCATTGTACGTTCAAGAAATGTACATCAAAACATAAACATTTTCATTGTATATACCAGAAATGTACATCAAAGCATACACATTTTCATTGTACATTCAAGAAATGTACATCAAAACATACCCATTTTCATTGTATATACCAGAAATGTACATCAAAACATACACCTTTTCATTGTACATTCAAGAAATGTACATCAAAACATACACACTTTGAGTGTACATTCAAGAAATATACATCAAAGCATACACATTTTAATTGTATATACCAGAAATGCACATCAAAACATACACATTTTCATTGTACATTCAAGAACTGTACATCAAAGCATACACATTTTCAGTGTACATTGAAGAAATGTACATCAAAACATACACATTTTCAGTGTACATTCAAGAAATGTACATCAAAACATACACATTTTCATTGTATATACCAGAAATGTACATCAAAACATACACATTTTCATTGTACATTCAAGAAATGTACATCAAAACATACACATTTTCATTGTATATACAAGAAATGTACATCAAACCATACACATTTTCAGTGTACATTCAAGAAATGTACATCAAAACATATACATTTTCATTGTATATACAAGAAATGTACATCAAAACATACACATTTTCAGTGTACATTCAAGAAATTTACATGAAAACATATACATTTTCATTGTACATTCAAGAAATGTATATCAAAACATACACATTTTCAGATTACATTCAACAAATGTACATCAAAGCATACACATTTTCATTGTATATACAAGAAATTTACATCAAAACATACACATCTTCATTGTACACTAAAGAAATGTACATCAAAACATACACACTTTCAGTGTACATTCAAGAAAAGTACATCAAAACATACACATTTTCATTGTACATTCAAGAGATGTACATCAAAACATACACATTTTCATTCTACATTCAAGAAATGTACATCAAAACATACACATTTTCATTGTACCTCAAGAAATCTACATCAAAACATACACATTTTCATTGTACACTCAAGAAATGTACATCAAAACATACACATTTTCATTGTACATTCAAGAAGTGTATATCAAAACATACACATTTTCATTCTACATTCAAGAAATGTACATCAAAACATACACATTTTCATGGTACATTCAAGAAATGTATATCAAAACATACACATTTTCATTCTACATTCAAGAAATGTACATCAAAACATACACATTTTCATTGTACATTTAAGAAATGTACATCAAAATACACACATTTTCATTGTACACTCAAGAAATGTACATCAAAACATACACATTTTGAGTGTACATTCAAGAGATATACATCAAAACATGCACATTTTCATTGTATATACCAGAAACGTACATCAAAACATACACATTTTCATTGCATATACAAGAAATGTAAATCAAAACATACACAGTTTCATTGTATATACAAGAAATGTATATCAAAACATACACATTTTCAGTGTACATTCAAGAAATGTACATCAAAAACTACACATTTTCATTGTATATTCAAGAAATGTACATTTAACATACACATTTTCATTGTATATACCAGAAATGTACACCAAAACATACACATTTTCATTGTATATTCAAGAAATGTACATCAAAACATATACATTTTCATTGTATATACCAGAAATGTACATCAAAACATACACATTTTCATTGTACATTCAAGAAATGCACATCAAAACATACACATTTTCATGGTATATACCAGAAATGTACATCAAAACATACACATTTACATTGTACATTCAAGAAATGTACATCAAAACATACACATTTTGACTGCACATTCTAGAAATATTCATCAAAACATACACATTTTCATTGTATATACCAGAAATGCACATCAAAACATACACATTTTCATTGTACATTCAAGAACTGTACATCAAAACATACACATTTTCAGTGTACATTCAAGAAATGTACATCAAAACATACACATTTTCAGTGTACATTCAAGAATTGTACATCAAAACATACATATTTTCATTGTATATACAAGAAATGTACATCAAAACATACACATTTTCATTGTATATACAAGAAATGTATATCAAAAGATACACATTTTCAGTGTACATTCAAGAAATGTACATCAAAACATACACATTTTCATTGTATATACAAGTAATGTACATCAAAACATACACATTTTCAGTGTACATTCAAGAAATGTATATCAAAACATACACATTTTCAGTGTACATTCAAGAAATGTACATCAAAACATACACATTTTCAGTATACATTCAAGAAATGTACATGAAAACATATACATTTTCATTGTACATTCAAGAAATGTATATCAAAACATACACATTTTCAGTGTACATTCAAGAAATGTACATCAAAACATACACATTTTCATTGTACATTCAAGAAATGTACATCAAAAGATACACATTTTCATTGTACATTCAAGAAAAGTACATCAAAACATACACATTTTCATTGTACATTCAAGAAATGTACATCAAAACACACACATTTTCAGTGTACATTCAAGAAATGTATATCAAAACATACACATTTTCAGTGTACATTGAAGAAATGTACATCAAAACATACACATTTTCATTGTACATTCAAGAAATGTACATCAAAACACACACATTTTCATTGTACATTCAAGAAATGTACAACAAAACACACACATTTTCAGTGTACATTCAAGCAATGTACATAAAAAACATACACATTTTCATTGTACATTCCAGAAATGTACATTAGACATACACATTTTCATTGTACATTCAAGAAATGTATATCAAAACATACACATTTTCAGTGTACATTCAAGAAATGTACATCAAAACATACACATTTTCATTGTACATTCAAGAAATGTACATCAAAACATACACATTTTTAGTATACATTCAAGAAATATACATGAAAACATATACATTTTCATTGTACATTCAAGAAATGTATATCAAAACATACACATTTTCATTGTATATTCAAGAAATGTACATCAAAAAATACACATTTTCATTATATATACAAGAAATGTACATCAAAACATACACATTTTCATTGTACACTAAAGAAATGTACATCAAAACATACACATTTTCAGTGTACATTCAAGAAATGTACATCAAAACATACACATTTTCATTGTACATTCAAGAAATGTAGATCAAAACAGACACATTTTCATTGTACATTCAAGAAATGTACATCAAAACATACACATTTTTATTGTACAC
Source organism: Tenodera sinensis (assembly GCA_030765045.1). Taxonomy (NCBI): domain Eukaryota; kingdom Metazoa; phylum Arthropoda; class Insecta; order Mantodea; family Mantidae; genus Tenodera; species Tenodera sinensis. Next base: position 214,593,971 of record CM060964.1, on the reverse strand, counting down.
TCAAAAAATGTACATCAAAACATACACATTTTCATTGTATATACAAGAAATGTACATCAAAACATACACATTTTCATTGTACATTCAAGAAATGTACATCAAAACATACACATTTTCATTGTACACTAAAGAAATGTACATCAAAACATACACATTTTCATTGTACATTCAAGAAATGTATATCAAAACATACACATTTTCATTGTACATTCAAGAAATGTACATAAAAAATACACATTTTCAGTGTACATTCAAGAAATGTATAACAAAAAATACACATTTTCAGTGTACATTCAAGAAATGTACATCAAAACAAACACATTCTCATTGTACACTAAAGAAATGTATATCAAAACATACACATTTTCATTGTACATTCAAGAAATATACATCAAAACATTAACATTTTCATTGTACATTCAAGAAATGTACATAAAAAGATACGCATTTTCATTGTACACTCAAGAAATGTACATCAAAACATACACATTTTCATTGTACATTCAAGAAATGTACATGAAAACATACACATTTTCATTGTACACTCAAGAAATGTACATCAAGACATACACATTTTCATTGTACATTCAAGAAATGTACATCAAAGCATACACATTTTCATTGTACACTCAAGAAATGTACTTCAAAACATACACATTTTCAGTGTACATTCAAGAAATGTGTATCAAAACATACACATTTTCATTGTACATTCAAGAAATGTACATCAAAACATACACATTTTCATTGTACATTCAAGAAATATGCAGCAAAACATACACATTTTCATTGTACATTCAAGAAATGTACATCAAAACATACACATTTTCATTGTACACTCAAGAAATGTACATCAAAACATACACATTTTCAGTGTACATTCAAGAAATGTACATCAAAACATACACATTTTCATTGTACATTCAAGAAATGTACATCAAAACATACACATTTTCATTGTACATTCTAGAAATATACATCAAAACATACCCATTTTCATTGTATATACAAGAAATGTACATCAAAACATACACATTTTCATTGTACACTCAAGAAATGTACATCAAAACATACACATTTTCAGTGTATATTCAAGAAATGTATATCAAAACATACACATTTTCATTGTACATTCCAGAAATGTACATCAAAACATACACACTTTCAGTGTACATTCAAGAAATGTATATCAAAAAATACACATTTTCAGTGTACATTCCAGAAATGTACATATGAGCAAACACATTTTCATTGTACACTAAGGAAATGTACATCAAAACATACACATCTTTATTGTACATTCAAGAAATGCACATCAAAACATACACATTTTCATTGTACATTCAAGAAATATACATCAAAACATACACATTCTCATTGTACACTCAAGAAATGTACATCAAAACATACACATTTTCATTGTACACTCAAGAAATGTACATTAAATCATACACATTTTCATTGTACATTCAAGAAAAGTATATCAAAACATACACATTTTCATTGTACATTCAAGAAATGTACATCAAAACATACACATTTTCATTGTACATTCAAGAAATGTACATCAAAACATACACATTTTCATTGTACATTCAAGGAATGTACATCAAAACATACACATTTTCATTGTACATTCAAGAAATGTACATCAAAACACACACATTTTCAGTGTACATTCAAGAAATGTATATCAAAACATACACATTTTCAGTGTACATTCAAGAAATGTACATCAAAACATACACATTTTCATTGTATATACAAGAAATGTTCACCAAAACATACACATTTTCATTGTACATTCAAGAAATGTATATCAAAACATACACATTTACACTGTACATTCAAGAAATGTACATCAAAACATACACATTTTCATTGTACATTCAAGAAATGTACTTCAAAACATACTCATTTTCAGTGTACATTCAAGAAATGTACATCAAAATATACACATTTTCAGTGTATAATCAAGAAATGTACATCTAAAACATACACATTTTGAGTGTACATTCAAGAAATATACATCAAAACATACACATTTTCGTTGTATATACCAGAAATGTACATCAAAACATACACAATTTTCATTGTACATTAAAGAAATGTACATCAAAACATACACACTTTGAGTGTACATTCAAGAAATATACATCAAAAGATGCACATTTTCATTGTATATACCAGAAATGTACATCAAAACATATACATTTTCATTGTACATTCAAGAAATGTACATCAAAACATACACATTTTGAGTGTACATTCAAGAGATATACATCAAAACATGCACATTTTCATTGTATATACCAGAAATGTACATCAAAACATACACATTTTCATTGTATATATCAGAAATGTACATCAAAACATATACATTTTCATTGTACATTCAAGAAATGTACATCAAAACATACACATTTTGAGTGTACATTCAAGAGATATACATCAAAACATGCACATTTTCATTGTATATACCAGAAATGTACCTCAAAACATACACATTTTCATTGTATATACCAGAAATGTACATCAAAACATACACATTTTCATTGTATATACAAGAAATGTATATCAAAACATACACATTTTCAGTGTACATTCAAGAAATGTACATCAAATCATACACATTTTCATTGTATATTTAACAAATGTACATCAAACCATACATATTTTCATTGTATATACCAGAAATGTACATCAAAACATACACAATTTCATTGTACATTCAAGAAATGTACATCAAAACATAAACATTTTCATTGTATATACCAGAAATGTACATCAAAGCATACACATTTTCATTGTACATTCAAGAAATGTACATCAAAACATACCCATTTTCATTGTATATACCAGAAATGTACATCAAAACATACACCTTTTCATTGTACATTCAAGAAATGTACATCAAAACATACACATTTTGAGTGTACATTCAAGAAATATACATCAAAACATACACATTTTCATTGTATATACCAGAAATGCACATCAAAACATACACATTTTCATTGTACATTCAAGAACTGTACATCAAAACATACACATTTTCAGTGTACATTCAAGAAATGTACATCAAAACATACACATTTTCAGTGTACATTCAAGAAATGTACATCAAAACATACACATTTTCATTGTATATACCAGAAATGTACATCAAAACATACACATTTTCATTGTACATTCAAGAAATGTACATCAAAACATACACATTTTCATTGTATATACAAGAAATGTACATCAAACCATACACATTTTCAGTGTACATTCAAGAAATGTACATCAAAACATACACATTTTCATTGTATATACCAGAAATAAACATCAAAACATACACATTTTCATTGTACATTCAAGAAATGTACATCAAAACATACACATTTTCATTGTATATACAAGAAATGTACATCAAACCATACACATTTTCAGTGTACATTCAAGAAATGTACATCAAAACATATACATTTTCAGATTACATTCAACAAATGTACATCAAAGCATACACATTTTCATTGTATATACAAGAAATGTACATCAAAACATACACATCTTCATTGTACACTAAAGAAATGTACATCAAAACATACACACTTTCAGTGTACATTCAAGAAAAGTACATCAAAACATACACATTTTCATTGTACGTTCAAGAGATGTACATCAAAACATACACATTTTCATTGTACATTCAAGAAATGTACATCAAAACATACACATTTTCATTGTACCTCAAGAAATCTACATCAAAACATACACATTTTCATTGTACACTCAAGAAATGTACATCAAAACATACACATTTTCATTGTACATTCAAGAAATGTATATCAAAACATACACATTTTCATTCTACATTCAAGAAATGTACATCAAAACATACACATTTTCATGGTACATTCAAGAAATGTATATCAAAACATACACATTTTCATTCTACATTCAAGAAATGTACATCAAAACATACACATTTTCATTGTACATTTAAGAAATGTACATCAAAATACACACATTTTCATTGTACACTCAAGAAATGTACATCAAAACATACACATTTTGAGTCTACATTCAAGAGATATACATCAAAACATGCACATTTTCATTGTATATACCAGAAACGTACATCAAAACATACACATTTTCATTGCATATACAAGAAATGTAAATCAAAACATACACAGTTTCATTGTATATACAAGAAATGTATATCAAAACATACACATTTTCATTGTACATTCAAGGAATGTACATCAAAACATACACATTTTCATTGTACATTCAAGAAATGTACATCAAAACACACACATTTTCAGTGTACATTCAAGAAATGTATATCAAAACATACACATTTTAATTGTATATACAAGAAATGTTCACCAAAACATACACATTTTCATTGTACATTCAAGAAATGTATATCAAAACATACACATTTACACTGTACATTCAAGAAATGTACATCAAAACATACACATTTTCATTGTACATTCAAGAAATGTACTTCAAAACATACTCATTTTCATGGTACATTCAAGAAATGTACATCAAAATATACACATTTTCAGTGTATAATCAAGAAATGTACATCTAAAACATACACATTTTGAGTGTACATTCAAGAAATATACATCAAAACATACACATTTTCGTTGTATATACCAGAAATGTACATCAAAACATACACAATTTTCATTGTACATTCAAGAAATGTACATCAAAACATACACACTTTGAGTGTACATTCAAGAAATATACATCAAAAGATACACATTTTCATTGTATATACCAGAAATGTACATCAAAACATACACATTTTCATTGTATATATCAGAAATGTACATCAAAACATATACATTTTCATTGTACATTCAAGAAATGTACATCAAAACATACACATTTTGAGTGTACATTCAAGAGATATACATCAAAACATGCACATTTTCATTGTATATACCAGAAATGTACATCAAAACATACACATTTTCATTGTATATACCAGAAATGTACATCAAAACATACACATTTTCATTGTATATACAAGAAATGTATATCAAAACATACACATTTTCAGTGTACATTCAAGAAATGTACATCAAATCATACACATTTTCATTGTATATTCAAGAAATGTACATCAAACCATACATATTTTCATTGTATATACCAGAAATGTACATCAAAACATACACAATTTCATTGTACGTTCAAGAAATGTACATCAAAACATAAACATTTTCATTGTATATACCAGAAATGTACATCAAAGCATACACATTTTCATTGTACATTCAAGAAATGTACATCAAAACATACCCATTTTCATTGTATATACCAGAAATGTACATCAAAACATACACCTTTTCATTGTACATTCAAGAAATGTACATCAAAACATACACACTTTGAGTGTACATTCAAGAAATATACATCAAAGCATACACATTTTAATTGTATATACCAGAAATGCACATCAAAACATACACATTTTCATTGTACATTCAAGAACTGTACATCAAAGCATACACATTTTCAGTGTACATTGAAGAAGTGTACATCAAAACATACACATTTTCAGTGTACATTCAAGAAATGTACATCAAAACATACACATTTTCATTGTATATACCAGAAATGTACATCAAAACATACACATTTTCATTGTACATTCAAGAAATGTACATCAAAACATACACATTTTCATTGTATATACAAGAAATGTACATCAAACCATACACATTTTCAGTGTACATTCAAGAAATGTACATCAAAACATATACATTTTCATTGTATATACAAGAAATGTACATCAAAACATACACATTTTCAGTGTACATTCAAGAAATTTACATGAAAACATATACATTTTCATTGTACATTCAAGAAATGTATATCAAAACATACACATTTTCAGATTACATTCAACAAATGTACATCAAAGCATACACATTTTCATTGTATATACAAGAAATTTACATCAAAACATACACATCTTCATTGTACACTAAAGAAATGTACATCAAAACATACACACTTTCAGTGTACATTCAAGAAAAGTACATCAAAACATACACATTTTCATTGTACATTCAAGAGGTGTACATCAAAACATACACATTTTCATTCTACATTCAAGAGATATACATCAAAACATGCACATTTTCATTGTATATACCAGAAACGTACATCAAAACATACACATTTTCATTGCATATACAAGAAATGTAAATCAAAACATACACAGTTTCATTGTATATACAAGAAATGTATATCAAAACATACACATTTTCAGTGTACATTCAAGAAATGTACATCAAAAACTACACATTTTCATTGTATATTCAAGAAATGTACATTTAACATACACATTTTCATTGTATATACCAGAAATGTACACCAAAACATACACATTTTCATTGTATATTCAAGAAATGTACATCAAAACATATACATTTTCATTGTATATACCAGAAATGTACATCAAAACATACACATTTTCATTGTACATTCAAGAAATGCACATCAAAACATACACATTTTCATGGTATATACCAGAAATGTACATCAAAACATACACATTTTCATTGAACATTCAAGAAATGTACATCAAAACATACACATTTTGACTGCACATTCTAGAAATATTCATCAAAACATACACATTTTCATTGTATATACCAGAAATGCACATCAAAACATACACATTTTCATTGTACATTCAAGAACTGTACATCAAAACATACACATTTTCAGTGTACATTCAAGAAATGTACATCAAAACATACACATTTTCAGTGTACATTCAAGAATTGTACATCAAAACATACACATTTTCATTGTATATACAAGAAATGTACATCAAAACATACACATTTTCATTGTATATACAAGAAATGTATATCAAAAGATACACATTTTCAGTGTACATTCAAGAAATGTACATCAAAACATACACATTTTCATTGTATATACAAGTAATGTACATCAAAACATACACATTTTCAGTGTACATTCAAGAAATGTATATCAAAACATACACATTTTCAGTGTACATTCAAGAAATGTACATCAAAACATACACATTTTCAGTATACATTCAAGAAATGTACATGAAAACATATACATTTTCATTGTACATTCAAGAAATGTATATCAAAACATACACATTTTCAGTGTACATTCAAGAAATGTACATCAAAACATACACATTTTCATTGTACATTCAAGAAATGTACATCAAAACATACACATTTTCATTGTACATTCAAGAAAAGTACATCAAAACATACACATTTTCATTGTACATTCAAGAAATGTACATCAAAACACACACATTTTCAGTGTACATTCAAGAAATGTATATCAAAACATACACATTTTCAGTGTACATTCAAGAAATGTACATCAAAACATACACATTTTCATTGTACATTCAAGAAATGTACATCAAAACACACACATTTTCATTGTACATTCAAGAAATGTACAACAAAACACACACATTTTCAGTGTACATTCAAGAAATGTACATAAAAAACATACACATTTTCATTGTACATTCCAGAAATGTACATCAAGACATACACATTTTCATTGTACATTCAAGAAATGTATATCAAAACATACACATTTTCAGTGTACATTCAAGAAATGTACATCAAAACATACACATTTTCATTGTACATTCAAGAAATGTACATCAAAACATACACATTTTTAGTATACATTCAAGAAATATACATGAAAACATATACATTTTCATTGTACATTCAAGAAATGTATATCAAAACATACACATTTTCATTGTATATTCAAGAAATGTACATCAAAAAATACACATTTTCATTATATATACAAGAAATGTACATCAAAACATACACATTTTCATTGTACACTAAAGAAATGTACATCAAAACATACACATTTTCAGTGTACATTCAAGAAATGTACATCAAAACATACACATTTTCATTGTACATTCAAGAAATGTAGATCAAAACAGACACATTTTCATTGTACATTCAAGAAATGTACATCAAAACATACACATTTTTATTGTACACTTGAAAAATGTACATCAAAACATACACATTTTCATTGTATATACAAGAAATGTACATCAAAACATACACATTTTCATTGTACATTCAAGAAATGTACATCAAAACATACACATTTTCATTGTACACTAAAGAAATGTACATCAAAACATACACATTTTCATTGTACATTCAAGAAATGTATATCAAAACATACACATTTTCATTGTACATTCAAGAAATGTACATAAAAAATACACATTTTCAGTGTACATTCAAGAAATGTATAACAAAAAATACACATTTTCAGTGTACATTCAAGAAATGTACATCAAAACAAACACATTCTCATTGTACACTAAAGAAATGTATATCAAAACATACACATTTTCATTATACATTCAAGAAATATACATCAAAACATTAACATTTTCATTGTACATTCAAGAAATGTACATAAAAAGATACGCATTTTCATTGTACACTCAAGAAATGTACATCAAAACATACACATTTTCATTGTACATTCAAGAAATTTACATGAAAACATACACATTTTCATTGTACACTCAAGAAATGTACATCAAGACATACACATTTTCATTGTACATTCAAGAAATGTACATCAAAGCATACACATTTTCATTGTACACTCAAGAAATGTACTTCAAAACATACACATTTTCAGTGTACATTCAAGAAATGTGTATCAAAACATACACATTTTCATTGTACATTCAAGAAATGTACATCAAAACATACACATTTTCATTGTACATTCAAGAAATATGCAGCAAAACATACACATTTTCATTGTACATTCAAGAAATGTACATCAAAACATACACATTTTCATTGTACACTCAAGAAATGTACATCAAAACATACACATTTTCAGTGTACATTCAAGAAATGTACATCAAAACATACACATTTTCATTGTACATTCAAGAAATGTACATCAAAACATACACATTTTCATTGTACATTCTAGAAATATACATCAAAACATACCCATTTTCATTGTATATACAAGAAATGTACATCAAAACATACACATTTTCATTGTACACTCAAGAAATGTACATCAAAACATACACACTTTGAGTGTACATTCAAGAAATATACATCAAAAGATGCACATTTTCATTGTATATACCAGAAATGTACATCAAAACATATACATTTTCATTGTACATTCAAGAAATGTACATCAAAACATACACATTTTGAGTGTACATTCAAGAGATATACATCAAAACATGCACATTTTCATTGTATATACCAGAAATGTACATCAAAACATACACATTTTCATTGTATATATCAGAAATGTACATCAAAACATATACATTTTCATTGTACATTCAAGAAATGTACATCAAAACATACACATTTTGAGTGTACATTCAAGAGATATACATCAAAACATGCACATTTTCATTGTATATACCAGAAATGTACCTCAAAACATACACATTTTCATTGTATATACCAGAAATGTACATCAAAACATACACATTTTCATTGTATATACAAGAAATGTATATCAAAACATACACATTTTCAGTGTACATTCAAGAAATGTACATCAAATCATACACATTTTCATTGTATATTTAACAAATGTACATCAAACCATACATATTTTCATTGTATATACCAGAAATGTACATCAAAACATACACAATTTCATTGTACATTCAAGAAATGTACATCAAAACATAAACATTTTCATTGTATATACCAGAAATGTACATCAAAGCATACACATTTTCATTGTACATTCAAGAAATGTACATCAAAACATACCCATTTTCATTGTATATACCAGAAATGTACATCAAAACATACACCTTTTCATTGTACATTCAAGAAATGTACATCAAAACATACACATTTTGAGTGTACATTCAAGAAATATACATCAAAACATACACATTTTCATTGTATATACCAGAAATGCACATCAAAACATACACATTTTCATTGTACATTCAAGAACTGTACATCAAAACATACACATTTTCAGTGTACATTCAAGAAATGTACATCAAAACATACACATTTTCAGTGTACATTCAAGAAATGTACATCAAAACATACACATTTTCATTGTATATACCAGAAATGTACATCAAAACATACACATTTTCATTGTACATTCAAGAAATGTACATCAAAACATACACATTTTCATTGTATATACAAGAAATGTACATCAAACCATACACATTTTCAGTGTACATTCAAGAAATGTACATCAAAACATACACATTTTCATTGTATATACCAGAAATGTACATCAAAACATACACATTTTCATTGTACATTCAAGAAATGTACATCAAAACATACACATTTTCATTGTATATACAAGAAATGTACATCAAACCATACACATTTTCAGTGTACATTCAAGAAATGTACATCAAAACATATACATTTTCAGATTACATTCAACAAATGTACATCAAAGCATACACATTTTCATTGTATATACAAGAAATGTACATCAAAACATACACATCTTCATTGTACACTAAAGAAATGTACATCAAAACATACACACTTTCAGTGTACATTCAAGAAAAGTACATCAAAACATACACATTTTCATTGTACATTCAAGAGATGTACATCAAAACATACACATTTTCATTGTACATTCAAGAAATGTACATCAAAACATACACATTTTCATTGTACCTCAAGAAATCTACATCAAAACATACACATTTTCATTGTACACTCAAGAAATGTACATCAAAACATACACATTTTCATTGTACATTCAAGAAATGTATATCAAAACATACACATTTTCATTCTACATTCAAGAAATGTACATCAAAACATACACATTTTCATGGTACATTCAAGAAATGTATATCAAAACATACACATTTTCATTCTACATTCAAGAAATGTACATCAAAACATACACATTTTCATTGTACATTTAAGAAATGTACATCAAAATACACACATTTTCATTGTACACTCAAGAAATGTACATCAAAACATACACATTTTGAGTCTACATTCAAGAGATATACATCAAAACATGCACATTTTCATTGTATATACCAGAAACGTACATCAAAACATACACATTTTCATTGCATATACAAGAAATGTAAATCAAAACATACACAGTTTCATTGTATATACAAGAAATGTATATCAAAACATACACATTTTCATTGTACATTCAAGGAATGTACATCAAAACAAACACATTTTCATTGTACATTCAAGAAATGTACATCAAAACACACACATTTTCAGTGTACATTCAAGAAATGTATATCAAAACATACACATTTTAATTGTATATACAAGAAATGTTCACCAAAACATACACATTTTCATTGTACATTCAAGAAATGTATATCAAAACATACACATTTACACTGTACATTCAAGAAATGTACATCAAAACATACACATTTTCATTGTACATTCAAGAAATGTACTTCAAAACATACTCATTTTCATGGTACATTCAAGAAATGTACATCAAAATATACACATTTTCAGTGTATAATCAAGAAATGTACATCTAAAACATACACATTTTGAGTGTACATTCAAGAAATATACATCAAAACATACACATTTTCGTTGTATATACCAGAAATGTACATCAAAACATACACAATTTTCATTGTACATTCAAGAAATGTACATCAAAACATACACACTTTGAGTGTACATTCAAGAAATATACATCAAAAGATACACATTTTGATTGTATATACCAGAAATGTACATCAAAACATACACATTTTCATTGTATATATCAGAAATGTACATCAAAACATATACATTTTCATTGTACATTCAAGAAATGTACATCAAAACATACACATTTTGAGTGTACATTCAAGAGATATACATCAAAACATGCACATTTTCATTGTATATACCAGAAATGTACATCAAAACATACACATTTTCATTGTATATACCAGAAATGTACATCAAAACATACACATTTTCATTGTATATACAAGAAATGTATATCAAAACATACACATTTTCAGTGTACATTCAAGAAATGTACATCAAATCATACACATTTTCATTGTATATTCAAGAAATGTACATCAAACCATACATATTTTCATTGTATATACCAGAAATGTACATCAAAACATACACAATTTCATTGTACGTTCAAGAAATGTACATCAAAACATAAACATTTTCATTGTATATACCAGAAATGTACATCAAAGCATACACATTTTCATTGTACATTCAAGAAATGTACATCAAAACATACCCATTTTCATTGTATATACCAGAAATGTACATCAAAACATACACCTTTTCATTGTACATTCAAGAAATGTACATCAAAACATACACACTTTGAGTGTACATTCAAGAAATATACATCAAAGCATACACATTTTAATTGTATATACCAGAAATGCACATCAAAACATACACATTTTCATTGTACATTCAAGAACTGTACATCAAAGCATACACATTTTCAGTGTACATTGAAGAAGTGTACATCAAAACATACACATTTTCAGTGTACATTCAAGAAATGTACATCAAAACATACACATTTTCATTGTATATACCAGAAATGTACATCAAAACATACACATTTTCATTGTACATTCAAGAAATGTACATCAAAACATACACATTTTCATTTTATATACAAGAAATGTACATCAAACCATACACATTTTCAGTGTACATTCAAGAAATGTACATCAAAACATATACATTTTCATTGTATATACAAGAAATGTACATCAAAACATACACATTTTCAGTGTACATTCAAGAAATTTACATGAAAACATATACATTTTCATTGTACATTCAAGAAATGTATATCAAAACATACACATTTTCAGATTACATTCAACAAATGTACATCAAAGCATACACATTTTCATTGTATATACAAGAAATTTACATCAAAACATACACATCTTCATTGTACACTAAAGAAATGTACATCAAAACATACACACTTTCAGTGTACATTCAAGAAAAGTACATCAAAACATACACATTTTCATTGTACATTCAAGAGGTGTACATCAAAACATACACATTTTCATTCTACATTCAAGAAATGTACATCAAAACATACACATTTTCATTGTACCTCAAGAAATCTACATCAAAACATACACATTTTCATTGTACACTCAAGAAATGTACATCAAAACATACACATTTTCATTGTACATTCAAGAAGTGTATATCAAAACATACACATTTTCATTCTACATTCAAGAAATGTACATCAAAACATACACATTTTCATGGTACATTCAAGAAATGTATATCAAAACATACACATTTTCATTCTACATTCAAGAAATGTACATCAAAACATACACATTTTCATTGTACATTTAAGAAATGTACATCAAAATACACACATTTTCATTGTACACTCAAGAAATGTACATCAAAACATACACATTTTGAGTGTACATTCAAGAGATATACATCAAAACATGCACATTTTCATTGTATATACCAGAAACGTACATCAAAACATACACATTTTCATTGCATATACAAGAAATGTAAATCAAAACATACACAGTTTCATTGTATATACAAGAAATGTATATCAAAACATACACATTTTCAGTGTACATTCAAGAAATGTACATCAAAAACTACACATTTTCATTGTATATTCAAGAAATGTACATTTAACATACACATTTTCATTGTATATACCAGAAATGTACACCAAAACATACACATTTTCATTGTATATTCAAGAAATGTACATCAAAACATATACATTTTCATTGTATATACCAGAAATGTACATCAAAACATACACATTTTCATTGTACATTCAAGAAATGCACATCAAAACATACACATTTTCATGGTATATACCAGAAATGTACATCAAAACATACACATTTTCATTGTACATTCAAGAAATGTACATCAAAACATACACATTTTGACTGCACATTCTAGAAATATTCATCAAAACATACACATTTTCATTGTATATACCAGAAATGCACATCAAAACATACACATTTTCATTGTACATTCAAGAACTGTACATCAAAACATACACATTTTCAGTGTACATTCAAGAAATGTACATCAAAACATACACATTTTCAGTGTACATTCAAGAATTGTACATCAAAACATACACATTTTCATTGTATATACAAGAAATGTACATCAAAACATACACATTTTCATTGTATATACAAGAAATGTATATCAAAAGATACACATTTTCAGTGTACATTCAAGAAATGTACATCAAAACATACACATTTTCATTGTATATACAAGTAATGTACATCAAAACATACACATTTTCAGTGTACATTCAAGAAATGTATATCAAAACATACACATTTTCAGTGTACATTCAAGAAATGTACATCAAAACATACACATTTTCAGTATACATTCAAGAAATGTACATGAAAACATATACATTTTCATTGTACATTCAAGAAATGTATATCAAAACATACACATTTTCAGTGTACATTCAAGAAATGTACATCAAAACATACACATTTTCATTGTACATTCAAGAAATGTACATCAAAACATACACATTTTCATTGTACATTCAAGAAAAGTACATCAAAACATACACATTTTCATTGTACATTCAAGAAATGTACATCAAAACACACACATTTTCAGTGTACATTCAAGAAATGTATATCAAAACATACACATTTTCAGTGTACATTCAAGAAATGTACATCAAAACATACACATTTTCATTGTACATTCAAGAAATGTACATCAAAACACACACATTTTCATTGTACATTCAAGAAATGTACAACAAAACACACACAATTTCAGTGTACATTCAAGAAATGTACATAAAAAACATACACATTTTCATTGTACATTCCAGAAATGTACATCAAGACATACACATTTTCATTGTACATTCAAGAAATGTATATCAAAACATACACATTTTCAGTGTACATTCAAGAAATGTACATCAAAACATACACATTTTCATTGTACATTCAAGAAATGTACATCAAAACATACACATTTTTAGTATACATTCAAGAAATATACATGAAAACATATACATTTTCATTGTACATTCAAGAAATGTATATCAAAACATACACATTTTCATTGTATATTCAAGAAATGTACATCAAAAAATACACATTTTCATTATATATACAAGAAATGTACATCAAAACATACACATTTTCATTGTACACTAAAGAAATGTACATCAAAACATACACATTTTCAGTGTACATTCAAGAAATGTACATCAAAACATACACATTTTCATTGTACATTCAAGAAATGTAGATCAAAACAGACACATTTTCATTGTACATTCAAGAAATGTACATCAAAACATACACATTTTTATTGTACACTCAAAAAATGTACATCAAAACATACACATTTTCATTGTATATACAAGAAATGTACATCAAAACATACACATTTTCATTGTACATTCAAGAAATGTACATCAAAACATACACATTTTCATTGTACACTAAAGAAATGTACATCAAAACATACACATTTTCATTGTACATTCAAGAAATGTATATCAAAACATACACATTTTCATTGTACATTCAAGAAATGTACATAAAAAATACACATTTTCAGTGTACATTCAAGAAATGTATAACAAAAAATACACATTTTCAGTGTACATTCAAGAAATGTACATCAAAACAAACACATTCTCATTGTACACTAAAGAAATGTATATCAAAACATACACATTTTCATTATACATTCAAGAAATATACATCAAAACATTAACATTTTCATTGTACATTCAAGAAATGTACATAAAAAGATACGCATTTTCATTGTACACTCAAGAAATGTACATCAAAACATACACATTTTCATTGTACATTCAAGAAATTTACATGAAAACATACACATTTTCATTGTACACTCAAGAAATGTACATCAAGACATACACATTTTCATTGTACATTCAAGAAATGTACATCAAAGCATACACATTTTCATTGTACACTCAAGAAATGTACTTCAAAACATACACATTTTCAGTGTACATTCAAGAAATGTGTATCAAAACATACACATTTTCATTGTACATTCAAGAAATGTACATCAAAACATACACATTTTCATTGTACATTCAAGAAATATGCAGCAAAACATACACATTTTCATTGTACATTCAAGAAATGTACATCAAAACATACACATTTTCATTGTACACTCAAGAAATGTACATCAAAACATACACATTTTCAGTGTACATTGAAGAAATGTACATCAAAACATACACATTTTCATTGTACATTCAAGAAATGTACATCAAAACATACACATTTTCATTGTACATTCTAGAAATATACATCAAAACATACCCATTTTCATTGTATATACAAGAAATGTACATCAAAACATACACATTTTCATTGTACACTCAAGAAATGTACATCAAAACATACACATTTTCAGTGTATATTCAAGAAATGTATATCAAAACATACACATTTTCATTGTACATTCCAGAAATGTACATCAAAACATACACACTTTCAGTGTACATTCAAGAAATGTATATCAAAAAATACACATTTTCAGTGTACATTCAAGAAATGTACATATGAGCAAACACATTTTCATTGTACACTAAGGAAATGTACATTAAAACATACACATCTTTATTGTACATTCAAGAAATGCACATCAAAACATACACATTTTCATTGTACATTCAAGAAATATACATCAAAACATACACATTCTCATTGTACACTCAAGAAATGTACATCAAAACATACACATTTTCATTGTACACTCAAGAAATGTACATTAAATCTTACACATTTTCATTGTACATTCAAGAAAAGTATATCAAAACATACACATTTTCATTGTACATTCAAGAAATGTACATCAAAACATACACATTTTCATTGTACATTCAAGAAATGTACATCAAAACATACACATTTTCATTGTACATTCAAGGAATGTACATCAAAACATACACATTTTCATTGTACATTCAAGAAATGTACATCAAAACACACACATTTTCAGTGTACATTCAAGAAATGTATATCAAAACATACACATTTTCAGTGTACATTCAAGAAATGTACATCAAAACATACACATTTTCATTGTATATACAAGAAATGTTCACCAAAACATACACATTTTCATTGTACATTCAAGAAATGTATATCAAAACATACACATTTACACTGTACATTCAAGAAATGTACATCAAAACATACACATTTTCATTGTACATTCAAGAAATGTACTTCAAAACATACTCATTTTCAGTGTACATTCAAGAAATGTACATCAAAATATACACATTTTCAGTGTATAATCAAGAAATGTACATCTAAAACATACACATTTTGAGTGTACATTCAAGAAATATACATCAAAACATACACATTTTCGTTGTATATACCAGAAATGTACATCAAAACATACACAATTTTCATTGTACATTCAAGAAATGTACATCAAAACATACACACTTAGAGTGTACATTCAAGAAATATACATCAAAAGATGCACATTTTCATTGTATATACCAGAAATGTACATCAAAACATATACATTTTCATTGTACTTTCAAGAAATGTACATCAAAACATACACATTTTGAGTGTACATTCAAGAGATATACATCAAAACATGCACATTTTCATTGTATATACCAGAAATGTACATCAAAACATACACATTTTCATTGTATATATCAGAAATGTACATCAAAACATATACATTTTCATTGTACATTCAAGAAATGTACATCAAAACATACACATTTTGAGTGTACATTCAAGAGATATACATCAAAACATGCACATTTTCATTGTATATACCAGAAATGTACCTCAAAACATACACATTTTCATTGTATATACCAGAAATGTACATCAAAACATACACATTTTCATTGTATATACAAGAAATGTATATCAAAACATACACATTTTCAGTGTACATTCAAGAAATGTACATCAAATCATACACATTTTCATTGTATATTTAACAAATGTACATCAAACCATACATATTTTCATTGTATATACCAGAAATGTACATCAAAACATACACAATTTCATTGTACATTCAAGAAATGTACATCAAAACATAAACATTTTCATTGTATATACCAGAAATGTACATCAAAGCATACACATTTTCATTGTACATTCAAGAAATGTACATCAAAACATACCCATTTTCATTGTATATACCAGAAATGTACATCAAAACATACACCTTTTCATTGTACATTCAAGAAATGTACATCAAAACATACACATTTTGAGTGTACATTCAAGAAATATACATCAAAACATACACATTTTCATTGTATATACCAGAAATGCACATCAAAACATACACATTTTCATTGTACATTCAAGAACTGTACATCAAAACATACACATTTTCAGTGTACATTCAAGAAATGTACATCAAAACATACACATTTTCAGTGTACATTCAAGAAATGTACATCAAAACATACACATTTTCATTGTATATACCAGAAATGTACATCAAAACATACACATTTTCATTGTACATTCAAGAAATGTACATCAAAACATACACATTTTCATTGTATATACAAGAAATGTACATCAAACCATACACATTTTCAGTGTACATTCAAGAAATGTACATCAAAACATATACATTTTCATTGTATATACAAGAAATGTACATCAAAACATACACATTTTCAGTGTACATTCAAGAAATTTACATGAAAACATATACATTTTCATTGTACATTCAAGAAATGTATATCAAAACATACACATTTTCAGATTACATTCAACAAATGTACATCAAAGCATACACATTTTCATTGTATATACAAGAAATGTACATCAAAACATACACATCTTCATTGTACGCTAAAGAAATGTACATCAAAACATACACACTTTCAGTGTACATTCAAGAAAAGTACATCAAAACATACACATTTTCATTGTACATTCAAGAGATGTACATCAAAACATACACATTTTCATTGTACATTCAAGAAATGTACATCAAAACATACACATTTTCATTGTACATCAAGAAATCTACATCAAAACATACACATTTTCATTGTACACTCAAGAAATGTACATCAAAACATACACATTTTCATTGTACATTCAAGAAATGTATATCAAAACATACACATTTTCATTCTACATTCAAGAAATGTACATCAAAACATACACATTTTCATGGTACATTCAAGAAATGTATATCAAAACATACACATTTTCATTCTACATTCAAGAAATGTACATCAAAACATACACATTTTCATTGTACATTTAAGAAATGTACATCAAAATACACACATTTTCATTGTACACTCAAGAAATGTACATCAAAACATACACATTTTGAGTCTACATTCAAGAGATATACATCAAAACATGCACATTTTCATTGTATATACCAGAAACGTACATCAAAACATACACATTTTCATTGCATATACAAGAAATGTAAATCAAAACATACACAGTTTCATTGTATATACAAGAAATGTATATCAAAACATACACATTTTCAGTGTACATTCAAGAAATGTACATCAAAAACTACACATTTTCATTGTATATTCAAGAAATGTACATTTAACATACACATCTTCATTGTATATACCAGAAATGTACACCAAAACATACACATTTTCATTGTACATTCAAGAAATGTACATCAAAACATATACATTTTCATTGTATATACCAGAAATGTACATCAAAACATACACATTTTCATTGTACATTCAAGAAATGTACATCAAAACATACACATTTTCATTGTATATACCAGAAATGTACATCAAAACATACACATTTTCATTGTACATTCAAGAAATGTACATCAAAACATACACATTTTGACTGCACATTCTAGCAATATTCATCAAAACATACACATTTTCATTGTATATACCAGAAATGCACATCAAAACATACACATTTTCATTGTACATTCAAGAACTGTACATCAAAACATACACATTTTCAGTGTACATTCAAGAAATGTACATCAAAACATACACATTTTCAGTGTACATTCAAGAATTGTACATCAAAACATACACATTTTCATTGTATATACAAGAAATGTATATCAAAAGATACACATTTTCAGTGTACATTCAAGAAATGTACATCAAAACATACACATTTTCATTGTATATACAAGTAATGTACATCAAAAACTACACATTTTCATTGTATATTCAAGAAATGTACATTTAACATACACATTTTCATTGTATATACCAGAAATGTACACCAAAACATACACATTTTCATTGTACATTCAAGAAATGTACATCAAAACATATACATTTTCATTGTATATATCAGAAATGTACATCAAAACATACACATTTTCATTGTACATTCAAGAAATGTACATCAAAACATACACATTTTCATTGTATATACCAGAAATGTACATCAAAACATACACATTTTCATTGTACATTCAAGAAATGTACATCAAAACATACACATTTTGACTGCACATTCTAGAAATATTCATCAAAACATACACATTTTCATTGTATATACCAGAAATGCACATCAAAACATACACATTTTCATTGTACATTCAAGAACTGTACATCAAAACATACACATTTTCAGTGTACATTCAAGAAATGTACATCAAAACATACACATTTTCAGTGTACATTCAAGAATTGTACATCAAAACATACACATTTTCATTGTATATACAAGAAATGTACATCAAAACATACACATTTTCATTGTATATACAAGAAATGTATATCAAAAGATACACATTTTCAGTGTACATTCAAGAAATGTACATCAAAACATACACATTTTCATTGTATATACAAGTAATGTACATCAAAACATACACATTTTCAGTGTACATTCAAGAAATGTATATCAAAACATACACATTTTCAGTGTACATTCAAGAAATGTACATCAAAACATACACATTTTCAGTATACATTCAAGAAATGTACATGAAAACATATACATTTTCATTGTACATTCAAGAAATGTATATCAAAACATACACATTTTCAGTGTACATTCAAGAAATGTACATCAAAACATACACATTTTCATTGTACATTCATGAAATGTACATCAAAACATACACATTTTCATTGTACATTCAAGAAAAGTACATCAAAGCATACACATTTTCATTGTACATTCAAGAAATGTACATCAAAACACACACATTTTCAGTGTACATTCAAGAAATGTATATCAAAACATACACATTTTCAGTGTACATTCAAGAAATGTACATCAAAACATACACATTTTCATTGTACATTCAAGAAATGTACATCAAAACACACACATTTTCATTGTACATTCAAGAAATGTACAACAAAACACACACATTTTCAGTGTACATTCAAGAAATGTACATAAAAAACATACACATTTTCATTGTACATTCAAGAAATGTACATCAAGACATACACATTTTCATTGTACATTCAAGAAATGTATATCAAAACATACACATTTTCAGTGTACATTCAAGAAATGTACATCAAAACATACACATTTTCATTGTACATTCAAGAAATGTACATCAAAACATACACATTTTTAGTATACATTCAAGAAATGTACATGAAAACATATACATTTTCATTGTACATTCAAGAAATGTATATCAAAACATACACATTTTCATTGTATATTCAAGAAATGTACATCAAAAAATACACATTTTCATTATATATACAAGAAATGTACATCAAAACATACACATTTTCATTGTACACTAAAGAAATGTACATCAAAACATACACATTTTCAGTGTACATTCAAGAAATGTACATCAAAACATACACATCTTCATTGTACATTCAAGAAATGTAGATCAAAACAGACACATTTTCATTGTACATTCAAGAAATGTACATCAAAACATACACATTTTTATTGTACACTCAAAAAATGTACATCAAAACATACACATTTTCATTGTATATACAAGAAATGTACATCAAAACATACACATTTTCATTGTACATTCAAGAAATGTACATCAAAACATACACATTTTCATTGTACATTCAAGAAATATGCAGCAAAACATACACATTTTCATTGTACATTCAAGAAATGTACATCAAAACATACACATTTTCATTGTACACTCAAGAAATGTACATCAAAACATACACATTTTCAGTGTACATTCAAGAAATGTACATCAAAACATACACATTTTCATTGTACATTCAAGAAATGTACATCAAAACATACACATTTTCATTGTACATTCTAGAAATATAGATCAAAACATACACATTTTCATTGTATATACAAGAAATGTACATCAAAACATACACATTTTCATTGTACACTCAAGAAATGTACATCAAAACATACACATTTTCAGTGTAGATTCAAGAAATGTATATCAAAACATACACATTTTCATTGTACATTCCAGAAATGTACATCAAAACATACACACTTTCAGTGTACATTCAAGAAATGTATATCAAAAAATACACATTTTCAGTGTACATTCAAGAAATGTACATATGAGCAAACACATTTTCATTGTACACTAAGGAAATGTACATCAAAACATACACACCTTTATTGTACATTCAAGAAATGCACATCAAAACATACACATTTTCATTGTACATTCAAGAAATATACATCAAAACATACACATTCTCATTGTACACTCAAGAAATGTACATCAAAACATACACATTTTCATTGTACACTCAAGAAATGTACATTAAATCATTCACATTTTCATTGTACATTCAAGAAATGTATATCAAAACATACACATTTTCATTGTACATTCAAGAAATGTACATCAAAACATACACATTTTCATTGTACATTCAAGAAATGTACATCAAAACATACACATTTTCATTGTACATTCAAGGAATGTACATCAAAACATACACATTTTCATTGTACATTCAAGAAATGTACATCAAAACACACACATTTTCAGTGTACATTCAAGAAATGTATATCAAAACATACACATTTTCAGTGTACATTCAAGAAATGTACATCAAAACATACACATTTTCATTGTATATACAAGAAATGTATATCAAAACATACACATTTACACTGTACATTCAAGAAATGTACATCAAAACATACACATTTTCATTGTACATTCAAGAAATGTACTTCAAAACATACTCATTTTCAGTGTACATTCAAGAAATGTACATCAAAATATACACATTTTCAGTGTATAATCAAGAAATGTACATCTAAAACATACACATTTTGAGTGTACATTCAAGAAATATACATCAAAACATACACATTTTCGTTGTATATACCAGAAATGTACATCAAAACATACACAATTTTCATTGTACATTCAAGAAATGTACATCAAAACATACACACTTTGAGTGTACATTCAAGAAATATACATCAAAAGATGCACATTTTCATTGTACATACCAGAAATGTACATCAAAGCATACACAATTTTCATTGTACATTCAAGAAATGTACATCAAAACATACCCATTTTAATTGTATATACCAGAAATGTACATCAAAACATACACCTTTTCATTGTACATTCAAGAAATGTACATCAAAACATACACATTTTGAGTGTACATTCAAGAAATATACATCAAAACATACACATTTTCATTGTATATACCAGAAATGCACATCAAAACATACACATTTTCATTGTACATTCAAGAACTGTACATCAAAACATACACATTTTCAGTGTACATTCAAGAAATGTACATCAAAACATACACATTTTCAGTGTACATTCAAGAAATGTACATCAAAACATACACATTTTCATTGTATATACCAGAAATGTACATCAAAACATACACATTTTCATTGTACATTCAAGAAATGTACATCAAAACATACACATTTTCATTGTATATACAAGAAATGTACATCAAACCATACACATTTTCAGTGTACATTCAAGAAATGTACATCAAAACATATACATTTTCATTGTATATACAAGAAATGTACATCAAAACATACACATTTTCAGTGTACATTCAAGAAATTTACATGAAAACATATACATTTTCATTGTACATTCAAGAAATGTATATCAAAACATACACATTTTCAGATTACATTCAACAAATGTACATCAAAGCATACACATTTTCATTGTATATACAAGAAATGTACATCAAAACATACACATCTTCATTGTACACTAAAGAAATGTACATCAAAACATACACACTTTCAGTGTACATTCAAGAAAAGTACATCAAAACATACACATTTTCATTGTACATTCAAGAGATGTACATCAAAACATACACATTTTCATTGTACATTCAAGAAATGTACATCAAAACATACACATTTTCATTGTACCTCAAGAAATCTACATCAAAACATACACATTTTCATTGTACACTCAAGAAATGTACATCAAAACATACACATTTTCATTGTACATTCAAGAAATGTATATCAAAACATACACATTTTCATTCTACATTCAAGAAATGTACATCAAAACATACACATTTTCATGGTACATTCAAGAAATGTATATCAAAACATACACATTTTCATTCTACATTCAAGAAATGTACATCAAAACATACACATTTTCATTGTACATTTAAGAAATGTACATCAAAATACACACATTTTCATTGTACACTCAAGAAATGTACATCAAAACATACACATTTTCAGTGTACATTCAAGAAATGTACATCAAAACATACACATTTTCAGTGTACATTCAAGAATTGTACATCAAAACATACACATTTTCATTGTATATACAAGAAATGTATATCAAAAGATACACATTTTCAGTGTACATTCAAGAAATGTACATCAAAACATACACATTTTCATTGTATATACAAGTAATGTACATCAAAAACTACACATTTTCGTTGTATATTCAAGAAATGTACATTTAACATACACATTTTCATTGTATATACCAGAAATGTACACCAAAACATACACATTTTCATTGTACATTCAAGAAATGTACATCAAAACATATACATTTTCATTGTATATACCAGAAATGTACATCAAAACATACACATTTTCATTGTACATTCAAGAAATGTACATCAAAACATACACATTTTCATTGTATATACCAGAAATGTACATCAAAACATACACATTTTCATTGTACATTCAAGAAATGTACATCAAAACATACACATTTTGACTGCACATTCTAGAAATATTCATCAAAACATACACATTTTCATTGTATATACCAGAAATGCACATCAAAACATACACATTTTCATTGTACATTCAAGAACTGTACATCAAAACATACACATTTTCAGTGTACATTCAAGAAATGTACATCAAAACATACACATTTTCAGTGTACATTCAAGAATTGTACATCAAAACATACACATTTTCATTGTATATACAAGAAATGTACATCAAAACATACACATTTTCATTGTATATACAAGAAATGTATATCAAAAGATACACATTTTCAGTGTACATTCAAGAAATGTACATCAAAACATACACATTTTCATTGTATATACAAGTAATGTACATCAAAACATACACATTTTCAGTGTACATTCAAGAAATGTATATCAAAACATACACATTTTCAGTGTACATTCAAGAAATGTACATCAAAACATACACATTTTCAGTATACATTCAAGAAATGTACATGAAAACATATACATTTTCATTGTACATTCAAGAAATGTATATCAAAACATACACATTTTCAGTGTACATTCAAGAAATGTACATCAAAACATACACATTTTCATTGTACATTCATGAAATGTACATCAAAACATACACATTTTCATTGTACATTCAAGAAAAGTACATCAAAGCATACACATTTTCATTGTACATTCAAGAAATGTACATCAAAACACACACATTTTCAGTGTACATTCAAGAAATGTATATCAAAACATACACATTTTCAGTGTACATTCAAGAAATGTACATCAAAACATACACATTTTCATTGTACATTCAAGAAATGTACATCAAAACACACACATTTTCATTGTACATTCAAGAAATGTGCAACAAAACACACACATTTTCAGTGTACATTCAAGAAATGTACATAAAAAACATACACATTTTCATTGTACATTCAAGAAATGTACATCAAGACATACACATTTTCATTGTACATTCAAGAAATGTATATCAAAACATACACATTTTCAGTGTACATTCAAGAAATGTACATCAAAACATACACATTTTCATTGTACATTCAAGAAATGTACATCAAAACATACACATTTTTAGTATACATTCAAGAAATGTACATGAAAACATATACATTTTCATTGTACATTCAAGAAATGTATATCAAAACATACACATTTTCATTGTATATTCAAGAAATGTACATCAAAAAATACACATTTTCATTATATATACAAGAAATGTACATCAAAACATACACATTTTCATTGTACACTAAAGAAATGTACATCAAAACATACACATTTTCAGTGTACATTCAAGAAATGTACATCAAAACATACACATCTTCATTGTACATTCAAGAAATGTAGATCAAAACAGACACATTTTCATTGTACATTCAAGAAATGTACATCAAAACATACACATTTTTATTGTACACTCAAAAAATGTACATCAAAACATACACATTTTCATTGTATATACAAGAAATGTACATCAAAACATACACATTTTCATTGTACATTCAAGAAATGTACATCAAAACATACACATTTTCATTGTACACTAAAGAAATGTACATCAAAACATACACATTTTCATTGTACATTCAAGAAATGTATATCAAAACATACACATTTTCATTGTACATTCAAGAAATGTACATAAAAAATACACATTTTCAGTGTACATTCAAGAAATGTATAACAAAAAATACACATTTTCATTGTACATTCAAGAAATGTACAACAAAACACACACATTTTCAGTGTACATTCAAGAAATATACATCAAAACATTAACATTTTCATTGTACATTCAAGAAATGTACATAAAAAGATACGCATTTTCATTGTACACTCAAGAAATGTACATCAAAGCATACACATTTTCATTGTACACTCAAGAAATGTACTTCAAAACATACACATTTTCAGTGTACATTCAAGAAATGTGTATCAAAACATACACATTTTCATTGTACATTCA
Organism: Tenodera sinensis; assembly: GCA_030765045.1. Lineage (NCBI taxonomy): Eukaryota > Metazoa > Arthropoda > Insecta > Mantodea > Mantidae > Tenodera > Tenodera sinensis. The sequence continues at coordinate 214,566,667 of CM060964.1, read as the reverse complement.
AGAAATGTACATCAAAACATACACATTTTCATTGTACATTCAAGAAATATGCAGCAAAACATACACATTTTCATTGTACATTCAAGAAATGTACATCAAAACATACACATTTTCATTGTACACTCAAGAAATGTACATCAAAACATACACATTTTCAGTGTACATTCAAGAAATGTACATCAAAACATACACATTTTCATTGTACATTCAAGAAATGTACATCAAAACATACACATTTTCATTGTACATTCTAGAAATATACATCAAAACATACACATTTTCATTGTATATACAAGAAATGTACATCAAAACATACACATTTTCATTGTACACTCAAGAAATGTACATCAAAACATACACATTTTCAGTGTAGATTCAAGAAATGTATATCAAAACATACACATTTTCATTGTACATTCCAGAAATGTACATCAAAACATACACACTTTCAGTGTACATTCAAGAAATGTATATCAAAAAATACACATTTTCAGTGTACATTCAAGAAATGTACATATGAGCAAACACATTTTCATTGTACACTAAGGAAATGTACATCAAAACATACACATCTTTATTGTACATTCAAGAAATGCACATCAAAACATACACATTTTCATTGTACATTCAAGAAATATACATCAAAACATACACATTCTCATTGTACACTCAAGAAATGTACATCAAAACATACACATTTTCATTGTACACTCAAGAAATGTACATTAAATCATTCACATTTTCATTGTACATTCAAGAAATGTATATCAAAACATACACATTTTCATTGTACATTCAAGAAATGTACATGAAAACATACACATTTTCATTGTACATTCAAGAAATGTACATTAAAACATACACATTTTCATTGTACATTCAAGGAATGTACATCAAAACATACACATTTTCATTGTACATTCAAGAAATGTACATCAAAACACACACATTTTCAGTGTACATTCAAGAAATGTATATCAAAACATACACATTTTCAGTGTACATTCAAGAAATGTACATCAAAACATACACATTTTCATTGTATATACAAGAAATGTATATCAAAACATACACATTTACACTGTACATTCAAGAAATGTACATCAAAACATACACATTTTCATTGTACATTCAAGAAATGTACTTCAAAACATACTCATTTTCAGTGTACATTCAAGAAATGTACATCAAAATATACACATTTTCAGTGTATAATCAAGAAATGTACATCTAAAACATACACATTTTGAGTGTACATTCAAGAAATATACATCAAAACATACACATTTTCATTGTATATACCAGAAATGTACATCAAAACATACACATTTTCATTGTATATACAAGAAATGTATATCAAAACATACACATTTTCAGTGTACATTCAAGAAATGTACATCAAATCATACACATTTTCATTGTATATTCAACAAATGTACATCAAACCATACATATTTTCATTGTATATACCAGAAATGTACATCAAAACATACACAATTTCATTGTACATTCAAGAAATGTACATCAAAACATAAACATTTTCATTGTATATACCAGAAATGTACATCAAAGCATACACATTTTCATTGTACATTCAAGAAATGTACATCAAAACATACCCATTTTCATTGTATATACCAGAAATGTACATCAAAACATACACCTTTTCATTGTACATTCAAGAAATGTACATCAAAACATACACATTTTGAGTGTACATTCAAGAAATATACATCAAAACATACACATTTTCATTGTATATACCAGAAATGCACATCAAAACATACACATTTTCATTGTACATTCAAGAACTGTACATCAAAACATACACATTTTCAGTGTACATTCAAGAAATGTACATCAAAACATACACATTTTCAGTGTACATTCAAGAAATTTACATCAAAACATACACATTTTCATTGTATATACCAGAAATGCACATCAAAACATACACATTTTCATTGTACATTCAAGAACTGTACATCAAAACATACACATTTTCAGTGTACATTCAAGAAATGTACATCAAAACATACACATTTTCAGTGTACATTCAAGAAATGTAGATCAAAACAGACACATTTTCATTGTACATTCAAGAAATGTACATCAAAACATACACATTTTCATTGTACATTCAAGAAATGTACATCAAAACACACACATTTTCATTGTACATTCAAGAAATGTACAACAAAACACACACATTTTCAGTGTACATTCAAGAAATGTACATAAAAAACATACACATTTTCATTGTACATTCAAGAAATGTACATCAAGACATACACATTTTCATTGTACATTCAAGAAATGTATATCAAAACATACACATTTTCAGTGTACATTCAAGAAATGTACATCAAAACATACACATTTTCATTGTACATTCAAGAAATGTACATCAAAACATACACATTTTTAGTATACATTCAAGAAATGTACATGAAAACATATACATTTTCATTGTACATTCAAGAAATGTATATCAAAACATACACATTTTCATTGTATATTCAAGAAATGTACATCAAAAAATACACATTTTCATTATATATACAAGAAATGTACATCAAAACATACACATTTTCATTGCACACTAAAGAAATGTACATCAAAACATACACATTTTCAGTGTACATTCAAGAAATGTACATCAAAACATACACATCTTCATTGTACATTCAAGAAATGTAGATCAAAACAGACACATTTTCATTGTACATTCAAGAAATGTACATCAAAACATACACATTTTTATTGTACACTCAAAAAATGTACATGAAAACATACACATTTTCATTGTATATACAAGAAATGTACATCAAAACATACACATTTTCATTGTACATTCAAGAAATGTACATCAAAACATACACATTTTCATTGTACACTAAAGAAATGTACATCAAAACATACACATTTTCATTGTACATTCAAGAAATGTATATCAAAACATACACATTTTCATTGTACATTCAAGAAAGGTACATAAAAAATACACATTTTCAGTGTACATTCAAGAAATGTATAACAAAAAATACACATTTTCAGTGTACATTCAAGAAATGTACATCAAAACAAACACATTCTCATTGTACACTAAAGAAATGTATATCAAAACATACACATTTTCATTGTACATTCAAGAAATATACATCAAAACATTAACATTTTCATTGTACATTCAAGAAATGTACATAAAAAGATACGCATTTTCATTGTACACTCAAGAAATGTACATCAAAACATACACATTTTCATTGTACATTCAAGAAATGTACATGAAAACATACACATTTTCATTGTACACTCAAGAAATGTACATCAAGACATACACATTTTCATTGTACATTCAAGAAATGTACATCAAAGCATACACATTTTCATTGTACACTCAAGAAATGTACTTCAAAACATACACATTTTCAGTGTACATTCAAGAAATGTGTATCAAAACATACACATTTTCATTGTACATTCAAGAAATGTACATCAAAACATACACATTTTCATTGTACATTCAAGAAATATGCAGCAAAACATACACATTTTCATTGTACATTCAAGAAATGTACATCAAAACATACACATTTTCATTGTACACTCAAGAAATGTACATCAAAACATACACATTTTCAGTGTACATTCAAGAAATGTACATCAAAACATACACATTTTCATTGTACATTCAAGAAATGTACATCAAAACATACACATTTTCATTGTACATTCTAGAAATATACATCAAAACATACACATTTTCATTGTATATACAAGAAATGTACATCAAAACATACACATTTTCATTGTACACTCAAGAAATGTACATCAAAACATACACATTTTCAGTGTATATTCAAGAAATGTATATCAAAACATACACATTTTCATTGTACATTCCAGAAATGTACATCAAAACATACACACTTTCAGTGTACATTCAAGAAATGTATATCAAAAAATACACATTTTCAGTGTACATTCAAGAAATGTACATATGAGCAAACACATTTTCATTGTACACTAAGGAAATGTACATCAAAACATACACATCTTTATTGTACATTCAAGAAATGCACATCAAAACATACACATTTTCATTGTACATTCAAGAAATATACATCAAAACATACACATTCTCATTGTACACTCAAGAAATGTACATCAAAACATACACATTTTCATTGTACACTCAAGAAATGTACATTAAATCATTCACATTTTCATTGTACATTCAAGAAATGTATATCAAAACATACACATTTTCATTGTACATTCAAGAAATGTACATCAAAACATACACATTTTCATTGTAAATTCAAGAAATGTACATCAAAACATACACATTTTCATTGTACATTCAAGGAATGTACATCAAAACATACACATTTTCATTGTACATTCAAGAAATGTACATCAAAACACACACATTTTCAGTGTACATTCAAGAAATGTATATCAAAACATACACATTTTCATTGTATATTCAAGAAATGTACAACAAAAAATACACATTTTCATTATATATACAAGAAATGTACATCAAAACATACACATTTTCATTGTACACTAAAGAAATGTACATCAAAACATACACATTTTCAGTGTACATTCAAGAAATGTACATCAAAACATACACATCTTCATTGTACATTCAAGAAATGTAGATCAAAACAGACACATTTTCATTGTACATTCAAGAAATGTACATCAAAACATACACATTTTTATTGTACACTCAAAAAATGTACATCAAAACATACACATTTTCATTGTATATACAAGAAATGTACATCAAAACATACACATTTTCATTGTACATTCAAGAAATGTACATCAAAACATACACATTTTCATTGTACACTAAAGAAATGTACATCAAAACATACACATTTTCATTGTACATTCAAGAAATGTATATCAAAACATACACATTTTCATTGTACATTCAAGAAATGTACATAAAAAATACACATTTTCAGTGTACATTCAAGAAATGTATAACAAAAAATACACATTTTCATTGTACATTCAAGAAATGTACAACAAAACACACACATTTTCAGTGTACATTCAAGAAATATACATCAAAACATTAACATTTTCATTGTACATTCAAGAAATGTACATAAAAAGATACGCATTTTCATTGTACACTCAAGAAATGTACATCAAAGCATACACATTTTCATTGTACACTCAAGAAATGTACTTCAAAACATACACATTTTCAGTGTACATTCAAGAAATGTGTATCAAAACATACACATTTTCATTGTACATTCAAGAAATGTACATCAAAACATACACATTTTCATTGTACATTCAAGAAATATGCAGCAAAACATACACATTTTCATTGTACATTCAAGAAATGTACATCAAAACATACACATTCTCATTGTACACTCAAGAAATGTACATCAAAACATACACATTTTCAGTGTACATTCAAGAAATGTACATCAAAACATACACATTTTCATTGTACATTCAAGAAATGTACATCAAAACATACACATTTTCATTGTACATTCTAGAAATATACATCAAAACATACACATTTTCATTGTATATACAAGAAATGTACATCAAAACATACACATTTTCATTGTACACTCAAGAAATGTACATCAAAACATACACATTTTCAGTGTAGATTCAAGAAATGTATATCAAAACATACACATTTTCATTGTACATTCCAGAAATGTACATCAAAACATACACACTTTCAGTGTACATTCAAGAAATGTATATCAAAAAATACACATTTTCAGTGTACATTCAAGAAATGTACATATGAGCAAACACATTTTCATTGTACACTAAGGAAATGTACATCAAAACATACACATCTTTATTGTACATTCAAGAAATGCACATCAAAACATACACATTTTCATTGTACATTCAAGAAATATACATCAAAACATACACATTCTCATTGTACACTCAAGAAATGTACATCAAAACATACACATTTTCATTGTACACTCAAGAAATGTACATTAAATCATTCACATTTTCATTGTACATTCAAGAAATGTATATCAAAACATACACATTTTCATTGTACATTCAAGAAATGTACATGAAAACATACACATTTTCATTGTACATTCAAGAAATGTACATTAAAACATACACATTTTCATTGTACATTCAAGGAATGTACATCAAAACATACACATTTTCATTGTACATTCAAGAAATGTACATCAAAACACACACATTTTCAGTGTACATTCAAGAAATGTATATCAAAACATACACATTTTCAGTGTACATTCAAGAAATGTACATCAAAACATACACATTTTCATTGTATATACAAGAAATGTATATCAAAACATACACATTTACACTGTACATTCAAGAAATGTACATCAAAACATACACATTTTCATTGTACATTCAAGAAATGTACTTCAAAACATACTCATTTTCAGTGTACATTCAAGAAATGTACATCAAAATATACACATTTTCAGTGTATAATCAAGAAATGTACATCTAAAACATACACATTTTGAGTGTACATTCAAGAAATATACATCAAAACATACACATTTTCATTGTATATACCAGAAATGTACATCAAAACATACACATTTTCATTGTATATACAAGAAATGTATATCAAAACATACACATTTTCAGTGTACATTCAAGAAATGTACATCAAATCATACACATTTTCATTGTATATTCAACAAATGTACATCAAACCATACATATTTTCATTGTATATACCAGAAATGTACATCAAAACATACACAATTTCATTGTACATTCAAGAAATGTACATCAAAACATAAACATTTTCATTGTATATACCAGAAATGTACATCAAAGCATACACATTTTCATTGTACATTCAAGAAATGTACATCAAAACATACCCATTTTCATTGTATATACCAGAAATGTACATCAAAACATACACCTTTTCATTGTACATTCAAGAAATGTACATCAAAACATACACATTTTGAGTGTACATTCAAGAAATATACATCAAAACATACACATTTTCATTGTATATACCAGAAATGCACATCAAAACATACACATTTTCATTGTACATTCAAGAACTGTACATCAAAACATACACATTTTCAGTGTACATTCAAGAAATGTACATCAAAACATACACATTTTCAGTGTACATTCAAGAAATTTACATCAAAACATACACATTTTCATTGTATATACCAGAAATGCACATCAAAACATACACATTTTCATTGTACATTCAAGAACTGTACATCAAAACATACACATTTTCAGTGTACATTCAAGAAATGTACATCAAAACATACACATTTTCAGTGTACATTCAAGAAATGTAGATCAAAACAGACACATTTTCATTGTACATTCAAGAAATGTACATCAAAACATACACATTTTCATTGTACATTCAAGAAATGTACATCAAAACACACACATTTTCATTGTACATTCAAGAAATGTACAACAAAACACACACATTTTCAGTGTACATTCAAGAAATGTACATAAAAAACATACACATTTTCATTGTACATTCAAGAAATGTACATCAAGACATACACATTTTCATTGTACATTCAAGAAATGTATATCAAAACATACACATTTTCAGTGTACATTCAAGAAATGTACATCAAAACATACACATTTTCATTGTACATTCAAGAAATGTACATCAAAACATACACATTTTTAGTATACATTCAAGAAATGTACATGAAAACATATACATTTTCATTGTACATTCAAGAAATGTATATCAAAACATACACATTTTCATTGTATATTCAAGAAATGTACATCAAAAAATACACATTTTCATTATATATACAAGAAATGTACATCAAAACATACACATTTTCATTGCACACTAAAGAAATGTACATCAAAACATACACATTTTCAGTGTACATTCAAGAAATGTACATCAAAACATACACATCTTCATTGTACATTCAAGAAATGTAGATCAAAACAGACACATTTTCATTGTACATTCAAGAAATGTACATCAAAACATACACATTTTTATTGTACACTCAAAAAATGTACATCAAAACATACACATTTTCATTGTATATACAAGAAATGTACATCAAAACATACACATTTTCATTGTACATTCAAGAAATGTACATCAAAACATACACATTTTCATTGTACACTAAAGAAATGTACATCAAAACATACACATTTTCATTGTACATTCAAGAAATGTATATCAAAACATACACATTTTCATTGTACATTCAAGAAAGGTACATAAAAAATACACATTTTCAGTGTACATTCAAGAAATGTATAACAAAAAATACACATTTTCAGTGTACATTCAAGAAATGTACATCAAAACAAACACATTCTCATTGTACACTAAAGAAATGTATATCAAAACATACACATTTTCATTGTACATTCAAGAAATATACATCAAAACATTAACATTTTCATTGTACATTCAAGAAATGTACATAAAAAGATACGCATTTTCATTGTACACTCAAGAAATGTACATCAAAACATACACATTTTCATTGTACATTCAAGAAATGTACATGAAAACATACACATTTTCATTGTACACTCAAGAAATGTACATCAAGACATACACATTTTCATTGTACATTCAAGAAATGTACATCAAAGCATACACATTTTCATTGTACACTCAAGAAATGTACTTCAAAACATACACATTTTCAGTGTACATTCAAGAAATGTGTATCAAAACATACACATTTTCATTGTACATTCAAGAAATGTACATCAAAACATACACATTTTCATTGTACATTCAAGAAATATGCAGCAAAACATACACATTTTCATTGTACATTCAAGAAATGTACATCAAAACATACACATTTTCATTGTACACTCAAGAAATGTACATCAAAACATACACATTTTCAGTGTACATTCAAGAAATGTACATCAAAACATACACATTTTCATTGTACATTCAAGAAATGTACATCAAAACATACACATTTTCATTGTACATTCTAGAAATATACATCAAAACATACACATTTTCATTGTATATACAAGAAATGTACATCAAAACATACACATTTTCATTGTACACTCAAGAAATGTACATCAAAACATACACATTTTCAGTGTATATTCAAGAAATGTATATCAAAACATACACATTTTCATTGTACATTCCAGAAATGTACATCAAAACATACACACTTTCAGTGTACATTCAAGAAATGTATATCAAAAAATACACATTTTCAGTGTACATTCAAGAAATGTACATATGAGCAAACACATTTTCATTGTACACTAAGGAAATGTACATCAAAACATACACATCTTTATTGTACATTCAAGAAATGCACATCAAAACATACACATTTTCATCGTACATTCAAGAAATATACATCAAAACATACACATTCTCATTGTACACTCAAGAAATGTACATCAAAACATACACATTTTCATTGTACACTCAAGAAATGTACATTAAATCATTCACATTTTCATTGTACATTCAAGAAATGTATATCAAAACATACACATTTTCATTGTACATTCAAGAAATGTACATCAAAACATACACATTTTCATTGTAAATTCAAGAAATGTACATCAAAACATACACATTTTCATTGTACATTCAAGGAATGTACATCAAAACATACACATTTTCATTGTACATTCAAGAAATGTACATCAAAACACACACATTTTCAGTGTACATTCAAGAAATGTATATCAAAACATACACATTTTCAGTGTACATTCAAGAAATGTACATCAAAACATACACATTTTCATTGTATATACAAGAAATGTATATCAAAACATACACATTTACACTGTACATTCAAGAAATGTACATCAAAACATACACATTTTCATTGTACATTCAAGAAATGTACTTCAAAACATACTCATTTTCAGTGTACATTCAAGAAATGTACATCAAAATATACACATTTTCAGTGTATAATCAAGAAATGTACATCTAAAACATACACATTTTGAGTGTACATTCAAGAAATATACATCAAAACATACACATTTTCGTTGTATATACCAGAAATGTACATCAAAACATACACAATTTTCATTGTACATTCAAGAAATGTACATCAAAACATACACACTTTGAGTGTACATTCAAGAAATATACATCAAAAGATGCACATTTTCATTGTATATACCAGAAATGTACATCAAAACATATACATTTTCATTGTACATTCAAGAAATGTACATCAAAACATACACATTTTTAGTGTACATTCAAGAGATATACATCGAAACATGCACATTTTCATTGTATATACCAGAAATGTACATCAAAACATACACATTTTCATTGTATATATCAGAAATGTACATCAAAACATATACATTTTCATTGTACATTCAAGAAATGTACATCAAAACATACACATTTTGAGTGTACATTCAAGAGATATACATCAAAACATGCACATTTTCATTGTATATACCAGAAATGTACCTCAAAACATACACATTTTCATTGTATATACCAGAAATGTACATCAAAACATACACATTTTCATTGTATATACAAGAAATGTATATCAAAACATACACATTTTCAGTGTACATTCAAGAAATGTACATCAAATCATACACATTTTCATTGTATATTCAACAAATGTACATCAAACCATACATATTTTCATTGTATATACCAGAAATGTACATCAAAACATACACAATTTCATTGTACATTCAAGAAATGTACATCAAAACATAAACATTTTCATTGTATATACCAGAAATGTACATCAAAGCATACACATTTTCATTGTACATTCGAGAAATGTACATCAAAACATACCCATTTTCATTGTATATACCAGAAATGTACATCAAAACATACACCTTTTCATTGTACATTCAAGAAATGTACATCAAAACATACACATTTTGAGTGTACATTCAAGAAATATACATCAAAACATACACATTTTCATTGTATATACCAGAAATGCACATCAAAACATACACATTTTCATTGTACATTCAAGAACTGTACATCAAAACATACACATTTTCAGTGTACATTCAAGAAATGTACATCAAAACATACACATTTTCAGTGTACATTCAAGAAATGTACATCAAAACATACACATTTTCCTTGTATATACCAGAAATGTACATCAAAACATACACATTTTCATTGTACATTCAAGAAATGTACATCAAAACATACACATTTTCATTGTATATACAAGAAATGTACATCAAACCATACACATTTTCAGTGTACATTCAAGAAATGTACATCAAAACATATACATTTTCATTGTATATACAAGAAATGTACATCAAAACATACACATTTTCAGTGTACATTCAAGAAATTTACATGAAAACATATACATTTTCATTGTACATTCAAGAAATGTATATCAAAACATACACATTTTCAGATTACATTCAACAAATGTACATCAAAGCATACACATTTTCATTGTATATACAAGAAATGTACATCAAAACATACACATCTTCATTGTACACTAAAGAAATGTACATCAAAACATACACACTTTCAGTGTACATTCAAGAAAAGTACATCAAAACATACACATTTTCATTGTACATTCAAGAGATGTACATCAAAACATACACATTTTCATTGTACATTCAAGAAATGTACATCAAAACATACACATTTTCATTGTACCTCAAGAAATCTACATCAAAACATACACATTTTCATTGTACACTCAAGAAATGTACATCAAAACATACACATTTTCATTGTGCATTCAAGAAATGTATATCAAAACATACACATTTTCATTCTACATTCAAGAAATGTACATCAAAACATACACATTTTCATGGTACATTCAAGAAATGTATATCAAAACATACACATTTTCATTCTACATTCAAGAAATGTACATCAAAACATACACATTTTCATTGTACATTTAAGAAATGTACATCAAAATACACACATTTTCATTGTACACTCAAGAAATGTACATCAAAACATACACATTTTGAGTCTACATTCAAGAGATATACATCAAAACATGCACATTTTCATTGTATATACCAGAAACGTACATCAAAACATACACATTTTCATTGCATATACAAGAAATGTAAATCAAAACATACACAGTTTCATTGTATATACAAGAAATGTATATCAAAACATACACATTTTCAGTGTACATTCAAGAAATGTACATCAAAAACTACACATTTTCATTGTATATTCAAGAAATGTACATTTAACATACACATCTTCATTGTATATACCAGAAATGTACACCAAAACATACACATTTTCATTGTACATTCAAGAAATGTACATCAAAACATATACATTTTCATTGTATATACCAGAAATGTACATCAAAACATACACATTTTCATTGTACATTCAAGAAATGTACATCAAAACATACACATTTTCATTGTATATACCAGAAATGTACATCAAAACATACACATTTTCATTGTACATTCAAGAAATGTACATCATAACATACACATTTTGACTGCACATTCTAGAAATATTCATCAAAACATACACATTTTCATTGTATATACCAGAAATGCACATCAAAACATACACATTTTCATTGTACATTCAAGAACTGTACATCAAAACATACACATTTTCAGTGTACATTCAAGAAATGTACATCAAAACATACACATTTTCAGTGTACATTCAAGAATTGTACATCAAAACATACACATTTTCATTGTATATACAAGAAATGTACATCAAAACATACACATTTTCATTGTATATACAAGAAATGTATATCAAAAGATACACATTTTCAGTGTACATTCAAGAAATGTACATCAAAACATACACATTTTCATTGTATATACAAGTAATGTACATCAAAACATACACATTTTCAGTGTACATTCAAGAAATGTATATCAAAACATACACATTTTGAGTGTACATTCAAGAAATGTACATCAAAACATACACATTTTAAGTATACATTCAAGAAATGTACATGAAAACATATACATTTTCATTGTACATTCAAGAAATGTATATCAAAACATACACATTTTCAGTGTACATTCAAGAAATTTACATCAAAACATACACATTTTCATTGTACATTCAAGAAATGTACATCAAAACATACACATTTTCATTGTACATTCAAGGAATGTACATCAAAACATACACATTTTCATTGTACATTCAAGAAATGTACATCAAAACACACACATTTTCAGTGTACATTCAAGAAATGTATATCAAAACATACACATTTTCAGTGTACATTCAAGAAATGTACATCAAATCATACACATTTTCATTGTATATACAAGAAATGTACACCAAAACAAACACATTTTCATTGTACATTCAAGAAATGTATATCAAAACATACACATTTTCAGTGTACATTCAAGAAATGTACATCAAAACAAACACATTTTCATTGTACATTCAAGAAATGTACATCAAAACATACACATTTTCAGTGTACATTCAAGAAATGTACATCAAAACATACACATTTTCATTGTACATTCAAGAAATGTACATCAAAACATACACATTTTCATTGTACACTCAAGAAATGTACTTCAAAACATACACATTTTCAGTGTACATTCAAGAAATGTATATCAAAACATACACATTTTCATTCTACATTCAAGAAATGTACATCAAAACATACACATTTTCATTGTACATTCAGGAAATATACATCAAAACATACACATTTTCATTGTACACTAAAGAAATGTACATCAAAACATACACATTTTGAGTTTACATTCAAGAAATATACATCAAAACATACACATTTTCATTTTGTATACCAGAAATTTACATCAAAACATACACATTTTCATTGTACATTCAAGAAATGTACATCAAAACATACACATTTTGAGTGGACATTCAAAAAATATACATTAAAGCATACACATTTTCATTGTATATACCAGAAAGGTACATCAAAACATACACATTTTCATTGTACATTCAACAAATGTACATCAAAACATACACATTTTGAGTGTACATTCAAGAAATATACATCAAAAGATACACATTTTCATTGTATATACCAGAAATGTACCTCAAAACATACACATTTTCATTGTATATACCAGAAATGTACATCAAAACATATACATTTTCATTGTACATTCAAGAAATGTACATCAAAACATACACATTTTGAGTGTACATTCAAGAGATATACATCAAAACATGCACATTTTCATTGTATATACCAGAAACGTACATCAAAACATACACATTTTCATTGTATATACAAGAAATGTACATCAAAACAGACACATTTTCATTGTATATACAAGAAATGTATATCAAAACATACACATTTTCAGTGTACATTCAAGAACTGTACATCAAATCATACACATTTTCATTGTATATTCAAGAAATGTACATCAAAACATACATATTTTCATTGTATATACCAGAAATGTACATCAAAACATACACATTTTCATTGTACATTCAAGAAATGTACATCAAAACATACACATTTTCATTGTATATACCAGAAATGCACATCAAAACATACACATTTTCATTGTACATTCAAGAACTGTACATCAAAACATACACATTTTCAGTGTACATTCAAGAACTTTACATCAAAACATACACATTTTCAGTGTACATTCAAGAAATGTACATCAAAACATACCCATTTTCATTGTATATACCAGAAATGCACATCAAAACATACACATTTTCATTGTATATTCAAGAACTGTACATCAAAACATACACATTTTCATTGTACATTCAAGAAATGTACATCAAAACATACCCATTTTCATTGTATATACCAGAAATGTACATCAAAACATACACATTTTCATTGTACATTCAAGAAATATACATCAAAACATACACATTTTCATTGTATATACCACAAATGCACATCAAAACATACACATTTTCATTGTACATTCAAGAACTGTACATCAAAACATACACATTTTCAGTGTACATTCAAGAAATGTACATCAAAACATACACATTTTCAGTGTACATTCAAGAAATGTACATCAAAACATACACATTTTCATTGTATATACCAGAAATGTACACCAAAACATACACATTTTCATTGTACATTTAGGGAATGTACATCAAAACATACACATTTTCATTGTACATTCAAGAAATGTACATCAAAACATACACATTTTGAGTGTACATTCAAGAGATATACATCAAAACATGCACATTTTCATTGTATATACCAGAAACGTACATCAAAACATACACATTTTCATTGTATATACAAGAAATGTACATCAAAACAGACACATTTTCATTGTATATACAAGAAATGTATATCAAAACATACACATTTTCAGTGTACATTCAAGAACTGTACATCAAATCATACACATTTTCATTGTATATTCAAGAAATGTACATCAAAACATACATATTTTCATTGTATATACCAGAAATGTACATCAAAACATACACATTTTCATTGTACATTCAAGAAATGTACATCAAAACATACACATTTTCATTGTATATACCAGAAATGCACATCAAAACATACACATTTTCAATGTACATTCAAGAACTGTACATCAAAACATACACATTTTCAGTGTACATTCAAGAACTTTACATCAAAACATACACATTTTCAGTGTACATTCAAGAAATGTACATCAAAACATACCCATTTTCATTGTATATACCAGAAATGCACATCAAAACATACACATTTTCATTGTATATTCAAGAACTGTACATCAAAACATACACATTTTCATTGTACATTCAAGAAATGTACATCAAAAGATACCCATTTTCATTGTATATACCAGAAATGTACATCAAAACATACACATTTTCATTGTACATTCAAGAAATATACATCAAAACATACACATTTTCATTGTATATACCACAAATGCACATCAAAACATACACATTTTCATTGTACATTCAAGAACTGTACATCAAAACATACACATTTTCAGTGTACATTCAAGAAATGTACATCAAAACATACACATTTTCAGTGTACATTCAAGAAATGTACATCAAAACATACACATTTTCATTGTATATACCAGAAATGTACATCAAAACATACACATTTTCATTGTACATTTAAGGAATGTACATCAAAACATACACATTTTCATTGTATATACAAGAAATGTACATCAAACCATACACATTTTCAGTGTACATTCTAGAAATGTACATCAAAACATATACATTTTCATTGTATATACAAGAAATGTACATCAAAACATACACATTTTCAGTGTACATTCAAGAAATGTACATGAAAACATATACATTTTCATTGTACATTCAAGAAATGTATATCAAAACATACACATTTTCAGATTACATTCAAGAAATGTACATCGAAGCATACACATTTTCATTGTACACTAAAGAAATGTACCTCAAAACATACACACTTTCAGTGTACATTCAAGAAATGTACATCAAAACATACACATTCTCATTGTACATTCAAGAAATGTACATCAAAACATACACATTTTCATTGTACATTCAAGAAATGTACATGAAAACATACACATTTTCATTGTACCTCAAGAAATCTACTTCAAAACATACACATTTTCATTGTACACTAAAGAAATGTACATCAAAACATACACATTTTCATTGTACATTCAAGAAATGTATATCAAAACATACACATTTTCATTGTACATTCAAGAAATGTACATCAAAACATACACATTTTCATTGTACATTCAAGAAATGTACAACAAAACATACACATTTTCATTGTACATTCAAGGAATATACATCAAAACATACACATTTTCATTGTACATTCAAGAAATGTACATCAAAACACACACATTTTCATTGTACACTCAAGAAATGTACATCAAAACATACACATTTTCATTGTACATTCAAGAAATGTAGATCAAAACATACACATTTTCATTGTACATTCAAGAAATGTACATCGAAACATACATATTTTCATTGTACACTCAAGAAATGTACATCAAAACATACACATTTTCATTGTATATACAAGAAATGTACATCAAAACATACACATTTTCAGCGTACATTCAAGAAATGTATATCAAAACATACACATTTACAGTGTAGATTCAAGAAATGTACATCAAAACTTACACATTTTCAGTATACATTCAAGAAATGTACATGAAAACATATACATTTTCATTGTACATTCAAGAAATGTATATCAAAACATACACATTTTCAGTGTACATTCAAGAAATTTACATCAAAACATACACATTTTCATTGTACATTCAAGAAATGTACATCAAAACATACACATTTTCATTGTACATTCAAGGAATGTACATCAAAACATACACATTTTCATTGTACATTCAAGAAATGTACATCAAAACACACACATTTTCAGTGTACATTCAAGAAATGTATATCAAAACATACACATTTTCAGTGTACATTCAAGAAATGTACATCAAATCATACACATTTTCATTGTATATACAAGAAATGTACACCAAAACATACACATTTTCATTGTACATTCAAGAAATGTATATCAAAACATACACATTTTCAGTGTACATTCAAGAAATGTACATCAAAACAAACACATTTTCATTGTACATTCAAGAAATGTACATCAAAACATACACATTTTCAGTGTACATTCAAGAAATGTACATCAAAACATACACATTTTCATTGTACATTCAAGAAATGTACATCAAAACATACACATTTTCATTGTACACTCAAGAAATGTACTTCAAAACATACACATTTTCAGTGTACATTCAAGAAATGTATATCAAAACATACACATTTTCATTCTACATTCAAGAAATGTACATCAAAACATACACATTTTCATTGTACATTCAGGAAATATACATCAAAACATACACATTTTCATTGTACACTCAAGAAATGTACATCAAAACATACACATTTTGAGTTTACATTCAAGAAATATACATCAAAACATACACATTTTCATTTTATATACCAGAAATTTACATCAAAACATACACATTTTCATTGTACATTCAAGAAATGTACATCAAAACATACGCATTTTGAGTGGACATTCAAAAAATATACATTAAAGCATACACATTTTCATTGTATATACCAGAAAGGTACATCAAAACATACACATTTTCATTGTACATTCAACAAATGTACATCAAAACATACACATTTTGAGTGTACATTCAAGAAATATACATCAAAAGATACACATTTTCATTGTATATACCAGAAATGCACATCAAAACATACACATTTTCATTGTATATTCAAGAACTGTACATCAAAACATACACATTTTCATTGTACATTCAAGAAATGTACATCAAAACATACCCATTTTCATTGTATATACCAGAAATGTACATCAAAACATACACATTTTCATTGTACATTCAAGAAATATACATCAAAACATACACATTTTCATTGTATATACCACAAATGCACATCAAAACATACACATTTTCATTGTACATTCAAGAACTGTACATCAAAACATACACATTTTCAGTGTACATTCAAGAAATGTACATCAAAACATACACATTTTCAGTGTACATTCAAGAAATGTACATCAAAACATACACATTTTCATTGTATATACCAGAAATGTACATCAAAACATACACATTTTCATTGTACATTTAAGGAATGTACATCAAAACATACACATTTTCATTGTATATACAAGAAATGTACATCAAACCATACACATTTTCAGTGTACATTCTAGAAATGTACATCAAAACATATACATTTTCATTGTATATACAAGAAATGTACATCAAAACATACACATTTTCAGTGTACATTCAAGAAATGTACATGAAAACATATACATTTTCATTGTACATTCAAGAAATGTATATCAAAACATACACATTTTCAGATTACATTCAAGAAATGTACATCGGACCATACACATTTTCATTGTACACTAAAGAAATGTACCTCAAAACATACACACTTTCAGTGTACATTCAAGAAATGTACATCAAAACATACACATTCTCATTGTACATTCAAGAAATGTACATCAAAACATACACATTTTCATTGTACATTCAAGAAATGTACATGAAAACATACACATTTTCATTGTACCTCAAGAAATCTACTTCAAAACATACACATTTTCATTGTACACTAAAGAAATGTACATCAAAACATACACATTTTCATTGTACATTCAAGAAATGTATATCAAAACATACACATTTTCATTGTACATTCAAGAAATGTACATCAAAACATACACATTTTCATTGTACATTCAAGAAATGTACAACAAAACATATACATTTTCATTGTACATTCAAGAAATGTACACCAAAACATACACATTTTCATTGTACATTCAAGAAATGTATATCAAAACATACACATTTTCAGTGTACATTCAAGAAATGTACATCAAAACAAACACATTTTCATTGTACATTCAAGAAATGTACATCAAAACATACACATTTTCAGTGTACATTCAAGAAATGTACATCAAAACATACACATTTTCATTGTACATTCAAGAAATGTACATCAAAACATACACATTTTCATTGTACACTCAAGAAATGTACTTCAAAACATACACATTTTCAGTGTACATTCAAGAAATGTATATCAAAACATACACATTTTCATTCTACATTCAAGAAATGTACATCAAAACATACACATTTTCATTGTACATTCAGGAAATATACATCAAAACATACACATTTTCATTGTACACTCAAGAAATGTACATCAAAACATACACATTTTGAGTTTACATTCAAGAAATATACATCAAAACATACACATTTTCATTTTATATACCAGAAATTTACATCAAAACATACACATTTTCATTGTACATTCAAGAAATGTACATCAAAACATACGCATTTTGAGTGGACATTCAAAAAATATACATTAAAGCATACACATTTTCATTGTATATACCAGAAAGGTACATCAAAACATACACATTTTCATTGTACATTCAACAAATGTACATCAAAACATACACATTTTGAGTGTACATTCAAGAAATATACATCAAAAGATACACATTTTCATTGTATATACCAGAAATGTACCTCAAAACATACACATTTTCATTGTATATACCAGAAATGTACATCAAAACATATACATTTTCATTGTACATTCAAGAAATGTACATCAAAACATACACATTTTGAGTGTACATTCAAGAGATATACATCAAAACATGCACATTTTCATTGTATATACCAGAAACGTACATCAAAACATACACATTTTCATTGTATATACAAGAAATGTACATCAAAACAGACACATTTTCATTGTATATACAAGAAATGTATATCAAAACATACACATTTTCAGTGTACATTCAAGAACTGTACATCAAATCATACACATTTTCATTGTATATTCAAGAAATGTACATCAAAACATACATATTTTCATTGTATATACCAGAAATGTACATCAAAACATACACATTTTCATTGTACATTCAAGAAATGTACATCAAAACATACACATTTTCATTGTATATACCAGAAATGCACATCAAAACATACACATTTTCATTGTAATTCAAGAACTGTACATCAAAACATACACATTTTCAGTGTACATTCAAGAACTTTACATCAAAACATACACATTTTCAGTGTACATTCAAGAAATGTACATCAAAACATACCCATTTTCATTGTATATACCAGAAATGCACATCAAAACATACACATTTTCATTGTATATTCAAGAACTCTACATCAAAACATACACATTTTCATTGTACATTCAAGAAATGTACATCAAAACATACCCATTTTCATTGTATATACCAGAAATGTACATCAAAACATACACATTTTCATTGTACATTCAAGAAATATACATCAAAACATACACATTTTCATTGTATATACCACAAATGCACATCAAAACATACACATTTTCATTGTACATTCAAGAACTGTCCATCAAAACATACACATTTTCAGTGTACATTCAAGAAATGTACATCAAAACATACACATTTTCAGTGTACATTCAAGAAATGTACATCAAAACATACACATTTTCATTGTATATACCAGAAATGTACATCAAAACATACACATTTTCATTGTACATTTAAGGAATGTACATCAAAACATACACATTTTCATTGTATATACAAGAAATGTACATCAAACCATACACATTTTCAGTGTACATTCTAGAAATGTACATCAAAACATATACATTTTCATTGTATATACAAGAAATGTACATCAAAACATACACATTTTCAGTGTACATCCAAGAAATGTACATGAAAACATATACATTTTCATTGTACATTCAAGAAATGTATATCAAAACATACACATTTTCAGATTACATTCAAGAAATGTACATCGAAGCATACACATTTTCATTGTACACTAAAGAAATGTACCTCAAAACATACACACTTTCAGTGTACATTCAAGAAATGTACATCAAAACATACACATTCTCATTGTACATTCAAGAAATGTACATCAAAACATACACATTTTCATTGTACATTCAAGAAATGTACATCAAAACATACACATTTTCATTGTACCTCAAGAAATCTACTTCAAAACATACACATTTTCATTGTACACTAAAGAAATGTACATCAAAACATACACATTTTCATTGTACATTCAAGAAATGTATATCAAAACATACACATTTTCATTGTACATTCAAGAAATGTACATCAAAACATACACATTTTCATTGTACATTCAAGAAATGTACAACAAAACATACACATTTTCATTGTACATTCAAGGAATATACATCAAAACATACACATTTTCATTGTACATTCAAGAAATGTACATCAAAACACACACATTTTCATTGTACACTCAAGAAATGTACATCAAAACATACACATTTTCATTGTACATTCAAGAAATGTAGATCAAAACATACACATTTTCATTGTACATTCAAGAAATGTACATCGAAACATACATATTTTCATTGTACACTCAAGAAATGTACATCAAAACATACACATTTTCATTGTATATACAAGAAATGTACATCAAAACATACACATTTTCAGCGTACATTCAAGAAATGTATATCAAAACATACACATTTACAGTGTAGATTCAAGAAATGTACATCAAAACTTACACATTTTCAGTATACATTCAAGAAATGTACATGAAAACATATACATTTTATTTGTACATTCAAGAAATGTATATCAAAACATACACATTTTCATTGTATATACAAGAAATGTACATCAAAACATACACATTTTCATTGTATATACAAGAAATGTACATCAAAACATACACATTTTCAGTGTACATTCAAGAAATGTACATCAAGACATACACATTTTCATTCTACATTCAAGAAATGTACATCAAAACATACACATTTTCATGGTACATTCAAGAAATGTATATCAAAACATACACATTTTCATTCTACATTCAAGAAATGTACATCAAAACATACACATTTTCATTGTACATTTAAGAAATGTACATCAAAATACACACATTTTCATTGTACACTCAAGAAATGTACATCAAAACATACACATTTTGAGTGTACATTCAAGAGATATACATCAAAACATGCACATTTTCATTGTATATACCAGAAACGTACATCAAAACATACACATTTTGATTGCATATACAAGAAATGTAAATCAAAACATACACAGTTTCATTGTATATACTAGAAATGTATATCAAAACATACACATTTTCAGTGTACATTCAAGAAATGTACATCAAAACACACACATTTTCAGTGTACATTCAAGAAATGTATATCAAAACATACACATTTTCAGTGTACATTCAAGAAATGTACATCAAATCATACACATTTTCATTGTATATACAAGAAATGTACACCAAAACATACACATTTTCATTGTACATTCAAGAAATGTATATCAAAACATACACATTTTCAGTGTACATTCAAGAAATGTACATCAAAACAAAAACATTTTCATTGTACATTCAAGAAATGTACATCAAAACATACCCATTTTCATTGTATATACCAGAAATGTACATCAAAACATACACATTTTCATTCTACATTCAAGAAATATACATCAAAACATACACATTTTCATTGTATATACCACAAATGCACATCAAAACATACACATTTTCATTGTACATTCAAGAACTGTACATCAAAACATACACATTTTCAGTGTACATTCAAGAAATGTACATCAAAACATACACATTTTCAGTGTACATTCAAGAAATGTACATCAAAACATACACATTTTCATTGTATATACCAGAAATGTACTTCAAAACATACACATTTTCATTGTATATACAAGTAATGTACATCAAAACATACACATATTCAGTGTACATTCAAGAAATGTACTTCAAAACATACACATTTTCATTGTATATACAAGTAATGTACATCAAAACATACACATTTTCAGTGTACAATCAAGAAATGTACATCAAGACATACACATTTTCATTGTACATTTAAGAAATGTATATCAAAACATACACATTTTCAGTGTACATTCAAGAAATGTAAATCAAAACATACACATTTTCATTGTATATACAAGAAATGTACATCAAAACATACACATTTTCAGTATACATTCAAGAAATGTACATGAAAACATATACATTTTCATTGTACATTCAAGAAATGTATATAAAAACATACACATTTTCAGTGTACATTCAAGAAATGTACATCAAAACATAGACATTTTCATTGTATATACATGAAATGTACATCAAAACATACACATTTTCATTGTACACTAAAGAAATGTACATCAAAACATACACATTTTCAGTGTACATTCAAGAAATGTAGATCAAAACATACACATTTTCATTGTACATTCAAGAAATGTAGATCAAAACATACACACTTTCATTGTACATTCAAGGAATGTACATCAAAACATACACATTTTCATTGTACACTCAAGAAATGTACATCAAAACATACACATTTTCATTGTACACTCAAGAAATGTATATCAAAACATACACATTTTGAGTGTACATTCAAGAGATATACATCAAAACATACACATTTTCATTGTACATTCAAGAAATGTACATCAAAACATATACATTTTCATTGTATATACCAGAAATGTACATCAAAACATACACATTTTCATTGTACA
Organism: Tenodera sinensis; assembly: GCA_030765045.1. NCBI lineage: Eukaryota > Metazoa > Arthropoda > Insecta > Mantodea > Mantidae > Tenodera > Tenodera sinensis. Next base: position 214,542,398 of record CM060964.1, on the reverse strand, counting down.
TTCAAGAAATGTACATCAAAACATGCACATTTTCATTGTATATACCAGAAACGTACATCAAAGCATACACATTTTCATTGTATATACAAGAAATGTAAATCAAAACATACACATTTTCATTGTATATACAAGAAATGTATATCAAAACATACACATTTTCAGTGTACATTCAAGAAATGTACATCAAAAACTACACATTTTAATTGTATATTCAAGAAATGTACATTTAACATACACATTTTCATTGTATATACCAGAAATGTACATCAAAGCATACACATTTTCATTGTACATTCAAGAAATGTACATCAAAACATATACATTTTCATTGTATATACCAGAAATGTACATCAAAACATACACATTTTCATTGTACATTCAAGAAATGTACATCAAAACATACACATTTTCATTGTATATACCAGAAATGTACATCAAAAAATACACATATTCATTGTACATTCAAGAAATGTACATCAAAACATACACATTTTGACTGCACATTCTAGAAATATTCATCAAAACATACACATTTTCATTGTATATACCAGAAATGCACATCAAAACATACACATTTTAATTGTACATTCAAGAACTGTACATCAAAACATACACATTTTCAGTGTACATTCAAGAAATGTACATCAAAACATACACATTTTCAGTGTACATTCAAGAATTGTACATCAAAACATACACATTTTCATTGTATATACAAGAAATGTACATCAAAACATACACATTTTCATTGTATATACAAGAAACGTATATCAAAAGATACACATTTTCAGTGTACATTCAAGAAATGTACATCAAAACATACACATTTTCATTGTATATACAAGTAATGTACATCAAAACATACACATTTTCAGTGTACATTCAAGAAATGTATATCAAAACATACACATTTTCAGTGTACATTCAAGAAATGTACATCAAAACATACACATTTTCAGTATACATTCAAGAAATGTACATGAAAACATATACATTTTCATTGTACATTCAAGAAATGTATATCAAAACATACATATTTTCAGTGTACATTCAAGAAATGTACATCAAAACATACACATTTTCATTGTACATTCAAGAAATGTACATCAAAACATACACATTTTCATTGTACATTCAAGGAATGTACATCAAAACATACACATTTTCATTGTACATTCAAGAAATGTACATCAAAGCACACACATTTTCAGTGTACATTCAAGAAATGTATATCAAAACATACACATTTTCAGTGTACATTCAAGAAATGTACATCAAAACATACACATTTTCATTGTAGATACAAGAAATGTACACCAAAACATACACATTTTCATTGTACATTCAAGAAATGTATATCAAAACATACACATTTTCAGTGTACATTCAAGAAATGTACATCAAAACATACACATTTTCATTGTATATACAAGTAATGTACATCAAAACATACACATTTTCAGTGTACATTCAAGAAATGTATATCAAAACATACACATTTTCAGTGTACATTCAAGAAATGTACATCAAAACATACACATTTTCAGTATACATTCAAGAAATGTACATGAAAACATATACATTTTCATTGTACATTCAAGAAATGTATATCAAAACATACACATTTTCAGTGTACAGTCAAGAAATGTACATCAAAACATACACATTTTCATTGTACATTCACGAAATGTACATCAAAACATACACATTTTCATTGTACATTCAAGGAATGTACATCAAAACATACACATTTTCATTGTACATTCAAGAAATGTACATCAAAACACACACATTTTCAGTGTACATTCAAGAAATGTATATCAAAACATACACATTTTAGTTACATTCAAGAATTGTACATCAAAACATACACATTTTCATTGTATATACAAGAAATGTACACCAAAACATACACATTTTCATTGTACATTCAAGAAATGTATATCAAAACATACACATTTTCAGTGTACATTCATGAAATGTACATCAAAACATACACATTTTCATTGTACATTCAAGAAATGTACATCAAAACATACACATTCTCAGTGTACATTCAAGAAATGTACATCAATACATACACATTTTCATTGTACATTCAAGAAATGTACATCAAAACATACACATTTTCATTGTACACTCAAGAAATGTACTTCAAAACATACACATTTTCAGTGTACATTCAAGAAATGTATATCAAAACATACACATTTTCATTGTACATTCAAGAAATGTACATCAAAACATACACATTTTCATTGTACATTCAGGAAATATACATAAAAACATGCACATTTTCATTGTACACTCAAGAAATGTACACCAAAACATACACATTTTGAGTTTACATTCAAGAAATATACATCAAAACATACACATTTTCATTTTATATACCAGAAATTTACATCAAAACATACACATTTTCATTGTACATTCAAGAAATGTACATCAAAACATACACATTTTGAGTGGACATTCAAAAAATATACATTAAAGCATACACATTTTCATTGTATATACCAGAAAGGTACATCAAAAGATACACATTTTCATTGTATATACCAGAAATGTACCTCAAAACATACACATTTTCATTGTATATACCAGAAATGTACATCAAAACATATACATTTTCATTGTACATTCAAGAAATGTACATCAAAACATACACATTTTGAGTGTACATTCAAGAGATATACATCAAAACATGCACATTTTCATTGTATATACCAGAAATGTACATCAAAACATACACATTTTCATTGTATATACAAGAAATGTACATCAAAACAGACACATTTTCATTGTATATACCAGAAATGTACATCAAAACATACACATTTTCATTGTACATTCAAGAAATGTACATCAAAACATACACATTTTCATTGTACATTCAAGAAATATACATCAAAACATACACATTTTCATTGTATATACCAGAAATGCACATCAAAACATACACATTTTCATTGTACGTTCAAGAACTGTACATCAAAACATACACATTTTCAGTGTACATTCAAGAAATGTACATCAAAACACACACATTTTCAGTGTACATTCAAGAAATGTATATCAAAACATACACATTTTCAGTGTACATTCAAGAAATGTACATCAAATCATACACATTTTCATTGTATATACAAGAAATGTACACCAAAACATACACATTTTCATTGTACATTCAAGAAATGTATATCAAAACATACACATTTTCAGTGTACATTCAAGAAATGTACATCAAAACAAACACATTTTCATTGTACATTCAAGAAATGTACATCAAAACATACCCATTTTCATTGTATATACCAGAAATGTACATCAAAACATACACATTTTCATTCTACATTCAAGAAATATACATCAAAACATACACATTTTCATTGTATATACCACAAATGCACATCAAAACATACACATTTTCATTGTACATTCAAGAACTGTACATCAAAACATACACATTTTCAGTGTACATTCAAGAAATGTACATCAAAACATACACATTTTCAGTGTACATTCAAGAAATGTACATCAAAACATACACATTTTCATTGTATATACCAGAAATGTACTTCAAAACATACACATTTTCATTGTATATACAAGTAATGTACATCAAAACATACACATTTTCAGTGTACATTCAAGAAATGTACATCAAGACATACACATTTTCATTGTACATTCAAGAAATGTACATCAAAACATACACATTTTCATTGTACACTCAAGAAATGTACATCAAAGCATACACATGTTCATTGTACATTCAAGAAATGTACATCAAAACATACACAATTTGACTGCACATTCTAGAAATATACATCAAAATATACACATTTTCATTGTATATACCGGAAATGCACGTCAAAACATACACATTTTCATTGTACATTCAAGAACTGTACATCAAAACATACACATTTTCAGTGTACATTCAAGAAATGTACATCAAAACATACACATATTCAGTGTACATTCAAGAAATGTACTTCAAAACATACACATTTTCATTGTATATACAAGTAATGTACATCAAAACATACACATTTTCAGTGTACAATCAAGAAATGTACATCAAGACATACACATTTTCATTGTACATTTAAGAAATGTATATCAAAACATACACATTTTCAGTGTACATTCAAGAAATGTAAATCAAAACATACACATTTTCATTGTATATACAAGAAATGTACATCAAAACATACACATTTTCAGTATACATTCAAGAAATGTACATGAAAACATATACATTTTCATTGTACATTCAAGAAATGTATATAAAAACATACACATTTTCAGTGTACATTCAAGAAATGTACATCAAAACATACACATTTTCATTGTATATACAAGAAATGTACATCAAAACATACACATTTTCATTGTACACTAAAGAAATGTACATCAAAACATACACATTTTCAGTGTACATTCAAGAAATGTAGATCAAAACATACACATTTTCATTGTACATTCAAGAAATGTAGATCAAAACATACACACTTTCATTGTACATTCAAGGAATGTACATCAAAACATACACATTTTCATTGTACACTCAAGAAATGTACATCAAAACATACACATTTTCATTGTACACTCAAGAAATGTATATCAAAACATACACATTTTGAGTGTACATTCAAGAGATATACATCAAAACATACACATTTTCATTGTACATTCAAGAAATGTACATCAAAACATATACATTTTCATTGTATATACCAGAAATGTACATCAAAACATACACATTTTCATTGTACATTCAAGAAATGTACATCAAAACATGCACATTTTCATTGTATATACCAGAAACGTACATCAAAGCATACACATTTTCATTGTATATACAAGAAATGTAAATCAAAACATACACATTTTCATTGTATATACAAGAAATGTATATCAAAACATACACATTTTCAGTGTACATTCAAGAAATGTACATCAAAAACTACACATTTTAATTGTATATTCAAGAAATGTACATTTAACATACACATTTTCATTGTATATACCAGAAATGTACATCAAAGCATACACATTTTCATTGCACATTCAAGAAATGTACATCAAAACATATACATTTTCATTGTATATACCAGAAATGTACATCAAAACATACACATTTTCATTGTACATTCAAGAAATGTACATCAAAACATACACATTTTCATTGTATATACCAGAAATGTACATCAAAAAATACACATATTCATTGTACATTCAAGAAATGTACATCAAAACATACACATTTTGACTGCACATTCTAGAAATATTCATCAAAACATACACATTCTCATTGTATATACCAGAAATGCACATCAAAACATACACATTTTCATTGTACATTCAAGAACTGTACATCAAAACATACACATTTTCAGTGTACATTCAAGAAATGTACATCAAAACATACACATTTTCAGTGTACATTCAAGAATTGTACATCAAAACATACACATTTTCATTGTATATACAAGAAATGTACATCAAAACATACACATTTTCATTGTATATACAAGAAACGTATATCAAAAGATACACATTTTCAGTGTACATTCAAGAAATGTACATCAAAACATACACATTTTCATTGTATATACAAGTAATGTACATCAAAACATACACATTTTCAGTGTACATTCAAGAAATGTATATCAAAACATACACATTTTCAGTGTACATTCAAGAAATGTACATCAAAACATACACATTTTCAGTATACATTCAAGAAATGTACATGAAAACATATACATTTTCATTGTACATTCAAGAAATGTATATCAAAACATACATATTTTCAGTGTACATTCAAGAAATGTACATCAAAACATACACATTTTCATTGTACATTCAAGAAATGTACATCAAAACATACACATTTTCATTGTACATTCAAGGAATGTACATCAAAACATACACATTTTCATTGTACATTCAAGAAATGTACATCAAAGCACACACATTTTCAGTGTACATTCAAGAAATGTATATCAAAACATACACATTTTCAGTGTACATTCAAGAAATGTACATCAAAACATACACATTTTCATTGTAGATACAAGAAATGTACACCAAAACATACACATTTTCATTGTACATTCAAGAAATGTATATCAAAACATACACATTTTCAGTGTACATTCAAGAAATGTACATCAAAACATACACATTTTCATTGTATATACAAGTAATGTACATCAAAACATACACATTTTCAGTGTACATTCAAGAAATGTATATCAAAACATACACATTTTCAGTGTACATTCAAGAAATGTACATCAAAACATACACATTTTCAGTATACATTCAAGAAATGTACATGAAAACATATACATTTTCATTGTACATTCAAGAAATGTATATCAAAACATACACATTTTCAGTGTACAGTCAAGAAATGTACATCAAAACATACACATTTTCATTGTACATTCACGAAATGTACATCAAAACATACACATTTTCATTGTACATTCAAGGAATGTACATCAAAACATACACATTTTCATTGTACATTCAAGAAATGTACATCAAAACACACACATTTTCAGTGTACATTCAAGAAATGTATATCAAAACATACACATTTTCAGTGTACATTCAAGAATTGTACATCAAAACATACACATTTTCATTGTATATACAAGAAATGTACACCAAAACATACACATTTTCATTGTACATTCAAGAAATGTATATCAAAACATACACATTTTCAGTGTACATTCAAGAAATGTACATCAAAACATACACATTTTCATTGTACATTCAAGAAATGTACATCAAAACATACACATTCTCAGTGTACATTCAAGAAATGTACATCAAAACATACACATTTTCATTGTACATTCAAGAAATGTACATCAAAACATACACATTTTCATTGTACACTCAAGAAATGTACTTCAAAACATACACATTTTCAGTGTACATTCAAGAAATGTATATCAAAACATACACATTTTCATTGTACATTCAAGAAATGTACATCAAAACATACACATTTTCATTGTACATTCAGGAAATATACATAAAAACATGCACATTTTCATTGTACACTCAAGAAATGTACATCAAAACATACACATTTTGAGTTTACATTCAAGAAATATACATCAAAACATACACATTTTCATTTTATATACCAGAAATTTACATCAAAACATACACATTTTCATTGTACATTCAAGAAATGTACATCAAAACATACACATTTTGAGTGGACATTCAAAAAATATACATTAAAGCATACACATTTTCATTGTATATACCAGAAAGGTACATCAAAACATACACATTTTCATTGTACATTCAACAAATGTACATCAAAACATACACATTTTGAGTGTACATTCAAGAAATATACATCAAAAGATACACATTTTCATTGTATATACCAGAAATGTACCTCAAAACATACACATTTTCATTGTATATACCAGAAATGTACATCAAAACATATACATTTTCATTGTACATTCAAGAAATGTACATCAAAACATACACATTTTGAGTGTACATTCAAGAGATATACATCAAAACATGCACATTTTCATTGTATATACCAGAAATGTACATCAAAACATACACATTTTCATTGTATATACAAGAAATGTACATCAAAACAGACACATTTTCATTGTATATACAAGAAATGTATATCAAAACATACACATTTTCAGTGTACATTCAAGAAATGTACATCAAATCATACACATTTTCATTGTATATTCAAGAAATGTACATCAAAACATACATATTTTCATTGTATATACCAGAAATGTACATCAAAACATACACATTTTCATTGTACATTCAAGAAATGTACATCAAAACATACACATTTTCATTGTACATTCAAGAAATATACATCAAAACATACACATTTTCATTGTATATACCAGAAATGCACATCAAAACATACACATTTTCATTGTACGTTCAAGAACTGTACATCAAAACATACACATTTTCAGTGTACATTCAAGAAATGTACATCAAAACATACCCATTTTCATTGTATATACCAGAAATGTACATCAAAACATACACATTTTCATTGTACATTCAAGAACTTTACATCAAAACATACACATTTTCAGTGTACATTCAAGAAATGTACATCAAAGCATACCCATTTTCATTGTATATACCAGAAATGCACATCAAAACATACACATTTTCATTGTACATTCAAGAACTGTACATCACAACATACACATTTTCATTGTACATTCAAGAAATGTACATCAAAACATACCCATTTTCATTGTATATACCAGAAATGTACATCAAAACATACACATTTTCATTGTACATTCAAGAAATATACATCAAAACATACACATTTTCATTGTATATACCACAAATGCACATCAAAACATACACATTTTCATTGTACATTCAAGAACTGTACATCAAAACATACACATTTTCAGTGTACATTCAAGAAATGTACATCAAAACATACACATTTTCAGTGTACATTCAAGAAATGTACATCAAAACATACACATTTTCATTGTATATACCAGAAATGTACATCAAAACATACACATTTTCATTGTACATTTAAGGAATGTACATCAAAACATACACATTTTCATTGTATATACAAGAAATGTACATCAAACCATACACATTTTCAGTGTACATTCTAGAAATGTACATCAAAACATATACATTTTCATTGTATATACAAGAAATGTACATCAAAACATACACATTTTCAGTGTACATTCAAGAAATGTACATGAAAACATATACATTTTCATTGTACATTCAAGAAATGTATATCAAAACATACACATTTTCAGATTACATTCAAGAAATGTACATCAAAGCATACACATTTTCATTGTACACTAAACAAATGTACATCAAAACATACACACTTTCAGTGTACATTCAAGAAATGTACATCAAAACATACACATTTTCATTGTACCTCAAGAAATCTACTTCAAAACATACACATTTTCATTGTACACTAAAGAAATGTACATCAAAACATACACATTTTCATTGTACATTCAAGAAATGTATATCAAAACATACACATTTTCATTGTACATTCAAGAAATGTACATCAAAACATACACATTTTCATTGTACATTCAAGAAATGTACAACAAAACATACACATTTTCATTGTATATACCAGAAATGTACTTCAAAACATACACATTTTCATTCTACATTCAAGAAATATACATCAAAACATACACATTTTCATTGTACATTCAAGAAATGTATATCAAAACATACACATTTTCATTGTACATTCAAGAAATGTACATCAAAACATACACATTTTCATTGTACATTCAAGAAAAGTACAACAAAACATACACATTTTCATTGTATATACCAGAAATGTACATCAAAACATACACATTTTCATTCTACATTCAAGAAATGTACATCAAAACATACACATTTTCATTGTACCTCAAGAAATCTACTTCAAAACATACACATTTTCATTGTACACTAAAGAAATGTACATCAAAACATACACATTTTCAGTGTAAATTCTAGAAATGTACATCAAAACATATACATTTTCATTGTATATACAAGAAATGTACATCAAAACATACACATTTTCAGTGTACATTCAAGAAATGTACATGAAAACATATACATTTTCATTGTACATTCAGGAAATGTATATCAAAACATACACATTTTCAGATTACATTCAAGAAATGTACATCAAAGCATACACATTTTCATTGTACACTAAACAAATGTACATCAAAACATACACACTTTCAGTGTACATTCAAGAAATGTACATCAAAACATACACATTTTCATTGTACCTCAAGAAATCTACTTCAAAACATACACATTTTCATTGTACACTAAAGAAATGTACATCAAAACATACACATTTTCATTGTACATTCAAGAAATGTATATCAAAACATACACATTTTCATTGTACATTCAAGAAATGTACATCAAAACATACACATTTTCATTGTACATTCAAGAAATGTACAACAAAACATACACATTTTCATTGTACATTCAAGGAATATAGATCAAAACATACACATTTTCATTGTACATTCAAGAAATGTACATCAAAACACACACATTTTCATTGTACACTCAAGAAATGTACATCAAAACATACACATTTTCATTGTACATTCAAGAAATGTAGATCAAAACATACACATTTTCATTGTACATTCAAGAAATGTACATCGAAACATACACATTTTCATTGTACACTCAAGAAATGTACATCAAAACATACACATTTTCATTGTATATACAAGAAATGTACATCAAAACATACACATTTTCAGCGTACATTCAAGAAATGTATATCAAAACATACACATTTACAGTGTAGATTCAAGAAATGTACATTAAAACATACACATTTTCAGTATACATTCAAGAAATGTACATGAAAACATATACATTTTCATTGTACATTCAAGAAATGTATATCAAAACATACACATTTTCATTGTATATACAAGAAATGTACATCAAAACATACACATTTTCATTGTATATACAAGAAATGTACATCAAAACATACACATTTTCAGTGTACATTCAAGAAATGTACATCAAGACATACACATTTTCATTGTACATTCAAGAAATGTACATCAAAACATACACATTTTCATTGTACACTCAAGAAATGTACATCAAAACATACACATTTTCATTGTACATTCAAGAAATGTACATCAAAACATACACAATTTGACTGCACATTCTAGAAATATACATCAAAATATACACATTTTCATTGTATATACCGGAAATGCACGTCAAAACATACACATTTTCATTGTACATTCAAGAACTGTACATCAAAACATACACATTTTCAGTGTACATTCAAGAAATGTACATCAAAACATACACATATTCAGTGTACATTCAAGAAATGTACTTCAAAACATACACATTTTCATTGTATATACAAGTAGTGTACATCAAGACATACACATTTTCATTGTACATTTAAGAAATGTATATCAAAACATACACATTTTCAGTGTACATTCAAGAAATGTAAATCAAAACATACACATTTTCATTGTATATACAAGAAATGTACATCAAAACATACACATTTTCAGTATACATTCAAGAAATGTACATGAAAACATATACATTTTCATTGTACATTCAAGAAATGTATATAAAAACATACACATTTTCAGTGTACATTCAAGAAATGTACATCAAAACATACACATTTTCATTGTATATACAAGAAATGTACATCAAAACATACACATTTTCATTGGACACTAAAGAAATCTACATCAAAACATACACATTTTCAGTGTACATTCAAGAAATGTAGATCAAAACATACACATTTTCATTGTACATTCAAGAAATGTAGATCAAAACATACACACTTTCATTGTACATTCAAGGAATGTACATCAAAACATACACATTTTCATTGTACACTCAAGAAATGTACATCAAAACATACACATTTTCATTGTACACTCAAGAAATGTATATCAAAACATACACATTTTGAGTGTACATTCAAGAGATATACATCAAAACATACACATTTTCATTGTACATTCAAGAAATGTACATCAAAACATATACATTTTCATTGTATATACCAGAAATGTACATCAAAACATACACATTTTCATTGTACATTCAAGAAATGTACATCAAAACATGCACATTTTCATTGTATATACCAGAAACGTACATCAAAACATACACATTTTCATTGTATATACAAGAAATGTAAATCAAAACATACACATTTTCATTGTATATACAAGAAATGTATATCAAAACATACACATTTTCAGTGTACATTCAAGAAATGTACATCAAAAACTACACATTTTAATTGTATATTCAAGAAATGTACATTTAACATGCACATTTTCATTGTATATACCAGAAATGTACATCAAAACATACACATTTTCATTGTACATTCAAGAAATGTACATCAAAACATATACATTTTCATTGTATATACCAGAAATGTACATCAAAACATACACATTTTCATTGTACATTCAAGAAATGTACATCAAAACATATACATTTTCATTGTATATACCAGAAATGTACATCAAAACATACACATTTTCATTGTACATTCAAGAAATGTACATCAAAACATACACATTTTCATTGTATATACCAGAAATGTACATAAAAAAATACACATATTCATTGTACATTCAAGAAATGTACATCAAAACATACACATTTTGACTGCACATTCTAGAAATATTCATCAAAACATACACATTTTCATTGTATATACCAGAAATGCACATCAAAACATACACATTTTCATTGTACATTCAAGAACTGTACATCAAAACATACACATTTTCAGTGTGCATTCAAGAAATGTACATCAAAACATACACATTTTCAGTGTACATTCAAGAATTGTACATCAAAACATACACATTTTCATTGTATATACAAGAAATGTACATCAAAACATACACATTTTCATTGTATATACAAGAAACGTATATCAAAAGATACACATTTTCAGTGTACATTCAAGAAATGTACATCAAAACATACACATTTTCATTGTATATACAAGTAATGTACATCAAAACATACACATTTTCAGTGTACATTCAAGAAATGTATATCAAAACATACACATTTTCAGTGTACATTCAAGAAATGTACATCAAAACATACACATTTTCAGTATACATTCAAGAAATGTACATGAAAACATATACATTTTCATTGTACATTCAAGAAATGTATATCAAAACATACATATTTTCAGTGTACATTCAAGAAATGTACATCAAAACATACACATTTTCATTGTACATTCAAGAAATGTACATCAAAACATACACATTTTCATTGTACATTCAAGGAATGTACATCAAAACATACACATTTTCATTGTACATTCAAGAAATGTACATCAAAGCACACACATTTTCAGTGTACATTCAAGAAATGTATATCAAAACATACACATTTTCAGTGTACATTCAAGAAATGTACATCAAAACATACACATTTTCATTGTAGATACAAGAAATGTACACCAAAACATACACATTTTCATTGTACATTCAAGAAATGTATATCAAAACATACACATTTTCAGTGTACATTCAAGAAATGTACATCAAAACATACACATTTTCATTGTACATTCAAGAAATGTACATCAAAACATACACATTTTCAGTGTACATTCAAGAAATGTACATCAAAACATACACATTTTCATTGTATATTCAAGAAATGTACATCAAAACATACACATTTTCATTGTACACTCAAGAAATGTACTTCAAAACATACACATTTTCAGTGTACATTCAAGAAATATACATCAAAACATACACATTTTCATTGTACATTCAGGAAATATACATCAAAACATACACATTTTCATTGTACATTCAAGAAATGTACATCAGAACATACACATTTTCATTGTACATTCAAGAAATGTACATCAAAACATACACATTTTCATTGTATATTCAAGAAATGTACATCAAAACATACATATTTTCATTGTATATACCAGAAATGTACATCAAAACATACACATTTTCATTGTACATTCAAGAAATGTACATCAAAACATATACATTTTCATTGTATATACCAGAAACGTACATCAAAACATACACATTTTCATTGTACATTCAAGAAATGTACATCAAAACATACACATTTTCATTGTATATACCAGAACTTTACATCAAAACATACACATTTTCATTGTACATTCAAGAAATGCACATCAAAACATACACATTTTGAGTGTACATTCAAAAAATATACATTAAAGCATACACATTTTCATTGTATATACCAGAAAGGTACATTAAAAACATACACATTTTCATTGTACATTCAACAAATGTACATCAAAACATACACATTTTGAGTGTACATTCAAGAAATATACATCATAAGATAGACATTTTCATTGTATATACCAGAAATGTACCTCAAAACATACACATTTTCATTGTATATACCAGAAATGTACATCAAAACATATACATTTTCATTGTACATTCAAGAAATGTACATCAAAACATACACATTTTGAGTGTACATTCAAGAGATATACATCAAAATATGCACATTTTCATTGTATATACCAGAAATGTACATCAAAACATACACATTTTCATTGTATATACAAGAAATGTACATCAAAACAGACACATTTTCATTGTATATACAAGAAATGTCTATCAAAACATACACATTTTCAGTGTACATTCAAGAAATGTACATCAAATCATACACATTTTCATTGTATATTCAAGAAATGTACATCAAAACATACATATTTTCATTGTATATACCAGAAATGTACATCAAAACATACACATTTTCATTGTACATTCAAGAAATGTACATCAAAACATACACATTTTCATTGTATATTCAAGAAAGCTACATCAAAACATACATATTTTCATTGTATATACCAGAAATGTACATCAAAACATACACATTTTCATTGTACATTCAAGAAATGTACATCAAAACATATACATTTTCATAATATATACCAGAAACGTACATCAAAACATACACATTTTCATTGTACATTCAAGAAATGTACATCAAAACATACACATTTTCATTGTATATACCAGAAATGTACATCAAAAAATACACATTTTCATTGTACATTCAAGAAATGTACATCAAAACATACACATTTTGACTGCACATTCTAGAAATATTCATCAAAACATACACATTTTCATTGTATATACCAGAAATGCACATCAAAACATACACATTTTCATTGTACATTCAAGAACTGTACATCAAAACATACACATTTTCAGTGTACATTCAAGAAATGTACATCAAAACATACACATTTTCAGTGTACATTCAAGAATTGTACATCAAAACATACACATTTTCAATGTATATACAAGAAATGTACATCAAAACATACACATTTTCATTGTATATACAAGAAACGTATATCAAAAGATACACATTTTCAGTGTACATTCAAGAAATGTACATCAAAACATACACATTTTCATTGTATATACAAGTAATGTACATCAAAACATACACATTTTCAGTGTACATTCAAGAAATGTATATCAAAACATACACATTTTCAGTGTACATTCAAGAAATGTACATCAAAACATACACATTTTCAGTATACATTCAAGAAATGTACATGAAAACATATACATTTTCATTGTACATTCAAGAAATGTATATCAAAACATACACATTTTCAGTGTACATTCAAGAAATGTACATCAAAACATACACATTTTCATTGTACATTCAAGAAATGTACATCAAAACATACACATTTTCATTGTACATTCAAGGAATGTACATCAAAACATACACATTTTCATTGTACATTCAAGAAATGTACATCAAAGCACACACATTTTCAGTGTACATTCAAGAAATGTATATCAAAACAGACACATTTTCAGGGTACATTCAAGAAATGTACATCAAAATATACACATTTTCATTGTATATACAAGAAATGTACACCAAAACATACACATTTTCATTGTACATTCAAGAAATGTATATCAAAACATACACATTTTCAGTATACATTCAAGAAATGTACATGAAAACATATACATTTTCATTGTACATTCAAGAAATGTATATCAAAACATACACATTTTCAGTGTACATTCAAGAAATGTACATCAAAACATACACATTTTCAGTATACATTCAAGAAATGTACATGAAAACATATACATTTTCATTGTACATTCAAGATATGTAGATCAAAACATACACATTTTCATTGTACATTCAAGAAATGTACATCGAAACATACACATTTTCATTGTACACTCAAGAAATGTACATCAAAACATACACATTTTCATTGTATATACAAGAAATGTACATCAAAACATACACATTTTCAGCGTACATTCAAGAAATGTATATCAAAACATACACATTTACAGTGTAGATTCAAGAAATGTACATTAAAACATACACATTTTCAGTATACATTCAAGAAATGTACATGAAAACATATACATTTTCATTGTACATTCAAGAAATGTATATCAAAACATACACATTTTCATTGTATATACAAGAAATGTACATCAAAACATACACATTTTCATTGTATATACAAGAAATGTACATCAAAACATACACATTTTCAGTGTACATTCAAGAAATGTACATCAAGACATACACATTTTCATTGTACATTCAAGAAATGTACATCAAAACATACACATTTTCATTGTACACTCAAGAAATGTACATCAAAACATACACATTTTCATTGTACATTCAAGAAATGTACATCAAAACATACACAATTTGACTGCACATTCTAGAAATATACATCAAAATATACACATTTTCATTGTATATACCGGAAATGCACGTCAAAACATACACATTTTCATTGTACATTCAAGAACTGTACATCAAAACATACACATTTTCAGTGTACATTCAAGAAATGTACATCAAAACATACACATATTCAGTGTACATTCAAGAAATGTACTTCAAAACATACACATTTTCATTGTATATACAAGTAATGTACATCAAAACATACACATTTTCAGTGTACAATCAAGAAATGTACATCAAGACATACACATTTTCATTGTACATTTAAGAAATGTATATCAAAACATACACATTTTCAGTGTACATTCAAGAAATGTAAATCAAAACATACACATTTTCATTGTATATACAAGAAATGTACATCAAAACATACACATTTTCAGTATACATTCAAGAAATGTACATCAAAACATACACATTTTCATTGTATATACAAGAAATGTGCATCAAAACATACACATTTTCATTGTACACTAAAGAAATGTACATCAAAACATACACATTTTCAGTGTACATTCAAGAAATGTAGATCAAAACATACACATTTTCATTGTACATTCAAGAAATGTAGATCAAAACATACACACTTTCATTGTACATTCAAGGAATGTACATCAAAACATACACATTTTCATTGTACACTCAAGAAATGAACATCAAAACATACACATTTTCATTGTACACTCAAGAAATGTATATCAAAACATACACATTTTGAGTGTACATTCAAGAGATATACATCAAAACATACACATTTTCATTGTACATTCAAGAAATGTACATCAAAACATATACATTTTCATTGTATATACCAGAAATGTACATCAAAACATACACATTTTCATTGTACATTCAAGAAATGTACATCAAAACATGCACATTTTCATTGTATATACCAGAAACGTACATCAAAACATACACATTTTCATTGTATATACAAGAAATGTAAATCAAAACATACACATTTTCATTGAATATACAAGAAATGTATATCAAAACATACACATTTTCAGTGTACATTCAAGAAATGTACATCAAAAACTACACATTTTAATTGTATATTCAAGAAATGTACATTTAACATACACATTTTCATTGTATATACCAGAAATGTACATCAAAACATACACATTTTCATTGTACATTCAAGAAATGTACATCAAAACATATACATTTTCATTGTATATACCAGAAATGTACATCAAAACATACACATTTTCATTGTACATTCAAGAAATGTACATCAAAACATACACATTTTCATTGTATATACCAGAAATGTACATCAAAAAATACACATATTCATTGTACATTCAAGAAATGTACATCAAAACATACACATTTTGACTGCACATTCTAGAAATATTCATCAAAACATACACATTTTCATTGTATATACCAGAAATGCACATCAAAACATACACATTTTCATTGTACATTCAAGAACTGTACATCAAAACATACACATTTTCAGTGTACATTCAAGAAATGTACATCAAAACATACACATTTTCAGTGTACATTCAAGAATTGTACATCAAAACATACACATTTTCATTGTATATACAAGAAATGTACATCAAAACATACACATTTTCATTGTATATACAAGAAACGTATATCAAAAGATACACATTTTCAGTGTACATTCAAGAAATGTACATCAAAACATACACATTTTCATTGTATATACAAGTAATGTACATCAAAACATACACATTTTCAGTGTACATTCAAGAAATGTATATCAAAACATACACATTTTCAGTGTACATTCAAGAAATGTACATCAAAACATACACATTTTCAGTATACATTCAAGAAATGTACATGAAAACATATACATTTTCATTGTACATTCAAGAAATGTATATCAAAACATACATATTTTCAGTGTACATTCAAGAAATGTACATCAAAACATACACATTTTCATTGTACATTCAAGAAATGTACATCAAAACATACACATTTTCATTGTACATTCAAGGAATGTACATCAAAACATACACATTTTCATTGTACATTCAAGAAATGTACATCAAAGCACACACATTTTCAGTGTACATTCAAGAAATGTATATCAAAACATACACATTTTCAGTGTACATTCAAGAAATGTACATCAAAACATACACATTTTCATTGTAGATACAAGAAATGTACACCAAAACATACACATTTTCATTGTACATTCAAGAAATGTATATCAAAACATACACATTTTCAGTGTACATTCAAGAAATGTACATCAAAACATACACATTTTCATTGTACATTCAAGAAATGTACATCAAAACATACACATTTTCAGTGTACATTCAAGAAATGTACATCAAAACATACACATTTTCATTGTACATTCAAGAAATGTACATCAAAACATACACATTTTCATTGTACACTCAAGAAATGTACTTCAAAACATACACATTTTCAGTGTACATTCAAGAAATATACATCAAAACATACACATTTTCATTGTACATTCATGAAATATACATCAAAACATACACATTTTCATTGTACATTCAAGAAATGTACATCAGAACATACACATTTTCATTGTACACTAAAGAAATGTACATCAAAACATACACATTTTGAGTGTACATTCAAGAAATATACATCAAAACATACACATTTTCATTGTATATACCAGAACTTTACATCAAAACACACATTTTCATTGTACATTCAAGAAATGTACATCAAAACATACACATTTTGAGTGTACATTCAAAAAATATACATTAAAGCATACACATTTTCATTGTGTATACCAGAAAGGTACATTAAAAACATACACATTTTCATTGTACATTCAACAAATGTACATCAAAACATACACATTTTGAGTGTACATTCAAGAATTGTACATCAAAACATACACATTTTCATTGTATATACAAGAAATGTACATCAAAACATACACATTTTCATTGTATATACAAGAAACGTATATCAAAACATACACATTTTGACTGCACATTCTAGAAATATTCATCAAAACATACACATTTTCATTGTATATACCAGAAATGTGCATCAAAACATACACATTTTCAGTGTACATTCAAGAAATGTACATCAAAACATATACATTTTCAGTATACATTCAAGAAATGTACATGAAAACATATACATTTTCATTGTACATTCAAGAAATGTAGATCAAAACATACACATTTTCATTGTACATTCAAGAAATGTACATCGAAACATACACATTTTCATTGTACACTCAAGAAATGTACATCAAAACATACACATTTTCATTGTATATACAAGAAATGTACATCAAAACATACACATTTTCAGCGTACATTCAAGAAATGTATATCAAAACATACACATTTACAGTGTAGATTCAAGAAATGTACATTAAAACATACACATTTTCAGTATACATTCAAGAAATGTACATGAAAACATATACATTTTCATTGTACATTCAAGAAATGTATATCAAAACATACACATTTTCATTGTATATACAAGAAATGTACATCAAAACATACACATTTTCATTGTATATACAAGAAATGTACATCAAAACATACACATTTTCAGTGTACATTCAAGAAATGTACATCAAGACATACACATTTTCATTGTACATTCAAGAAATGTACATCAAAACATACACATTTTCATTGTACACTCAAGAAATGTACATCAAAACATACACATTTTCATTGTACATTCAAGAAATGTACATCAAAACATACACATTTTGAGTGTACATTCAAAAAATATACATTAAAGCATACACATTTTCATTGTGTATACCAGAAAGGTACATTAAAAACATACACATTTTCATTGTACATTCAACAAATGTACATCAAAACATACACATTTTGAGTGTACATTCAAGAAATATACATCATAAGATACACATTTTCATTGTATATACCAGAAATGTACCTCAAAACATACACATTTTCATTGTATATACCAGAAATGTACATCAAAACATATACATTTTCATTGTACATTCAAGAAATGTACATCAAAACATACACATTTTGAGTGTACATTCAAGAGATATACATCAAAACATGCACATTTTCATTGTATATACCAGAAATGTACATCAAAACATACACATTTTCATTGTATATACAAGAAATGTACATCAAAACAGACACACTTTCATTGTATATACAAGAAATGTCTATCAAAACATACACATTTTCAGTGTACATTCAAGAAATGTACATCAAATCATACACATTTTCATTGTATATTCAACAAATGTACATCAAAACATACATATTTTCATTGTATATACCAGAAATGTACATCAAAACATACACATTTTCATTGTACATTCAAGAAATGTACATCAAAACATACACATTTTCATTGTATATTCAAGAAATGTACATCAAAACATACATATTTTCATTGTATATACCAGAAATGTACATCAAAACATACACATTTTCATTGTACATTCAAGAAATGTACATCAAAACATATACATTTTCATTGTATATACCAGAAACGTACATCAAAACTTACACATTTTCATTGTACATTCAAGAAATGTACATCAAAACATACACATTTTCATTGTATATACCAGAAATGTACATCAAAAAATACACATTTTCATTGTACATTCAAGAAATGTACATCAAAACATACACATTTTGACTGCACATTCTAGAAATATTCATCAAAACATACACATTTTCATTGTATATACCAGAAATGCACATCAAAACATACACATTTTCATTGTACATTCAAGAACTGTACATAAAAACAAACACATTTTCAGTGTACATTCAAGAAATGTACATCAAAACATACACATTTTCAGTGTACATTCAAGAATTGTACATCAAAACATACACATTTTCAATGTATATACAAGAAATGTACATCAAAACATACACATTTTCATTGTATATACAAGAAACGTATATCAAAAGATACACATTTTCAGTGTACATTCAAGAAATGTACATCAAAACATACACATTTTCATTGTATATACAAGTAATGTACATCAAAACATACACATTTTCAGTGTACATTCAAGAAATGTATATCAAAACATACACATTTTCAGTGTACATTCAAGAAATGTACATCAAAACATACACATTTTCAGTATACATTCAAGAAATGTACATGAAAACATATACATTTTCATTGTACATTCAAGAAATGTATATCAAAACATACACATTTTCAGTGTACATTCAAGAAATGTACATCAAAACATACACATTTTCATTGTACATTCAAGAAATGTACATCAAAACATACACATTTTCATTGTACAATCAAGGAATGTACATCAAAACATACACATTTTCATTGTACATTCAAGAAATGTACATCAAAGCACACACATTTTCAGTGTACATTCAAGAAATGTATATCAAAACAGACACATTTTCAGGGTACATTCAAGAAATGTACATCAAAACATACACATTTTCATTGTATATACAAGAAATGTACACCAAAGCATACACATTTTCATTGTACATTCAAGAAATGTATATCAAAACATACACATTTTCAGTGTACATTCAAGAAATGTACATCAAAACATACACATTTTCAGTATACATTCAAGAAATGTACATGAAAACATATACATTTTCATTGTACATTCAAGAAATGTATATCAAAACATACACATTTTCAGTGTACATTCAAGAAATGTACATCAAAACATACACATTTTCATTGTACATTCAAGAAAGGTACATCAAAACATACACATTTTCATTGTACATTCAAGAAATGTACATCAAAACATACACATTTTCATTGTACATTCAAGGAATGTACATCAAAACATACACATTTTCATTGTACATTCAAGAAATGTACATCAAAGCATACACATTTTCAGTGTACATTCAAGAAATGTACATCAAAACATACACATTTTCAGTATACATTCAAGAAATGTACATGAAAACATATACATTTTCAGTATACATTCAAGAAATGTACATGAAAACATATACATTTTCAGTATACATTCAAGAAATGTACATGAAAACATATACATTTTCATTGTACATTCAAGAAATGTACATCAAAACATACACATTTTCAGTGTACATTCAAGAAATGTACATCAAAACATACACATTTTCAGTATACATTCAAGAAATGTACATGAAAACATATACATTTTCAGTATACATTCAAGAAATGTACATGAAAACATATACATTTTCAGTATACATTCAAGAAATGTACATGAAAACATATACATTTTCATTGTACATTCAAGAAATGTACATCAAAACATACACATTTTCATTGTACATTCAAGAAATGTATATCAAAACATACACATTTTCAGTGTACATTCAAGAAATGTACATCAAAACATACACATTTTCAGTATACATTCAAGAAATGTACATGAAAACATATACATTTTCATTGTACATTCAAGAAATGTATATCAAAACATACACATTTTCAGTGTACATTCAAGAAATGTACATCAAAACATACACATTTTCATTGTACATTCAAGAAATGTACATCAAAACATACACATTTTCATTGTACATTCAAGAAATGTACATCAAAACATACACATTTTCATTGTACATTCAAGGAATGTACATCAAAACATACACATTTTCATTGTACATTCAAGAAAAGTACATCAAAGCATACACATTTTCAGTGTACATTCAAGAAATGTACATCAAAACATACACATTTTCAGTATACATTCAAGAAATGTACATGAAAACATATACATTTTCATTGTACATTCAAGAAATGTATATCAAAACATACACATTTTCAGTGTACATTCAAGAAATGTACATCAAAACATACACATTTTCATTGTACATTCAGGAAATGTACATCAAAACATACACATTTTCATTGTACACTCAAGAAATGTACTTCAAAACATACACATTTTCAGTGTACATTCAAGAAATATACATCAAAACATACACATTTTCATTGTACATTCAGGAAATATACATCAAAACATACACATTTTCATTGTACATTCAGGAAATGTACATCAGAACATACACATTTTCATTGTACACTCAAGAAATGTACATCAAAACATACACATTTTGAGTGTACATTCAAGAAATATACATCAAAACATACACATTTTCATTGTATATACCAGAACTTTACATCAAAACATACACATTTTCATTGTACATTCAAGAAATGTACATCAAAACATACACATTTTGAGTGTACATTCAAAAAATATACATTAAAGCATACACATTTTCATTGTATATACCAGAAAGGTACATTAAAAAACATACACATTTTCATTGTACATTCAACAAATGTACATCAAAACATACACATTTTGAGTGTACATTCAAGAAATATACATCAAAAGATACACATTTTCATTGTATATACCAGAAATGTACCTCAAAACATACACATTTTCATTGTATATACCAGAAATGTACATCAAAGCATATACATTTTCATTGTACATTCAAGAAATGTATATCAAAACATACACATTTTGAGTGTACATTCAAGAGATATACATCAAAATATACACATTTTCAGTGTATAATCAAGAAATGTACATCTAAAACATACACATTTTGAGTGTACATTCAAGAAATTTACATCCAAACCTACACATTTTCATTGTATATACCAGAAATGTACATCAAAACATACACATTTTCATTGTACATTCAAGAAACGTACATCAAAACATACACATTTTCAGTGTACCTTCAAGAAATATACATCAAAACATAAACATTTTCAGGGTTTGTTCAAGAAATATACATCAAAACATACACATTTTCATTGTATATACAAGAAATGTTCATCAAAACATACACATTTTCATTGTACATTCAAGAAATGTACATCAAAGTATACACATTTTCATTGTATATACCAGAAATGTACATCAAAACATACACATTTAATTGTGCATTCCAGAAATGTACATCAAAACATACACATTTTGACTGCACATTCTAGAAATATACATCAAAACATACACACTTTCATTGTATATACCAGAAATGCACCTCAAAACATACACATTTTCATTGTACATTCAAGTAATGTACATAAAAACATACACATTTTGAGTGTACATTCAAGAAATGTACATCAAGACATACACATTATCATTGTACATTCAAGAAATGTATATAAAAACACACATTTTCAGTGTACATTCAAGAAATGTACATCAAAACATACACATTTTCAGTATACATTCAAGAAATGTACATGAAAACATATACATTTTCATTGTACATTCAAGAAATGTATATCAAAACATACACATTTTCAGTGTACAGTCAAGAAATGTACATCAAAACATACACATTTTCATTGTACATTCAAGAAACGTACATCAAAACATACACATTTTCATTGTACACTCAAGAAATGTACATCAAAACATACACATTTTCATTGTACACTCAAGAAATGTACATCAAAACATACACTTTTTCATTGTACATTCAAGAAATGTATATCAAAACATACACATTTTCATTGTACATTCAAGAAATGTACATCAAAACATACACATTTTCAGTGTACATTCAAGAAATGTACATCAAAACATACACATTTTCAGTGTACATTCAAGAATTGTACATCAAAACATACACATTTTCATTGTAGATACAAGAAATGTACATCAACACATACACATTTTCATTGTATATACAAGAAATGTATATCAAAAGATACACATTTTCAGGGTACATTCAAGAAATGTACATCAAAACATACATATTTTCATTGTATATACAAGTAATGTACATCAAAACATACACATTTTCAGTGTACATTCAAGAAATGTACATCAAAACATACACATTTTCATTGTACATTCAAGAAATGTACATCAAAACATACACATTTTCATTGTACACTCAAGAAATGAACTTCAAAACATACACATTTGCAGTGTACATTCAAGAAATGTATATCAAAACAAACACTTTTTCATTGTACATTCAAGAAATGTACATCAAAACATACACATTTTCATTGTACATTCAGGAAGTATACATCAAAGCATACACATTTTCATTGTACATTCAAGAAATGTACATCAAAACATACACATTTTCATTGTACACTCAAGCAATGTACATCAAAACATACACATTTTCAGTGTACATTCAAGAAATGTACATCAAAACATACACATTTTCATTGTGCATTCAAGAAATGTACATCAAAACATACACATTTTCATTGTACATTCTAGAAATATACATCAAAACATACACATTTTCATTGTATATACAAGAAATGTACATCAAAACATACACATTTTCATTGTACACTGAAGAAATGTACATCAAAACACACATTTTCAGTGTACATTCAAGAAATGTAGATCAAAACATACAGATTTTCATTGTACATTCCAGAAATGTACATCAAAACATACACATTTTCAGTGTACATTCAAGAAATGTATATCAAAAAATAACATTTTCAGTGTACATTCAAGAAATGTACATCAAAGCAAACACACTTTCATTCTACACTAAAGAAATGTACATCAAAACATACACATTTTCATTGTACATTCAAGAAATGCACATCAAAACATACACATTTTCATTGTACATTCAAGAAATATACATCAAAACATACACATTTTCATTGTACATTCAAGAAATGTACATCAAAACATACACATTCTCATTGTACATTCAAGAAATGTACATCAAAACATACACATTTTCATTGTACACTCAAGAAATGTACATCAAAACATACACATTTTCATTGTACACTCAAGCAATGTACATCAAAACATACACATTTTCATTGTACATTCAAGAAATGTACATCAAAACATACACATTTTCATTGTACACTCAAGAAATGTACATCAAAACATACACATTTTCATTGTACACTCAAGAAATGCACATCAAAACATACACATTTTCATTGTACATTCAAGAAATGTACATCAAAACATACACATTTTCATTGTACATTCAAGAAATGTACATCAAAACATACACATTTTCATTGTACACTCAAGAAATGTACATCAAAACATAGACATTTTCATTGTACACTCAAGAAATGTACATCAAAACATACACATTTTCATTGTACATTCAAGAACTGTACATCAAAACATACACATTTTCAGTGTACATTCAAGAAATGTACATCAAAACATACACATTTTCAGTGTACATTCAAGAATTGTACATCAAAACATACACATTTTCATTGTAGATACAAGAAATATACATCAACACATACACATTTTCATTGTATATACAAGAAATGTATATCAAAAGATACACATTTTCAGTGTACATTCAAGAAATGTACATCAAAACATACACATTTTCATTGTATATACAAGTAATGTACATCAAAACATACACATTTTGAGTGTACATTCAAGAAATGTATATAAAAACACACATTTTCAGTGTACATTCAAGAAATGTACATCAAAACATACACATTTTCAGTATACATTCAAGAAATGTACATGAAAACATATACATTTTCATTGTACATTCAAGAAATGTATATCAAAACATACACATTTTCAGTGTACATTCAAGAAATGTACATCAAAACCTACACATTTTCATTGTACATTCAAGAAATGTACATCAAAACATACACATTTTCATTGTACACTCAAGAAATGTACATCAAAACATACACATTTTCATTGTACACTCAAGAAATGTACATCAAAGCATACACTTTTTCATTGTACATTCAAGAAATGTATATCAAAACATACACATTTTCATTGTACATTCAAGAAATGTACATCAAAACATACACATTTTCAGTGTACATTCAAGAAATGTACATCAAAACATACACATTTTCATTCTACATTCAAGAAATGTACATCAAAACATACACATTTTCATTGTACACTCAAGAAATGTACATCAAAACGTACACATTTTCAATGTACACTCAAGTAATGTACATCAAAACATACACTTTTTCATTGTACATTCAAGAAATATATATCAAAACATACACATTTTCATTGTACATTCAAGAAATGTACATCAAAACATACACATTTTCAGTGTACATTCAAGAAATGTATATAACAAAATACACATTTTCAGTGTACATTCAAGAAATGTACATCAAAACAAACACATTTTCATTGTACACTAAAGAAATGTACATCAAAACATACTTATTTTCATTGTACATTCAAGAAGGATACATCAAAACATACACATTTTCATTGTACATTCAACAAATGTACATCAAAACATACACATTTTCATTTTACACTCAAGAAATGTACATCAAAACATACACATTTTCATTATACATTCAAGAAATGTACATTAAACATACACATTTTCATTGTACACTCTAGAAATGTACTTCAAAACATACACATTTTCAGTGTACATTCAAGAAATGTATATCAAAACATACACTTTTTCATTGTACATTCAAGAAATGTACATCAAAACATACACATTTTCACTGTACACTCAAGCAATGTACATCAGAACATACACATTTTCATTGTACATTCAAGAAATGTATATCACAACATACACATTTTCATTGTACATTCAAGAAATGTAAATCAAAACATACACATTTTCATTGTACATTCAAGAAATGTATATCACAACATACACATTTTCAGTGTACATTCAAGAAATGTACATCAAAACATACACATTTTCATTGTATATACCAGAAATGCACCTCAAAACATACACATTTTCATCGTACATTCAAGAACTGTACATCAAAACATACACATTTTCAGTGTACATTCAAGAAATGTACATCAAAACATACACATTTTCAGTGTACATTCAAGAATTGTACATCAAAACATACACATTTTCATTGTAGATACAAGAAATGTACATCAACACATACACATTTTCATTGTATATACAAGAAATGTATATCAAAAGATACACATTTTCAGGGTACATTCAAGAAATGTACATCAAAACATACATATTTTCATTGTATATACAAGCAATGTACATCACAACATACACATTTTCAGTGTACATTCAAGAAATGTACATCAAGACATACACATTATCATTGTACATTCAAGAAATGTATATATAAACACACATTTTCAGTGTACATTCAAGAAATGTACATCAAGACATACACATTTTCAGTATACATTCAAGAAATGTACATGAAAACATATACATATTCATTGTACATTCAAGAAATGTATATCAAAACATACACATTTTCAGTGTACATTCAAGAAATGTACATCAAAACATACACATTTTCATTGTACATTCAAGAAATGTACATCAAAACATACACATTTTGATTGTACACTCAAGAAATGTACATCAAAACATACACATTTTCATTGTACACTCAAGTAATGTACATCGAAACATACACTTTTTCATTGTACATTCAAGAAATATATATCAAAACATACACATTTTCATTGTACATTCAAGAAATGTACATCAAAACATACACATTTTCAGTGTACATTCAAGAAATGTATATAACAAAATACACATTTTCAGTGTACATTCAAGAAATGTACATCAAAACAAACACATTTTCATTGTACACTAAAGAAATGTACATCAAAACATACTTATTTTCATTGTACATTCAAGAAGGATACATCAAAACATACACATTTTCATTGTACATTCAACAAATGTACATCAAAACATACACATTTTCATTTTACACTCAAGAAATGTACATCAAAACATACACATTTTCATTATACATTCAAGAAATGTACATTAAACATACACATTTTCATTGTACACTCTAGAAATGTACTTCAAAACATACACATTTTCAGTGTACATTCAAGAAATGTATATCAAAACATACACTTTTTCATTGTACATTCAAGAAATGTACATCAAAACATACACATTTTCATTGTACATTCAAGAAATGTACATCAAAACATACACATTTTCATTGTACATTCAA
This sequence comes from Tenodera sinensis, assembly GCA_030765045.1. NCBI lineage: Eukaryota > Metazoa > Arthropoda > Insecta > Mantodea > Mantidae > Tenodera > Tenodera sinensis. The sequence continues at coordinate 214,512,968 of CM060964.1, read as the reverse complement.
GAAATGTACATTAAACATACACATTTTCATTGTACACTCAAGAAATGTACTTCAAAACATACACATTTTCAGTGTACATTCAAGAAATGTATATCAAAACACACTTTTTCATTGTACATTCAAGAAATGTACATCAAAACATACACATTTTCATTGTACATTCAAGAAATGTACATCAAAACATACACATTTTCATTGTACATTCAAGAAATGTACATCAAAACATACACATTTTCATTGTACACTCAAGAAATGTACATCAAAACATACACATTTTCAGTGTACATTCAAGAAATGTACATCAAAACATACACATTTTCATTGTACATTCAAGAAATGTACATCAAAACATACACATTTTCATTGTACATTCTAGAAATATAGATCAAAACATACACATTTTCATTGTATATACAAGAAATGTACATCAAAACATACACATTTTCATTGTACATTCAAGAAAAGTACATCAAAGCATACACATTTTCAGTGTACATTCAAGAAATGTACATCAAAACATACACATTTTCAGTATACATTCAAGAAATGTACATGAAAACATATACATTTTCATTGTACATTCAAGAAATGTATATCAAAACATACACATTTTCAGTGTACATTCAAGAAATGTACATCAAAACATACACATTTTCATTGTACATTCAGGAAATGTACATCAAAACATACACATTTTCATTGTACACTCAAGAAATGTACTTCAAAACATACACATTTTCAGTGTACATTCAAGAAATATACATCAAAACATACACATTTTCATTGTACATTCAGGAAATATACATCAAAACATACACATTTTCATTGTACATTCAGGAAATGTACATCAGAACATACACATTTTCATTGTACACTCAAGAAATGTACATCAAAACATACACATTTTGAGTGTACATTCAAGAAATATACATCAAAACATACACATTTTCATTGTATATACCAGAACTTTACATCAAAACATACACATTTTCATTGTACATTCAAGAAATGTACATCAAAACATACACATTTTGAGTGTACATTCAAAAAATATACATTAAAGCATACACATTTTCATTGTATATACCAGAAAGGTACATTAAAAAACATACACATTTTCATTGTACATTCAACAAATGTACATCAAAACATACACATTTTGAGTGTACATTCAAGAAATATACATCAAAAGATACACATTTTCATTGTATATACCAGAAATGTACCTCAAAACATACACATTTTCATTGTATATACCAGAAATGTACATCAAAGCATATACATTTTCATTGTACATTCAAGAAATGTACATCAAAACATACACATTTTGAGTGTACATTCAAGAGATATACATCAAAATATACACATTTTCAGTGTATAATCAAGAAATGTACATCTAAAACATACACATTTTGAGTGTACATTCAAGAAATTTACATCCAAACCTACACATTTTCATTGTATATACCAGAAATGTACATCAAAACATACACATTTTCATTGTACATTCAAGAAACGTACATCAAAACATACACATTTTCAGTGTACCTTCAAGAAATATACATCAAAACATAAACATTTTCAGGGTTTGTTCAAGAAATATACATCAAAACATACACATTTTCATTGTATATACAAGAAATGTTCATCAAAACATACACATTTTCATTGTACATTCAAGAAATGTACATCAAAGTATACACATTTTCATTGTATATACCAGAAATGTACATCAAAACATACACATTTAATTGTGCATTCCAGAAATGTACATCAAAACATACACATTTTGACTGCACATTCTAGAAATATACATCAAAACATACACACTTTCATTGTATATACCAGAAATGCACCTCAAAACATACACATTTTCATTGTACATTCAAGTAATGTACATCAAAACATACACATTTTGAGTGTACATTCAAGAAATGTACATCAAGACATACACATTATCATTGTACATTCAAGAAATGTATATAAAAACACACATTTTCAGTGTACATTCAAGAAATGTACATCAAAACATACACATTTTCAGTATACATTCAAGAAATGTACATGAAAACATATACATTTTCATTGTACATTCAAGAAATGTATATCAAAACATACACATTTTCAGTGTACAGTCAAGAAATGTACATCAAAACATACACATCTTCATTGTACATTCAAGAAACGTACATCAAAACATACACATTTTCATTGTACACTCAAGAAATGTACATCAAAACATACACATTTTCATTGTACACTCAAGAAATGTACATCAAAACATACACTTTTTCATTGTACATTCAAGAAATGTATATCAAAACATACACATTTTCATTGTACATTCAAGAAATGTACATCAAAACATACACATTTTCAGTGTACATTCAAGAAATGTACATCAAAACATACACATTTTCAGTGTACATTCAAGAATTGTACATCAAAACATACACATTTTCATTGTAGATACAAGAAATGTACATCAACACATACACATTTTCATTGTATATACAAGAAATGTATATCAAAAGATACACATTTTCAGGGTACATTCAAGAAATGTACATCAAAACATACATATTTTCATTGTATATACAAGTAATGTACATCAAAACATACACATTTTCAGTGTACATTCAAGAAATGTACATCAAAACATACACATTTTCATTGTACATTCAAGAAATGTACATCAAAACATACACATTTTCATTGTACACTCAAGAAATGAACTTCAAAACATACACATTTGCAGTGTACATTCAAGAAATGTATATCAAAACAAACACTTTTTCATTGTACATTCAAGAAATGTACATCAAAACATACACATTTTCATTGTACATTCAGGAAGTATACATCAAAGCATACACATTTTCATTGTACATTCAAGAAATGTACATCAAAACATACACATTTTCATTGTACACTCAAGCAATGTACATCAAAACATACACATTTTCAGTGTACATTCAAGAAATGTACATCAAAACATACACATTTTCATTGTGCATTCAAGAAATGTACATCAAAACATACACATTTTCATTGTACATTCTAGAAATATACATCAAAACATACACATTTTCATTGTATATACAAGAAATGTACATCAAAACATACACATTTTCATTGTACACTGAAGAAATGTACATCAAAACACACATTTTCAGTGTACATTCAAGAAATGTAGATCAAAACATACAGATTTTCATTGTACATTCCAGAAATGTACATCAAAACATACACATTTTCAGTGTACATTCAAGAAATGTATATCAAAAAATAACATTTTCAGTGTACATTCAAGAAATGTACATCAAAGCAAACACACTTTCATTCTACACTAAAGAAATGTACATCAAAACATACACATTTTCATTGTACATTCAAGAAATGCACATCAAAACATACACATTTTCATTGTACATTCAAGAAATATACATCAAAACATACACATTTTCATTGTACATTCAAGAAATGTACATCAAAACATACACATTCTCATTGTACATTCAAGAAATGTACATCAAAACATACACATTTTCATTGTACACTCAAGAAATGTACATCAAAACATACACATTTTCATTGTACACTCAAGCAATGTACATCAAAACATACACATTTTCATTGTACATTCAAGAAATGTACATCAAAACATACACATTTTCATTGTACACTCAAGAAATGTACATCAAAACATACACATTTTCATTGTACACTCAAGAAATGCACATCAAAACATACACATTTTCATTGTACATTCAAGAAATGTACATCAAAACATACACATTTTCATTGTACATTCAAGAAATGTACATCAAAACATACACATTTTCATTGTACACTCAAGAAATGTACATCAAAACATAGACATTTTCATTGTACACTCAAGAAATGTACATCAAAACATACACATTTTCATTGTACATTCAAGAACTGTACATCAAAACATACACATTTTCAGTGTACATTCAAGAAATGTACATCAAAACATACACATTTTCAGTGTACATTCAAGAATTGTACATCAAAACATACACATTTTCATTGTAGATACAAGAAATATACATCAACACATACACATTTTCATTGTATATACAAGAAATGTATATCAAAAGATACACATTTTCAGTGTACATTCAAGAAATGTACATCAAAACATACACATTTTCATTGTATATACAAGTAATGTACATCAAAACATACACATTTTGAGTGTACATTCAAGAAATGTATATAAAAACACACATTTTCAGTGTACATTCAAGAAATGTACATCAAAACATACACATTTTCAGTATACATTCAAGAAATGTACATGAAAACATATACATTTTCATTGTACATTCAAGAAATGTATATCAAAACATACACATTTTCAGTGTACATTCAAGAAATGTACATCAAAACCTACACATTTTCATTGTACATTCAAGAAATGTACATCAAAACATACACATTTTCATTGTACACTCAAGAAATGTACATCAAAACATACACATTTTCATTGTACACTCAAGAAATGTACATCAAAACATACACTTTTTCATTGTACATTCAAGAAATGTATATCAAAACATACACATTTTCATTGTACATTCAAGAAATGTACATCAAAACATACACATTTTCAGTGTACATTCAAGAAATGTACATCAAAACATACACATTTTCATTCTACATTCAAGAAATGTACATCAAAACATACACATTTTCATTGTACACTCAAGAAATGTACATCAAAACGTACACATTTTCATTGTACACTCAAGTAATGTACATCAAAACATACACTTTTTCATTGTACATTCAAGAAATATATATCAAAACATACACATTTTCATTGTACATTCAAGAAATGTACATCAAAACATACACATTTTCAGTGTACATTCAAGAAATGTATATAACAAAATACACATTTTCAGTGTACATTCAAGAAATGTACATCAAAACAAACACATTTTCATTGTACACTAAAGAAATGTACATCAAAACATACTTATTTTCATTGTACATTCAAGAAGGATACATCAAAACATACACATTTTCATTGTACATTCAACAAATGTACATCAAAACATACACATTTTCATTTTACACTCAAGAAATGTACATCAAAACATACACATTTTCATTATACATTCAAGAAATGTACATTAAACATACACATTTTCATTGTACACTCTAGAAATGTACTTCAAAACATACACATTTTCAGTGTACATTCAAGAAATGTATATCAAAACATACACTTTTTCATTGTACATTCAAGAAATGTACATCAAAACATACACATTTTCACTGTACACTCAAGCAATGTACATCAGAACATACACATTTTCATTGTACATTCAAGAAATGTATATCACAACATACACATTTTCATTGTACATTCAAGAAATGTAAATCAAAACATACACATTTTCATTGTACATTCAAGAAATGTATATCACAACATACACATTTTCAGTGTACATTCAAGAAATGTACATCAAAACATACACATTTTCATTGTATATACCAGAAATGCACCTCAAAACATACACATTTTCATCGTACATTCAAGAACTGTACATCAAAACATACACATTTTCAGTGTACATTCAAGAAATGTACATCAAAACATACACATTTTCAGTGTACATTCAAGAATTGTACATCAAAACATACACATTTTCATTGTAGATACAAGAAATGTACATCAACACATACACATTTTCATTGTATATACAAGAAATGTATATCAAAAGATACACATTTTCAGGGTACATTCAAGAAATGTACATCAAAACATACACATTTTCACTGTACACTCAAGCAATGTACATCAGAACATACACATTTTCATTGTACATTCAAGAAATGTATATCACAACATACACATTTTCATTGTACATTCAAGAAATGTAAATCAAAACATACACATTTTCATTGTACATTCAAGAAATGTATATCACAACATACACATTTTCAGTGTACATTCAAGAAATGTACATCAAAACATACACATTTTCATTGTATATACCAGAAATGCACCTCAAAACATACACATTTTCATCGTACATTCAAGAACTGTACATCAAAACATACACATTTTCAGTGTACATTCAAGAAATGTACATCAAAACATACACATTTTCAGTGTACATTCAAGAATTGTACATCAAAACATACACATTTTCATTGTAGATACAAGAAATGTACATCAACACATACACATTTTCATTGTATATACAAGAAATGTATATCAAAAGATACACATTTTCAGGGTACATTCAAGAAATGTACATCAAAACATACATATTTTCATTGTATATACAAGCAATGTACATCACAACATACACATTTTCAGTGTACATTCAAGAAATGTACATCAAGACATACACATTATCATTGTACATTCAAGAAATGTATATATAAACACACATTTTCAGTGTACATTCAAGAAATGTACATCAAGACATACACATTTTCAGTATACATTCAAGAAATGTACATGAAAACATATACATTTTCATTGTACATTCAAGAAATGTATATCAAAACATACACATTTTCAGTGTACATTCAAGAAATGTACATCAAAACATACACATTTTCATTGTACATTCAAGAAATGTACATCAAAACATACACATTTTGATTGTACACTCAAGAAATGTACATCAAAACATACACATTTTCATTGTACACTCAAGTAATGTACATCGAAACATACACTTTTTCATTGTACATTCAAGAAATATATATCAAAACATACACATTTTCATTGTACATTCAAGAAATGTACATCAAAACATACACATTTTCAGTGTACATTCAAGAAATGTATATAACAAAATACACATTTTCAGTGTACATTCAAGAAATGTACATCAAAACAAACACATTTTCATTGTACACTAAAGAAATGTACATCAAAACATACTTATTTTCATTGTACATTCAAGAAGGATACATCAAAACATACACATTTTCATTGTACATTCAACAAATGTACATCAAAACATACACATTTTCATTTTACACTCAAGAAATGTACATCAAAACATACACATTTTCATTATACATTCAAGAAATGTACATTAAACATACACATTTTCATTGTACACTCTAGAAATGTACTTCAAAACATACACATTTTCAGTGTACATTCAAGAAATGTATATCAAAACATACACTTTTTCATTGTACATTCAAGAAATGTACATCAAAACATACACATTTTCATTGTACATTCAAGAAATGTACATCAAAACATACACATTTTCATTGTACATTCAAGAAATGTACATTAAACATACACATTTTCATTGTACACTCAAGAAATGTACTTCAAAACATACACATTTTCAGTGTACATTCAAGAAATGTATATCAAAACACACTTTTTCATTGTACATTCAAGAAATGTACATCAAAACATACACATTTTCATTGTACATTCAAGAAATGTACATCAAAACATACACATTTTCATTGTACATTCAAGAAATGTACATCAAAACATACACATTTTCATTGTACACTCAAGAAATGTACATCAAAACATACACATTTTCAGTGTACATTCAAGAAATGTACATCAAAACATACACATTTTCATTGTACATTCAAGAAATGTACATCAAAACATACACATTTTCATTGTACATTCTAGAAATATAGATCAAAACATACACATTTTCATTGTATATACAAGAAATGTACATCAAAACATCCACATTTTCATTGTACACTCAAGAAATGTACATCAAAAAACACATTTTCAGTGTACATTCAAGAAATGTATATCAAAACATACAGATTTTCATTGTGCATTCCAGAAATGTACATCAAAACATACACATTTTCAGTGTACATTCAAGAAATGTATATCAAAAAATACACATTTTCAGTGTACATTCAAGAAATGTACATCAAAGCAAACACATTTTCATTGTACACTAAAGAAATGTACATCAAAACATACACATTTTCATTGTACATTCAAGAAATGCACATCAAAACATACACATTCTCATTGTACATTCAAGAAATATACATCAAAACATACACATTTTCATTGTACATTCAAGAAATGTACATCAAAACATACACATTCTCATTGTACATTCAAGAAATGTACATCAAAACATACACATTTTCATTGAACACTCAAGAAATGTACATCAAAACATACACATTTTCACTGTACACTCAAGCAATGTACATCAAAACATACACATTTTCATTGTACATTCAAGAAATGTATATCAAAACATACACATTTTCATTGTACATTCAAGAAATGTAAATCAAAATATACACATTTTCATTGTACATTCAAGAAATGTACATCAAAACATACACATTTTCATTGTACATTCAAGGAATGTACATCAAAACATACACATTTTCATTGTACATTCAAGAAATGTACATCAAAACATACACATTTTCAGTGTACATTCAAGAATTGTACATCAAAACATACACATTTTCATTGTAGATACAAGAAATGTACATCAACACATACACATTTTCATTGTATATACAAGAAATGTATATCAAAAGATACACATTTTCAGTGTACATTCAAGAAATGTACATCAAAACATACACATTTTCATTGTATATACCAGAAATGCACCTCAAAGCATACACATTTTCATTGTACATTCAAGAACTGTACATCAAAACATACACATTTTCAGTGTACATTCAAGAAATGTACATCAAAACATACACATTTTCAGTGTACATTCAAGAATTGTACATCAAAACATACACATTTTCATTGTAGATACAAGAAATGTACATCAACACATACACATTTTCATTGTATATACAAGAAATGTATATCAAAAGATACACATTTTCAGGGTACATTCAAGAAATGTACATCAAAACATACATATTTTCATTGTATATACAAGTAATGTACATCAAAACATACACATTTTCAGTGTACATTCAAGAAATGTACATGAAAACATATACATTTTCATTGTACATTCAAGAAATGTATATCAAAACATACACATTTTCAGTGTACATTCAAGAAATGTACATCAAAACCTACACATTTTCATTGTACATTCAAGAAATGTACATCAAAACATACACATTTTAATTGTACACTCAAGAAATGTACATCAAAACATACACATTTTCATTGTACACTCAAGAAATGTACATCAAAACATACACTTTTTCATTGTACATTCAAGAAATGTATATCAAAACATACACATTTTCATTGTACATTCAAGAAATGTACATCAAAACATACACATTTTCAGTGTACATTCAAGAAATGTATATAACAAAATACACATTTTCAGTGTACATTCAAGAAATGTACATCAAAACAAACACATTTTCATTGTACACTAAAGAAATGTACATCAAAACATACTTATTTTCATTGTACATTCAAGAAGGATACATCAAAACATACACATTTTCATTGTACATTCAACAAATGTACATCAAAACATACACATTTTCATTTTACACTCAAGAAATGTACATCAAAACATACACATTTTCATTGTACATTCAAGAAATGTACATCAAAACATACACATTTTCATTGTACATTCAAGAAATGTACATCAAAACATACACATTTTCATTGTACACTCAAGAAATGAACTTCAAAACATACACATTTGCAGTGTACATTCAAGAAATGTATATCAAAACAAACACTTTTTCATTGTACATTCAAGAAATGTACATCAAAACATACACATTTTCATTGTACATTCAGGAAGTATACATCAAAGCATACACATTTTCCATGTACATTCAAGAAATGTACATCAAAACATACACATTTTCATTGTACACTCAAGCAATGTACATCAAAACATACACATTTTCAGTGTACATTCAAGAAATGTACATCAAAACATACACATTTTCATTGTGCATTCAAGAAATGTACATCAAAACACACACATTTTCATTGTACATTCTAGAAATATACATCAAAACATACACATTTTCATTGTATATACAAGAAATGTAAATCAAAACATACACATTTTCATTGTACACTCAAGAAATGTACATCAAAACACACATTTTCAGTGTACATTCAAGAAATGTATATCAAAACATACAGATTTTCATTGTACATTCCAGAAATGTACATCAAAACATACACATTTTCAGTGTACATTCAAGAAATGTATATCAAAAAATACACATTTTCAGTGTACATTCAAGAAATGTACATCAAAGCAAACACATTTTCATTCAACACTAAAGAAATGTACATCAAAACATACACATTTTCATTGTACATTCAAGAAATGCACATCAAAACATACACATTTTCATTGTAGATTCAAGAAATATACATCAAAACATACACATTTTCATTGTACATTCAAGAAATGTACATCAAAACATACACATTCTCATTGTACATTCAAGAAATGTACATCAAAACATACACATTTTCATTGTACACTCAAGAAATGTACATCAAAACATACACATTTTCATTGTACACTCAAGCAATGTACATCAAAACATACACATTTTCATTGTACATTCAAGAAATGTACATCAAAACACACACATTTTCAGTGTACATTCAAGAAATGTACATCAAAACATACACATTTTCATTGTATATACAAGAAATGTACACCAAAACATACACATTTTCATTGTACATTCAAGAAATGTATATCAAAACATACACATTTTCAGTGTACATTCAAGAAATGTACATCAAAACATACACATTTTCATTGTATATACAAGAAATGTACACCAAAACATACACATTTTCATTGTACATTCAAGAAATGTATATCAAAACATACACATTTTCAGGGTACATTCAAGAAATGTACATCAAAACATACACATTTTCATTGTACATTCCAGAAATGTACATCAAAACATACTCATCTTCAGTGTACATTCAAGAAATGTACATCAAAATATACACATTTTCAGTGTATAATCAAGAAATGTACATCTAAAACATACACATTTTGAGTGTACATTCAAGAAATATACATCAAAACCTACGCATTTTCATTGTATATACCAGAAATGTACATCAAAACATACACATTTTCATTGTACATTCAAGAAACGTACATCAAAACATACACATTTTCAGTGTACCTTCAAGAAATATACATCAAAACATACACATTTTCAGGGTACGTTCAAGAAATATACATCAAAACATACACATTTTCATTGTATATACAAGAAATGTTCATCAAAACATACACATTTTCATTGTACATTCAAGAAATGTACATCAAAGTATACACATTTTCATTGTATATACCAGAAATGTACATCAAAACATACACATTTTCATTGTGCATTCCAGAAATGTACATCAAAACATACACATTTTGACTGCACATTCTAGAAATATACATCAAAACATACACACTTTCATTGTATATACCAGAAATGCACCTCAAAACATACACATTTTCATTCTACATTCAAGAACTGTACATCAAAACATACACATTTTCAGTGTACATTCAAGAAATGTACATCAAAACATACACATTTTTAGTGTACATTCAAGAATTGTACATCAAAACATACACATTTTCATTGTAGATACAAGAAATGTACATCAACACATACACATTTTCATTGTATATACAAGAAATGTATATCAAAAGATACACATTTTCAGTGTACATTCAAGAAATGTACATCAAAACATACACATTTTCAGTATACATTCAAGAAATGTACATGAAAACATATACATTTTCATTGTACATTCAAGAAATGTATATCAAAACATACACATCTTCAGTGTACATTCAAGAAATGTACATCAAAACCTACACATTTTCATTGTACATTCAAGAAATGTACATTAAAACATACACATTTTCATTGTACACTCAAGAAATGTACATCAAAACATACACATTTTCATTGTACACTCAAGAAATGTACATCAAAACATACGCTTTTTCATTGTACATTCAAGAAATGTATATCAAAACATACACATTTTCATTGTACATTCAAGAAATGTACATCAAAACATACACATTTTCAGTGTACATTCAAGAAATGTATATAACAAAATACACATTTTCAGTGTACATTCAAGAAATGTACATCAAAACAAACACATTTTCATTGTACACTAAAGAAATGTACATCAAAACATACTTATTTTCATTGTACATTCAGGAAGGATACATCAAAACATACACATTTTCATTGTACATTCAACAAATGTACATCAAAACATACACATTTTCATTTTACACTCAAGAAATGTACATCAAAACATACACATTTTCATTGTACATTCAAGAAATGTACATCAAAACATACACATTTTCATTGTACATTCAAGAAATGTACATCAAAACATACACATTTTCATTGTACACTCAAGAAATGAACTTCAAAACATACACATTTGCAGTGTACATTCAAGAAATGTATATCAAAACAAACACTTTTTCATTGTACATTCAAGAAATGTACATCAAAACATACACATTTTCATTGTACATTCAGGAAGTATACATCAAAGCATACACATTTTCATTGTACATTCAAGAAATGTACATCAAAACATACACATTTTCATTGTACACTCAAGCAATGTACATCAAAACATACACATTTTCAGTGTACATTCAAGAAATGTACATCAAAACATACACATTTTCATTGTGCATTCAAGAAATGTACATCAAAACATACACATTTTCATTGTACATTCTAGAAATATACATCAAAACATACACATTTTCATTGTATATACAAGAAATGTACATCAAAACATACACATTTTCATTGTACACCCAAGAAATGTACATCAAAACACACATTTTCAGTGTACATTCAAGAAATGTATATCAAAACATACAGATTTTCATTGTACATTCCAGAAATGTACATCAAAACATACACATTTTCAGTGTACATTCAAGAAATGTATATCAAAAAATACACATTTTCAGTGTACATTCAAGAAATGTACATCAAAGCAAACACATTTTCATTCAACACTAAAGAAATGTACATCAAAACATACACATTTTCATTGTACATTCAAGAAATGCACATCAAAACATACACATTTTCATTGTAGATTCAAGAAATATACATCAAAACATACACATTTTCATTGTACATTCAAGAAATGTACATCAAAACATACACATTCTCATTGTACATTCAAGAAATGTACATCAAAACATACACATTTTCATTGTACACTCAAGAAATGTACATCAAAACATACACATTTTCATTGTACACTCAAGCAATGTACATCAAAACATACACATTTTCATTGTACATTCAAGAAATGTACATCAAAACACACACATTTTCAGTGTACATTCAAGAAATGTACATCAAAACATACACATTTTCATTGTATATACAAGAAATGTACACCAAAACATACACATTTTCATTGTACATTCAAGAAATGTATATCAAAACATACACATTTTCAGTGTACATTCAAGAAATGTACATCAAAACATACACATTTTCATTGTATATACAAGAAATGTACACCAAAACATACACATCTTCATTGTACATTCAAGAAATGTATATCAAAACATACACATTTTCAGGGTACATTCAAGAAATGTACATCAAAACATACACATTTTCATTGTACATTCCAGAAATGTACATCAAAACATACTCATCTTCAGTGTACATTCAAGAAATGTACATCAAAATATACACATTTTCAGTGTATAATCAAGAAATGTACATCTAAAACATACACATTTTGAGTGTACATTCAAGAAATATACATCAAAACCTACACATTTTCATTGTATATACCAGAAATGTACATCAAAACATACACATTTTCATTGTACATTCAAGAAACGTACATCAGAACATACACATTTTCAGTGTACCTTCAAGAAATATACATCAAAACATACACATTTTCAGGGTACGTTCAAGAAGTATACATCAAAACATACACATTTTCATTGTATATACAAGAAATGTTCATCAAAACATACACATTTTCATTGTACACTCAAGAAATGTACATCAAAGTATACACATTTTCATTGTATATACCAGAAATGTACATCAAAACATACACATTTTCATTGTGCATTCCAGAAATGTACATCAAAACATACACATTTTGACTGCACATTCTAGAAATATACATCAAAACATACACACTTTCATTGTATATACCAGAAATGCACCTCAAAACATACACATTTTCATTCTACATTCAAGAACTGTACATCAAAACATACACATTTTCAGTGTACATTCAAGAAATGTACATCAAAACATACACATTTTCAGTGTACATTCAAGAATTGTACATCAAAACATACACATTTTCATTGTAGATACAAGAAATGTACATCAACACATACACATTTTCATTGTATATACAAGAAATGTATATCAAAAGATACACATTTTCAGTGTACATTCAAGAAATGTACATCAAAACATACACATTTTCATTGTATATACAAGTAATGTACATCAAAACATACACATTTTCAGTGTACATTCAAGAAATGTACATCAAGACATACACATTATCATTGTACATTCAAGAAATATATATAAAAACTCACATTTTCAGTGTACATACAAGAAATGTACATCAAAACATACACATTTTCAGTATGCATTCAAGAAATGTACATGAAAACATATACATTTTCATTGTACATTCAAGAAATGTATATCAAAACATACACATTTTCATTGTACATTCAAGAAATGTACATCAAAACATACACATTTTCATTGTACATTCAAGAAATGTACATCAAAACATACACATTTTCATTGTACACTCAAGAAATGTACATCAAAACATACACATTTTCATTGTACACTCAAGAAATGTACATCAAAACATACACTTTTTCATTGTACATTCAAGAAATGTATATCAAAACATACACATTTTCATTGTACATTCAAGAAATGTGCATCAAAACATACACATTTTCAGTGTACATTCTAGAAATGTAGATAACAAAATACACATTTTCAGTGTACATTCAAGAAATGTACATCAAAACAAACACATTTTCATTGTACACTAAAGAAATGTAAATCAAAACATACTTATTTTCATTGTACATTCAAGAAGGATACATCAAAACATACACATTTTCGTTGTACATTCAACAAATGTACATCAAAACATACACATTTTCATTTTACACTCAAGAAATGTACATCAAAACATACACATTTTCATTGTACATTCAAGAAATGTACATCAAAACATACACATTTTCATTGTACATTCAAGAAATGTACATTAAACATACACATTTTCATTGTACACTCAAGAAATGTACTTCAAAACATACACATTTTCAGTGTACATTCAAGAAATGTATATCAAAACTCACTTTTTCATTGTACATTCAAGAAATGTACATCAAAACATACACATTTTCATTGTACATTCAAGAAATGTACATCAAAACATACACATTTTCATTGTACATTCAAGAAATGTACATCAAAACATACACATTTTCATTGTACACTCAAGAAATGTACATCAAAACATACACATTTTCAGTGTACATTCAAGAAATGTACATCAAAACATACACATTTTCATTGTACATTCTAGAAATATAGATCAAAACATACACATTTTCATTGTATATACAAGAAATGTACATCAAAACATCCACATTTTCATTGTACACTCAAGAAATGTACATCAAAACACACATTTTCAGTGTACATTCAAGAAATGTATATCAAAACATACAGATTTTCATTGTACATTCCAGAAATGTACATCAAAACATACACATTTTCAGTGTACATTCAAGAAATGTATATCAAAAAATACACATTTTCAGTGTACATTCAAGAAATGTACTTCAAAGCAAACACATTTTCATTGTACACTAAAGAAATATACATCAAAACATACACATTTTCATTGTACATTCAAGAAATGCACATCAAAACATACACATTCTCATTGTACATTCAAGAAATATACAATAAAACATACACATTTTCATTGTACATTCAAGAAATGTACATCAAAACATACACATTCTCATTGTACATTCAAGAAATGTACATCAAAACATACACATTTTCATTGTACACTCAAGAAATGTACATCAAAACATACACATTTTCACTGTACACTCAAGCAATGTACATCAGAACATACACATTTTCATTGTACATTCAAGAAATGTATATCACAACATACACATTTTCATTGTACATTCAAGAAATGTAAATCAAAACATACACATTTTCATTGTACATTCAAGAAATGTATATCACAACATACACATTTTCAGTGTACATTCAAGAAATGTACATCAAAACATACACATTTTCATTGTATATACCAGAAATGCACCTCAAAACATACACATTTTCATTGTACATTCAAGAACTGTACATCAAAACATACACATTTTCAGTGTACATTCAAGAAATGTACATCAAAACATACACATTTTCAGTGTACATTCAAGAATTGTACATCAAAACATACACATTTTCATTGTAGATACAAGAAATGTACATCAACACATACACATTTTCATTGTATATACAAGAAATGTATATCAAAAGATACACATTTTCAGGGTACATTCAAGAAATGTACATCAAAACATACATATTTTCATTGTATATACAAGTAATGTACATCAAAACATACACATTTTCAGTGTACATTCAAGAAATGTACATCAAGACATACACATTATCATTGTACATTCAAGAAATGTATATAAAAACACACATTTTCAGTGTACATTCAAGAAATGTACATCAAAACATACACATTTTCAGTATACATTCAAGAAATGTACATGAAAACATATACATTTTCATTGTACATTCAAGAAATGTATATCAAAACATACACATTTTCAGTGTACATTCAAGAAATGTACATCAAAACATACACATTTTCATTGTACATTCAGGAAATGTACATCAAAACATACACATTTTCATTGTACATTCAAGAAATGTACATCAAAACATACACATTCTCATTGTACATTCAAGAAATGTACATCAAAACATACACATTTTCATTGTACACTCAAGAAATGTACATCAAAACATACACATTTTCATTGTACACTCAAGCAATGTACATCAAAACATACACATTTTCATTGTACATTCAAGAAATGTACATCAAAACACACACATTTTCAGTGTACATTCAAGAAATGTACATCAAAACATACACATTTTCATTGTATATACAAGAAATGTACACCAAAACATACACATTTTCATTGTACATTCAAGAAATGTATATCAAAACATACACATTTTCAGTGTACATTCAAGAAATGTACATCAAAACATACACATTTTCATTGTATATACAAGAAATGTACACCAAAACATACACATCTTCATTGTACATTCAAGAAATGTATATCAAAACATACACATTTTCAGGGTACATTCAAGAAATGTACATCAAAACATACACATTTTCATTGTACATTCCAGAAATGTACATCAAAACATACTCATCTTCAGTGTACATTCAAGAAATGTACATCAAAATATACACATTTTCAGTGTATAATCAAGAAATGTACATCTAAAACATACACATTTTGAGTGTACATTCAAGAAATATACATCAAAACCTACACATTTTCATTGTATATACCAGAAATGTACATCAAAACATACACATTTTCATTGTACATTCAAGAAACGTACATCAGAACATACACATTTTCAGTGTACCTTCAAGAAATATACATCAAAACATACACATTTTCAGGGTACGTTCAAGAAATATACATCAAAACATACACATTTTCATTGTATATACAAGAAATGTTCATCAAAACATACACATTTTCATTGTACACTCAAGAAATGTACATCAAAGTATACACATTTTCATTGTATATACCAGAAATGTACATCAAAACATACACATTTTCATTGTGCATTCCAGAAATGTACATCAAAACATACACATTTTGACTGCACATTCTAGAAATATACATCAAAACATACACACTTTCATTGTATATACCAGAAATGCACCTCAAAACATACACATTTTCATTCTACATTCAAGAACTGTACATCAAAACATACACATTTTCAGTGTACATTCAAGAAATGTACATCAAAACATACACATTTTCAGTGTACATTCAAGAATTGTACATCAAAACATACACATTTTCATTGTAGATACAAGAAATGTACATCAACACATACACATTTTCATTGTATATACAAGAAATGTATATCAAAAGATACACATTTTCAGTGTACATTCAAGAAATGTACATCAAAACATACACATTTTCATTGTATATACAAGTAATGTACATCAAAACATACACATTTTCAGTGTACATTCAAGAAATGTACATCAAGACATACACATTATCATTGTACATTCAAGAAATATATATAAAAACTCACATTTTCAGTGTACATACAAGAAATGTACATCAAAACATACACATTTTCAGTATGCATTCAAGAAATGTACATGAAAACATATACATTTTCATTGTACATTCAAGAAATGTATATCAAAACATACACATTTTCATTGTACATTTAAGAAATGTACATCAAAACATACACATTTTCATTGTACATTCAAGAAATGTACATCAAAACATACACATTTTCATTGTACACTCAAGAAATGTACATCAAAACATACACATTTTCATTGTACACTCAAGAAATGTACATCAAAACATACACTTTTTCATTGTACATTCAAGAAATGTATATCAAAACATACACATTTTCATTGTACATTCAAGAAATGTGCATCAAAACATACACATTTTCAGTGTACATTCTAGAAATGTAGATAACAAAATACACATTTTCAGTGTACATTCAAGAAATGTACATCAAAACAAACACATTTTCATTGTACACTAAAGAAATGTAAATCAAAACATACTTATTTTCATTGTACATTCAAGAAGGATACATCAAAACATACACATTTTCGTTGTACATTCAACAAATGTACATCAAAACATACACATTTTCATTTTACACTCAAGAAATGTACATCAAAACATACACATTTTCATTGTACATTCAAGAAATGTACATCAAAACATACACATTTTCATTGTACATTCAAGAAATGTACATTAAACATACACATTTTCATTGTACACTCAAGAAATGTACTTCAAAACATACACATTTTCAGTGTACATTCAAGAAATGTATATCAAAACTCACTTTTTCATTGTACATTCAAGAAATGTACATCAAAACATACACATTTTCATTGTACATTCAAGAAATGTACATCAAAACATACACATTTTCATTGTACATTCAAGAAATGTACATCAAAACATACACATTTTCATTGTACACTCAAGAAATGTACATCAAAACATACACATTTTCAGTGTACATTCAAGAAATGTACATCAAAACATACACATTTTCATTGTACATTCTAGAAATATAGATCAAAACATACACATTTTCATTGTATATACAAGAAATGTACATCAAAACATCCACATTTTCATTGTACACTCAAGAAATGTACATCAAAACACACATTTTCAGTGTACATTCAAGAAATGTATATCAAAACATACAGATTTTCATTGTACATTCCAGAAATGTACATCAAAACATACACATTTTCAGTGTACATTCAAGAAATGTATATCAAAAAATACACATTTTCAGTGTACATTCAAGAAATGTACTTCAAAGCAAACACATTTTCATTGTACACTAAAGAAATATACATCAAAACATACACATTTTCATTGTACATTCAAGAAATGCACATCAAAACATACACATTCTCATTGTACATTCAAGAAATATACAATAAAACATACACATTTTCATTGTACATTCAAGAAATGTACATCAAAACATACACATTCTCATTGTACATTCAAGAAATGTACATCAAAACATACACATTTTCATTGTACACTCAAGAAATGTACATCAAAACATACACATTTTCACTGTACACTCAAGCAATGTACATCAGAACATACACATTTTCATTGTACATTCAAGAAATGTATATCACAACATACACATTTTCATTGTACATTCAAGAAATGTAAATCAAAACATACACATTTTCATTGTACATTCAAGAAATGTATATCACAACATACACATTTTCAGTGTACATTCAAGAAATGTACATCAAAACATACACATTTTCATTGTATATACCAGAAATGCAGCTCAAAACATACACATTTTCATTGTACATTCAAGAACTGTACATCAAAACATACACATTTTCAGTGTACATTCAAGAAATGTACATCAAAACATACACATTTTCAGTGTACATTCAAGAATTGTACATCAAAACATACACATTTTCATTGTAGATACAAGAAATGTACATCAACACATACACATTTTCATTGTATATACAAGAAATGTATATCAAAAGATACACATTTTCAGGGTACATTCAAGAAATGTACATCAAAACATACATATTTTCATTGTATATACAAGTAATGTACATCAAAACATACACATTTTCAGTGTACATTCAAGAAATGTACATCAAGACATACACATTATCATTGTACATTCAAGAAATGTATATAAAAACACACATTTTCAGTGTACATTCAAGAAATGTACATCAAAACATACACATTTTCAGTATACATTCAAGAAATGTACATGAAAACATATACATTTTCATTGTACATTCAAGAAATGTATATCAAAACATACACATTTTCAGTGTACATTCAAGAAATGTACATCAAAACATACACATTTTCATTGTACATTCAAGAAATGTACATCAAAACATACACATTTTCATTGTACACTCAAGAAATGTACATCAAAACATACACATTTTCATTGTACACTCAAGTAATGTACATCAAAACATACACTTTTTCATTGTACATTCAAGAAATATATATCAAAACATACACATTTTCATTGTACATTCAAGAAATGTACATCAAAACATACACATTTTCAGTGTACATTCAAGAAATGTATATAACAAAATACACATTTTCAGTGTACATTCAAGAAATGTACATCAAAACAAACACATTTTCATTGTACACTAAAGAAATGTACATCAAAACATACTTATTTTCATTGTACATTCAAGAAGGATACATCAAAACATACACATTTTCATTGTACATTCAACAAATGTACATCAAAACATACACATTTTCATTTTACACTCTAGAAATGTACATCAAAACATACACATTTTCATTATACATTCAAGAAATGTACATTAAACATACACATTTTCATTGTACACTCTAGAAATGTACTTCAAAACATACACATTTTCAGTGTACATTCAAGAAATGTATATCAAAACATACACTTTTTCATTGTACATTCAAGAAATGTACATCAAAACATACACATTTTCACTGTACACTCAAGCAATGTACATCAGAACATACACATTTTCATTGTACATTCAAGAAATGTATATCACAACATACACATTTTCATTGTACATTCAAGAAATGTAAATCAAAACATACACATTTTCATTGTACATTCAAGAAATGTATATCACAACATACACATTTTCAGTGTACATTCAAGAAAAGTACATCAAAACATACACATTTTCATTGTATATACCAGAAATGCACCTCAAAACATACACATTTTCATTGTACATTCAAGAACTGTACATCAAAACATACACATTTTCAGTGTACATTCAAGAAATGTACATAAAAACATACACATTTTCAGTGTACATTCAAGAATTGTACATCAAAACATACACATTTTCATTGTAGATACAAGAAATGTACATCAACACATACACATTTTCATTGTATATACAAGAAATGTATATCAAAAGATACACATTTTCAGGGTACATTCAAGAAATGTACATCAAAACATACATATTTTCATTGTATATACAAGCAATGTACATCACAACATACACATTTTCAGTGTACATTCAAGAAATGTACATCAAGACATACACATTATCATTGTACATTCAAGAAATGTATATATAAACACACATTTTCAGTGTACATTCAAGAAATGTACATCAAGACATACACATTTTCAGTATACATTCAAGAAATGTACATGAAAACATATACATTTTCATTGTACATTCAAGAAATGTATATCAAAACATACACATTTTCAGTGTACATTCAAGAAATGTACATCAAAACATACACATTTTCATTGTACATTCAAGAAATGTACATCAAAACATACACATTTTCATTGTACACTCAAGAAATGTACATCAAAACATACACATTTTCATTGTACACTCAAGTAATGTACATCAAAACATACACTTTTTCATTGTACATTCAAGAAATATATATCAAAACATACACATTTTCATTGTACATTCAAGAAATGTACATCAAAACATACACATTTTCAGTGTACATTCAAGAAATGTATATAACAAAATACACATTTTCAGTGTACATTCAAGAAATGTACATCAAAACAAACACATTTTCATTGTACACTAAAGAAATGTACATCAAAACATACTTATTTTCATTGTACATTCAAGAAGGATACATCAAAACATACACATTTTCATTGTACATTCAACAAATGTACATCAAAACATACACATTTTCATTTTACACTCAAGAAATGTACATCAAAACATACACATTTTCATTATACATTCAAGAAATGTACATTAAACATACACATTTTCATTGTACACTCTAGAAATGTACTTCAAAACATACACATTTTCAGTGTACATTCAAGAAATGTATATCAAAACATACACTTTTTCATTGTACATTCAAGAAATGTACATCAAAACATACACATTTTCATTGTACATTCAAGAAATGTACATCAAAACATACACATTTTCATTGTACATTCAAGAAATGTACATTAAACATACACATTTTCATTGTACACTCAAGAAATGTACTTCAAAACATACACATTTTCAGTGTACATTCAAGAAATGTATATCAAAACACACTTTTTCATTGTACATTCAAGAAATGTACATCAAAACATACACATTTTCATAGTACATTCAAGAAATGTACATCAAAACATACACATTTTCATTGTACATTCAAGAAATGTACATCAAAACATACACATTTTCATTGTACACTCAAGAAATGTACATCAAAACATACACATTTTCAGTGTACATTCAAGAAATGTACATCAAAACATACACATTTTCATTGTACATTCAAGAAATGTACATCAAAACATACACATTTTCATTGTACATTCTAGAAATATAGATCAAAACATACACATTTTCATTGTATATACAAGAAATGTACATCAAAACATCCACATTTTCATTGTACACTCAAGAAATGTACATCAAAAAACACATTTTCAGTGTACATTCAAGAAATGTATATCAAAACATACAGATTTTCATTGTGCATTCCAGAAATGTACATCAAAACATACACATTTTCAGTGTACATTCAAGAAATGTATATCAAAAAATACACATTTTCAGTGTACATTCAAGAAATGTACATCAAAGCAAACACATTTTCATTGTACACTAAAGAAATGTACATCAAAACATACACATTTTCATTGTACATTCAAGAAATGCACATCAAAACATACACATTCTCATTGTACATTCAAGAAATATACATCAAAACATACACATTTTCATTGTACATTCAAGAAATGTACATCAAAACATACACATTCTCATTGTACATTCAAGAAATGTACATCAAAACATACACATTTTCATTGAACACTCAAGAAATGTACATCAAAACATACACATTTTCACTGTACACTCAAGCAATGTACATCAAAACATACACATTTTCATTGTACATTCAAGAAATGTATATCAAAACATACACATTTTCATTGTACATTCAAGAAATGTAAATCAAAATATACACATTTTCATTGTACATTCAAGAAATGTACATCAAAACATACACATTTTCATTGTACATTCAAGGAATGTACATCAAAACATACACATTTTCATTGTACATTCAAGAAATGTACATCAAAACATACACATTTTGAGAGTACATTCAAGAATTGTACATCAAAACATACACATTTTCATTGTAGATACAAGAAATGTACATCAACACATACACATTTTCATTGTATATACAAGAAATGTATATCAAAAGATACACATTTTCAGTGTACATTCAAGAAATGTACATCAAAACATACACATTTTCATTGTATATACCAGAAATGCACCTCAAAGCATACACATTTTCATTGTACATTCAAGAACTGTACATCAAAACATACACATTTTCAGTGTACATTCAAGAAATGTACATCAAAACATACACATTTTCAGTGTACATTCAAGAATTGTACATCAAGACATACACATTTTCATTGTAGATACAAGAAATGTACATCAACACATACACATTTTCATTGTATATACAAGAAATGTATATCAAAAGATACACATTTTCAGGGTACATTCAAGAAATGTACATCAAAACATACATATTTTCATTGTATATACAAGTAATGTACATCAAAACATACACATTTTCAGTGTACATTCAAGAAATGTACATGAAAACATATACATTTTCATTGTACATTCAAGAAATGTATATCAAAACATACACATTTTCAGTGTACATTCAAGAAATGTACATCAAAACCTACACATTTTCATTGTACATTCAAGAAATGTACATCAAAACATACACATTTTCATTGTACACTCAAGAAATGTACATCAAAACATACACATTTTCATTGTACACTCAAGAAATGTACATCAAAACATACACTTTTTCATTGTACATTCAAGAAATGTATATCAAAACATACACATTTTCATTGTACATTCAAGAAATGTACATCAAAACATACACATTTTCAGTGTACATTCAAGAAATGTATATAACAAAATACACATTTTCAGTGTACATTCAAGAAATGTACATCAAAACAAACACATTTTCATTGTACACTAAAGAAATGTACATCAAAACATACTTATTTTCATTGTACATTCAAGAAGGATACATCAAAACATACACATTTTCATTGTACATTCAACAAATGTACATCAAAACATACACATTTTCATTTTACACTCAAGAAATGTACATCAAAACATACACATTTTCATTGTACATTCAAGAAATGTACATCAAAACATACACATTTTCATTGTACATTCAAGAAATGTACATCAAAACATACACATTTTCATTGTACACTCAAGAAATGAACTTCAAAACATACACTTTTTCATTGTACATTCAAGAAATGTACATCAAAACATACACATTTTCATTGTACATTCAGGAAGTATACATCAAAGCATACACATTTTCATTGTACATTCAAGAAATGTACATCAAAACATACACATTTTCATTGTACACTCAAGCAATGTACATCAAAACATACACATTTTCAGTGTACATTCAAGAAATGTACATCAAAACATACACATTTTCATTGTGCATTCAAGAAATGTACATCAAAACATACACATTTTCATTGTACATTCTAGAAATATACATCAAAACATACACATTTTCATTGTATATACAAGAAATGTAAATCAAAACATACACATTTTCATTGTACACTCAAGAAATGTACATCAAAACACACATTTTCAGTGTACATTCAAGAAATGTATATCAAAACATACAGATTTTCATTGTACATTCCAGAAATGTACATCAAAACATACACATTTTCAGTGTACATTCAAGAAATGTATATCAAAAAATACACATTTTCAGTGTACATTCAAGAAATGTACATCAAAGCAAACACATTTTCATTCAACACTAAAGAAATGTACATCAAAACATACACATTTTCATTGTACATTCAAGAAATGCACATCAAAACATACACATTTTCATTGTAGATTCAAGAAATATACATCAAAACATACACATTTTCATTGTATATTCAAGAAATGTACATCAAAACATACACATTCTCATTGTACATTCAAGAAATGTACATCAAAACATACACATTTTCATTGTACACTCAAGAAATGTACATCAAGACATACACATTTTCATTGTACACTCAAGCAATGTACATCAAAACATACACATTTTCATTGTACATTCAAGAAATGTACATCAAAACACACACATTTTCAGTGTACATTCAAGAAATGTACATCAAAACATACACATTTTCATTGTATATACAAGAAATGTACACCAAAACATACACATTTTCATTGTACATTCAAGAAATGTATATCAAAACATACACATTTTCAGTGTACATTCAAGAAATGTACATCAAAACATACACATTTTCATTGTATATACAAGAAATGTACACCAAAACATACACATTTTCATTGTACATTCAAGAAATGTATATCAAAACATACACATTTTCAGGGTACATTCAAGAAATGTACATCAAGACATACACATTTTCATTGTACATTCCAGAAATGTACATCAAAACATACTCATCTTCAGTGTACATTCAAGAAATGTACATCAAAATATACACATTTTCAGTGTATAATCAAGAAATGTACATCTAAAACATACACATTTTGAGTGTACATTCAAGAAATATACATCAAAACCTACGCATTTTCATTGTATATACCAGAAATGTACATCAAAACATACACATTTTCATTGTACATTCAAGAAACGTACATCAAAACATACACATTTTCAGTGTACCTTCAAGAAATATACATCAAAACATACACATTTTCAGGGTACGTTCAAGAAATATACATCAAAACATACACATTTTCATTGTATATACAAGAAATGTTCATCAAAACATACACATTTTCATTGTGCATTCAAGAAATGTACATCAAAGTATACACATTTTCATTGTATATACCAGAAATGTACATCAAAACATACACATTTTCATTGTGCATTCCAGAAATGTACATCAAAACATACACATTTTGACTGCACATTCTAGAAATATACATCAAAACATACACACTTTCATTGTATATACCAGAAATGCACCTCAAAACATACACATTTTCATTCTATATGCAAGAACTGTACATCAAAACATACACATTTTCAGTGTACATTCAAGAAATGTACATCAAAACATACACATTTTTAGTGTACATTCAAGAATTGTACATCAAAACATACACATTTTCATTGTAGATACAAGAAATGTACATCAACACATACACATTTTCATTGTATATACAAGAAATGTATATCAAAAGATACACATTTTCAGTGTACATTCAAGAAATGTACATCAAAACATACACATTTTCATTGTATATACAAGTAATGTACATCAAAACATACACATTTTCAGTGTACATTCAAGAAATGTACATCAAGACATACACATTATCATTGTACATTCAAGAAATATATATCAAAACTCACATTTTCAGTGTACATTCAAGAAATGTACATCAAAACATACACATTTTCAGTATACATTCAAGAAATGTACATGAAAACATATACATTTTCATTGTACATTCAAGAAATGTATATCAAAACATACACATTTTCAGTGTACATTCAAGAAATGTACATCAAAACATACACATTTTCATTGTACATTCAAGAAATGTACATCAAAACATACACATTTTCATTGTACACTCAAGAAATGTACATCAAAACATACACATTTTCATTGTACACTCAAGAAATGTACATCAAAACATACACTTTTTCATTGTACATTCAAGAAATGTATATCAAAACATACACATTTTCATTGTACATTCAAGAAATGTGCATCAAAACATACACATATTCAGTGTACATTCTAGAAATGTAGATAACAAAATACACATTTTCAGTGTACATTCAAGAAATGTACATCAAAACAAACACATTTTCATTGTACACTAAAGAAATGTAAATCAAAACATACTTATTTTCATTGTACATTCAACAAATGTACATCAAAACATACACATTTTCATTTTACACTCAAGAAATGTACATCAAAACATACACATTTTCATTGTACATTCAAGAAATGTACATCAAAACATACACATTTTCATTGTACATTCAAGAAATGTACATTAAACATACACATTTTCATTGTACACTCAAGAAATGTACTTCAAAACATACACATTTTCAGTGTACATTCAAGAAATGTATATCAAAACACACTTTTTCATTGTACATTCAAGAAATGTACATCAAAACATACACATTTTCATTGTACATTCAAGAAATGTACATCAAAACATACACATTTTCATTGTACATTCAAGAAATGTACATCAAAACATACACATTTTCATTGTACACTCAAGAAATGTACATCAAAACATACACATTTTCAGTGTACATTCAAGAAATGTACATCAAAACATACACATTTTCATTGTACATTCAAGAAATGTACATCAAAACATACACATTTTCATTGTACATTCTAGAAATATAGATCAAAACATACACATTTTCATTGTATATACAAGAAATGTACATCAAAACATCCACATTTTCATTGTACACTCAAGAAATAAACATCAAAACACACATTTTCAGTGTACATTCAAGAAATGTATATCAAAACATACAGATTTTCATTGTACATTCCAGAAATGTACATCAAAACATACACATTTTCAGTGTACATTCAAGAAATGTATATCAAAAAGTACACATTTTCAGTGTACATTCAAGAAATGTACATCAAAGCAAACACATTTTCATTGTACACTAAAGAAATGTACATCAAAACATACACATTTTCATTGTACATTCAAGAAATGCACATCAAAACATACACATTCTCATTGTACATTCAAGAAATATACATCAAAACATACACATTTTCATTGTACATTCAAGAAATGTACATCAAAACATACACATTCTCATTGTACATTCAAGAAATGTACATCAAAACATACACATTTTCATTGTACATTCAAGAACTGTACATCAAAACATACACATTTTCAGTGTACATTCAAGAAATGTACATCAAAACATACACATTTTCAGTGTACATTCAAGAATTGTACATCAAAACATACACATTTTCATTGTAGATACAAGAAATGTACATCAACACATACACATTTTCATTGTATATACAAGAAATGTATATCAAAAGATACACATTTTCAGGGTACATTCAAGAAATGTACATCAAAACATACATATTTTCATTGTATATACAAGTAATGTACATCAAAACATACACATTTTCAGTGTACATTCAAGAAATGTACATCAAGACATACACATTATCATTGTACATTCAAGAAATGTATATAAAAACACACATTTTCAGTGTACATTCAAGAAATGTACATCAAAACATACACATTTTCAGTATACATTCAAGAAATGTACATGAAAACATATACATTTTCATTGTACATTCAAGAAATGTATATCAAAACATACACATTTTCAGTGTACATTCAAGAAATGTACATCAAAACATACACATTTTCATTGTACATTCAAGAAATGTACATCAAAACATACACATTTTCATTGTACACTCAAGAAATGTACATCAAAACATACACATTTTCATTGTACACTCAAGTAATGTACATCAAAACATACACTTTTTCATTGTACATTCAAGAAATATATATCAAAACATACACATTTTCATTGTACATTCAAGAAATGTACATCAAAACATACACATTTTCAGTGTACATTCAAGAAATGTATATAACAAAATACACATTTTCAGTGTACATTCAAGAAATGTACATCAAAACAAACACATTTTCATTGTACACTAAAGAAATGTACATCAAAACATACTTATTTTCATTGTACATTCAAGAAGGATACATCAAAACATACACATTTTCATTGTACATTCAACAAATGTACATCAAAACATACACATTTTCATTTTACACTCAAGAAATGTACATCAAAACATACACATTTTCATTATACATTCAAGAAATGTACATTAAACATACACATTTTCATTGTACACTCTAGAAATGTACTTCAAAACATACACATTTTCAGTGTACATTCAAGAAATGTATATCAAAACATACACTTTTTCATTGTACATTCAAGAAATGTACATCAAAACATACACATTTTCACTGTACACTCAAGCAATGTACATCAGAACATACACATTTTCATTGTACATTCAAGAAATGTATATCACAACATACACATTTTCATTGTACATTCAAGAAATGTAAATCAAAACATACACATTTTCATTGTACATTCAAGAAATGTATATCACAACATACACATTTTCAGTGTACATTCAAGAAATGTACATCAAAACATACACATTTTCATTGTATATACCAGAAATGCACCTCAAAACATACACATTTTCATTGTACATTCAAGAACTGTACATCAAAACATACACATTTTCAGTGTACATTCAAGAAATGTACATCAAAACATACACATTTTCAGTGTACATTCAAGAATTGTACATCAAAACATACACATTTTCATTGTAGATACAAGAAATGTACATCAACACATACACATTTTCATTGTATATGCAAGAAATATATATCAAAAGATACACATTTTCAGGGTACATTCAAGAAATGTACATCAAAACATACATATTTTCATTGTATATACAAGTAATGTACATCAAAACATACACATTTTCAGTGTAAATTCAAGAAATGTACATCAAGACATACACATTATCATTGTACATTCAAGAAATGTATATAAAAACACACATTTTCAGTGTACATTCAAGAAATGTACATCAAAACATACACATTTTCAGTATACATTCAAGAAATGTACATGAAAACATATACATTTTCATTGTACATTCAAGAAATGTATATCAAAACATACACATTTTCAGTGTACATTCAAGAAATGTACATCAAAACATACACATTTTCATTGTACATTCAAGAAATGTACATCAAAACATACACATTTTCATTGTACACTCAAGAAATGTACATCAAAACATACACATTTTCATTGTACACTCAAGTAATGTACATCAAAACATACACTTTTTCATTGTACATTCAAGAAATATATATCAAAACATACACATTTTCATTGTACATTCAAGAAATGTACATCAAAACATACACATTTTCAGTGTACATTCAAGAAATGTATATAACAAAATACACATTTTCAGTGTACATTCAAGAAATGTACATCAAAACAAACACATTTTCATTGTACACTAAAGAAATGTACATCAAAACATACTTATTTTCATGGTACATTCAAGAAGGATACATCAAAACATACACATTTTCATTGTACATTCAACAAATGTACATCAAAACATACACATTTTCATTTTACACTCAAGAAATGTACATCAAAACATACACATTTTCATTATACATTCAAGAAATGTACATTAATCATACACATTTTCATTGTACACTCTAGAAATGTACTTCAAAACATACACATTTTCAGTGTACATTCAAGAAATGTATATCAAAACATACACTTTTTTATTGTACATTCAAGAAATGTACATAAAAACATACACATTTTCATTGTACATTCAAGAAATGTACATCAAAACATACACATTTTCATTGTACATTCAAGAAATGTACATTAAACATACACATTTTCACTGTACACTCAAGAAATGTACTTCAAAACATACACATTTTCAGTGTACATTCAAGAAATGTATATCAAAACACACTTTTTCATTGTACATTCAAGAAATGTACATCAAAACATACACATTCTCATTGTACATTCAAGAAATGTACATCAAAACATACACATTTTCATTGTACATTCAAGAAATGTACATCAAAACATACACATTTTCATTGTACACTCAAGAAATGTACATCAAAACATACACATTTTCAGTGTACATTCAAGAAATGTACATCAAAACATACACATTTTCATTGTACATTCAAGAAATGTACATCAAAACATACACATTTTCATTGTACATTCTAGAAATATAGATCAAAACATACACATTTTCATTGTATATACAAGAAATGTACATCAAAACATCCACATTTTCATTGTACACTCAAGAAATGTACATCAAAACACACATTTTCAGTGTACATTCAAGAAATGTATATCAAAACATACAGATTTTCATTGTGCATTCCAGAAATGTACATCAAAACATACACATTTTCAGTGTACATTCAAGAAATGTATATCAAAAAATACACATTTTCAGTGTACATTCAAGAAATGTACATCAAAGCAAACACATTTTCATTGTACACTAAAGAAATGTACATCAAAACATACACATTTTCATTGTACATTCAAGAAATGCACATCAAAACATACACATTCTCATTGTACATTCAAGACTTATACATCAAAACATACACATTTTCATTGTACATTCAAGAAATGTACATCAAAACATACACATTCTCATTGTACATTCAAGAAATGTAAATCAAAATATACACATTTTCATTGTACATTCAAGAAATGTACATCAAAACATACACATTTTCATTGTACATTCAAGGAATGTACATCAAAACATACACATTTTCATTGTACATTCAAGAAATGTACATCAAAACATACACATTTTCAGTGTACATTCAAGAATTGTACATCAAAACATACACATTTTCATTGTAGATACAAGAAATGTACATCAACACATACACATTTTCATTGTATATACAAGAAATGTATATCAAAAGATACACATTTTCAGTGTACATTCAAGAAATGTACATCAAAACATACACATTTTCATTGTATATACCAGAAATGCACCTCAAAGCATACACATTTTCATTGTACATTCAAGAACTGTACATATAAACATACACATTTTCAGTGTACATTCAAGAAATGTACATCAAAACATACACATTTTCAGTGTACATTCAAGAATTGTACATCAAAACATACACATTTTCATTGTAGATACAAGAAATGTACATCAACACATACACATTTTCATTGTATATACAAGAAATGTATATCAAAAGATACAAATTTTCAGTGTACATTCAAGAAATGTACATCAAGACATACACATTATCATTGTACATTCAAGAAATGTATATAAAAACACACATTTTCAGTGTACATTCAAGAAATGTACATCAAAACATACACATTTTCAGTATACATTCATGAAATGTACATGAAAACATATACATTTTCATTGTACATTCAAGAAATGTATATCAAAACATACAGATTTTCAGTGTACATTCAAGAAATGTACATCAAAACATACACATTTTCATTGTACATTCAAGAAATGTACATCAAAACATACACATTTTCATTGTACACTCAAGAAATGTACATCAAAACATACACATTTTCATTGTACACTCAAGTAATGTAATTCAAAACATACACTTTTTCATTGTACATTCAAGAAATATATATCAAAGCATACACATTTTCATTGTACATTCAGGAAATGTACATCAAAACATACACATTTTCAGTGTACATTCAAGAAATGTATATAACAAAATACACATTTTCAGTGTACATTCAAGAAATGTACATCAAAACAAACACATTTTCATTGTACACTAAAGAAATGTACATCAAAACATACTTATTTTCATTGTACATTCAAGAAGGATACATCAAAACATACACATTTTCATTGTACATTCAACAAATGTACATCAAAACATACACATTTTCATTTTACACTCAAGAAATGTACATCAAAACATACACATTTTCATTGTACATTCAAGAAATGTACATTAAACATGCACATTTTCATTGTACACTCTAGAAATGTACTTCAAAACATACACATTTTCAGTGTACATTCAAGAAATGTATATCTAAACATACACATTTTCATTGTACATTCAGGAAATGTACATCAAAACATACACATTTTCATTGTACATATAGGAAGTATACATCAAAACATACACATTTTCATTGTACATTCAAGAAATGTACATCAAAACATACACATTTTCATTGTACACTCAAGAAATGTACATCAAAACATACACATTTTCAGTGTACATTCAAGAAATGTACATCAAAACATACACATTTTCATTGTACATTCAAGAAATGTACATCAAAACATACACATTTTCATTGTACATTCTAGAAATATACATCAAAACATACACATTTTCATTGTATATACAAGAAATGTACATCAAAACATACACATTTTCATTGTACACTAAAGAAATGTACATCAAAACATACACATTTTCATTGTACATTCAAGAAATGCACATCAAAACATACACATTTTCATTGTACGTTCAAGAAATATACATCAAAACATACACATTTTCATTGTACATTCAAGAAGTGTACATCAAAACATACACATTCTCATTGTACATTCAAGAAATGTACATCAAAACATACACATTTTCATTGTACACTCAAGAAATGTACATCAAAACATACACATTTTCATTGTACACTCAAGCAATGTACATCAAAACATACACATTTTCATTGTACATTTAAGAAATGTATATCAAAACATACACGTTTTCATTGTACATTCAAGAAATGTAAATCAAAACATACACATTTTCATTGTACATTCAAGAAATGTACATCAAAACATACACATTTTCATTGTACATTCAAGGAATGTACATCAAAACATACACATTTTCATTGTACATTCAAGAAATGTACATCAAAACATACACATTTTCATTGTACACTCAAGAAATGTACATCAAAACATACACATTTTCATTGTACATTCAAGAAATGTACATCCAAACATACACATTTTCATTGTACACTCAAGAAATGTTCATCAAAACATACAGATTTTCATTGTACACTCAAGATATGTACATCGAAACACACATTTTCAGTGTACATTCAAGAAATGTATATCAAAACATACACATTTTCATTGTACATTCCAGAAATGTACATCAAAACATACACATTTTCAGTGTACATTCAAGAAATGTATATCAAAAAATACACATTTTCAGTGTACATTCAAGAAATGTACATCAAAGCAAACACATTTTCATTGTACACTAAAGAAATGTACATCAAAACATACACATTTTCATTGTACATTCAAGAAATGCACATCAAAACATACACATTTTCATTGTACATTCAAGAAATGTACATCAAAACATACACATTTTCATTGTACACTCAAGCAATGTACATCAAAACATACACATTTTCATTG
Organism: Tenodera sinensis; assembly: GCA_030765045.1. NCBI lineage: Eukaryota > Metazoa > Arthropoda > Insecta > Mantodea > Mantidae > Tenodera > Tenodera sinensis. The sequence goes on along the minus strand of CM060964.1, from coordinate 214,477,766 downwards.
TACATTCAAGAAATGTATATCAAAACATACACGTTTTCAGTGTACATTCAAGAAATGTACATCAAAGCAAACACATTTTCCTTGTACACTAAAGAAATGTACATCAAAACATACACATTTTCATTGTACATTCAAGAAGTGTACATCAAAACATACACATTCTCATTGTACATTCAAGAAATGTACATCAAAACATACACATTTTCATTGTACACTCAAGAAATGTACATCAAAACATACACATTTTCATTGTACACTCAAGCAATGTACATCAAAACATACACATTTTCATTGTACATTCAAGAAATGTATATCAAAACATACACGTTTTCATTGTACATTCAAGAAATGTAAATCAAAACATACACATTTTCATTGTACATTCAAGAAATGTACATCAAAACATACACATTTTCATTGTACATTCAAGAAATGTATATCAAAACATACACGTTTTCAGTGTACATTCAAGAAATGTACATCAAAGCAAACACATTTTCATTGTACACTAAAGAAATGTACATGAAAACATACACATTTTCATTGTACATTCAAGAAGTGTACACCAAAACATACACATTTTCATTGTACACTCAAGAAATGCACATCAAAACATACACATTTTCATTGTACATTCAAGAAATGTACATCAAAACATACACATTTTCATTGTACACTCAAGCAATGTACATCAAAACATACACATTTTCATTGTACATTCAAGAAGTGTATATCAAAACATACACATTCTCATTGTACATTCAAGAAATGTACATCATAACATACACATTTTCATTGTACACTCAAGAAATGTACATCAAAACATACACATTTTCATTGTACACTCAAGCAATGTACATCAAAACATACACCTTTTCATTGTACATTCAAGAAATGTATATCAAAACATACACGTTTTCATTGTACATTCAAGAAATGTAAATCAAAACATACACATTTTCATTGTACATTCAAGAAATGTACATCACAACATACACATTTTCATTGTACATTCAAGGAATGTACGTCAAAACATACACATTTTCATTGTACATTCAAGAAATGTACATCAAAACACACACATTTTCAGTGTACATTCAAGAAATGTATATCAAAACATACACATTTTCAGTGTACATTCAAGAAATGTACATCAAAACATACACATTTTCATTGTATATACAAGAAGTGTACACCAAAACATACACATTTTCATTGTACATTCAAGAAATGTATATCAAAACATACACATTTTCAGTGTACATTCAAGAAATGTACATCAAAACATACACATTTTCATTGTACATTCAAGAAATGTACATCAAAACATACTCATCTTCAGTGTACATTCAAGAAATGTACATCAAAATATACACATTTTCAGTGTACATTCAAGAAATGTACATCAAAACATACACATTTTCATTGTACACTCAAGAAATGTACATCAAAACATACACCTTTTCATTGTACATTCAAGAAATGTATATCAAAACATACACATTTTCATTGTACATTCAAGAAATGTACATCAAAACACACATTTTCAGTATACATTCAAGAAATGTATAACAAAAAATACACATTTTCAGTGTACATTTAAGACATGTACATCAAAACAAAATCATTTTCATTGTACACTAAAGAAATGTACATCAAAACATACACATTTTCATTGTACATTCAAGAAATATACATGAAAACATACACATTTTCATTGTACATTCAAGAAATGTACATCAAAACATACACATTTTCATTGTACACTCAAGAAATGTACATCAAAACATACACATTTTCATTATACATTCAAGAAATGTAGAACGAAAGATACACATTTTCATTGTAGACTCAAGAAATGTACATCAAAACATACACATTTTCATTGTACATTCAAGAAATGGACATCAAAACATACACATTTTCATTGTACACTCAAGAAATGTACATCAAAACATACACATTTTCAGTGTACATTCAAGAAATGTACATCAAAACATACACATTTTCATTGTACATTCAAGAAATGTACATCAAAACATACACATTTTCATTTTACATTCTAGAAATGTACATCAAAACATACACATTTTCATTGTACACTCAAGAAATGTACATCAAAACACACATTTTCAGTGTACATTCAAGAAATGTATATCAAAACATACACATTTTCATTGTACGTTCCAGAAATGTACATCAAAACATACACATTTTCAGTGTACATTCAAGAAATGTACATCAAAGCAAACACATTTTCATTGTACACTAAAGAAATGTACATCAAAACATACACATTTTCATTGTACATTCAAGAAATGCACATCAAAACATACACATTTTCATTGTACATTCAAGAAATATACATCAAAACATACACATTTTCATTGTACATTCAAGAAGTGTACATCAAAACATACACATTCTCATTGTACATTCAAGAAATGTACATCAAAACATACACATTTTCATATACACTCAAGAAATGTACATCAAAACATACACATTTTCATTGTACACTCAAGCAATGTACATCAAAACATACACATTTTCATTGTACATTCAAGAAATGTATATCAAAACATACACGTTTTCATTGTACATTCAAGAAATGTAAATCAAAACATACACATTTTCATTGTACATTCAAGAAATGTACATCAAAACATACACATTTTCATTGTACATTCAAGGAATGTACATCAAAACATACACATTTTCATTGTACATTCAAGAAATGTACATCAAAACACACACATTTTCAGTGTACATTCAAGAAATGTATATCAAAACATACACATTTTCAGTGTACATTCAAGAAATGTACATCAAAACATACACATTTTCATTGTATATACAAGAAATGTACACCAAAACATACACATTTTCATTGTACATTCAAGAAATGTATATCAAAACATACACATTTTCAGTGTACATTCAAGAAATGTACATCAAAACATACACACTTTCATTGTACATTCAAGAAATGTACATCAAAACATACTCATCTTCAGTGTACATTCAGGAAATGTAGATCAAAATATACACATTTTCAGTGTACATTCAAGAAATGTACATCAAAACATACACATTTTCATTGTACACTCAAGAAATGTACATCAAAACATACACATTTTCATTATACACTCAAGAAATGTACATCAAAACATACACTTTTTCATTTTATATACAAGAAATGTACATCAAAACACACATTTTCATTGTACATTCAAGAAATGTACATCAAAACATACACATTTTCATTGTACATTCAAGAAATGTACATCAAAACATACTCATCTTCAGTGTACATTCAGGAAATGTAGATCAAAATATACACATTTTCAGTGTACATTCAAGAAATGTACATCAAAACATACACATTTTCATTGTACACTCAAAAAATGTACATCAAAACATACACATTTTCATTGTACACTCAAGAAATGTACATCAAAACATACCCATTTTCATTGTACATTCAAGAAATGTATATCAAAACATACACATTTTCATTGTACATTCAAGAAATGTACATCAAAACACACATTTTCAGTGTACATTCAAGAAATGTATAACAAAAAATACACATTTTCAGTGTACATTTAAGAAATGTACATCAAAACAAAATCATTTTCATTGTACACTAAAGAAATGTACATCAAAACATACACTTTTTCATTGTACATTCAAGAAATATACATGAAAACATACACATTTTCATTGTACATTCAAGAAATGTACATCAAAACATACACATTTTCATTATACATTCAAGAAATGTACAACGAAAGATACACATTTTCATTGTACACTCAAGAAATGTACATCAAAACATACACATTTTCATTGTACATTCAAGAAATGTACATCATACATACACATTTTCAGTGTACATTCAAGAAATGTATATCCAAACATACACATTTTCATTGTACATTCAAGAAATGTACATCAAAACATACACATTTTGATTGTACATTCAAGAAAGTTACATCAAAACATACATTTTCATTGTATATACCAGAAATGTACATCAAAACATACACATTTTCATTGTACATTCAAGAAATGTACATCAAAACATACACATTTTCATTGTACACTCAAGAAATGTACATCAAAACATACACATTTTCAGTGTACATTCAAGAAATGTACATCAAAACATACACATTTTCATTGTACATCCAAAAATTGTACATCAAAACATACACATTTTCATTGTACATTCTAGAAATATACATCAAAACATACACATTTTCATTGTATATACAAGAAATGTACATCAAAACATACACATTTTCATTGTACACTAAAGAAATGTACATCAAAACATACACATTTTCATTGTACATTCAAGAAATGCACATCAAAACATACACATTTTCATTGTACGTTCAAGAAATATACATCAAAACATACACATTTTCATTGTACATTCAAGAAGTGTACATCAAAACATACACATTCTCATTGTACATTCAAGAAATGTACATCAAAACATACACATTTTCATTGTACACTCAAGAAATGTACATCAAAACATACACATTTTCATTGTACACTCAAGCAATGTACATCAAAACATACACATTTTCATTGTACATTCAAGAAATGTATATCAAAACATACACGTTTTCATTGTACATTCAAGAAATGTAAATCAAAACATACACATTTTCATTGTACATTCAAGAAATGTACATCAAAACATACACATTTTCATTGTACATTCAAGGAATGTACATCAAAACATACACATTTTCATTGTACATTCAAGAAATGTACATCAAAACATACACATTTTCATTTTACACTCAAGAAATGTACATCAAAACATACACATTTTCATTGTACATTCAAGAAATGTACATTAAACATACACATTTTCATTGTACACTCTAGAAATGTACTTCAAAACATACACATTTTCAGTGTACATTCAAGAAATGTATATCAAAACATACACTTTTTCATTGTACATTCAAGAAATGTACATCAAAACATACACATTTTCATTGTACATATAGGAAGTATACATCAAAACATACACATTTTCATTGTACATTCAAGAAATGTACATCAAAACATACACATTTTCATTGTACACTCAAGAAATGTACATCAAAACATACACATTTTCAGTGTACATTCAAGAAATGTAAATCAAAACATACACATTTTCATTGTACATTCAAGAAATGTACATCAAAACATACACATTTTCATTGTACATTCTAGAAATATACATCAAAACATACACATTTTCATTGTATATACAAGAAATGTACATCAAAACATACACATTTTCATTGTACACTAAAGAAATGTACATCAAAACATACACATTTTCATTGTACATTCAAGAAATGCACATCAAAACATACACATTTTCATTGTACATTCAAGAAATATACATCAAAACATACACATTTTCATTGTACATTCAAGAAGTGTACATCAAAACATACACATTCTCATTGTACATTCAAGAAATGTACATCAAAACATACACATTTTCATTGTACACTCAAGAAATGTACATCAAAACAAACACATTTTCATTGTACACTCAAGCAATGTACATCAAAACATACACATTTTCATTGTACATTCAAGAAATGTATATCAAAACATACACGTTTTCATTGTACATTCAAGAAATGTAAATCAAAACATACACATTTTCATTGTACATTCAAGAAATGTACATCAAAACATACACATTCTCATTGTACATTCAAGGAATGTACATCAAAACATACACATTTTCATTGTACATTCAAGAAATGTACATCAAAACATACACATTTTCATTGTACACTCAAGAAATGTACATCAAAACATACACATTTTCATTGTACATTCAAGAAATGTACATCCAAACATACACATTTTCATTGTACACTCAAGAAATGTTCATCAAAACATACAGATTTTCATTGTACACTCAAGATATGTACATCGAAACACACATTTTCAGTGTACATTCAAGAAATGTATATCAAAACATACACATTTTCATTGTACATTCCAGAAATGTACATCAAAACATACACATTTTCAGTGTACATTCAAGAAATGTATATCAAAAAATACACATTTTCAGTGTACATTCAAGAAATGTACATCAAAGCAAACACATTTTCATTGTACACTAAAGAAATGTACATCAAAACATACACATTTTCATTGTACATTCAAGAAATGCACATCAAAACATACACATTTTCATTGTACATTCAAGAAATGTACATCAAAACATACACATTTTCATTGTACACTCAAGCAATGTACATCAAAACATACACATTTTCATTGTACATTCAAGAAATGTATATCAAAACATACACGTTTTCAGTGTACATTCAAGAAATGTACATCAAAGCAAACACATTTTCCTTGTACACTAAAGAAATGTACATCAAAACATACACATTTTCATTGTACATTCAAGAAGTGTACATCAAAACATACACATTCTCATTGTACATTCAAGAAATGTACATCAAAACATACACATTTTCATTGTACACTCAAGAAATGTACATCAAAACATACACATTTTCATTGTACACTCAAGCAATGTACATCAAAACATACACATTTTCATTGTACATTCAAGAAATGTATATCAAAACATACACGTTTTCATTGTACATTCAAGAAATGTAAATCAAAACATACACATTTTCATTGTACATTCAAGAAATGTACATCAAAACATACACATTTTCATTGTACATTCAAGAAATGTATATCAAAACATACACGTTTTCAGTGTACATTCAAGAAATGTACATCAAAGCAAACACATTTTCATTGTACACTAAAGAAATGTACATCAAAACATACACATTTTCATTGTACATTCAAGAAGTGTACACCAAAACATACACATTTTCATTGTACACTCAAGAAATGCACATCAAAACATACACATTTTCATTGTACATTCAAGAAATGTACATCAAAACATACACATTTTCATTGTACACTCAAGCAATGTACATCAAAACATACACATTTTCATTGTACATTCAAGAAGTGTATATCAAAACATACACATTCTCATTGTACATTCAAGAAATGTACATCAAAACATACACATTTTCATTGTACACTCAAGAAATGTACATCAAAACATACACATTTTCATTGTACACTCAAGCAATGTACATCAAAACATACACCTTTTCATTGTACATTCAAGAAATGTATATCAAAACATACACGTTTTCATTGTACATTCAAGAAATGTAAATCAAAACATACACATTTTCATTGTACATTCAAGAAATGTACATCACAACATACACATTTTCATTGTACATTCAAGGAATGTACGTCAAAACATACACATTTTCATTGTACATTCAAGAAATGTACATCAAAACACACACATTTTCAGTGTACATTCAAGAAATGTATATCAAAACATACACATTTTCAGTGTACATTCAAGAAATGTACATCAAAACATACACATTTTCATTGTATATACAAGAAGTGTACACCAAAACATACACATTTTCATTGTACATTCAAGAAATGTATATCAAAACATACACATTTTCAGTGTACATTCAAGAAATGTACATCAATACATACACATTTTCATTGTACATTCAAGAAATGTACATCAAAACATACTCATCTTCAGTGTACATTCAAGAAATGTACATCAAAATATACACATTTTCAGTGTACATTCAAGAAATGTACATCAAAACATACACATTTTCATTGTACACTCAAGAAATGTACATCAAAACATACACCTTTTCATTGTACATTCAAGAAATGTATATCAAAACATACACATTTTCATTGTACATTCAAGAAATGTACATCAAAACACACATTTTCAGTATACATTCAAGAAATGTATAACAAAAAATACACATTTTCAGTGTACATTTAAGACATGTACATCAAAACAAAATCATTTTCATTGTACACTAAAGAAATGTACATCAAAACATACACATTTTCATTGTACATTCAAGAAATATACATGAAAACATACACATTTTCATTGTACATTCAAGAAATGTACATCAAAACATACACATTTTCATTGTACACTCAAGAAATGTACATCAAAACATACACATTTTCATTATACATTCAAGAAATGTAGAACGAAAGATACACATTTTCATTGTAGACTCAAGAAATGTACATCAAAACATACACATTTTCATTGTACATTCAAGAAATGGACATCAAAACATACACATTTTCATTGTACACTCAAGAAATGTACATCAAAACATACACATTTTCAGTGTACATTCAAGAAATGTACATCAAAACATACACATTTTCATTGTACATTCAAGAAATGTACATCAAAACATACACATTTTCATTTTACATTCTAGAAATGTACATCAAAACATACACATTTTCATTGTACACTCAAGAAATGTACATCAAAACACACATTTTCAGTGTACATTCAAGAAATGTATATCAAAACATACACATTTTCATTGTACATTCCAGAAATGTACATCAAAACATACACATTTTCAGTGTACATTCAAGAAATGTACATCAAAGCAAACACATTTTCATTGTACACTAAAGAAATGTACATCAAAACATACACATTTTCATTGTACATTCAAGAAATGCACATCAAAACATACACATTTTCATTGTACATTCAAGAAATATACATCAAAACATACACATTTTCATTGTACATTCAAGAAGTGTACATCAAAACATACACATTCTCATTGTACATTCAAGAAATGTACATCAAAACATACACATTTTCATTGTACACTCAAGAAATGTACATCAAAACATACACATTTTCATTGTACACTCAAGCAATGTACATCAAAACATACACATTTTCATTGTACATTCAAGAAATGTATATCAAAACATACACGTTTTCATTGTACATTCAAGAAATGTAAATCAAAACATACACATTTTCATTGTACATTCAAGAAATGTACATCAAAACATACACATTTTCATTGTACATTCAAGGAATGTACATCAAAACATACACATTTTCATTGTACATTCAAGAAATGTACATCAAAACACACACATTTTCAGTGTACATTCAAGAAATGTATATCAAAACATACACATTTTCAGTGTACATTCAAGAAATGTACATCAAAACATACACATTTTCATTGTATATACAAGAAATGTACACCAAAACATACACATTTTCATTGTACATTCAAGAAATGTATATCAAAACATACACATTTTCAGTGTACATTCAAGAAATGTACATCAAAACATACACACTTTCATTGTACATTCAAGAAATGTACATCAAAACATACTCATCTTCAGTGTACATTCAGGAAATGTAGATCAAAATATACACATTTTCAGTGTACATTCAAGAAATGTACATCAAAACATACACATTTTCATTGTACACTCAAGAAATGTACATCAAAACATACACATTTTCATTATACACTCAAGAAATGTACATCAAAACATACACTTTTTCATTTTATATACAAGAAATGTACATCAAAACACACATTTTCATTGTACATTCAAGAAATGTACATCAAAACATACACATTTTCATTGTACATTCAAGAAATGTACATCAAAACATACTCATCTTCAGTGTACATTCAGGAAATGTAGATCAAAATATACACATTTTCAGTGTACATTCAAGAAGTGTACACCAAAACATACACATTTTCATTGTACATTCAAGAAATGTATATCAAAACATACACATTTTCAGTGTACATTCAAGAAATGTACATCAAAACATACACATTTTCATTGTACATTCAAGAAATGTACATCAAAACATACTCATCTTCAGTGTACATTCAAGAAATGTACATCAAAATATACACATTTTCAGTGTACATTCAAGAAATGTACATCAAAACATACACATTTTCATTGTACACTCAAGAAATGTACATCAAAACATACACCTTTTCATTGTACATTCAAGAAATGTATATCAAAACATACACATTTTCATTGTACATTCAAGAAATGTACATCAAAACACACATTTTCAGTATACATTCAAGAAATGTATAACAAAAAATACACATTTTCAGTGTACATTTAAGACATGTACATCAAAACAAAATCATTTTCATTGTACACTAAAGAAATGTACATCAAAACATACACATTTTCATTGTACATTCAAGAAATATACATGAAAACATACACATTTTCATTGTACATTCAAGAAATGTACATCAAAACATACACATTTTCATTGTACACTCAAGAAATGTACATCAAAACATACACATTTTCATTATACATTCAAGAAATGTAGAACGAAAGATACACATTTTCATTGTAGACTCAAGAAATGTACATCAAAACATACACATTTTCATTGTACATTCAAGAAATGGACATCAAAACATACACATTTTCATTGTACACTCAAGAAATGTACATCAAAACATACACATTTTCAGTGTACATTCAAGAAATGTACATCAAAACATACACATTTTCATTGTACATTCAAGAAATGTACATCAAAACATACACATTTTCATTTTACATTCTAGAAATGTACATCAAAACATACACATTTTCATTGTACACTCAAGAAATGTACATCAAAACACACATTTTCAGTGTACATTCAAGAAATGTATATCAAAACATACACATTTTCATTGTACATTCCAGAAATGTACATCAAAACATACACATTTTCAGTGTACATTCAAGAAATGTACATCAAAGCAAACACATTTTCATTGTACACTAAAGAAATGTACATCAAAACATACACATTTTCATTGTACATTCAAGAAATGCACATCAAAACATACACATTTTCATTGTACATTCAAGAAATATACATCAAAACATACACATTTTCATTGTACATTCAAGAAGTGTACATCAAAACATACACATTCTCATTGTACATTCAAGAAATGTACATCAAAACATACACATTTTCATTGTACACTCAAGAAATGTACATCAAAACATACACATTTTCATTGTACACTCAAGCAATGTACATCAAAACATACACATTTTCATTGTACATTCAAGAAATGTATATCAAAACATACACGTTTTCATTGTACATTCAAGAAATGTAAATCAAAACATACACATTTTCATTGTACATTCAAGAAATGTACATCAAAACATACACATTTTCATTGTACATTCAAGGAATGTACATCAAAACATACACATTTTCATTGTACATTCAAGAAATGTACATCAAAACACACACATTTTCAGTGTACATTCAAGAAATGTATATCAAAACATACACATTTTCAGTGTACATTCAAGAAATGTACATCAAAACATACACATTTTCATTGTATATACAAGAAATGTACACCAAAACATACACATTTTCATTGTACATTCAAGAAATGTATATCAAAACATACACATTTTCAGTGTACATTCAAGAAATGTACATCAAAACATACACACTTTCATTGTACATTCAAGAAATGTACATCAAAACATACTCATCTTCAGTGTACATTCAGGAAATGTAGATCAAAATATACACATTTTCAGTGTACATTCAAGAAATGTACATCAAAACATACACATTTTCATTGTACACTCAAGAAATGTACATCAAAACATACACATTTTCATTATACACTCAAGAAATGTACATCAAAACATACACTTTTTCATTTTATATACAAGAAATGTACATCAAAACACACATTTTCATTGTACATTCAAGAAATGTACATCAAAACATACACATTTTCATTGTACATTCAAGAAATGTACATCAAAACATACTCATCTTCAGTGTACATTCAGGAAATGTAGATCAAAATATACACATTTTCAGTGTACATTCAAGAAATGTACATCAAAACATACACATTTTCATTGTACACTCAAAAAATGTACATCAAAACATACACATTTTCATTGTACACTCAAGAAATGTACATCAAAACATACCCATTTTCATTGTACATTCAAGAAATGTATATCAAAACATACACATTTTCATTGTACATTCAAGAAATGTACATCAAAACACACATTTTCAGTGTACATTCAAGAAATGTATAACAAAAAATACACATTTTCGGTGTACATTTAAGAAATGTACATCAAAACAAAATCATTTTCATTGTACACTAAAGAAATGTACATCAAAACATACACATTTTCATTGTACATTCAAGAAATATACATGAAAACATACACATTTTCATTGTACATTCAAGAAATGTACATCAAAACATACACATTTTCATTATACATTCAAGAAATGTACAACGAAAGATACACATTTTCATTGTACACTCAAGAAATGTACATCAAAACATACACATTTTCATTGTACATTCAAGAAATGTACATCATACATACACATTTTCAGTGTACATTCAAGAAATGTATATCCAAACATACACATTTTCATTGTACATTCAAGAAATGTACATCAAAACATACACATTTTGATTGTACATTCAAGAAAGTTACATCAAAACATACATTTTCATTGTATATACCAGAAATGTACATCAAAACATACACATTTTCATTGTACATTCAAGAAATGTACATCAAAACATACACATTTTGACTGCACATTCTAGAAATATATATCAAAACATACACATTTTCATTGTATATACCAGAAATGCACATCAAAACATACACATTTTCATTGTACATTCAAGAACTGTACATCAAAACATACACATTTTCATTGTACATACAAGAAATGTACATCAAAACATACACATTTTCATTGTATGTACAAGAAATGTATGTCAAAACATACACATTTTCAGTGTACATTCAAGAAATGTACATCAAAACATACACATTTTCATTGTATATACAAGTAATGTACATCAAAACATACACATTTTCAGTGTACATTCAAGAAATGTACATCAAGACATACATATTTTCATTGTACATTCAAGAAATGTATATCAAAACATACACATTTTCAGTGTACATTCAAGAAATGTACATCAAAACATACACATTTTCATTGTATATACAAGAACTGTACATCAAAACATACACATTTTCAGTATACACTCAAGAAATGTACATGAAAACATATACATTTTCATTGTACATTCAAGAAATGTATATCAAAACATACACATTTTCAGTGTACATTCTAGAAGTGTACATCAAAACATACACATTGTCATTGTATATACAAGAAATGTACATCAAAACATACACATTTTCATTGTACACTAAAGAAATGTACATCAAAACATACACATTTTCAGTGTACATTCAAGAAATGTAAATCAAAACATACACATTTTCATTGTACATTCAAGAAATGTAGATCAAAACATACACATTTTCATTGTACATTCAAGAAATGTACATCAAAACATACACATTTTCATTGTACACTCAAGAAATGTACATCAAAACATACACTTTTTCATTGTACATTCAAGAAATGGATATCAAAACATACACATTTTCATTGTACATTCAAGAAATGTACATCAAAACATACACATTTTCAGTGTACATTCAAGAAACGTATAACAAAAAATACACACTTTCAGTGTACATTCAAGAAATGTACATCAAAACATACACATTTTCATTGTATATACAAGAAATGTTCATCAAAACATACACATTTTGAGTGTACATTCAAGAAATGTACATCAAAACATATACTTTTTCATTGTATATACCAGAAATGTACATCAAAACATACACATTTTCATTGTACACTCAAGAAATGTACATCAAAACATACACATTTTGACTGCACATTCTAGAAATATACATCAAAACATACACATTTTCATTGTATATAGCAGAAATGCACCTCAAAACATACACATTTTCATTGTACATTCAAGAACTGTACATCAAAACATACACATTTTCAGTGTATATTCAAGAAATGTACATCAAAACATACACATTTTCATTGTATATACAAGAAATGTACATCAAAACATACACATTTTCATTGTATGTACAAGAAATGTATGTCAAAACATACACATTTTCAGTGTACATTCAAGAAATGTACATCAAAACATACACATTTTCATTGTATATACAAGTAATGTACATCAAAACATACACATTTTCATTGTACACTAAAGAAATGTACATCAAAACATACACATTTTCAGTGTACATTCAAGAAATGTACATCAAAACATACACATTTTCATTGTACACTAAAGAAATGTACATCAAAACATACACATTTTCAGTGTACATTCAAGAAATGTACATCAAAACATACACATTTTCATTGTACATTCAAGAAATGTAGATCAAAACATACACATTTTCATTGTACACTCAAGAAATGTACATCAAAACATACACATTTTCATTGTACACTCAAGAAATGTACATCAAAGCATACACTTTTTCATTGTACATTCAAGAAATGGATATCAAAACATACACATTTTCATTGTACATTCAAGAAATGTACATCAAAACATACACATTTTTGTGTACATTCAAGAAACGTATAACAAAAAATACACATTTTCAGTGTACATTCAAGAAATGTACATCAAAACAAACACATTTTCATTGTTCACTAAAGAAATGTACATCAAAACATACTTATTGTCATTGTACATTCAAGAAAGATACATCAAAACATACACATTTTCATTGTACATTCAACAAATGTACATCAAAACATACACATTTTCATTTTACACTCAAGAAATGTACATCAAAACATACACATTTTCATTGTACATTCAAGAAATGTACATCAAAACATACACATTTTCATTGTACATTCAAGAAATGTACATCAAAACATACACATTTTCATTGTACATTCAAGAAATGTACATCAAAACATACACATTTTCATTGTACACTCAAGAAATGTACTTCAAAACATACACATTTTCAGTGTACATTCAAGAAATGTATATCAAAACATACACATTTTCATTGTAAACTCAAGCAATGTACATCAAAACATACACATTTTCATTGTACATTCAAGAAATGTATATCAAAACATACACGTTTTCATTGTACATTCAAGAAATGTAAATCAAAACATACACATTTTCATTGTACATTCAAGAAAAATGCATATAAAAACATACACATTTTCATTGTACATTCAAGGAATGTACATCAAAACATACACATTTTCATTGTACATTCAAGAAATGTACATCAAAACACACACATTTTCAGTGTACATTCAAGAAATGTATATCAAAACATACACATTTTCAGTGTACATTCAAGAAATGTACATCAAAGCATACACATTTTCATTGTATATACAAGAAATGTACACCAAAACATACACATTTTCATTGTACATTCAAGAAATGTATATCAAAACATACACATTTTCAGTGTACATTCAAGAAATGTACATCAAAACATACACATTTTCATTGTACATTCAAGAAATGTACATCAAAACATACTCATCTTCAGTGTACATTCAGGAAATGTACAACAAAATATACACATTTTCAGTGTACATTCAAGAAATGTACATCAAAACATACACATTTTCATTGTACACTCACGAAATGTACATCAAAATATACACATTTTCATTGTACACTCAAGAAATGTACATCAAAACATACACTTTTTCATTGTCCATTCAAGAAATGTATATCAAAACATACACATTTTCATTGTACATTCAAGAAATGTACATCAAAACACACATTTTCAGTGTACATTCAAGAAATGTATAACAAAAAATACACATTTTCAGTGTACATTTAAGAAATGTACATCAAAACAAAATCATTTTCATTGTACACTAAAGAAATGTACATCAAAACATACACATTTTCATTGTACATTCAAGAAATATACATGAAAACATACACATTTTCATTGTACATTCAAGAAATGTACATCAAAACATACACATTTTCATTGTACACTCAAGAAATGTACATCAAAACATACACATTTTCATTATACATTCAAGAAATGTACAACGAAAGATACACATTTTCATTGTACACCCAAGAAATGTACATCAAAACATACACATTTTCATTGTACATTCAAGAAATGTACATCATACATACACATTTTCAGTGTACATTCAAGAAATGTATATCAAAACATACACATTTTCATTGTACATTCAAGAAATGTACATCAAAACATACACATTTTCATTGTACATTCAAGAAAGTTACATCAAAACATACATTTTCATTGTATATACCAGAAATGTACATCAAAACATACACATTTTCATTGTACATTCAAGAAATGTACATCAAAACATACACATTTTGACTGCACATTCTAGAAATATATATAAAAACATACACATTTTCATTGTATATACCAGAAATGCACATCAAAACATACACATTTTCATTGTACATTCAAGAACTGTACATCAAAACATACACATTTTCAGTGTACATTCAAGAAATGTACATCAAAACATACACATTTTCAGTGTACATTCAAGAAATGTACATCAAAACATACACATTTTCATTGTATATACAAGAAATGTACATCAAAACATACACATTTTCATTGTATGTACAAGAAATGTATGTCAAAACATACACATTTTCAGTGTACATTCAAGAAATGTACATCAAAACATACACATTTTCATTGTATATACAAGTAATGTACATCAAAACATACACATTTTCAGTGTACATTCAAGAAATGTACATCAAGACATACATATTTTCATTGTACATTCAAGAAATGTATATCAAAACATACACATTTTCAGTGTACATTCAAGAAATGTACATCAAAACATACACATTTTCATTGTATATACAAGAACTGTACATCAAAACATACACATTTTCAGTATACATTCAAGAAATGTACATGAAAACATATACATTTTCATTGTACATTCAAGAAATGTATATCAAAACATACACATTTTCAGTGTACATTCTAGAAGTGTACATCAAAACATACACATTTTCATTGTATATACAAGAAATGTACTTCAAAACATACACATTTTCAATGTACACTAAAGAAATGTACATCAAAACATACACATTTTCAGTGTACATTCAAGAAATGTACATCAAAACATACACATTTTCATTGAACATTCAAGAAATGTAGATCAAAACATACACATTTTCATTGTACATTCAAGAAATGTACATCAAAACATACACATTTTCAGTGTACACTCAAGAAATGTACATCAAAACATACACTTTTTCATTGTACATTCAAGAAATGGATATCAAAACATACACATTTTCATTGTACATTCAAGAAATGTACATCAAAACATACACATTTTCAGTGTACATTCAAGAAACGTATAACAAAAAATACACACTTTCAGTGTACATTCAAGAAATGTACATCAAAACATACACATTTTCATTGTATATACAAGAAATGTTCATCAAAACATACACATTTTGAGTGTACATTCTAGAAATATACATCAAAACATACACATTTTCATTGTATATACCAGAAATGCACCTCAAAACATACACATTTTCATTGTACATTCAAGAACTGTACATCAAAACATACACATTTTCAGTGTATATTCAAGAAATGTACATCAAAACATACACATTTTCATTGTACATTCAAGAAATGTACATCAAAACATACACATTTTCATTGTACATTCAAGAAATGTACATCAAAACATACATTTTCATTGTATATACCAGAAATGTACATCAAAACATACACATTTTCATTGTACATTCAAGAAATGTACATCAAAACATACACATTTTGACTGCACATTCTAGAAATATATATCAAAACATACACATTTTCATTGTATATACCAGAAATGCACATCAAAACATACACATTTTCATTGTGCATTCAAGAACTGCACATCAAAACATACACATTTTCAGTGTACATCAAGAAATGTACATCAAAACATACACATTTTCAGTGTACATTCAAGAAATGTACATCAAAACATACACATTTTCATTGTATATACAAGAAATGTTAATCAAAACATACACATTTTCATTGTATGTACAAGAAATGTATGTCAAAACATACACATTTTCAGTGTACATTCAAGAAATGTACATCAAAACATACACATTTTCATTGTATATACAAGTAATGTACATCAAAACATACACATTTTCATTGTACACTAAAGAAATGTACATCAAAACATACACATTTTCAGTGTACATTCAAGAAATGTACATCAAAACATACACATTTTGACTGCACATTCTAGAAATATATATCAAAACATACACATTTTCATTGTATATACCAGAAATTCACATCAAAACATACACATTTTCATTGTACATTCAAGAACTGTACATCAAAACATACACATTTTCAGTGTACATCAAGAAATGTACATCAAAACATACACATTTTCAGTGTACATTCAAGAAATGTACATCAAAACATACACATTTTCATTGTATATACAAGAAATGTACATCAAAACATACACATTTTCATTGTATGTACAAGAAATGTATGTCAAAACATACACATTTTCAGTGTACATTCAAGAAATGTACATCAAAACATACACATTTTCATTGTATATACAAGTAATGTACATCAAAACATACACATTTTCAGTGTACATTCAAGAAATGTACATCAAGACATACATATTTTCATTGTACATTCAAGAAATGTATATCAAAACATACACATTTTCAGTGTACATTCAAGAAATGTACATCAAAACATACACATTTTCATTGTATATACAAGAACTGTACATCAAAACATACACATTTTCATTGTACATTCAAGAAATGTACATCAAGACATACATATTTTCATTGTACATTCAATAAATGTATATCAAAACATACACATTTTCAGTGTACATTCAAGAAATGTACATCAAAACATACACATTTTCATTGTATATACAAGAACTGTACATCAAAACATACACATTTTCAGTATACATTCAAGAAATGTACATGAAAACATATACATTTTCATTGTACATTCAAGAAATGTATATCAAAACATACACATTTTCAGTGTACATTCAAGAAATGTATATCAAAACATACACATTTTCATTGTACATTCAAGAAATGTACATCAAAACATACACATTTTCATTGTACATTCAGGAAATATACATCAAAACATACACATTTTCATTGTACATTCAAGAAATGTACATCAAAACATACACATTTTCATTGTACACTCAAGAAATGTACATCAAAACATACACATTTTGAGTGTACATGCAAGAAATATACATCAAAACATACACATTTTCATTGTATATACCAGAAATGTACATCAAAACATACACATTTTCATTGTACATTCAAGAAATGTACATCAAAACATACACATTTTGAGTGTACATTCAAGAAATATACATTAAAGCATACACATTTTCATTGTATATACCAGAAAGGTACATCAAAACATACACATTTTCATTGTATATACCAGAAATGTACATCAAAACATAAACATTTTCATTGTACATTCAAGAAATGTACATCAAAACATATACATTTTCATTGTACACTCAAGAAATGTACATCAAAACATACACATTTTGAATGTACATTCAAGAAATATACATCAAAACATACACATTTTCGTTGTATATACCAGAAATGTACATCAAAACATACACATTTTCATTGTACATTCAAGAAATGTACATCAAAACATACACATTTTGAGTGTACATTCAAGAAATATACATTAAAGCATACACATTTTCATTGTATATACCAGAAAGGTACATCAAAAGATACACATTTTCATTGTATATCCCAGAAATGTACATCAAAGCATACACATTTTCACTGTATATACCAGAAATGTACATCAAAACATATACATTTTCATTGTACCTTCAAGAAATGTACATCAAAACATACACATTTTGAGTGTACATTCAAGAGATATACATCAAAACATGCACCTTTTCATTTTATATACCAGAAATGTACATCAAAACATACACATTTTCATTGTATATACAAGAAATGTACATCAAAACATACACATTTTCATTGTATATACAAGAAATGTATATCAAAACATACACATTTTCAGTGTACATTCAAGAAATGTAAATCAAATCATACACATTTTCATTGTATATTCAAGAAATGTACATCAAAACATACATATTTTCATTGTATATACCAGAAATGTACATCAAAACATACACATTTTCATTGTACATTCAAGAAATGTACATCAAAACATAAACATTTTCATTGTATATACCAGAAATGTACATCAAAACATACACATTTTCATTGTACATTCAAGAAATGTACATCAAAACATACCCATTTTCATTGTATATACCAGAAATTTACATCAAAACGTACACATTTTCATTGTACATTCAAGAAATGTACATCAAAACATACACATTTTGAGTGTACATTCAAGAAATATACATCAAAACATACACACTTTTATTGTATATACCGGAAATGCACATCAAAAGATACACATTTTCATTGTACATTTAAGAACTGTACATCAAAACATACACATTTTCAGTGTACATTCAAGAAATGTACATCAAAACATACACATTTTCAGTGTACATTCAAGAAATGTACATCAAAACATACACATTTTCATTGTATATACCAGAAATGTACATCAAAACATACACATTTTCATTGTATATACAAGAAATGTACATCAAAACATACACATTTTCATTGTATATACAAGAAATGTATATCAAAACATACACATTTTCAGTGTACACTCAAGAAATGTACATCAAAAAATACACATTTTCATTGTACATTCAAGAAATGTACATCAAAACATACACATTTTCAGTGTACATTCAAGAAATGTACATCAAAACATACACATTTTCATTGTATATACCAGAAATGTACATCAAAACATACGCATTTTCATTGTACGTTCAAGAAATTTACATCAAAAAATACACATTTTCATTGTACATTCAAGAAATGTACATCAAAACATACACATTTTCAGTGTACATTCAAGAAATGTACATCAAAACATACACATTTTCATTGTACATTCAAGAAATGTATATCAAAACATACACATTTTCAGTGTACATTCAAGAAATGTACATCAAAACATACACATTTTCATTGTACATTCAAGAAATGTACATCAAAACATACACATTTTCAGTGTACATTCAAGAAATGTACATCAAAACATACACATTTTCATTGTACATTCAAGAAATGTATATCAAAACATACACATTTTCATTGTACATTCAAGAAATGTACATCAAAACATACACATTTTCAGTGTACATTCAAGAAATGTACCTCAAAACATACACATTTTCATTGTACATTCAAGAAATGTACATCAAAACATACACATTTTCATTGTACATTCAGGAAATATACATCAAAACATACACATTTTCATTGTACATTGAAGAAATGTACATCAAAACATACACATTTTCATTGTACACTCAAGAAATGTACATCAAAACATACACATTTTGAGTGTACATGCAAGAAATATACATCAAAACATACACATTTTCATTGTATATACCAGAAATGTACATCAAAACATACACATTTTCATTGTACATTCAAGAAATGTACATCAAAACATACACATTTTGAGTGTACATTCAAGAAATATACATTAAAGCATACACATTTTCATTGTATATACCAGAAAGGTACATCAAAACATACACATTTTCATTGTATATACCAGAAATGTACATCAAAACATAAACATTTTCATTGTACATTCAAGAAATGTACATCAAAACATATACATTTTCATTGTACACTCAAGAAATGTACATCAAAACATACACATTTTGAGTGTACATTCAAGAAATATACATCAAAACATACACATTCTCATTGTATATACCAGAAATGTACATCAAAACATACACATTTTCATTGTACATTCAAGAAATGTACATCAAAACATACACATTTTGAGTGTACATTCAAGAAATATACATTAAAGCATACACATTTTCATTGTATATACCAGAAAGGTACATCAAAAGATACACATTTTCATTGTATATCCCAGAAATGTACATCAAAGCATACACATTTTCACTGTATATACCAGAAATGTACATCAAAACATATACATTTTCATTGTACATTCAAGAAATGTACATCAAAACATACACATTTTGAGTGTACATTCAAGAGATATACATCAAAACATGCACCTTTTCATTTTATATACCAGAAATGTACATCAAAACATACACATTTTCATTGTATATACAAGAAATGTACATCAAAACATACACATTTTCATTGTATATACAAGAAATGTATATCAAAACATACACATTTTCAGTGTACATTCAAGAAATGTAAATCAAATCATACACATTTTCATTGTATATTCAAGAAATGTACATCAAAACATACATATTTTCATTGTATATACCAGAAATGTACATCAAAACATACACATTTTCATTGTACATTCAAGAAATGTACATCAAAACATAAACATTTTCATTGTATATACCAGAAATGTACATCAAAACATACACATTTTCATTGTACATTCAAGAAATGTACATCAAAACATACCCATTTTCATTGTATATACCAGAAATTTACATCAAAACGTACACATTTTCATTGTACATTCAAGAAATGTACATCAAAACATACACATTTTGAGTGTACATTCAAGAAATATACATCAAAATATACACACTTTTATTGTATATACCGGAAATGCACATCAAAACATACACATTTTCATTGTACATTTAAGAACTGTACATCAAAACATACACATTTTCAGTGTACATTCAAGAAATGTACATCAAAACATACACATTTTCAGTGTACATTCAAGAAATGTACATCAAAACATACACATTTTCATTGTATATACCAGAAATGTACATCAAAACATACACATTTTCATTGTATATACAAGAAATGTACATCAAAACATACACATTTTCATTGTATATACAAGAAATGTATATCAAAACATACACATTTTCAGTGTACACTCAAGAAATGTACATCAAAAAATACACATTTTCATTGTACATTCAAGAAATGTACATAAAAACATACACATTTTCAGTGTACATTCAAGAAATGTACATCAAAACATACACATTTTCATTGTATATACCAGAAATGTACATCAAAACATACGCATTTTCATTGTACATTCAAGAAATGTACATCAAAAAATACACATTTTCATTGTACATTCAAGAAATGTACATCAAAACATACACATTTTCAGTGTACATTCAAGAAATGTACATCAAAACATACACATTTTCATTGTACATTCAAGAAATGTATATCAAAACATACACATTTTCAGTGTACATTCAAGAAATGTACATCAAAACATACACATTTTCATTGTACATTCAAGAAATGTACATCAAAACATACACATTTTCAGTGTACATTCAAGAAATGTACACCAAAACATACACATTTTCATTGTACATTCAAGAAATGTATATCAAAACATACACATTTTCATTGTACATTCAAGAAATGTACATCAAAACATACACATTTTCAGTGTACATTCAAGAAATGTACCTCAAAACATACACATTTTCATTGTACATTCAAGAAATGTATATCAAAACATACACATTTTCAGTGTACATTCAAGAAATGTACATCAAAACATACACATTTTCATTGTACATTCAAGAAATGTACATCAAAACATACACATTTTCAGTGTACATTCAAGAAATGTACATCAAAACATACACATTTTCAGTGTACATTCAAGAAATGTATATCAAAACATACACATTTTCAGTGTACACTCAAGAAATGTACATCAAAAAATACACATTTTCATTGTACATTCAAGAAATGTACATCAAAACATACACATTTTCAGTGTACATTCAAGAAATGTACATCAAAACATACACATTTTCATTGTACATTCAAGAAATGTACATCAAAACATACACATTTTCATTGTACATTCAAGAAATGTACATCAAAACATACACATTTTCATTGTACACTCAAGAAATGTACTTCAAAACATACACATTTTCAGTGTACATTCAAGAAATGTATATCAAAACATACACATTTTCATTGTAAACTCAAGCAATGTACATCAAAACATACACATTTTCATTGTACATTCAAGAAATGTATATCAAAACATACACGTTTTCATTGTACATTCAAGAAATGTAAATCAAAACATACACATTTTCATTGTACATTCAAGAAAAATGCATATAAAAACATACACATTTTCATTGTACATTCAAGGAATGTACATCAAAACATACACATTTTCATTGTACATTCAAGAAATGTACATCAAAACACACACATTTTCAGTGTACATTCAAGAAATGTATATCAAAACATACACATTTTCAGTGTACATTCAAGAAATGTACATCAAAGCATACACATTTTCATTGTATATACAAGAAATGTACACCAAAACATACACATTTTCATTGTACATTCAAGAAATGTATATCAAAACATACACATTTTCAGTGTACATTCAAGAAATGTACATCAAAACATACACATTTTCATTGTACATTCAAGAAATGTACATCAAAACATACTCATCTTCAGTGTACATTCAGGAAATGTACAACAAAATATACACATTTTCAGTGTACATTCAAGAAATGTACATCAAAACATACACATTTTCATTGTACACTCACGAAATGTACATCAAAATATACACATTTTCATTGTACACTCAAGAAATGTACATCAAAACATACACTTTTTCATTGTCCATTCAAGAAATGTATATCAAAACATACACATTTTCATTGTACATTCAAGAAATGTACATCAAAACACACATTTTCAGTGTACATTCAAGAAATGTATAACAAAAAATACACATTTTCAGTGTACATTTAAGAAATGTACATCAAAACAAAATCATTTTCATTGTACACTAAAGAAATGTACATCAAAACATACACATTTTCATTGTACATTCAAGAAATATACATGAAAACATACACATTTTCATTGTACATTCAAGAAATGTACATCAAAACATACACATTTTCATTGTACACTCAAGAAATGTACATCAAAACATACACATTTTCATTATACATTCAAGAAATGTACAACGAAAGATACACATTTTCATTGTACACCCAAGAAATGTACATCAAAACATACACATTTTCATTGTACATTCAAGAAATGTACATCATACATACACATTTTCAGTGTACATTCAAGAAATGTATATCAAAACATACACATTTTCATTGTACATTCAAGAAATGTACTTCAAAACATACACATTTTCATTGTACATTCAAGAAAGTTACATCAAAACATACATTTTCATTGTATATACCAGAAATTTACATCAAAACATACACATTTTCATTGTACATTCAAGAAATGTACATCAAAACATACACATTTTGACTGCACATTCTAGAAATATATATAAAAACATACACATTTTCATTGTATATACCAGAAATGCACATCAAAACATACACATTTTCATTGTACATTCAAGAACTGTACATCAAAACATACACATTTTCAGTGTACATTCAAGAAATGTACATCAAAACATACACATTTTCAGTGTACATTCAAGAAATGTACATCAAAACATACACATTTTCATTGTATATACAAGAAATGTACATCAAAACATACACATTTTCATTGTATGTACAAGAAATGTATGTCAAAACATACACATTTTCAGTGTACATTCAAGAAATGTACATCAAAACATACACATTTTCATTGTATATACAAGTAATGTACATCAAAACATACACATTTTCAGTGTACATTCAAGAAATGTACATCAAGACATACATATTTTCATTGTACATTCAAGAAATGTATATCAAAACATACACATTTTCAGTGTACATTCAAGAAATGTACATCAAAACATACACATTTTCATTGTATATGCAAGAACTGTACATCAAAACATACACATTTTCAGTATACATTCAAGAAATGTACATGAAAACATATACATTTTCATTGTACATTCAAGAAATGTATATCAAAACATACACATTTTCAGTGTACATTCTAGAAGTGTACATCAAAACATACACATTTTCATTGTATATACAAGAAATGTACTTCAAAACATACACATTTTCAATGTACACTAAAGAAATGTACATCAAAACATACACATTTTCAGTGTACATTCAAGAAATGTACATCAAAACATACACATTTTCATTGAACATTCAAGAAATGTAGATCAAAACATACACATTTTCATTGTACATTCAAGAAATGTACATCAAAACATACACATTTTCAGTGTACACTCAAGAAATGTACATCAAAACATACACTTTTTCATTGTACATTCAAGAAATGGATATCAAAACATACACATTTTCATTGTACATTCAAGAAATGTACATCAAAACATACACATTTTCAGTGTACATTCAAGAAACGTATAACAAAAAATACACACTTTCAGTGTACATTCAAGAAATGTACATCAAAACATACACATTTTCATTGTATATACAAGAAATGTTCATCAAAACATACACATTTTGAGTGTACATTCAAGAAATGTACATCAAAACATATACATTTTCATTGTATATACCAGAAATGTACATCAAAACATACACATTTTCATTGTACACTCAAGAAATGTACATCAAAACATACACATTTTCATTGTATATACCAGAAATGTACATCAAAACATACACATTTTCATTGTGCAGTCCAGCAATGTACATCAAAACATACACATTTTGACTGCACATTCTAGAAATATACATCAAAACATACACATTTTCATTGTATATACCAGAAATGCACCTCAAAACATACACATTTTCATTGTACATTCAAGAACTGTACATCAAAACATACACATTTTCAGTGTATATTCAAGAAATGTACATCAAAACATACACATTTTCATTGTACATTCAAGAAATGTACATCAAAACATACACATTTTCATTGTACATTCAAGAAATGTACATCAAAACATACATTTTCATTGTATATACCAGAAATGTACATCAAAACATACACATTTTCATTGTACATTCAAGAAATGTACATCAAAACATACACATTTTGACTGCACATTCTAGAAATATATATCAAAACATACACATTTTCATTGTATATACCAGAAATGCACATCAAAACATACACATTTTCATTGTGCATTCAAGAACTGCACATCAAAACATACACATTTTCAGTGTACATCAAGAAATGTACATCAAAACATACACATTTTCAGTGTACATTCAAGAAATGTACATCAAAACATACACATTTTCATTGTATATACAAGAAATGTTAATCAAAACATACACATTTTCATTGTATGTACAAGAAATGTATGTCAAAACATACACATTTTCAGTGTACATTCAAGAAATGTACATCAAAACATACACATTTTCATTGTATATACAAGTAATGTACATCAAAACATACACATTTTCATTGTACACTAAAGAAATGTACATCAAAACATACACATTTTCAGTGTACATTCAAGAAATGTACATCAAAACATACACATTTTGACTGCACATTCTAGAAATATATATCAAAACATACACATTTTCATTGTATATACCAGAAATTCACATCAAAACATACACATTTTCATTGTACATTCAAGAACTGTACATCAAAACATACACATTTTCAGTGTACATCAAGAAATGTACATCAAAACATACACATTTTCAGTGTACATTCAAGAAATGTACATCAAAACATACACATTTTCATTGTATATACAAGAAATGTACATCAAAACATACACATTTTCATTGTATGTACAAGAAATGTATGTCAAAACATACACATTTTCAGTGTACATTCAAGAAATGTACATCAAAACATACACATTTTCATTGTATATACAAGTAATGTACATCAAAACATACACATTTTCAGTGTACATTCAAGAAATGTACATCAAGACATACATATTTTCATTGTACATTCAAGAAATGTATATCAAAACATACACATTTTCAGTGTACATTCAAGAAATGTACATCAAAACATACACATTTTCATTGTATATACAAGAACTGTACATCAAAACATACACATTTTCATTGTACATTCAAGAACTGTACATCAAAACATACACATTTTCAGTGTACATTCAAGAAATGTACATCAAAACATACACATTTTCAGTGTACATTCAAGAAATGTACATCAAAACATACACATTTTCATTGTATATACAAGAAATGTACATCAAAACATACACATTTTCATTGTATGTACAAGAAATGTATGTCAAAACATACACATTTTCAGTGTACATTCAAGAAATGTACATCAAAACATACACATTTTCATTGTATATACAAGTAATGTACATCAAAACATACACATTTTCAGTGTACATTCAAGAAATGTACATCAAGACATACATATTTTCATTGTACATTCAATAAATGTATATCAAAACATACACATTTTCAGTGTACATTCAAGAAATGTACATCAAAACATACACATTTTCATTGTATATACAAGAACTGTACATCAAAACATACACATTTTCAGTATACATTCAAGAAATGTACATGAAAACATATACATTTTCATTGTACATTCAAGAAATGTATATCAAAACATACACATTTTCAGTGTACATTCAAGAAATGTATATCAAAACATACACATTTTCATTGTACATTCAAGAAATGTACATCAAAACATACACATTTTCATTGTACATTCAGGAAATATACATCAAAACATACACATTTTCATTGTACATTCAAGAAATGTACATCAAAACATACACATTTTCATTGTACACTCAAGAAATGTACATCAAAACATACACATTTTGAGTGTACATGCAAGAAATATACATCAAAACATACACATTTTCATTGTATATACCAGAAATGTACATCAAAACATACACATTTTCATTGTACATTCAAGAAATGTACATCAAAACATACACATTTTGAGTGTACATTCAAGAAATATACATTAAAGCATACACATTTTCATTGTATATACCAGAAAGGTACATCAAAACATACACATTTTCATTGTATATACCAGAAATGTACATCAAAACATAAACATTTTCATTGTACATTCAAGAAATGTACATCAAAACATATACATTTTCATTGTACACTCAAGAAATGTACATCAAAACATACACATTTTGAGTGTACATTCAAGAAATATACATCAAAACATACACATTTTCATTGTATATACCAGAAATGTACATCAAAACATACACATTTTCATTGTACATTCAAGAAATGTACATCAAAACATACACATTTTGAGTGTACATTCAAGAAATATACATTAAAGCATACACATTTTCATTGTATATACCAGAAAGGTACATCAAAAGATACACATTTTCATTGTATATCCCAGAAATGTACATCAAAGCATACACATTTTCACTGTATATACCAGAAATGTACATCAAAACATATACATTTTCATTGTACATTCAAGAAATGTACATCAAAACATACACATTTTGAGTGTACATTCAAGAGATATACATCAAAACATGCACCTTTTCATTTTATATACCAGAAATGTACATCAAAACATACACATTTTCATTGTATATACAAGAAATGTACATCAAAACATACACATTTTCATTGTATATACAAGAAATGTATATCAAAACATACACATTTTCAGTGTACATTCAAGAAATGTAAATCAAATCATACACATTTTCATTGTATATTCAAGAAATGTACATCAAAACATACATATTTTCATTGTATATACCAGAAATGTACATCAAAACATACACATTTTCATTGTACATTCAAGAAATGTACATCAAAACATAAACATTTTCATTGTATATACCAGAAATGTACATCAAAACATACACATTTTCATTGTACATTCAAGAAATGTACATCAAAACATACCCATTTTCATTGTATATACCAGAAATTTACATCAAAACGTACACATTTTCATTGTACATTCAAGAAATGTACATCAAAACATACACATTTTGAGTGTACATTCAAGAAATATACATCAAAACATACACACTTTTATTGTATATACCGGAAATGCACATCAAAAGATACACATTTTCATTGTACATTTAAGAACTGTACATCAAAACATACACATTTTCAGTGTACATTCAAGAAATGTACATCAAAACATACACATTTTCAGTGTACATTCAAGAAATGTACATCAAAACATACACATTTTCATTGTATATACCAGAAATGTACATCAAAACATACACATTTTCATTGTATATACAAGAAATGTACATCAAAACATACACATTTTCATTGTATATACAAGAAATGTATATCAAAACATACACATTTTCAGTGTACACTCAAGAAATGTACATCAAAAAATACACATTTTCATTGTACATTCAAGAAATGTACATCAAAACATACACATTTTCAGTGTACATTCAAGAAATGTACATCAAAACATACACATTTTCATTGTATATACCAGAAATGTACATCAAAACATACGCATTTTCATTGTACATTCAAGAAATGTACATCAAAAAATACACATTTTCATTGTACATTCAAGAAATGTACATCAAAACATACACTTTTTCATTGTCCATTCAAGAAATGTATATCAAAACATACACATTTTCATTGTACATTCAAGAAATGTACATCAAAACACACATTTTCAGTGTACATTCAAGAAATGTATAACAAAAAATACACATTTTCAGTGTACATTTAAGAAATGTACATCAAAACAAAATCATTTTCATTGTACACTAAAGAAATGTACATCAAAACATACACATTTTCATTGTACATTCAAGAAATATACATGAAAACATACACATTTTCATTGTACATTCAAGAAATGTACATCAAAACATACACATTTTCATTGTACACTCAAGAAATGTACATCAAAACATACACATTTTCATTATACATTCAAGAAATGTACAACGAAAGATACACATTTTCATTGTACACCCAAGAAATGTACATCAAAACATACACATTTTCATTGTACATTCAAGAAATGTACATCATACATACACATTTTCAGTGTACATTCAAGAAATGTATATCAAAACATACACATTTTCATTGTACATTCAAGAAATGTACTTCAAAACATACACATTTTCATTGTACATTCAAGAAAGTTACATCAAAACATACATTTTCATTGTATATACCAGAAATGTACATCAAAACATACACATTTTCATTGTACATTCAAGAAATGTACATCAAAACATACACATTTTGACTGCACATTCTAGAAATATATATAAAAACATACACATTTTCATTGTATATACCAGAAATGCACATCAAAACATACACATTTTCATTGTACATTCAAGAACTGTACATCAAAACATACACATTTTCAGTGTACATTCAAGAAATGTACATCAAAACATACACATTTTCAGTGTACATTCAAGAAATGTACATCAAAACATACACATTTTCATTGTATATACAAGAAATGTACATCAAAACATACACATTTTCATTGTATGTACAAGAAATGTATGTCAAAACATACACATTTTCAGTGTACATTCAAGAAATGTACATCAAAACATACACATTTTCATTGTATATACAAGTAATGTACATCAAAACATACACATTTTCAGTGTACATTCAAGAAATGTACATCAAGACATACATATTTTCATTGTACATTCAAGAAATGTATATCAAAACATACACATTTTCAGTGTACATTCAAGAAATGTACATCAAAACATACACATTTTCATTGTATATGCAAGAACTGTACATCAAAACATACACATTTTCAGTATACATTCAAGAAATGTACATGAAAACATATACATTTTCATTGTACATTCAAGAAATGTATATCAAAACATACACATTTTCAGTGTACATTCTAGAAGTGTACATCAAAACATACACATTTTCATTGTATATACAAGAAATGTACTTCAAAACATACACATTTTCAATGTACACTAAAGAAATGTACATCAAAACATACACATTTTCATTGTACATTCAAGAAATGTACATCAAAAAATACACATTTTCATTGTACATTCAAGAAATGTACATCAAAACATACACCTTTTCAGTGTACATTCAAGAAATGTACATCAAAACATACACATTTTCATTGTACATTCAAGAAATGTATATCAAAACATACACATTTTCAGTGTACATTCAAGAAATGTACATCAAAACATACACATTTTCATTGTACATTCAAGAAATGTACATCAAAACATACACATTTTCAGTGTACATTCAAGAAATGTACATCAAAACATACACATTTTCATTGTACATTCAAGAAATGTATATCAAAACATACACATTTTCATTGTACATTCAAGAAATGTACATCAAAACATACACATTTTCAGTGTACATTCAAGAAATGTACCTCAAAACATACACATTTTCATTGTACATTCAAGAAATGTATATCAAAACATACACATTTTCAGTGTACATTCAAGAAATGTACATCAAAACATACACATTTTCATTGTACATTCAAGAAATGTACATCAAAACATACACATTTTCAGTGTACATTCAAGAAATGTACATCAAAACATACACATTTTCAGTGTACATTCAAGAAATGTATATCAAAACATACACATTTTCAGTGTACACTCAAGAAATGTACATCAAAAAATACACATTTTCATTGTACATTCAAGAAATGTACATCAAAACATACACATTTTCAGTGTACATTCAAGAAATGTACATCAAAACATACACATTTTCATTGTACATTCAAGAAATGTATATCAAAACATACACATTTTCAGTGTACATTCAAGAAATGTACATCAAAACATACACACTTTCATTGTACATTCAAGAAATGTACATCAAAACATACACATTTTCAGTGTACATTCAAGAAATGTACATCAAAACATACACATTTTCATTGTATATACCAGAAATGTACATCAAAACATACGCATTTTCATTGTACATTCAAGAAATGTACATCAAAACATACACATTTTGACTGCACATTCTAGAAATATACATCAAAACATACACATTTTCATTGTATATACCAGAAATGCACATCAAAACATACACATTTTCATTGTACATTCAAGAACTGTACATCAAAACATACACATTTTCAGTGTACATTCAAGAAATGTACATCAAAACATACACATTTTCATTGTACATTCAAGAAATGTACATCAAAACATAAACATTTTCATTGTATATACCAGAAATATACATCAAAACATACACACTTTCATTGTATATACCAGAAATGCACATCAAAACATACACATTTTCATTCTACATTTAAGAACTGTACATCAAAACATACACATTTTCAGTGTACATTCAAGAAATGTACATCAAAACATACACATTTTCAGTGTACATTCAAGAAATGTACATCAAAACATACACATTTGCATTGTATATACCAGAAATGTACATCAAAACATACACATTTTCATTGTACATTCAAGGAATGTACATCAAAACATACACATTTTCATTGTATATACAAGAAATGTACATCAAACCATACACATTTTCAGTGTACATTCAAGAAATGTACATCAAAACATACACATTTTCATTGTACATTCAAGAATGTACATCAAAACATACACATTTTCATTGTACACTCAAGAAATGTACATCAAAACATACACATTTTCAGTGTACATTCAAGAAATGTACATCAAAACATACACATTTTCATTGTACATTCAAGAAATGTACATCAAAACATACACATTTTCATTGTGCATTCTAGAAATATACATCAAAACATACACATTTTCATTGTATATACAAGAAATGTACATCAAAACATACACATTTTCATTGTACACTCAAGAATGTACATCAAAACACACATTTTCAGTGTACATTCAAGAAATGTATATCAAAACATACACATTTTCATTGTACATTCCAGAAATGTACATCAAAACATACACATTTTCAGTGTACATTCAAGAAATGTATATCAAAAAATACACATTTTCAGTGTACATTCAGGAAATGTACATCAAAGCAAACACATTTTCATTGTACATTCAAGAAATATACATCAAAACATACACATTTTCATTGTACATTCAAGAAGTGTATATCAAAACATACACATTTTCAGTGTACATTCAAGAAATGTACATCAAAACATACACATTTTCATTGTACATTCAAGAAATGTACATCTAAACATACTCATCTTCAGTGTACATTCAGGAAATGTACATCAAAATATACACATTTTCAGCGTACATTCAAGAAATGTACATCAAAACATACACATTTCCATTGTACACTCAAGAAATGTACATAAAAACATACACATTTTCATTGTACACCTCAAGAAATGTACATCAAAACAATCACTTTTACATTGTACATTCAACAAATGTATATCAAAACATACACATTTTCATTGTACATTCAAGAAATGTACATCAAAACACACATTTTCAGTGTACATTCAAGAAATGTATAACCAAAAAATACACATTTTCAGTGTACATTTATGAAATGTACATCAAAACAAAATCATTTCATTGTACACTAAAGAAATGTACATCAAAACATACACATTTTCATTGTATATACAAGAAATGTACATCAAAACATACACATTTTCATTGTATGTACAAGAATGTATGTCAAAACATACACATTTTCAGTGTACATTCAAGAAATGTACATCAAAACATACACATTTTCATTGTATATACAAGTAATGTACATCAAAACATACACATTTTCAGTGTACATTCAAGAAATGTACATCAAGACATACATATTTTCATTGTACATTCAAGAAATGTAGATCAAAACATACACATTTTCAGTGTACATTCAAGAAATGTACATCAAAACATACACATTTTCATTGTATATACAAGAACTGTACATCAAAACATACACATTTATCAGTATACATTCAAGAAATGTACATGAAAACATACACATTTTCATTGTACATTCAAGAAATGTAGATCAAAACATACACATTTTCATTGTACATTCAAGAAATGTACATCAAAACATACACATTTTCATTGTACACTCAAGAAATGTACATCAAAACATACACATTTTAATTGTATATACCACAAATGTACATCAAAACATACACATTTTCATTGTGCAGTCCAGCAATGTACATCAAAACATACACATTTTGAGTGTACATTCAAGAAATATACATTAAAGCATACACATTTTCATTGTATATACCAGAAAGGTACATCAAAACATACACATTTTCATTGTATATACCAGAAATGTACATCAAAACATACACATTTTCATTGTACATTCAAGAAATGTAGATCAAAACATACACATTTTCATTGTACATTCAAGAAATGTACATCAAAACATACACATTTTCATTGTACACTCAAGAAATGTACATCAAAAACATACACATTTTAATTGTATATACCACAAATGTACATTAAAACATACACATTTGTCATTGTGCAGTCCCAGCAATGTACATCAAAACATACACATTTTGACTGCACATTCTAGAAATTATACATCAAAACATACACATTTTCATTGTATATACCAGAATGCACCTCAAAACACACACATTTTCATTGTACATTCAAGAACTGTACATCAAAACATACACATTTTCAGTGTATATTCAAGAAATGTACATCAAAACATACACATTTTCATTGTACATTCAAGAAATGTACATCAAAACATACACATTTTCATTGTACATTCAAGAAATGTACATCCAAACATACATTTTCATTGTATATACCAGAAATGTACATCAAAACATACACATTTTCATTGTACATCAAGAAATGTACATAAAAACATACACATTTTGACTGCACATTCTAGAAATATATATCAAACATACACATTTTCATTGTATATACCAGAAACTGCACATCAAAACATACACATTTTTCATTGTACATTCAAGAACTGTACATCAAACATACACATTTTCAGTGTACATCAAGAAATGTACATCAAAAACATACACATTTTCAGTGTACATTCAAGAAATGTACATCAAAACATACACATTTTCATTGTATATACAAGAAATGTACATCAAAACATACACATTTTCATTGTATGTACAAGAAATGTATGTCAAAACATACACATTTTCAGTGTACATTCAAGAAATGTACATCAAAACATACACATTTCATTGTATATACAAGTAATGTACATCAAAACATACACATTTTTCATTGTACACTAAAGAAATGTACGATCAAAACATACACATTTTCAGTGTACATTCAAGAAATGTACATCAAAACATACACATTTTCATTGTACGCTAAGAAATGTACATCAAAACATACACATTTTCAGTGGTACATTCAAGAAATGTACATCAAACATACACATTTTCATTGTACATTCAAGAAATGTAGATCAAAACATACACATTTTCATTGTACACTCAAGAAAATGTACATCAAAACTTACACATTTTCATTGTACACTCAAGAAATGTACATCAAAACATACACTTTTTCATTGTACATTCAAGAAATGGATATCAAAACATACACAATTTTCATTGTACATTCAAGAAATGTACATCAAAACATACACATTTTTGTGTACATTCAAGAAACGTATAACAAAAAATACACATTTCAGTGTGCATTCAGGAAATGTACATCAAAACAAACACATTTTCATTGTACACTAAAGAAATGTACATCAAAACATACTATTTTCATTGTACATTCAAGAAAGATACATCAAAACATACACATTTTCATTGTACATTCAACAAATGTACATCAAAACATACACATTTTCATTTTACACTCAAGAAATGTACCATCAAAACACACACATTTTCATTGTACATTCAAGAAATGTACATCAAAACATAACATTTTTCATTGTACATTCAAGAAATGTACATCAAAACATACACATTTTCATTGTACATTCAAGAAATGTACATCAAAAACATACACATTTTCATAGTACACTCAAGAAATGTACTTCAAAACATACACATTTCAGTGTACATTCAAGAAATGTATATCAAAACATACACATTTTCATTGTACATCAAGAAATGTACATCAAAATATACACATTTTCATTGTACATTCAGGAAATATACATCAAAACATACACATTTTCATTGTACATTCAAGAAATGTACATCAAAACATACACATTTCATTGTACACTCAAGAAATGTACATCAAAACATACACATTTTGAGTGTACATTCAAGAAATATACATCAAAACATACACATTTTCATTGTATATACCAGAAATGTACATCAAAACATACACATTTTCATTGTACATTCAAGAAATGTACATCAAAACATACACATTTGAGTGTACATTCAAGAAATA
This sequence comes from Tenodera sinensis, assembly GCA_030765045.1. Taxonomy (NCBI): domain Eukaryota; kingdom Metazoa; phylum Arthropoda; class Insecta; order Mantodea; family Mantidae; genus Tenodera; species Tenodera sinensis. The sequence continues at coordinate 214,440,305 of CM060964.1, read as the reverse complement.
TACATTAAAGCATACACATTTTCATTGTATATACCAGAAAGGTACATCAAAACATACACATTTTCATTGTATATACCAGAAATGTACATCAAAACATACACATTTTCATTGTACATTCAAGAAATGTACATCAAAACATACACATTTTCATTGTACATTCAGGAAATATACATCAAAACATACACATTTTCATTGTACACTCAAGAAATGTACATCAAAACATACACATTTTCATTGTACACTCAAGAAATGTAGATCAAAACATACACATTTTGAGTGTACATTCAAGAAATATACATCAAAACATACACATTTTCATTGTATATACCAGAAATGTACATCAAAACATACACATTTTCATTGTACATTCAAGAAATGTACATCAAAACATACACATTTTGAGTGTACATTCAAGAAATATACATTAAAGCATACACATTTTCATTGTATATATCAGAAAGGTACATCAAAAGATACACATTTTCATTGTATATCCCAGAAATGTACATCAAAACATACACATTTTCGCTGTATATACCAGAAATGTACATCAAAACATATACATTTTCATTGTACATTCAAGAAATGTACATCAAAACATACACATTTTGAGTGTACATTCAAGAGATATACATCAAAACATGCACCTTTTCATTGTATACACAAGAAATGTACATCAAAACATACACATTTTCATTGTATATACAAGAAATGTATATCAAAACATACACATTTTCAGTGTACATTCAAGAAATGTAAATCAAATCATACACATTTTCATTGTATATTCAAGAAATGTACATCAAAACATACATATTTTCATTGTATATACCAGAAATGTACATCAAAACATACACATTTTCATTGCACATTCAAGAAATGTACATCAAAACATAAACATTTTCATTGTATATACCAGAAATGTACATCAAAACATACACATTTTCATTGTACATTCAAGAAATGTACATCAAAACATACCCATTTTCATTGTATATACCAGAAATTTACATCAAAACGTACACATTTTCATTGTACGTTCAAGAAATGTACATCAAAACATACACATTTTGAGTGTACATTCAAGAAATATACATCAAAACATACACACTTTCATTGTATATACCAGAAATGCACATCAAAACATACACATTTTCATTGTACATTTAAGAACTGTACATCAAAACATACACATTTTCAGTGGACATTCAAGAAATGTACATCAAAACATACACATTTTCAGTGTACATTCAAGAAATGTACATCAAAACATACACATTTTCATTGTATATACCAGAAATGTACATCAAAACATACAGATTTTCATTGTATATACAAGAAATGTACATCAAAACATACACATTTTCATTGTATATACAAGAAATGTATATCAAAACATACACATTTTCAGTGTACACTCAAGAAATGTACATCAAAAAATACACATTTTCATTGTGCATTCAAGAAATGTACATCAAAACATACACATTTTCATTGTACATTCAAGAAATGTACATCAAAACATACACATTTTCAGTGTACATTCAAGAAATGTACATCAAAACATACACATTTTCATTGTATATACCAGAAATGTACATCAAAACATACGCATTTTCATTGTACATTCAAGAAATGTACATCAAAACATACACATTTTGACTGCACATTCTAGAAATATACATCAAAGCATACACATTTTCATTGTATATACCAGAAATGCACATCAAAACATACACATTTTCATTGTACATTCAAGAACTGTACATCAAAACATACACATTTTCAGTGTACATTCAAGAAATGTACATCAAAACATACACATTTTCATTGTACATTCAAGAAATGTACATCAAAACATAAACATTTTCATTGTATATACCAGAAATGCACATCAAATCATACACATTTTCATTGTACATTCAAGAAATGTACATCAAAACATACCCATTTTCATTGTATATACCAGAAATTTACATCAAAACGTACACATTTTCATTGTACATTCAAGAAATGTACATCAAAACATACACATTTTGAGTGTACATTCAAGAAATATACATCAAAACATACACACTTTCATTGTATATACCAGAAATGCACATCAAAACATACACATTTTCATTGTACATTTAACAACTGTTCATCAAAACATACACATTTTCAGTGTACTTTCAAGAAATGTACATCAAAACATACACATTTTCAGTGTACATTCAAGAAATGTACATCAAAACATACACATTTTCATTGTATATACCAGAAATGTACATCAAAACATACACATTTTCATTGTACACTCAAGGAATGTACATCAAAACATACACATTTTCATTGTATATACAAGAAATGTACATCAAACCATACACATTTTCAGTGTACATTCAAGAAATGTACATCAAAACATACACATTTTCATTGTACATTCAAGAAATGTACATCAAAACATACACATTTTCATTGTACACTCAAGAAATGTACATCAAAACATACACATTTTCAGTGTACATTCAAGAAATGTACATCAAAACATACACATTTTCATTGTACATTCAAGAAATGTACATCAAAACATACACATTTTCATTGTACATTCTAGAAATATACATCAAAACATACACATTTTCATTGTATATTCAAGAAATGTACATCAAAACATACCCATTTTCATTGTACAGTCAAGAAATGTACATCAAAACACACATTTTCAGTGTACATTCATGAAATGTGTATCAAAACATACACATTTTCATTGTACATTCAAGGAATGTACATCAAAACATACACATTTTCAGTGTACATTCAAGAAATGTATATCAAAAAATACACATTTTCAGTGTACATTCAAGAAATGTACATCAAAGCAAACACATTTTCATTGTACACTAAAGAAGTGTACATCAAAACATACACAGTTTCATTGTACATTCGAGAAATGCACATCAAGACATACACATTTTCATTGTACATTCAAGAAATATACATCAAAACATACACATTTTCATTGTACATTCAAGAAGTGTACATCAAAACATACACATTCTCATTGTACATTCAAGAAATGTACATCAAAACATACACAGTTTCATTGTACACTCAAGAAATGTACATCAAAACATACACATTTTCATTGTACACTCAAGCAATGTACATCAAAACATACACATTTTCATTGTACATTCAAGAAATGTATATCAAAACATACACGTCTTCATTGTACATTCAACAAATTTAAATCAAAACATACACATTTTCATTGTACATTCAAGAAATGTACATCAAAACATACACATTTTCATTGTACATTCAAGGAATGTACATCAAAACATACACATTTTCATTGTACATTCAAGAAATGTATATCAAAACATACACATTTTCAGTGTACATTCAAGAAATGTACATCAAAACATACACATTTTCATTGTATATACAAGAAATGTACACCAAAACATACACATTTTCATTGTACATTCAATAAATGTATATCAAAACATACACATTTTCAGTGTACATTCAAGAAATGTACATCAAAACATACACATTTTCATTGTACATTCAAGAAATGTACATCAAAACATACTCATCTTCAGTGTACATTAAGGAAATGTACATCAAAATATACACATTTTCAGTGTACATTCAAGAAATGTACATCAAAACATACACATTTTCATTGTACACTCAAGAAATGTACATCAAAACATACACATTTTCATTGTACACTCAAGAAATGTACATCAAAACACACACTTTTTCATTGTACATTCAAGAAATGTACATCAAAACATACACATTTTCATTGTATATACAAGAAATGTACATCAAAACATACACATTTTCAGTGTACATTCAAGAAATGTAAATCAAATCATACACATTTTCATTGTATATTCAAGAAATGTACCTCAAAACATACATATTTTCATTGTATATACCAGAAATGTACATCAAAACATACACATTTTCATTGTACATTCAAGAAATGTACATCAAAACATACCCATTTTCATTGTATATACCAGAAATTTACATCAAAACGTACACATTTTCATTGTACATTCAAGAAATGTACATCAAAACATACACATTTTGAGTGTACATTCAAGAAATATACATCAAAACATACACACTTTCATTGTATATACCAGAAATGCACATCAAAACATACACATTTTCATTGTACATTTAAGAACTGTACATCAAAACATACACATTTTCAGTGGACATTCAAGAAATGTACATCAAAACATACACATTTTCAGTGTACATTCAAGAAATGTACATCAAAACATACACATTTTCATTGTATATACCAGAAATGTACATCAAAACATACACATTTTCATTGTATATACAAGAAATGTACATCAAAACATACACATTTTCATTGTATATACAAGAAATGTATATCAAAACATACACATTTTCAGTGTACACTCAAGAAATGTACATCAAAAAATACACATTTTCATTGTACATTCAAGAAATGTACATCAAAACATACACATTTTCATTGTACATTCAAGAAATGTACATCAAAACATACACATTTTCAGTGTACATTCAAGAAATGTACATCAAAACATACACATTTTCATTGTATATACCAGAAATGTACATCAAAACATACACATTTTGACTGCACATTCTAGAAATATACATCAAAACATACACATTTTCATTGTATATACCAGAAATGCACATCAAAACATACACATTTTCATTGTACATTCAAGAACTGTACATCAAAGCATACACATTTTCAGTGTACATTCAAGAAATGTACATCAAAACATACACATTTTCAGTGTACATTCAAGAAATGTATATCAAAAAATACACATTTTCAGTGTACATTCAAGAAATGTACATCAAAGCAAACACATTTTCATTGTACACTAAAGAAATGTACATCAAAACATACACAGTTTCATTGTACATTCGAGAAATGCACATCAAGACATACACATTTTCATTGTACATTCAAGAAATATACATCAAAACATACACATTTTCATTGTACATTCAAGAAGTGTACATCAAAACATACACATTCTCATTGTACATTCAAGAAATGTACATCAAAACATACACAGTTTCATTGTACACTCAAGAAATGTACATCAAAACATACACATTTTCATTGTACACTCAAGCAATGTACATCAAAACATACACATTTTCATTGTACATTCAAGAAATGTATATCAAAACATACACGTCTTCATTGTACATTCAAGAAATTTAAATCAAAACATACACATTTTCATTGTACATTCAAGAAATGTACATCAAAACATACACATTTTCATTGTACATTCAAGGAATGTACATCAAAACATACACATTTTCATTGTACATTCAAGAAATGTACATCAAAACACACACATTTTCAGTGTACATTCAAGAAATGTATATCAAAACATACACATTTTCAGTGTACATTCAAGAAATGTACATCAAAACATACACATTTTCATTGTATATACAAGAAATGTACACCAAAACATACACATTTTCATTGTACATTCAATAAATGTATATCAAAACATACACATTTTCAGTGTACATTCAAGAAATGTACATCAAAACATACACATTTTCATTGTACATTCAAGAAATGTACATCAAAACATACTCATCTTCAGTGTACATTAAGGAAATGTACATCAAAATATACACATTTTCAGTGTACATTCAAGAAATGTACATCAAAACATACACATTTTCATTGTACACTCAAGAAATGTACATCAAAACATACACATTTTCATTGTACACTCAAGAAATGTACATCAAAACACACACTTTTTCATTGTACTTTCAAGAAATGTACATCAAAACATACACATTTTCATTGTATATACAAGAAATGTATATCAAAACATACACATTTTCAGTGTACATTCAAGAAATGTAAATCAAATCATACACATTTTCATTGTATATTCAAGAAATGTACCTCAAAACATACATATTTTCATTGTATATACCAGAAATGTACATCAAAACATACACATTTTCATTGTACATTCAAGAAATGTACATCAAAACATACCCATTTTCATTGTATATACCAGAAATTTACATCAAAACGTACACATTTTCATTGTACATTCAAGAAATGTACATCAAAACATACACATTTTGAGTGTACATTCAAGAAATATACATCAAAACATACACACTTTCATTGTATATACCAGAAATGCACATCAAAACATACACATTTTCATTGTACATTTAAGAACTGTACATCAAAACATACACATTTTCAGTGGACATTCAAGAAATGTACATCAAAACATACACATTTTCAGTGTACATTCAAGAAATGTACATCAAAACATACACATTTTCATTGTATATACCAGAAATGTACATCAAAACATACACATTTTCATTGTATATACAAGAAATGTATATCAAAACATACACATTTTCATTGTACATTCAAGAAATGTACATCAAAACATACACATTTTCATTGTACATTCAAGGAATGTACATCAAAACATACACATTTTCATTGTACATTCAAGAAATGTATATCAAAACATACACATTTTCAGTGTACATTCAAGAAATGTACATCAAAACATACACATTTTCATTGTATATACAAGAAATGTACACCAAAACATACACATTTTCATTGTACATTCAATAAATGTATATCAAAACATACACATTTTCAGTGTACATTCAAGAAATGTACATCAAAACATACACATTTTCATTGTACATTCAAGAAATGTACATCAAAACATACTCATCTTCAGTGTACATTAAGGAAATGTACATCAAAATATACACATTTTCAGTGTACATTCAAGAAATGTACATCAAAACATACACATTTTCATTGTACACTCAAGAAATGTACATCAAAACATACACATTTTCATTGTACACTCAAGAAATGTACATCAAAACACACACTTTTTCATTGTACATTCAAGAAATGTACATCAAAACATACACATTTTCATTGTATATACAAGAAATGTACATCAAAACATACACATTTTCAGTGTACATTCAAGAAATGTAAATCAAATCATACACATTTTCATTGTATATTCAAGAAATGTACCTCAAAACATACATATTTTCATTGTATATACCAGAAATGTACATCAAAACATACACATTTTCATTGTACATTCAAGAAATGTACATCAAAACATACCCATTTTCATTGTATATACCAGAAATTTACATCAAAACGTACACATTTTCATTGTACATTCAAGAAATGTACATCAAAACATACACATTTTGAGTGTACATTCAAGAAATATACATCAAAACATACACACTTTCATTGTATATACCAGAAATGCACATCAAAACATACACATTTTCATTGTACATTTAAGAACTGTACATCAAAACATACACATTTTCAGTGGACATTCAAGAAATGTACATCAAAACATACACATTTTCAGTGTACATTCAAGAAATGTACATCAAAACATACACATTTTCATTGTATATACCAGAAATGTACATCAAAACATACACATTTTCATTGTATATACAAGAAATGTACATCAAAACATACACATTTTCATTGTATATACAAGAAATGTATATCAAAACATACACATTTTCAGTGTACACTCAAGAAATGTACATCAAAAAATACACATTTTCATTGTACATTCAAGAAATGTACATCAAAACATACACATTTTCATTGTACATTCAAGAAATGTACATCAAAACATACACATTTTCAGTGTACATTCAAGAAATGTACATCAAAACATACACATTTTCATTGTATATACCAGAAATGTACATCAAAACATACACATTTTGACTGCACATTCTAGAAATATACATCAAAACATACACATTTTCATTGTATATACCAGAAATGCACATCAAAACATACACATTTTCATTGTACATTCAAGAACTGTACATCAAAGCATACACATTTTCAGTGTACATTCAAGAAATGTACATCAAAACATACACATTTTCAGTGTACATTCAAGAAATGTATATCAAAAAATACACATTTTCAGTGTACATTCAAGAAATGTACATCAAAGCAAACACATTTTCATTGTACACTAAAGAAATGTACATCAAAACATACACAGTTTCATTGTACATTCGAGAAATGCACATCAAGACATACACATTTTCATTGTACATTCAAGAAATATACATCAAAACATACACATTTTCATTGTACATTCAAGAAGTGTACATCAAAACATACACATTCTCATTGTACATTCAAGAAATGTACATCAAAACATACACAGTTTCATTGTACACTCAAGAAATGTACATCAAAACATACACATTTTCATTGTACACTCAAGCAATGTACATCAAAACATACACATTTTCATTGTACATTCAAGAAATGTATATCAAAACATACACGTCTTCATTGTACATTCAAGAAATTTAAATCAAAACATACACATTTTCATTGTACATTCAAGAAATGTACATCAAAACATACACATTTTCATTGTACATTCAAGGAATGTACATCAAAACATACACATTTTCATTGTACATTCAAGAAATGTACATCAAAACACACACATTTTCAGTGTACATTCAAGAAATGTATATCAAAACATACACATTTTCAGTGTACATTCAAGAAATGTACATCAAAACATACACATTTTCATTGTATATACAAGAAATGTACACCAAAACATACACATTTTCATTGTACATTCAATAAATGTATATCAAAACATACACATTTTCAGTGTACATTCAAGAAATGTACATCAAAACATACACATTTTCATTGTACATTCAAGAAATGTACATCAAAACATACTCATCTTCAGTGTACATTAAGGAAATGTACATCAAAATATACACATTTTCAGTGTACATTCAAGAAATGTACATCAAAACATACACATTTTCATTGTACACTCAAGAAATGTACATCAAAACATACACATTTTCATTGTACACTCAAGAAATGTACATCAAAACACACACTTTTTCATTGTACTTTCAAGAAATGTACATCAAAACATACACATTTTCATTGTATATACAAGAAATGTATATCAAAACATACACATTTTCAGTGTACATTCAAGAAATGTAAATCAAATCATACACATTTTCATTGTATATTCAAGAAATGTACCTTAAAACATACATATTTTCATTGTATATACCAGAAATGTACATCAAAACATACACATTTTCATTGTACATTCAAGAAATGTACATCAAAACATACCCATTTTCATTGTATATACCAGAAATTTACATCAAAACGTACACATTTTCATTGTACATTCAAGAAATGTACATCAAAACATACACATTTTGAGTGTACATTCAAGAAATATACATCAAAACATACACACTTTCATTGTATATACCAGAAATGCACATCAAAACATACACATTTTCATTGTACATTTAAGAACTGTACATCAAAACATACACAATTTCAGTGGACATTCAAGAAATGTACATCAAAACATACACATTTTCAGTGTACATTCAAGAAATGTACATCAAAACATACACATTTTCATTGTATATACCAGAAATGTACATCAAAACATACACATTTTCATTGTATATACAAGAAATGTATATCAAAACATACACATTTTCAGTGTACACTCAAGAAATGTACATCAAAGAATACACATTTTCATTGTACATTCAAGAAATGTACATCAAAACATACACATTTTCATTGTACATTCAAGAAATGTACATCAAAACATACACATTTTCAGTGTACATTCAAGAAATGTACATCAAAACATACACATTTTCATTGTATATACCAGAAATGTACATCAAAACATACGCATTTTCATTGTACATTCAAGAAATGTACATCAAAACATACACATTTTGACTGCACATTCTAGAAATATACATCAAAACATACACATTTTCATTGTATATACCAGAAATGCACATCAAAACATACACATTTTCATTGTACATTCAAGAACTGTACATCAAAGCATACACATTTTCAGTGTCCATTCAAGAAATGTACATCAAAACATACACATTTTCATTGTACATTCAAGAAATGTACATCAAAACATAAACATTTTCATTGTATATACCAGAAATGCACATCAAATCATACACATTTTCATTGTACATTCAAGAAATGTACATCAAAACATACCCATTTTCATTGTATATACCAGAAATTTACATCAAATCGTACACATTTTCATTGTACATTCAAGAAATGTACATCAAAACATACACATTTTGAGTGTACATTCAAGAAATATACATCAAAACATACACACTTTCATTGTATATACCAGAAATGCACATCAAAACATACACATTTTCATTGTACATTTAAGAACTGTTCATCAAAACATACACATTTTCATGGTACATTCAAGAAATGTACATCAAAACATACACATTTTCAGTGTACATTCAAGAAATGTACATCAAAACATACACATTTTCATTGTATATACCAGAAATGTACATCAAAACATACACATTTTCATTGTACATTCAAGGAATGTACATCAAAACATACACATTTTCATTGTATATACAAGAAATGTACATCAAACCATAAACATTTTCAGTGTACATTCAAGAAATGTACATCAAAACATACACATTTTCATTGTACATTCAAGAAATGTACATCAAAACATACACATTTTCATTGTACACTCAAGAAATGTACATCAAAACATACACATTTTCAGTGTACATTCAAGAAATGTACCTCAAAACATACACATTTTCATTGTACATTCAAGAAATGTACATCAAAACATACACATTTTCATTGTACATTCTAGAAATATACATCAAAACATACACATTTTCATTGTATATACAAGAAATGTACATCAAAACATACACATTTTCATTGTACAGTCAAGAAATGTACATCAAAACACACATTTTCAGTGTACATTCAAGAAATGTATATCAAAACATACACATTTTCATTGTACATTCCAGAAATGTACATCAAAACATACACATTTTCAGTGTACATTCAAGAAATGTATATCAAAAAATACACATTTTCAGTGTACATTCAAGAAATGTACATCAAAGCAAACACATTTTCATTGTACACTAAAGAAATGTACATCAAAACATACACATTTTCATTGTACATTCAAGAAATGCACATCAAAACATACTCATTTTCATTGTACATTCAAGAAATATACATCAAAACATACACATTTTCATTGTACATTCAAGAAGTGTACATCAAAACATACACATTCTCATTGTACATTCAAGAAATGTACATCAAAACATACACAGTTTCATTGTACACTCAAGAAATGTACATCAAAACATACACATTTTCATTGTACACTCAAGCAATGTACATCAAAACATACACATTTTCATTGTACATTCAAGAAATGTATATCAAAACATACACGTTTTCATTGTACATTCAAGAAATGTAAATCAAAACATACACATTTTCATTGTACATTCAAGAAATGTACATCAAAACATACACATTTTCACTGTACATTCAAGGAATGTACATCAAAACATACACATTTTCATTGTACATTCAAGAAATGTACATCAAAACACACACATTTTCAGTGTACATTCAAGAAATGTATATCAAAACATACACATTTTCAGTGTACATTCAAGAAATGTACATCAAAACATACACATTTTCATTGTATATACAATAAATGTACACCAAAACATACACATTTTCATTGTACATTCAAGAAATGTATATCAAAACATACACATTTTCAGTGTACATTCAAGAAATGTACATCAAAACATACACATTTTCATTGTACATTCAAGAAATGTACATCAAAACATACTCATCTTCAGTGTACATTCAGGAAATGTACATCAAAATATACACATTTTCAGTGTACATTCAAGAAATGTACATCAAAACATACACATTTTCATTGTACACTCAAGAAATGTACATCAAAACATACACATTTTCATTGTACACTCAAGAAATGTACATCAAAACATACACTTTTTCATTGTACATTCAAGAAATGTATATCAAAACATACACATTTTCATTATACATTCAATAAATGTACATCAAAACACACATTTTCAGTGTACATTCAAGAAATGTATAACAAAAAATACACATTGTCAGTGTACATTGAAGAAATGTACATCAAAACAAAATCATTTTCATTGTACACTCAAGAAATGTACATCAAAACATACACATTTTGAGTGTACATTCAAGAGATATACATCAAAACATGCACATTTTCATCGTATATACCAGAAGCGTACATCAAAACATACACATTTTCATTGTATATACAAGAAATGTAAATCAAAACATACACATTTTCATTGTATATACCAGAAATGTATATCAAAACATACACATTTTCATTGTACATTCAAGAAATGTACATCAAAACATACCCATTTTCATTGTATATACCAGAAATTTACATCAAAACGTACACATTTTCATTGTACATTCAAGAAATGTACATCAAAACATACACATTTTGAGTGTACATTCAAGAAATATACATCAAAACATACACACTTTCATTGTATATACCAGAAATGCACATCAAAACATACACATTTTCATTGTACATTTAAGAACTGTACATCAAAACATACACATTTTCAGTGGACATTCAAGAAATGTACATCAAAACGTACACATTTTCAGTGTACATTCAAGAAATGTACATCAAAACATACACATTTTCATTGTATATACCAGAAATGTACATCAAAACATACACATTTTCATTGTACACTCAAGAAATGTACATCAAAACATACACATTTTCAGTGTACATTCAAGAAATGTACATCCAAACATACACATTTTCATTGTACATTCAAGAAATGTACATCAAAACATACACATTTTCATTGTACATTCTAGAAATATACATCAAAACATAGACATTTTCATTGTATATACAAGAAATGTACATCAAAACATACACATTTTCATTGTACAGTCAAGAAATGTACATCAAAACACACATTTTCAGTGTACATTCAAGAAATGTATATCAAAACATACACATTTTCATTGTACATTCCAGAAATGTACATCAAAACATACACATTTTCAGTGTACATTCAAGAAATGTATATCAAAAAATACACATTTTCAGTGTACATTCAAGAAATGTACATCAAAGCAAACACATTTTCATTGTACACTAAAGAAATGTACATCAAAACATACACATTTTCATTGTACATTCAAGAAATGCACATCAAAACATCCACATTTTCATTGTACATTCAAGAAATATACATCAAAACATACACATTTTCATTTTACATTCAAGAAGTGTACATCAAAACATACACATTCTCATTGTACATTCAAGAAATGTACATCAAAACATACACAGTTTCATTGTACACTCAAGAAATGTACATCAAAACATACACATTTTCATTGTACACTCAAGCAATGTACATCAAAACATACACATTTTCATTGTACATTCAAGAAATGTATATCAAAACATACACGTTTTCATTGTACATTCAAGAAATGTAAATCAAAACATACACATTTTCATTGTACATTCAAGAAATGTACATCAAAACATACACATTTTCATTGTACATTCAAGGAATGTACATCAAAACATACACATTTTCATTGTACATTCAAGAAATGTACATCAAAACACACACATTTTCAGTGTACATTCAAGAAATGTATATCAAAACATACACATTTTCAGTGTACATTCAAGAAATGTACATCAAAACATACACATTTTCATTGTATATACAAGAAATGTACACCAAAACATACACATTTTCATTGTACATTCAAGAAATGTATATCAAAACATACACATTTTCAGTGTACATTCAAGAAATGTACATCAAAACATACACATTTTCATTGTACATTCAAGAAATGTACATCAAAACATACTCATCTTCAGTGTACATTCAGGAAATGTACATCAAAATATACACATTTTCATTGTACATTCAAGAAATGTACATCAAAACATACACATTTTGACTGCACATTCTAGAAATATACATCAAAACATACACATTTTCATTGTATATACCAGAAATGCAGATCAAAACATACACATTTTCATTGTACATTCAAGAACTGTACATCAAAACATACACATTTTCAACGTACATTCCAGAAATGTACATCAAAACATACACATTTTCAGTGTACATTCAAGAATTGTACATCAAAACATACACATTTTCTTTTTATATACAAGAAATGTACATCAAAACATACACATTTTCATTGTATATACAAGAAATGTATATCAAAACATACACATTTTCAGTGTACATTCAAGAAATATACATCAAAACATATACATTTTCATTGTACATTCAAGAAATGTATATCAAAACATACACATTTTCTGTGTACATTCAAGAAATGTACATCAAAACATACACATTTTCATAGTATATACAAGAAATGTACATCAAAACATACACATTTTCATTGTACACTTAAGAAATGTACATCAAAACATACATATTTTCAGTGTACATTCAAGAAATGTACACCAAAACATACATATTTTCATTGTACATTCAAGAAATGTATATCAAAACATACACATTTTCAGTGTACATTCAAGAAATGTACATCAAAACATACACATTTTCATTGTACATTCAAGAAATGTACATCAAAACATACTCATCTTCAGTGTACATTCAGGAAATGTACATCAAAATATACACATTTTCAGTGTACATTCAAGAAATGTACATCAAAGCATACACATTTTCATTGTACACTCAAGAAATGTACATCAAAACATTCACATTTTCATTGTACACTCAAGAAATGTACATCAAAACATACACATTTTCATTGTACACTCAAGAAATGTACCTCAAAACATACACATTTTCATTGTACATTCAAGAAATGTACATCAAAACATACACATTTTCATTGTACATTCAAGAAATGTACATCAAAACATACACATTTTCATTGTATATACCAGAAATGTACATCAAAACATACACATTTTCATTGTACATTCAAGAAATGTACATCAAAACATACACATTTTGACTGCACATTCTAGAAATATACTTCAAAACATACACATTTTCATTGTATATTCCAGAAATGCACATCAAAACATACACATTTTCATTGTACATTCAAGAACTGTACATCAAAACATACACATTTTCAGTGTACATTCAAGAAATGTACATCAAAACATACACATTTTCAGTGTACATTCAAGAAATGTACATCAAAACATACACATTTTCATTGTATATACAAGAAATGTACATCAAAACATACACATTTTCATTGTATATACAAGAAATGTATATCAAAACATACACACTTTCAGTGTACATTCAAGAAATGTACTTCAAAACATACACATTTTCATTGTATATACAAGTAATGTACATCAAAGCATACACATTTTCAGTGTACATTCAAGAAATGTACATCAAGACATACACATTTTCATTGTACATTCAAGAAATGTAGAACAAAACATACACAATTTCATTGTACATTCCAGAAATGTACATCAAAACATACACATCTTCATTGTACACTCAAGAAATTTACATCAAAACATACACATTTTCATTGTACACTCAAGAAATGTACATCAAAACATACACTTTTTCATTGTACATTCAAGAAATTTACATCAAAACATACACTTTTTCATTGTACATTCAAGAAATGTACATCAAAACATACACATTTTCATTGTACATTCTAGAAATATACATCAAAACATAGACATTTTCATTGTATATACAAGAAATGTACATCAAAACATACACATTTTCATTGTACAGTCAAGAAATGTACATCAAAACACACATTTTCAGTGTACATTCAAGAAATGTATACCAAAACATACACATTTTCATTGTACATTCCAGAAATGTACATCAAAACATACACATTTTCAGTGTACATTCAAGAAATGTATATCAAAAAATACACATTTTCAGTGTACATTCAAGAAATGTACATCAAAGCAAACACATTTTCATTGTACACTAAAGAAATGTACATCAAAACATACACATTTTCATTGTACATTCAAGAAATGCACATCAAAACATACACATTTTCATTGTACATTCAAGAAATATACATCAAAACATACACATTTTCATTGTACATTCAAGAGGTGTACATCAAAACATACACATTCTCATTGTACATTCAAGAAATGTACATCAAAACATACACAGTTTCATTGTACACTCAAGAAATGTACATCAAAACATACACATTTTCATTGTACACTCAAGCAATGTACATCAAAACATACACATTTTCATTGTACATTCAAGAAATGTATATCAAAACATACACGTTTTCATTGTACATTCAAGAAATGTAAATCAAAACATACACATTTTCATTGTACATTCAAGAAATGTACATCAAAACATACACATTTTCATTGTACATTCAAGGAATGTACATCAAAACATACACATTTTCATTGTACATTCAAGAAATGTACATCAAAACACACACATTTTCAGTGTACATTCAAGAAATGTATATCAAAACATACACATTTTCAGTGTACATTCAAGAAATGTACATCAAAACATACACATTTTCATTGTATATACAAGAAATGTACACCAAAACATACACATTTTCATTGTACATTCAAGAAATGTATATCAAAACATACACATTTTCAGTGTACATTCAAGAAATGTACATCAAAACATACACATTTTCATTGTACATTCAAGAAATGTACATCAAAACATACTCATCTTCAGTGTACATTCAGGAAATGTACATCAAAATATACACATTTTCAGTGTACATTCAAGAAATGTACATCAAAACATACACATTTTCATTCTACACTCAAGAAATGTACATCAAAACATACACATTTTCATTGTACACTCAAGAAATGTACATCAAAACATACACTTTTTCATTGTACATTCAAGAAATGTATATCAAAACATACACATTTTCATTATACATTCAATAAATGTACATCAAAACACACATTTTCAGTGTACATTCAAGAAATGTATAACAAAAAATACACATTGTCAGTGTACATTTAAGAAATGTACATCAAAACAAAATCATTTTCATTGTACACTCAAGAAATGTACATCAAAACATACACATTTTGAGTGTACATTCAAGAGATATACATCAAAACATGCACATTTTCATCGTATATACCAGAAGCCTACATCAAAACACACATTTTCATTGTATATACAAGAAATGTAAATCAAAACATACACATTTTCATTGTATATACAAGAAATATATATCAAAACATACACATTTTCAGTGTATATTCAAGAAATGTACATCAAAAACTACACATTTTCATAGTATATTCAAGAAATGTACATCAAAATATACACATTTTCACTGTATATACCAGAAATGTACATCAAAACATACACATTTTCATTGTACATTCAAGGAATGTACATCAAAACATATACATTTTCATTGTAGTTACCAGAAATGTACATCAAAACATACACATTTTCATTGTACATTCAAGAAATGTACATCAAAACATACACATTTTCATTGTATATACCAGAAATGTACATCAAAACATACACATTTTCATTGTACATTCAAGAAATGTACATCAAAACATACACATTTTGACTGCGCATTCTAGAAATATACATCAAAACATACACATTTTCATTGTATATACCGGAAATGCAGATCAAAACATACCCATTTTCATTGTACATTCAAGAACTGTACATCAAAACATACACATTTTCAGTGTACATTCCAGAAATGTACATCAAAACATACACATTTTCAGTGTACATTCAAGAATTGTACATCAAAACATACACATTTTCTTTGTATATACAAGAAATGTACATCAAAACATACACATTTTCATTGTATATACAAGAAATGTAAATCAAAACATACACATTTTCATTGTATATACAAGAAATGTATATCAAAACATACACATTTTCAGTGTATATTCAAGAAATGTACATTAAAAACTACACATTTTCATAGTATATTCAAGAAATGTACATCAAAACATACACATTTTCACTGTATATACCAGAAATGTACATCAAAACATACACATTTCATTGTACATTCAAGGAATGTACATCCAAACATATACATTTTCATTGTAGTTACCAGAAATGTACATCAAAACATACACATTTTCATTGTACATTCAAGAAATGTACATCAAAACATACACATGTTCATTGTATATACCAGAAATGTACATCAAAACATACACATTTTCATTGTACATTCAAGAAATGTACATCAAAACATACACATTTTGACTGCACATTCTAGAAATATACATCAAAACATACACATTTTCATTGTATATACCAGAAATGCAGATCAAAACATACACATTTTCATTGTACATTCAAGAACTGTACATCAAAACATACACATTTTCAGTGTACATTCCAGAAATGTACATCAAAACATACACATTTTCAGTGTACATTCAAGAATTGTACATCAAAACATACACATTTTCTTTGTATATACAAGAAATGTACATCAAAACATACACATTTTCATTGTATATACAAGAAATGTATATCAAAACATACACATTTTCAGTGTACATTCAAGAAATATACATCAAAACATATACATTTTCATTGTACATTCAAGAAATGTATATCAAAACATACACATTTTCTGTGTACATTCAAGAAATGTACATCAAAACATACACATTTTCATAGTATATACAAGAAATGTACATCAAAACATACACATTTTCATTGTACACTTAAGAAATGTACATCAAAACATACACATTTTCAGTGTACATTCAAGAAATGTACATCAAAACATACACATTTTCATTGTACATTCAAAAAATGTAGAACAAAACATACACAATTTCATTGTACATTCCAGAAATGTACATCAAAACATACACATTTTCATTGTACACTAAAGAAATGTACATCAAAACATACACATTTTCTTTGTATATACAAGAAATGTACATCAAAACATACACATTTTCATTGTATATACAAGAAATGTAAATCAAAACATACACATTTTCATTGTATATACAAGAAATGTATATCAAAACATACACATTTTCAGTGTATATTCAAGAAATGTACATTAAAAACTACACATTTTCATAGTATATTCAAGAAATGTACATCAAAACATACACATTTTCACTGTATATACCAGAAATGTACATCAAAACATACACATTTCATTGTACATTCAAGGAATGTACATCAAAACATATACATTTTCATTGTAGTTACCAGAAATGTACATCAAAACATACACATTTTCATTGTACATTCAAGAAATGTACATCAAAACATACACATGTTCATTGTATATACCAGAAATGTACATCAAAACATACACATTTTCATTGTACATTCAAGAAATGTACATCAAAACATACACATTTTGACTGCACATTCTAGAAATATACATCAAAACATACACATTTTCATTGTATATACCAGAAATGCAGATCAAAACATACACATTTTCATTGTACATTCAAGAACTGTACATCAAAACATACACATTTTCAGTGTACATTCCAGAAATGTACATCAAAACATACACATTTTCAGTGTACATTCAAGAATTGTACATCAAAACATACACATTTTCTTTGTATATACAAGAAATGTACATCAAAACATACACATTTTCATTGTATATACAAGAAATGTATATCAAAACATACACATTTTCAGTGTACATTCAAGAAATATACATCAAAACATATACATTTTCATTGTACATTCAAGAAATGTATATCAAAACATACACATTTTCTGTGTACATTCAAGAAATGTACATCAAAACATACACATTTTCATAGTATATACAAGAAATGTACATCAAAACATACACATTTTCATTGTACACTTAAGAAATGTACATCAAAACATACACATTTTCAGTGTACATTCAAGAAATGTACATCAAAACATACACATTTTCATTGTACATTCAAAAAATGTAGAACAAAACATACACAATTTCATTGTACATTCCAGAAATGTACATCAAAACATACACATTTTCATTGTACACTAAAGAAATGTACATCAAAATATACACATTTTCATTGTGCATTCAAGAAATATAAATGAAAACATACACATTTTCATTGTACATTCAAGAAATGTACATCAAAACATACACATTTTCATTGTACACTCAAGAAATGTACATCAAAACATACACATTTTCATTGTACATTCAAGAAATGTACATCAAAACATACACATTTTCATTGTACACTCAAGAAATGTACATCAAAACATACACATTTTCATTGTACATTCAAGAAATGTATATCAAAACATACACATTTTCATTGTACATTCAAGAAATGTACATCAAAACATACACATTTTCAGTGTACATTCAAGAAATTTACATCAAAACATACACATTTTCATTGTATATACCAGAAATGTACATCAAAACATACACATTTTCATTGTACATTCAAGAAATGTACATCAAAACATACACATTTTGACTGCACATTCTAGAAATATACATCAAAACATACACATTTTCATTGTATATTCCAGAAATGCACATCAAAACATACACATTTTCATTGTACATTCAAGAACTGTACATCAAAACATACACATTTTCAGTGTACATTCAAGAAATGTACATCAAAACATACACATTTTCAGTGTACATTCAAGAAATGTACATCAAAACATACACATTTTCATTGTATATACAAGAAATGTACATCAAAACATACACATTTTCATTGTATATACAAGAAATGTATATCAAAACATACACACTTTCAGTGTACATTCAAGAAATGTACTTCAAAACATACACATTTTCATTGTATATACAAGTAATGTACATCAAAGCATACACATTTTCAGTGTACATTCAAGAAATGTACATCAAGACATACACATTTTCATTGTACATTCAAGAAATGTAGAACAAAACATACACAATTTCATTGTACATTCCAGAAATGTACATCACAACATACACATTTTCATTGTACACTCAAGAAATTTACATCAAAACATACACATTTTCATTGTACACTCAAGAAATGTACATCAAAACATACACTTTTTCATTGTACATTCAAGAAATTTACATCAAAACATACACATTATCATTGTACATTCAAGAAATGTACATTAAAACATACACATTTTCAGTGTACATTCAAGAAATGTATAACAAAAAATACAGATTTTCAGTGTACATTCAAGAAATGTACATCAAAACAAACACTTTTCATTGTACACTAAAGAAATGTACATCAAAATATACACATTTTCATTGTACATTCAAGAAATATAAATGAATACATACACATTTTCATTGTACATTCAAGAAATGTACATCAAAACATACACATTTTCATTGTACACTCAAGAAATGTACATCAAAACATACACATTTTCATTGTACATTCAAGAAATGTACATCAAAACATACGCATTTTCATTGTACATTCAAGAAATGTACATCAAAACATACCCATTTTCATTGTATATACCAGAAATTTACATCAAAACGTACACATTTTCATTGTACATTCAAGAAATGTACATCAAAACATACACATTTTGAGTGTACATTCAAGAAATATACATCAAAACATACACACTTTCATTGTATATACCAGAAATGCACATCAAAACATACACATTTTCATTGTACATTTAAGAACTGTTCATCAAAACATACACATTTTCATGGTACATTCAAGAAATGTACATCAAAACATACACATTTTCAGTGTACATTCAAGAAATGTACATCAAAACATACACATTTTCATTGTATATACCAGAAATGTACATCAAGACATACACATTTTCATTGTTCATTCAAGAAATGTATATCAAAACATACACACTATCATTGTATATACAAGAAATGTACATCAAAACATACACATTTTCAGTATACATTCAAGAAATGTACATGAAAACATATACATTTTCATTGTACATTCAAGAAGTGTATATCAAAACATACACATTTTCAGTGTACATTCAAGAAATGTACATCAAAACATACACATTTTCATTGTATATACCAGAAATGTACATCAAAACATACGCATTTTCATTGTACATTCAAGAAATGTACATCAAAACATACACATTTTGACTGCACATTCTAGAAATATACATCAAAACATACACATTTTCATTGTATATACCAGAAATGCACATCAAAACATACACATTTTCATTGTACATTCAAGAACTGTACATCAAAACATACACATTTTCAGTGTACATTCAAGAAATGTACAACAAAACATACACATTTTCATTGTACATTCAAGAAATGTACATCACAACATAAACATTTTCATTGTATATACCAGAAATGCACATCAAATCATACACATTTTCATTGTACATTCAAGAAATGTACATCAAAACATACCCATTTTCATTGTATATACCAGAAATTTACATCAAAACGTACACATTTTCATTGTACATTCAAGAAATGTACATCAAAACATACACATTTTGAGTGTACATTCAAGAAATATACATCAAAACATACACACTTTCATTGTATATACCAGAAATGCACATCAAAACATACACATTTTCATTGTACATTTAAGAAATGTACATCAAAACATACACATTTTCATTGTATATACCAGAAATGTACATCAAAACATACACATTTTCATTGTACATTCAAGGAATGTACATCAAAACATACACATTTTCATTGTATATACAAGAAATGTACATCAAACCATAAACATTCAGTGTACATTCAAGAAATGTACATCAAAACATACACATTTTCATTGTACATTCAAGAAATGTACATCAAAACATACACATTTTCATTGTACACTCAAGAAATGTACATCAAAACATACACATTTTCAGTGTACATTCAAGAAATGTACATCAAAACATACACATTTTCATTGTACATTCAAGAAATGTACATCAAAACATACACATTTTCATTGTACATTCTAGAAATATACATCAAAACATACACATTTTCATTGTATATACAAGAAATGTACATCAAAACATACACATTTTCATTGTACAGTCAAGAAATGTACATCAAAACACACATTTTCAGTGTACATTCAAGAAATGTATATCAAAACATACACATTTTCATTGTACATTCCAGAAGTGTACATCAAAACATACACATTTTCAGTGTACATTCAAGAAATGTATATCAAAAAATACACATCTTCAGTGTACATTCAAGAAATGTACATCAAAGCAAACACATTTTCATTGTACACTAAAGAAATGTACATCAAAACATACACATTTTCATTGTACATTCAAGAAATGCACATCAAAACATACACATTTTCATTGTACATTCAAGAAATATACATCAAAACATACACATTTTCATTGTACATTCAAGAAGTGTACATCAAAACATACACATTCTCATTGTACATTCAAGAAATGTACATCAAAACATACACAGTTTCATTGTACACTCAAGAAATGTACATCAAAACATACACATTTTCATTGTACACTCAAGCAATGTCATCAAAACATACACATTTTCATTGTACATTCAAGAAATGTATATCAAAACATACACGTTTTCATTGTACATTCAAGAAATGTAAATCAAAACATACACACTTTCATTGTACATTCAAGAAATGTACATCAAAACATACACATTTTCATTGTACATTCAAGGAATGTACATCAAAACATACACATTTTCATTGTACATTCAAGAAATGTACATCAAAACACACACATTTTCAGTGTACATTCAAGAAATGTATATCAAAACATACACATTTTCAGTGTACATTCAAGAAATGTACATCAAAACATACACATTTTCATTGTATATACAAAAAATGTACACCAAACCATACACATTTTGAGTGTACATTCAAGAAATATACATCAAAACATACACACTTTCATTGTATATACCAGAAATGCACATCAAAACATACACATTTTAATTGTACATTTAAGAAATGTACATCAAAACATACACATTTTCATTGTATATACCAGAAATGTACATCAAAACATACACATTTTCAGTGTACATTCAAGAAATGTACATCAAAACATACACATTTTCATTGTATATACAAAAAATGTACACCAAAACATACACATTTTGAGTGTACATTCAAGAAATATACATCAAAACATACACACTTTCATTGTATATACCAGAAATGCACATCAAAACATACACATTTTCATTGTACATTTAAGAAATGTACATCAAAACATACACATTTTCATTGTATATACCAGAAATGTACATCAAAAGATACACATTTTCATTGTACATTCAAGGAATGTACATCAAAACATACACATTTTCATTGTATATACAAGAAATGTACATCAAACCATAAACATTCAGTGTACATTCAAGAAATGTACATCAAAACATACACATTTTCATTGTACATTCAAGAAATGTACATCAAAACATACACATTTTCATTGTACACTCAAGAAATGTACATCAAAACATACACATTTTCAGTGTACATTCAAGAAATGTACATCAAAACATACACATTTTCATTGTACATTCAAGAAATGTACATCAAAACATACACATTTTCATTGTACATTCTAGAAATATACATCAAAACATACACATTTTCATTGTATATACAAGAAATGTACATCAAAACATACACATTTTCATTGTACAGTCAAGAAATGTACATCAAAACACACATTTTCAGTGTACATTCAAGAAATGTATATCAAAACATACACATTTTCATTGTACATTCCAGAAATGTACATCAAAACATACACATTTTCAGTGTACATTCAAGAAATGTATATAAAAAAATACACATTTTCAGTGTACATTCAAGAAATGTACATCAAAGCAAACACATTTTCATTGTACACTAAAGAAATGTACATCAAAACATACACATTTTCATTGTACATTCAAGAAATGCACATCAAAACATACACATTTTCAATGTACATTCAAGAAATATACATCAAAACATACACATTTTCATTGTACATTCAAGAAGTGTACATCAAAACATACACATTCTCATTGTACATTCAAGAAATGTACATCAAAACATACACAGTTTCATTGTACACTCAAGAAATGTACATCAAAACATACACATTTTCATTGTACACTCAAGCAATGTACATCAAAACATACACATTTTCATTGTACATTCAAGAAATGTATATCAAAACATACACGTTTTCATTGTACATTCAAGAAATGTAAATCAAAACATACACATTTTCATTGTACATTCAAGAAATGTACATCAAAACATACACATTTTCATTGTACATTCAAGAAATGCACATCAAAACATACACATTTTCAATGTACATTCAAGAAATATACATCAAAACATACACATTTTCATTGTACATTCAAGAAGTGTACATCAAAACATACACATTCTCATTGTACATTCAAGAAATGTACATCAAAACATACACAGTTTCATTGTACACTCAAGAAATGTACATCAAAACATACACATTTTCATTGTACACTCAAGCAATGTACATCAAAACATACACATTTTCATTGTACATTCAAGAAATGTATATCAAAACATACACGTTTTCATTGTACATTCAAGAAATGTAAATCAAAACATACACATTTTCATTGTACATTCAAGAAATGTACATCAAAACATACACATTTTCATTGTACATTCAAGGAATGTACATCAAAACATACACATTTTCATTGTACATTCAAGAAATGTACATCAAAACACACACATTTTCAGTGTACATTCCAGAAATGTACATCAAAACATACACATTTTCAGTGTACATTCAAGAAATGTATATCAAAACATACACATTTTCAGTGTACATTCAAGGAATGTATATCAAAACATACACATTTTCATTGTACATTCAAGAAATGTATATCAAAACATACACATTTTCAGTGTACATTCAAGAAATGTACATCAAAACATACACATTTTCATTGTACATTCAAGAAATGTACATCAAAACATACACATTTTCAGTGTACATTCAAGAAATGTACATCAAAACATACACATTTTCATTGTACACTCAAGAAATGTACATCAAAACATACACATTTTCATTGTACACTCAAGAAATGTACATCAAAACATACACTTTTTCATTGTACATTCAAGAAATGTATATCAAAACATACACATTTTCATTATACATTCAATAAATGTACATCAAAACACACATTTTCAGTGTACATTCAAGAAATGTATAACAAAAAATACACATTGTCAGTGTACATTTAAGAAATGTACATCAAAACAAAATCATTTTCATTGTACACTCAAGAAATGTACATCAAAACGTACACATTTTGAGTGTACATTCAAGTGATATACATCAAAACATGCACATTTTCATCGTATATACCAGAAGCGTACATCAAAACATACACATTTTCATTGTATATACAAGAAATGTAAATCAAAACATACACATTTTCATTGTATATACAAGAAATGTATATCAAAACATACACATTTTCAGTGTATATTCAAGAAATGTACATCAAAAACTACACATTTTCATAGTATATTCAAGAAATGTACATCAAAACATACACATTTTCACTGTATATACCAGAAATGTACATCAAAACATACACAGTTTCATTGTACACTCAAGAAATGTACATCAAAACATACACATTTTCATTGTACACTCAAGCAATGTACATCAAAACATACACATTTTCATTGTACATTCAAGGAATGTACATCAAAACATACACATTTTCATTGTATATACAAGAAATGTACATCAAACCATACACATTTTCAGTGTACATTCAAGAAATGTACATCAAAACATACACATTTTAATTGTACATTCAAGAAATGTACATCAAAACATACACATTTTCATTGTACACTCAAGAAATGTACATCAAAACATACACATTTTCAGTGTACATTCAAGAAATGTACATCAAAACATACACATTTTCATTGTACATTCAAGAAATGTACATCAAAACATACACATTTTCATTGTACATTCTAGAAATATACATCAAAACATACACATTTTCATTGTATATACAAGAAATGTACATCAAAACATACACATTTTCATTGTACAGTCAAGAAATGTACATCAAAACACACATTTTCAGTGTACATTCAAGAAATGTATATCAAAACATACACATTTTCATTGTACATTCCAGAAATGTACATCAAAACATACACATTTTCAGTGTACATTCAAGAAATGTATATCAAAAAATACACATTTTCAGTGTACATTCAAGAAATGTACATCAAAGCAAACACATTTTCATTGTACACTAAAGAAATGTACATCAAAACATACACATTTTCATTGTACATTCAAGAAATGCACATCAAAACATACACATTTTCATTGTACATTCAAGAAATATACATCAAAACATACACATTTTCATTGTACATTCAAGAAGTGTACATCAAAACATACACATTCTCATTGTACATTCAAGAAATGTACATCAAAACATACACAGTTTCATTGTACACTCAAGAAATGTACATCAAAACATACACATTTTCATTGTACACTCAAGCAATGTACATCAAGACATACACATTTTCATTGTACATTCAAGAAATGTATATCAAAACATACACGTTTTCATTGTACATTCAAGAAATGTAAATCAAAACGTACACATTTTCATTGTACATTCAAGAAATGTACATCAAAACATACACATTTTCATTGTACATTCAAGGAATGTATATCAAAACATACACATTTTCATTGTACATTCAAGAAATGCACATCAAAACATACACATTTTCATTGTACATTCAAGAAATATACATCGAAACATACACATTTTCATTGTACATTCAAGAAGTGTACATCAAAACATACACATTTTCATTGTACATTCAAGAAATATACATCAAAACATACACATTTTCATTGTACATTCAAGAAGTGTACATCAAAACATACACATTCTCATTGTACATTCAAGAAATGTACATCAAAACATACACAGTTTCATTGTACACTCAAGAAATGTACATCAAAACATACACATTTTCATTGTACACTCAAGCAATGTCATCAAAACATACACATTTTCATTGTACATTCAAGAAATGTATATCAAAACATACACGTTTTCATTGTACATTCAAGAAATGTAAATCAAAACATACACATTTTCATTGTACATTCAAGAAATGTACATCAAAACATACACATTTTCATTGTACATTCAAGGAATGTACATCAAAACATACACATTTTCATTGTACATTCAAGAAATGTACATCAAAACACACACATTTTCAGTGTACATTCAAGAAATGTATATCAAAACATACACATTTTCAGTGTACATTCAAGAAATGTACATCAAAACATACACATTTTCATTGTATATACAAAAAATGTACACCAAAACATACACATTTTGAGTGTACATTCAAGAAATATACATCAAAACATACACACTTTCATTGTATATACCAGAAATGCACATCAAAACATACACATTTTCATTGTATATACCAGAAATGTACATCAAAACATACACATTTTCAGTGTACATTCAAGAAATGTACATCAAAACATACACATTTTCATTGTATATACAAAAAATGTACACCAAAACATACACATTTTGAGTGTACATTCAAGAAATATACATCAAAACATACACACTTTCATTGTATATACCAGAAATGCACATCAAAACATACACATTTTCATTGTACATTTAAGAAATGTACATCAAAACATACACATTTTCATTGTATATACCTGAAATGTACATCAAAAGATACACATTTTCATTGTACATTCAAGGAATGTACATCAAAACATACACATTTTCATTGTATATACAAGAAATGTACATCAAACCATAAACATTCAGTGTACATTCAAGAAATGTACATCAAAACATACACATTTTCATTGTACATTCAAGAAATGTACATCAAAACATACACATTTTCATTGTACACTCAAGAAATGTACATCAAAACATACACATTTTCAGTGTACATTCAAGAAATGTACATCAAAACATACACATTTTCATTGTACATTCAAGAAATGTACATCAAAACATACACATTTTCATTGTATATACAAGAAATGTACATCAAAACATACACATTTTCATTGTACAGTCAAGAAATGTACATCAAAACACACATTTTCAGTGTACATTCAAGAAATGTATATCAAAACATACACATTTTCATTGTACATTCCAGAAATGTACATCAAAACATACACATTTTCAGTGTACATTCAAGAAATGTATATCAAAAAATACACATTTTCAGTGTACATTCAAGAAATGTACATCAAAGCAAACACATTTTCATTGTACACTAAAGAAATGTACATCAAAACATACACATTTTCATTGTACATTCAAGAAATGCACATCAAAACATACACATTTTCATTGTACATTCAAGAAATATACATCAAAACATACACATTTTCATTGTACATTCAAGAAGTGTACATCAAAACATACACATTCTCATTGTACATTCAAGAAATGTACATCAAAACATACACAGTTTCATTGTACACTCAAGAAATGTACATCAAAACATACACATTTTCATTGTACACTCAAGCAATGTACATCAAGACATACACATTTTCATTGTACATTCAAGAAATGTATATCAAAACATACACGTTTTCATTGTACATTCAAGAAATGTAAATCAAAACGTACACATTTTCATTGTACATTCAAGAAATGTACATCAAAACATACACATTTTCATTGTACATTCAAGGAATGTATATCAAAACATACACATTTTCATTGTACATTCAAGAAATGCACATCAAAACATACACATTTTCATTGTACATTCAAGAAATATACATCGAAACATACACATTTTCATTGTACATTCAAGAAGTGTACATCAAAACATACACATTTTCATTGTACATTCAAGAAATATACATCAAAACATACACATTTTCATTGTACATTCAAGAAGTGTACATCAAAACATACACATTCTCATTGTACATTCAAGAAATGTACATCAAAACATACACAGTTTCATTGTACACTCAAGAAATGTACATCAAAACATACACATTTTCATTGTACACTCAAGCAATGTCATCAAAACATACACATTTTCATTGTACATTCAAGAAATGTATATCAAAACATACACGTTTTCATTGTACATTCAAGAAATGTAAATCAAAACATACACATTTTCATTGTACATTCAAGAAATGTACATCAAAACATACACATTTTCATTGTACATTCAAGGAATGTACATCAAAACATACACATTTTCATTGTACATTCAAGAAATGTACATCAAAACACACACATTTTCAGTGTACATTCAAGAAATGTATATCAAAACATACACATTTTCAGTGTACATTCAAGAAATGTACATCAAAACATACACATTTTCATTGTATATACAAAAAATGTACACCAAAACATACACATTTTGAGCGTACATTCAAGAAATATACATCAAAACATACACACTTTCATTGTATATACCAGAAATGCACATCAAAACATACACATTTTCATTGTATATACCAGAAATGTACATCAAAACATACACATTTTCAGTGTACATTCAAGAAATGTACATCAAAACATACACATTTTCATTGTATATACAAAAAATGTACACCAAAACATACACATTTTGAGTGTACATTCAAGAAATATACATCAAAACATACACACTTTCATTGTATATACCAGAAATGCACATCAAAACATACACATTTTCATTGTACATTTAAGAAATGTACATCAAAACATACACATTTTCATTGTATATACCTGAAATGTACATCAAAAGATACACATTTTCATTGTACATTCAAGGAATGTACATCAAAACATACACATTTTCATTGTATATACAAGAAATGTACATCAAACCATAAACATTCAGTGTACATTCAAGAAATGTACATCAAAACATACACATTTTCATTGTACATTCAAGAAATGTACATCAAAACATACACATTTTCATTGTACACTCAAGAAATGTACATCAAAACATACACATTTTCAGTGTACATTCAAGAAATGTACATCAAAACATACACATTTTCATTGTACATTCAAGAAATGTACATCAAAACATACACATTTTCATTGTACATTCTAGAAATATACATCAAAACATACACATTTTCATTGTATATACAAGAAATGTACATCAAAACATACACATTTTCATTGTACAGTCAAGAAATGTACATCAAAACATACACATTTTCATTGTACACTCAAGCAATGTACATCAAAACATACACATTTTCATTGTACATTCAAGAAATGTATATCAAAACATACACGTTTTCATTGTACATTCAAGAAATGTACATCAAAACATACACATTTTCATTGTATATACCAGAAATGTACATCAAAAGATACACATTTTCATTGTACATTCAAGGAATGTACATCAAAACATACACATTTTCATTGTATATACAAGAAATGTACATCAAACCATAAACATTCAGTGTACATTCAAGAAATGTACATCAAAACATACACATTTTCATTGTACATTCAAGAAATGTACATCAAAGCAAACACATTTTCATTGTACACTAAAGAAATGTACATCAAAACATACACATTTTCATTGTACATTCAAGAAATGCACATCAAAACATACACATTTTCAATGTACATTCAAGAAATATACATCAAAACATACACATTTTCATTGTACATTCAAGAAGTGTACATCAAAACATACACATTCTCATTGTACATTCAAGAAATGTACATCAAAACATACACAGTTTCATTGTACACTCAAGAAATGTACATCAAAACATACACATTTTCATTGTACACTCAAGCAATGTACATCAAAACATACACATTTTCATTGTACATTCAAGAAATGTATATCAAAACATACACGTTTTCATTGTACATTCAAGAAATGTAAATCAAAACATACACATTTTCATTGTACATTCAAGAAATGTACATCAAAACATACACATTTTCATTGTACATTAAAGGAATGTACATCAAAACATACACATTTTCATTGTACATTCAAGAAATGTACATCAAAACACACACATTTTCAGTGTACATTCAAGAAATGTATATCAAAACATACACATTTTCAGTGTACATTCCAGAAATGTACATCAAAACATACACATTTTCAGTGTACATTCAAGAAATGTATATCAAAACATACACATTTTCAGTGTACATTCAAGAAATGTATATCAAAACATACACATTTTCATTGTACATTCAAGAAATGTATATCAAAACATACACATTTTCAGTGTACATTCAAGAAATGTACATCAAAACATACACATTTTCATTGTACATTCAAGAAATGTACATCAAAACATACACATTTTCAGTGTACATTCAAGAAATGTACATCAAAACATACACATTTTCATTGTACACTCAAGAAATGTACATCAAAACATACACATTTTCATTGTACACTCAAGAAATGTACATCAAAACATACACTTTTTCATTGTACATTCAAGAAATGTATATCAAAACATACACATTTTCATTATACATTCAATAAATGTACATCAAAACACACATTTTCAGTGTACATTCAAGAAATGTATAACAAAAAATACACATTGTCAGTGTACATTTAAGAAATGTACATCAAAACAAAATCATTTTCATTGTACACTCAAGAAATGTACATCAAAACATACACATTTTGAGTGTACATTCAAGTGATATACATCAAAACATGCACATTTTCATCGTATATACCAGAAGCGTACATCAAAACATACACATTTTCATTGTATATACAAGAAATGTAAATCAAAACATACACATTTTCATTGTATATACAAGAAATGTATATCAAAACATACACATTTTCAGTGTATATTCAAGAAATGTACATCAAAAACTACACATTTTCATAGTATATTCAAGAAATGTACATCAAAACATACACATTTTCACTGTATATACCAGAAATGTACATCAAAACATACACAGTTTCATTGTACACTCAAGAAATGTACATCAAAACATACACATTTTCATTGTACACTCAAGCAATGTACATCAAAACATACACATTTTCATTGTACATTCAAGAAATGTACATCAAAACATACACATTTTCATTGTACATTCTAGAAATATACATCAAAACATACACATTTTCATTGTATATACAAGAAATGTACATCAAAACATACACATTTTCATTGTACAGTCAAGAAATGTACATCAAAACACACATTTTCAGTGTACATTCAAGAAATGTATATCAAAACATACACATTTTCATTGTACATTCCAGAAATGTACATCAAAACATACACATTTTCAGTGTACATTCAAGAAATGTATATCAAAAAATACACATTTTCAGTGTACATTCAAGAAATGTACATCAAAGCAAACACATTTTCATTGTACACTAAAGAAATGTACATCAAAACATACACATTTTCATTGTACATTCAAGAAATGCACATCAAAACATACACATTTTCATTGTACATTCAAGAAATATACATCAAAACATACACATTTTCATTGTACATTCAAGAAGTGTACATCAAAACATACACATTCTCATTGTACATTCAAGAAATGTACATCAAAACATACACAGTTTCATTGTACACTCAAGAAATGTACATCAAAACATACACATTTTCATTGTACACTCAAGCAATGTACATCAAGACATACACATTTTCATTGTACATTCAAAAAATGTATATCAAAACATACACGTTTTCATTGTACATTCAAGAAATGTAAATCAAAACATACACATTTTCATTGTACATTCAAGAAATGTACATCAAAACATACACATTTTCATTGTACATTAAAGGAATGTACATCAAGACATACACATTTTCATTGTACATTCAAGAAATGTACATCAAAACACACACATTTTCAGTGTACATTCAAGAAATGTATATCAAAAGATACACATTTTCAGTGTACATTCAAGAAATGTACATCAAAACATACACATTTTCATTGTACATTCAAGAAATGTACATCAAAACATACTCATCTTCAGTGTACATTCAGGAAATGTACATCAAAATATACACATTTTCAGTGTACATTCAAGAAATGTACATCAAAACATACACATTTTCATTGTACACTCAAGAAATGTACATCAAAACATACACATTTTCATTGTACACTCAAGAAATGTACATCAAAGCATGCACTTTTTCATTGTACATTCAAGAAATGTATACCAAACATACACATTTTCATTATACATTCAATAAATGTACATCAAAACACACATTTTCAGTGTACATTCAAGAAATGTATAACAAAAAATACACATTGTCAGTGTACATTTAAGAAATGTACATCAAAACAAAATCATTTTCATTGTACACTCAAGAAATGTACATCAAAACATACACATTTTGAGTGTACATTCAAGAGATATACATCAAAACATGCACATTTTCATCGTATATACCAGAAGCGTACATCAAAACATACACATTTTCATTGTATATACAAAAAATGTAAATCAAAACATACACATTTTCATTGTATATACAAGAAATGTATATCAAAACATACACATTTTCAGTGTATATTCAAGAAATGTACATCAAAAACTACACATTTTCATAGTACATTCAAGAAATGTACATCAAAACATACACATTTTCACTGTATATACCAGAAATGTACATCAAAACATACACATTTTCATTGTACATTCAAGGAATGTACATCAAAACATATACATTTTCATTGTAGTTACCAGAAATGTACATCAAAACATACACATTTTCATTGTACATTCAAGAAATGTACATCAAAACATACACATTTTCATTGTATATACCAGAAATGTACATCAAAACATACACATTTTCATTGTACATTCAAGAAATGTACATCAAAACATACACATTTTGACTGCACATTCTAGAAATATACATCAAAACATACACATTTTCATTGTATATACCGGAAATGCAGATCAAAACATACACATTTTCATTGTACATTCAAGAACTGTACATCAAAACATACACATTTTCAGTGTACATTCCAGAAATGTACATCAAAACATAGAGATTTTCAGTGTACATTCAAGAATTGTACATCAAAACATACACATTTTCTTTGTATATACAAGAAATGTACATCAAAACATACACATTTTCATTGTATATACAAGAAATGTAAATCAAAACATACACATTTTCATTGTATATACAAGAAATGTATATCAAAACATACACATTTTCAGTGTATATTCAAGAAATGTACATCAAAAACTACACATTTTCATAGTATATTCAAGAAATGTACATCAAAACATACACATTTTCACTGTATATACCAGAAATGTACATCAAAACATACACATTTTCATTGCACATTCAAGGAATGTACATCAAAACATATACATTTTCATTGTAGTTACCAGAAATGTACATCAAAACATACACATTTTCATTCTACATTCAAGAAATGTACATCAAAACATACACATTTTCATTGTATATACCAGAAATGTACATCAAAACATACACATTTTCATTGTACATTCAAGAAATGTACATCAAAACATACACATTTTGACTGCACATTCTAGAAATATACATCAAAACATACACATTTTCATTGTATATACCAGAAATGCAGATCAAAACATACACATTTTCATTGTACATTCAAGAACTGTACATCAAAACATACACATTTTCAGTGTACATTCCAGAAATGTACATCAAAACATACACATTTTCAGTGTACATTCAAGAATTGTACATCAAAACATACACATTTTCTTTGTATATACAAGAAATGTACATCAAAACATACACATTTTCATTGTATATACAAGAAATGTATATCAAAACATACACATTTTCAGTGTACATTCAAGAAATATACATCAAAACATATACATTTTCATTGTACATTCAAGAAATGTACATCAAAACATACACATTTTGACTGCACATTCTAGAAATATACATCAAAACATACACATTTTCATTGTATATACCGGAAATGCAGATCAAAACATACACATTTTCATTGTACATTCAAGAACTGTACATCAAAACATACACATTTTCAGTGTATATTCAAGAAATGTACATCAAAAACTACACATTTTCATAGTACATTCAAGAAATGTACATCAAAACATACACATTTTCACTGTATATACCAGAAATGTACATCAAAACATACACATTTTCATTGTACATTCAAGGAATGTACATCAA
This sequence comes from Tenodera sinensis, assembly GCA_030765045.1. Lineage (NCBI taxonomy): Eukaryota > Metazoa > Arthropoda > Insecta > Mantodea > Mantidae > Tenodera > Tenodera sinensis. Next base: position 214,403,888 of record CM060964.1, on the reverse strand, counting down.
AACATATACATTTTCATTGTAGTTACCAGAAATGTACATCAAAACATACACATTTTCATTGTACATTCAAGAAATGTACATCAAAACATACACATTTTCATTGTATATACCAGAAATGTACATCAAAACATACACATTTTCATTGTACATTCAAGAAATGTACATCAAAACATACACATTTTGACTGCACATTCTAGAAATATACATCAAAACATACACATTTTCATTGTATATACCGGAAATGCAGATCAAAACATACACATTTTCATTGTACATTCAAGAACTGTACATCAAAACATACACATTTTCAGTGTACATTCCAGAAATGTACATCAAAACATACAGATTTTCAGTGTACATTCAAGAATTGTACATCAAAACATACACATTTTCTTTGTATATACAAGAAATGTACATCAAAACATACACATTTTCATTGTATATACAAGAAATGTAAATCAAAACATACACATTTTCATTGTATATACAAGAAATGTATATCAAAACATACACATTTTCAGTGTATATTCAAGAAATGTACATCAAAAACTACACATTTTCATAGTATATTCAAGAAATGTACATCAAAACATACACATTTTCACTGTATATACCAGAAATGTACATCAAAACATACACATTTTCATTGTACATTCAAGGAATGTACATCAAAACATATACATTTTCATTGTAGTTACCAGAAATGTACATCAAAACATACACATTTTCATTCTACATTCAAGAAATGTACATCAAAACATACACATTTTCATTGTATATACCAGAAATGTACATCAAAACATACACATTTTCATTGTACATTCAAGAAATGTACATCAAAACATACACATTTTGACTGCACATTCTAGAAATATACATCAAAACATACACATTTTCATTGTATACACCAGAAATGCAGATCAAAACATACACATTTTCATTGTACATTCAAGAACTGTACATCAAAACATACACATTTTCAGTGTACATTCCAGAAATGTACATCAAAACATACACATTTTCAGTGTACATTCAAGAATTGTACATCAAAACATACACATTTTCTTTGTATATACAAGAAATGTACATCAAAACATACACATTTTCATTGTATATACAAGAAATGTATATCAAAACATACACATTTTCAGTGTACATTCAAGAAATATACATCAAAACATATACATTTTCATTGTACATTCAAGAAATGTATACCAAAACATACACATTTTCTGTGTACATTCAAGAAATGTACATCAAAACATACACATTTTCATAGTATATACAAGAAATGTACATCAAAACATACACATTTTCATTGTACACTTAAGAAATGTACATCAAAACATACACATTTTCAGTGTACATTCAAGAAATGTACATCAAAACATACACATTTTCATTGTACATTCAAGAAATGTAGAACAAAACATACACAATTTCATTGTACATTCCAGAAATGTACATCAAAACATACACATTTTCATTGTACACTCAAGAAATTTACATCAAAACATACACATTTTCATTGTACACTCAAGAAATGTACATCAAAACATACACTTTTTCATTGTACATTCAAGAAATTTACATCAAAAAATACACATTTTCATTGTACATTCAAGAAATGTACATTAAAACATACACATTTTCAGTGTACATTCAAGAAATGTATAACAAAAAATACAGATTTTCAGTGTACATTCAAGAAATGTACATCAAAACAAACACATTTTCATTGTACACTAAAGAAATGTACATCAAAATATACACATTTTCATTGTACATTCAAGAAATATAAATGAAAACATACACATTTTCATTGTACATTCAAGAAATGTACATCAAATAATACACATTTTCATTGTACACTCAAGAAATGTACATCAAAACATACACATTTTCATTGTACATTCAAGAAATGTACATCAAAACATACACATTTTCATTGTACACTCAAGAAATGTACATCAAAACGTACACATTTTCATTGTACATTCAAGAAATGTACATCAAAACATACACATTTTCATTGTACATTCAAGAAAAGTACATCAAAACATACACATTTTCAGTGTACATTCAAGAAATGTACATCAAAACATACACATTTTCATTGTATATACCAGAAATGTACATCAAAACATACACATTTTCATTGTACATTCAAGAAATGTATATCAAAACATACACATTTTGACTGCACATTCTAGAAATATACATCAAAACATACACATTTTCATTGTATATACCAGAAATGCACATCAAAACATACACATTTTCATTGTACATTCAAGAACTGTACATCAAAACATACACATTTTCAGTGTACATTCAAGAAATGTACATCAAAACATACACATTTTCAGTGTACATTCAAGAAATGTACATCAAAACATACACATTTTCATTGTATATACAAGAAATGTATATCAAAACATACACACTTTCAGTGTACATTCAAGAAATGTACTTCAAAACATACACATTTTCATTGTATATACAAGTAATGTACATCAAAGCATACACATTTTCAGTGTACATTCAAGAAATGTACATCAAGACATACACATTTTAATTGTTCATTCAAGAAATGTATATCAAAACATACACATTTTCAGTGTACATTCAAGAAATGTACATCAAAACATACACACTATCATTGTATATACAAGAAATGTACATCAAAACATACACATTTTCAGTATACATTCAAGAAATGTACATGAAAACATATACATTTTCATTGTACATTCAAGAAGTGTATATCAAAACATACACATTTTCAGTGTACATTCAAGAAATGTACATCAAAACATACACATTTTCATTGTATATACAAGAAATCTACATCAAAACATACACATTTTCATTGTACACTAAAGAAATGTACATCAAAACATACACATTTTAAGTGTACATTCAAGAAATTTAGATCAAAACATACACATTTTCATTGTACATTCAAGAAATGTAGATCAAAACATACACATTTTCATTGTACATTCAAGAAATGTACATCAAAACATACACATTTTCATTGTACACTCAAGAAATGTACATCAAAACATACACATTTTCATTGTACACTCAAGAAATGTACATCAAAACATACACTTTTTCATTGTACATTCAAGAAATGTATATCAAAACATACACATTTTCATTGTACATTCAAGAAATGTACATCAAAACATACACATTTTCAGTGTACATTAAAGAAATGTATAACAAAAAATACACTTTTTCAGTGTACATTCAAGAAATGTACATCAAGACAAACACATTTTCATTGTACACCAAAGAAATGTACATCAAAACATACACATTTTCAGTGTACATTCAAGAAATGTATATCAAGACATACACATTTTCATTGTACATTCAAGAAATGTACATCAAACCATACACATTTTCATTGTACATTCAAGAAATGTACATCAAAACATACACATTTTCATTGTATATACCAGAAATGTACATCAAAACATACACATTTTCATTGTGCATTCAAGAAATGTACATCAAAACATACACATTTTGACCGCACATTCTAGAAATATACATCAAAACATACACATTTTCATTGTATATACCAGAAATGCACATCAAAACATACACATTTTCATTGTACATTCAAGAACTGTACATCAAAACACACACATTTTCAGTGTACATTCAAGAAATGTACATCAAAACATACACATTTTCAGTGTACATTCAAGAAATGTATATCAAAACATACACATTTTCATTGTACATTCAAGAAATGTACATCAAAACATACACATTTTCATTGTATATAATAGAAATGTACATCAAGACATACACATTTTCATTGTACATTCAAGAAATGTATATCAAAACATACACATTTTCAGTGTACATTCAAGAAATGTACATCAAAACATACACACTTTCATTGTATATACAAGAAATGTACATCAAAACATACACATTTTCAGTATACATTCAAGAAATGTACATCAAAACATACACATTTTCATTGTATATACCAGAAATGTACATGAAAACATACGCATTTTCATTGTACATTCAAGAAATGTACATCAAAACATACACATTTTGACTGCACATTCTAGAAATATACATCAAAACATACACATTTTCATTGTATATACCAGAAATGCACATCAAAACATACACATTTTCATTGTACATTCAAGAACTGTACATCAAAACATACACATTTTCAGTGTACATTCAAGAAATGTACATCAAAACATACACATTTTCATTGTACATTCAAGAAATGTACATCAAAACATAAACATTTTCATTGTATATACCAGAAATGTACATCAAAACATACACATTTTCATTGTACATTCAAGAAATGTACATCAAAACATACCCATTTTCATTGTATATACCTGAAATTTACATCAAAACGTACACATTTTCATTGTACATTCAAGAAATGTACATCAAAACATACACATTTTGAGTGTACATTCAAGAAATATACATCAAAACATAAACACTTTGATTGTATATACCAGAAATGCACATCAAAACATACACATTTTTATTGTACATTTAAGAACTGTACATCAAAACATACACACTTTCAGTGTACATTCAAGAAATGTACATCAAAACATACACATTTTCAGTGTACATTCAAGAAATGTACATCAAAACATACACATTTTCATTGTACATTCAAGGAATGTACATCAAAACATACACATTTTCATTGTATATACAAGAAATGTACATCAAACCATACACATTTTCAGTGTACATTCAAGAAATGTACATCAAAACATATACATTTTCATTGTGTATACAAGAAATGTACATCAAAACATACACATTTTCAGTGTACATTCAAGAAATGTACATGAAAACATATACATTTTCATTGTACATTCAAGAAATGTATATCTAAACATACACATTTTCAGATTACATTCAAGAAATGTACATCAAAGCTTACACATTTTCATTGTATATACAAGAAATGTACATCAAAACATACACATCTTCATTGTACACTAAAGAAATGTACATCAAAACATACACACTTTCAGTGTACATTCAAGAAATGTACATCAAAACATACACATTTTCATTGTATATACAAGAAATGTACATCAAAACATACACATTTTCATTGTACACTAAAGAAATGTACATCAAAACATACACATTTTCATTGTACACTAAAGAAATGTACATCAAAACATACACATTTTCAGTGTACATTCAAGAAATTTAGATCAAAACATACACATTTTCATTGTACATTCAAGAAATGTACATCAAAGCATACACATTTTCAGTGTACATTCAAGAAATGTACATCAAAACATACACATTTTCATTGTATATACAAGAAATGTACATCAAAACATACACATTTTCATTGTACATTCAAGAAATGTACATCAAAACATACACATTTTCATTGTACACTTAAGAAATGTACATCAAAACATACACATTTTGACTGCACATTCTAGAAATATACATCAAAATATACACATTTTCATTGTACATTCAAGAAATGTACATCAAAACATACACTTTTTCATTGTACATTCAAGAAATGTATATCAAAACATACACATTTTCATTGTACATTCAAGAAATGTACATCAAAACATACACATTTTCAGTGTACATTAAAGAAATGTATAACAAAAAATACACTTTTTCAGTGTACATTCAAGAAATGTACATCAAGACAAACACATTTTCATTGTACACCAAAGAAATGTACATCAAAACATACACATTTTCAGTGTACATTCAAGAAATGTATATCAAGACATACACATTTTCATTGTACATTCAAGAAATGTACATCAAACCATACACATTTTCATTGTACATTCAAGAAATGTACATCAAAACATACACATTTTCATTGTATATACCAGAAATGTACATCAAAACATACACATTTTCATTGTGCATTCAAGAAATGTACATCAAAACATACACATTTTGACCGCACATTCTAGAAATATACATCAAAACATACACATTTTCATTGTATATACCAGAAATGCACATCAAAACATACACATTTTCATTGTACATTCAAGAACTGTACATCAAAACACACACATTTTCAGTGTACATTCAAGAAATGTACATCAAAACATACACATTTTCAGTGTACATTCAAGAAATGTATATCAAAACATACACATTTTCATTGTACATTCAAGAAATGTACATCAAAACATACACATTTTCATTGTATATAATAGAAATGTACATCAAAACATACACATTTTCATTGTATATACAAGAAATGTATATCAAAACATACACATTTTCAGTGTACATTCAAGAAATGTACTTCAAAACATACACATTTTCATTGTATATACAAGTAATGTACATCAAAGCATACACATTTTCAGTGTACATTCAAGAAATGTACATCAAGACATACACATTTTCATTGTACATTCAAGAAATGTATATCAAAACATACACATTTTCAGTGTACATTCAAGAAATGTACATCAAAACATACACACTTTCATTGTATATACAAGAAATGTACATCAAAACATACACATTTTCAGTATACATTCAAGAAATGTACATCAAAACATACACATTTTCATTGTATATACCAGAAATGTACATGAAAACATACGCATTTTCATTGTACATTCAAGAAATGTACATCAAAACATACACATTTTGACTGCACATTCTAGAAATATACATCAAAACATACACATTTTCATTGTATATACCAGAAATGCACATCAAAACATACACATTTTCATTGTACATTCAAGAACTGTACATCAAAACATACACACTTTCAGTGTACATTCAAGAAATGTACATCAAAACATACACATTTTCATTGTACATTCAAGAAATGTACATCAAAACATAAACATTTTCATTTTATATACCAGAAATGTACATCAAAACATACACATTTTCATTGTACATTCAAGAAATGTACATCAAAACATACCCATTTTCATTGTATATACCTGAAATTTACATCAAAACGTACACATTTTCATTGTACATTCAAGAAATGTACATCAAAACATACACATTTTGAGTGTACATTCAAGAAATATACATCAAAACATACACACTTTCATTGTATATACCAGAAATGCACATCAAAACATACACATTTTTATTGTACATTTAAGAACTGTACATCAAAACATACACACTTTCAGTGTACATTAAAGAAATGTACATCAAAACATACACATTTTCAGTGTACATTCAAGAAATGTACATCAAAACATACACATTTTCATTGTACATTCAAGGAATGTACATCAAAACATACACATTTTCATTGTATATACAAGAAATGTACATCAAACCATACACATTTTCAGTGTACATTCAAGAAATGTACATCAAAACATATACATTTTCATTGTGTATACAAGAAATGTACATCAAAACATACACATTTTCAGTGTACATTCAAGAAATGTACATGAAAACATATACATTTTCAATGTACATTCAAGAAATGTATATCTAAACATACACATTTTCAGATTACATTCAAGAAATGTACATCAAAGCTTACACATTTTCATTGTATACACAAGAAATGTACATCAAAACATGCACATCTTCATTGTACACTAAAGAAATGTACATCAAAACATACACACTTTCAGTGTACATTCAAGAAATGTACATCAAAACATACACATTTTCATTGTATATACAAGAAATGTACATCAAAACATACACATTTTCATTGTACACTAAAGAAATGTACATCAAAACATACACATTTTCATTGTACACTAAAGAAATGTACATCAAAACATACACATTTTCAGTGTACATTCAAGAAATTTAGATCAAAACATACACATTTTCATTGTACATTCAAGAAATGTACATCAAAGCATACACATTTTCAGTGTACATTCAAGAAATGTACATCAAAACATACACATTTTCATTGTATATACAAGAAATGTACATCAAAACATACACATTTTCATTGTACATTCAAGAAATGTACATCAAAACATACACATTTTCATTGTACACTTAAGAAATGTACATCAAAACATACACATTTTGACTGCACATTCTAGAAATATACATCAAAATATACACATTTTCATTGTACATTCAAGAAATGTACATCAAAACATACACATTTTGACTGCACATTCTAGAAATATACATCAAAATATACACATTTTCATTGTATATACCAGAAATGCACATCAAAACATACACATTTTCATTGTACATTCAAGAACTGTACATCAAAACATACACATTTTCAGTGTACATTCAAGAAATGTACATCAAAACATACACATTTTCAGTGTACATTCAAGAAATGTACATCAAAACATACACATATTCAGTGTACATTCAAGAAATGTACATCAAAACATACACATTTTCATTGTATATACAAGAAATGGATATCAAAACATACACATTTTCATTGTATATACAAGAAATGTACATCAAAACATACACATTTTCATTGTACACTAAAGAAATGTACATCAAAACATACACATTTTCATTGTACACTAAAGAAATGTACATCAAAACATACACATTTTCAGTGTACATTCAAGAAATTTAGATCAAAACATACACATTTTCATTGTACATTCAAGAAATGTACATCAAAGCATACACATTTTCAGTGTACATTCAAGAAATGTACATCAAAACATACACATTTTCATTGTATATACAAGAAATGTACATCAAAACATACACATTTTCATTGGATATACAAGAAATGTATATCAAAACATACACATTTTCAGTGTACATTCAAGAAATGTACATCAAAACATACACATTTTCATTGTATATACAAGAAATGTATATCAAAACATACACATTTTCATTGTACATTCAAGAAATGTACATCAAAACATACAAATTTTCATTGTACATTCAAGAAATGTACAACAAAACATGCACATTTTCATTGTACATTCAAGGAATGTACATCAAAACATACACATTTTCATTGTACATTCAAGAAATGTACATCAAAACACACACATTTTCATTGTACACTCAAGAAATGTACATCAAAACATACACATTTTGAGTGTACATTCAACAGATATACATCAAAACATGCACATTTTCATTGTATATACCAGAAGCGTACATCAAAACATACACATTTTCATTGTATATACAAGAAATGTAAATCAAAACATACACATTTTCATTGTATATACAAGAAATGTACATCAAAAACTACACATTTTCATAGTATATTCAAGAAATGTACATCAAAACATACACATTTTCACTGTATATACCAGAAATGTACATCAAAACATACACATTTTCATTGTACATTCAAGGAATGTACATCAAAACATATACATTTTCGTTGTAGTTACCAGAAATGTACATCAAAACATACACATTTTCATTGTACATTCAAGAAATGTACATCAAAACATACACATTTTCATTGTATATACCAGAAATGTACATCAAAACATACACATTTTCATTGTACATTCAAGAAATGTACATCAAACATACACATTTTGACTGCACATTCTAGAAATATACATCAAAACATACACATTTTCATTGTACATTCAAGAACTGTACATCAAAGCATACACATTTTCAGTGTACATTCCAGAAATGTACATCAAAACATACACATTTTCAGTGTACATTCAAGAATTGTACATCAAAACATACACATTTTCTTTGTATATACAAGAAATGTACATCAAAACATACACATTTTCATTGTATATACAAGAAATGTATATCAAAACATACACATTTTCAGTGTACATTCAAGAAATATACATCAAAACATATACATTTTCATTGTACATTCAAGAAATGTATATCAAAACATACACATTTTCTGTGTACATTCAAGAAATGTACATCAAAACATACACATTTTCATAGTATATACAAGAAATGTACATCAAAACATACACATTTTCATTGTACACTTAAGAAATGTACATCAAAACATACACATTTTCAGTGTACATTCAAGAAATGTACATCAAAACATACACATTTTCATTGTACATTCAAGAAATGTACATCGAAACATAAACATTTTCATTGTATATACCAGAAATGTACATCAAAACATACACATTTTCATTGTACATTCAAGAAATGTACATCAAAACATACCCATTTTCATTGTATATACCTGAAATTTACATCAAAACGTACACATTTTCATTGTACATTCAAGAAATGTACATCAAAACATACACATTTTGAGTGTACATTCAAGAAATATACATCAAAACATGCACACTTTCATTGTATATACCAGAAATGCACATCAAAACATACACATTTTCATTGTACATTTAAGAACTGTACATCAAAACATACACACTTTCAGTGTACATTCAAGAAATGTACATCAAAACATACACATTTTCATTGTACATTCAAGGAATGTACATCAAAGCATACACATTTTCATTGTATATACAAGAAATGTACATCAAACCATACACATTTTCAGTGTACATTCAAGAAATGTACATCAAAACATATACATTTTCATTGTATATAAAACAAATGTACATCAAAAAATACACATTTTCAGTGTACATTCAAGAAGTGTACATGAAAACATATACATTTTCATTGTACATTCAAGAAATGTATATCTAAACATACACATTTTCAGATTACATTCAAGAAATGTACATCAAAGCATACACATTTTCATTGTATATACAAGAAATGTACATCAAAACATACACATCTTCATTGTACACTAAAGAAATGTACATCAAAGCATACACACTTTCAGTGTACATTCAAGAAATGTACATCAAAACATACACATTTTCATTGTATATACAAGAAATGTACATCAAAACATACACATTTTCATTGTACACTAAAGAAATGTACATCAAAACATACACATTTTCATTGTACACTAAAGAAATGTACATCAAAACATACACATTTTCAGTGTACATTCAAGAAATTTAGATCAAAACATACACATTTTCATTGTACATTCAAGAAATGTACATCAAAGCATACACATTTTCAGTGTACATTCAAGAAATGTACATCAAAACATACACATTTTCATTGTATATACAAGAAATGTACATCAAAACATACACATTTTCATTGTACATTCAAGAAATGTATATCAAAACATACACATTTTCATTGTACACTCAAGAAATGTACATAAAAACATACACATTTTGACTGCACATTCTAGAAATATACATCAAAATATACACATTTTCATTGTACATTCAAGAAATGTACATCAAAACATACACATTTTGACTGCACATTTTAGAAATATACATCAAAATATACACATTTTCATTGTATATACCAGAAATGCACATCAAAACATACACATTTTCATTGTACATTCAAGAACTGTACATCAAAACATACACATTTTCAGTGTACATTCAAGAAATGTACATCAAAACATACACATATTCAGTGTACATTCAAGAAATGTACATCAAAACATACACATTTTCATTGTATATACAAGAAATGGATATCAAAACATACACATTTTCATTGTATATACAAGAAATGTACATCAAAACATACACATTTTCATTGTACACTAAAGAAATGTACATCAAAACATACACATTTTCATTGTACACTAAAGAAATGTACATCAAAACATACACATTTTCAGTGTACATTCAAGAAATTTAGATCAAAACATACACATTTTCATTGTACATTCAAGAAATGTACATCAAAGCATACACATTTTCAGTGTACATTCAAGAAATGTACATCAAAACATACACATTTTCATTGTATATACAAGAAATGTACATCAAAACATACACATTTTCATTGGATATACAAGAAATGTATATCAAAACATACACATTTTCAGTGTACATTCAAGAAATGTACATCAAAACATACACATTTTCATTGTATATACAAGTAATGTACATCAAGGCACACACATTTTCATTGTACATTCAAGAAATGTATATCAAAACATACACATTTTCAGTGTACATTCAAGAATTGTACATCAAAACATACACATTTTCAGTGTACATTCAAGAAATTTAGATCAAAACATACACATTTTCATTGTACATTCAAGAAATGTACATCAAAGCATACACATTTTCAGTGTACATTCAAGAAATGTACATCAAAACATACACATTTTCATTGTATATACAAGAAATGTACATCAAAACATACACATTTTCATTGTATATACAAGAAATGTATATCAAAACATACACATTTTCATTGTACATTCAAGAAATGTACATGAAAACATACAAATTTTCATTGTACATTCAAGAAATGTACAACAAAACATGCACATTTTCATTGTACATTCAAGGAATGTAAATCAAAACATACACATTTTCATTGTACATTCAAGAAATGTACATCAAAACACACACATTTTCATTGTATACTCAAGAAATGTACATCAAAACATACACATTTTGAGTGTACATTCAAGAGATATACATCAAAACATACACATTTTCATTGTATATACAAGAAATGTAAATCAAAACATACACATTTTCATTGTATATACAAGAAATGTATATCAAAACATACACATTTTCAGTGTATATTCAAGAAATGTACATCATAAACTACACATTTTCATAGTATATTCAAGAAATGTACATCAAAACATACACATTTTCACTGTATATACCAGAAATGTACATCAAAACATACACATTTTCATTGTACATTCAAGGAATGTACATCAAAACATACACATTTTGACTGCACATTCTAGAAATATACATCAAAACATACACATTTTCATTGTACATTCAAGAACTGTACATCAAAGCATACACATTTTCAGTGTACATTCCAGAAATGCACATCAAAACATACACATTTTCAGTGTACATTCAAGAATTGTACATCAAAACATACACATTTTCTTTGTATATACAAGAAATGTACATCAAAACATACACATTTTCATTGTATATACAAGAAATGTATATCAAAACATACACATTTTCAGTGTACATTCAAGAAATATACATCAAAACATATACATTTTCATTGTACATTCAAGAAATGTATATCAAAACATACACATTTTCTGTGTACATTCAAGAAATGTACATCAAAACATACACATTTTCATAGTATATACAAGAAATGTACATCAAAACATACACATTTTCATTGTACACTTAAGAAATGTACATCAAACATACACATTTTCAGTGTACATTCAAGAAATGTACATCAAAACATACACATTTTCATTGTACATTCAAGAAATGTAGAACAAAACATACACAATTTCATTGTACATTCCAGAAATGTACATCAAAACATACACATTTTCATTGTACACTCAAGAAATGTACATCAAAACATACACATTTTCATTGTACACTCATGAAATGTACATCAAAACATACACTTTTTCATTGTACATTCAAGAAATTTATATCAAAACATACACATTTTCATTGTACATTCAAGAAATGTACATCAAAACATACACATTTTCAGTGTACATTCAAGAAATGTATAACAAAAAATACAGATTTTCAGTGTACATTCAAGAAATGTACATCAAAACAAACACATTTTCATTGTACACTAAAGAAATGTACATCAAAATATACACATTTTCATTGTACATTCAAGAAATATACATGAAAACATACACATTTTCATTGTACATTCAAGAAATGTACATCAAAACATACACATTTTCATTGTACACTCAAGAAATGTACATCAAAACATACACATTTTCATTGTACATTCAAGAAATGTACATCAAAACATACACATTTTCATTGTACACTCAAGAAATGTACATCAAAACATACACATTTTCATTGTACATTCAAGAAATGTACATCAAAACATACACATTTTCATTGTACATTCAAGAAATGTACATCAAAACATACACATTTTCAGTGTACATTCAAGAAATGTACATCAAAACATACACATTTTCATTGTATATACCAGAAATGAACATCAAAACATACACATTTTCATTGTCCATTCAAGAAATGTACATCAAAACATACACATTTTGACTGCACATTCTAGAAATATACATCAAAACATACACATTTTCATTGTATATACCAGAAATGCACATCAAAACATACACATTTTCATTGTACATTCAAGAACTGTACATCAAAACATACACATTTTCAGTGTACATTCAAGAAATGTACATCAAAACATACACATTTTCAGTGTACATTCAAGAAATGTACATCAAAACATACACATTTTCATTGTATATACAAGAAATGTACATCAAAACATACACATTTTCATTGTATATACAAGAAATGTATATCAAAACATAAGCACTTTCAGTGTACATTCAAGAAATGTACTTCAAAACAGACACATTTTCATTGTATATACAAGTAATGTACATCAAAGCATACACATTTTCAGTGTACATTCAAGAAATGTACATCAAGACATGCACATTTTCATTGTACATTCAAGAAATGTATATCAAAACATACACATTTTCAGTGTACATTCAAGAAATGTACATCAAAACATACACACTTTCATTGTATATACAAGAAATGTACATCAAAACATACACATTTTCAGTATACATTCAAGAAATGTACATGAAAACATATACATTTTCATTGTACATTCAAGAAGTGTATATCAAAACATACACATTTTCAGTGTACATTCAAGAAATGTACATCAAAACATACACATTTTCATTGTATATACAAGAAACCTACATCAAAACATACACATTTTCATTGTACACTAAAGAAATGTACATCAAAACATACACATTTTCAGTGTACATTCAAGAATTGTAGATCAAAACATACACATTTTCATTGTACATTCAGGAAATGTAGATCAAAACATACACATTTTCATTGTACATTCAAGAAATGTACATCAAAACATACACATTTTCATTGTACACTCAAGAAATGTACATCAAAACATACACATTTTCATTGTACACTCAAGAAATGTACATCAAAACATACACTTTTTCATTGTACATTCAAGAAATGTATATCAAAACATACATATTTTCATTGTACATTCAAGAAATGTACATCAAAACATACACATTTTCAGTGTACATTCAAGAAATGTATAACAAAAAATACACTTTTTCAGTGTACATTCAAGAAATGTACATCAAAACAAACACATTTTCATTGTACACTAAAGAAATGTACATCAAAACATACACATTTTCAGTGTACATTCAAGAAATGTATATCAAAACATACACATTTTCATTGTACATTCAAGAAATGTACATCAAACCATACACATTTTCATTGTACATTCAAGAAATGTACATCAAAACATACACACTTTCATTGTATATACCAGAAATGTACATCAAAACATACACATTTTCATTGTACATTCAAGAAATGTACATCAAAACATACACATTTTGACCGCACATTCTAGAAATATACATCAAAACATACACATTTTCATTGTACATTCAAGAACTGTACATCAAAACACACACATTTTCAGTGTACATTCAAGAAATGTACATCAAAACATACACATTTTCAGTGTACATTCAAGAAATGTATATCAAAACATACACATTTTCATTGTACATTCAAGAAATGTACATCAAAACATACACATTTTCATTGTACATTCAAGAAATGTACATCAAAACATACACATTTTCATTGTATATACCAGAAATGTACATCAAAACATACACATTTTCATTGTACATTCAAGAAATGTACATCAAAACATACACATTTTGACTGCACATTCTAGAAATATACATCAAAACATACACATTTTCATTGTATATACCAGAAATGCACATCAAAACATACACATTTTCATTGTACATTCAAGAACTGTACATCAAAACATACACATTTTCAGTGTACATTCAAGAAATGTACATCAAAACATACACATTTTCAGTGTACATTCAAGAAATGTACATCAAAACATACACATTTTCATTGTATATAATATGAATGTACATCAAAACATACACATTTTCATTGTATATACAAGAAATGTATATCAAAACATACACATTTTCAGTGTACATTCAAGAAATATACTTCAAAACATACACATTTTCATTGTATATACAAGTAATGTACATCAAAGCATACACATTTTCAGTGTACATTCAAGAAATGTACATCAAGACATACACATTTTCATTGTACATTCAAGAAATGTATATCAAAACATACACATTTTCAGTGTACATTCAAGAAATGTACATCAAAACATACACACTTTCATTGTATATACAAGAAATGTACATCAAAACATACACATTTTCAGTATACATTCAAGAAATGTACATGAAAACATATACATTTTCATTGTACATTCAAGAAATGTATATCAAAACATACACATTTTCTGTGTACATTCAAGAAATGTACATCAAAACATACACATTTTCATTGTATATACAAGAAATGTACATCAAAACATACACATTTTCATTGTACACTAAAGAAATGTACATCAAAACACACACATTTTCAGTGTACATTCAAGAAATGTAGATCAAAACATACACATTTTCATTGTACATTCAAGAAATTTAGATCAAAACAAACACATTTTCATTGTACATTCAAGAAATGTACATCAAAACATACACATTTTCATTGTACACTCAAGAAATGTACATCAAAACATACACATTTTCATTGTACATTCAAGAAATGTACATCAAAACATACACATTTTCATTGTACACTCAAGAAATGTACATCAAAACATACACATTTTCATTGTACATTCAAGAAATGTACATCAAAACATACACATTTTCATTGTACATTCAAGAAATGTACATCAAAACATACACATTTTCAGTGTACATTCAAGAAATGTACATCAAAACATACACATTTTCATTGTATATACCAGAAATGTACATCAAAACATACACATTTTCATTGTACATTCAAGAAATGTACATCAAAACATACACATTTTGACTGCACATTCTAGAAATATACATCAAAACATACACATTTTCATTGTATATACCAGAAATGCACATCAAAACATACACATTTTCATTGTACATTCAAGAACTGTACATCAAAACATACACATTTTCAGTGTACATTCAAGAAATGTACATCAAAACATACACATTTTCAGTGTACATTCAAGAAATGTACATCAAATAATACACATTTTCATTGTATATACAAGAAATGTACATCAAAACATACACATTTTCATTGTATATACAAGAAATGTATATCAAAACATACACACTTTCAGTGTACATTCAAGAAATGTACTTCAAAACATACACATTTTCATTGTATATACAAGTAATGTACATCAAAGCATACACATTTTCAGTGTACATTCAAGAAATGTACATCAAGACATACACATTTTCATTGTACATTCAAGAAATGTATATCAAAACATACACATTTTCAGTGTACATTCAAGAAATGTACATCAAAACATACACACTTTCATTGTATATACAAGAAATGTACATCAAAACATACACATTTTCAGTATACATTCAAGAAATGTACATGAAAACATATACATTTTCATTGTACATTCAAGAAGTGTATATCAAAACATACACATTTTCAGTGTACATTCAAGAAATGTACATCAAAACATACACATTTTCATTGTATATACAAGAAATCTACATCAAAACATACACATTTTCATTGTACACTAAAGAAATGTACATCAAAACATACACATTTTCAGTGTACATTCAAGAAATGTAGATCAAAACATACACATTTTCATTGTACATTCAAGAAATGTAGATCAAAACATACACATTTTCATTGTACATTCAAGAAATGTACATCAAAACATACAAATTTTCATTGTACACTCAAGAAATGTACATCAAAACATACACATTTTCATTGTACACTCAAGAAATGTACATCAAAACATACACTTTTTCATTGTACATTCAAGAAATGTATATCAAAACATACACATTTTCATTGTACATTCAAGAAATGTACATCAAAACATACACATTTTCAGTGTACATTCAAGAAATGTATAACAAAAAATACACTTTTTCAGTGTACATTCAAGAAATGTACATCAAAACAAACACATTTTCATTGTACACTAAAGAAATGTACATCAAAACATACACATTTTCAGTGTACATTCAAGAAATGTATATCAAAACATACACATTTTCATTGTACATTCAAGAAATGTACATCAAACCATACACATTTTCATTGTACATTCAAGAAATGTACATCAAAACATACACATTTTCAGTGTACATTCAAGAAATGTACATCAAAACATACACATTTTCATTGTATATACCAGAAATGTACATCAAAACATACACATTTTCATTGTACATTCAAGAAATGTACATCAAAACATACACATTTTGACTGCACATTCTAGAAATATACATCAAAACATACACATTTTCATTGTATATACCAGAAATGCACATCAAAACATACACATTTTCATTGTACATTCAAGAACTGTACATCAAAACATACACATTTTCAGTGTACATTCAAGAAATGTACATCAAAACATACACATTTTCAGTGTACATTCAAGAAATGTACATCAAAACATACACATTTTCATTGTATATACAAGAAATGTACATCAAAACATACACATTTTCATTGTATATACAAGAAATGTATATCAAAACATACACACTTTCAGTGTACATTCAAGAAATGTACTTCAAAACATACACATTTTCATTGTATATACAAGTAATGTACATCAAAGCATACACATTTTCAGTGTACATTCAAGAAATGTACATCAAGACATACACATTTTCATTGTACATTCAAGAAATGTATATCAAAACATACACATTTTCAGTGTACATTCAAGAAATGTACATCAAAACATACACACTTTCATTGTATATACAAGAAATGTACATCAAAACATACACATTTTCAGTATACATTCAAGAAATGTACATGAAAACATATACATTTTCATTGTACATTCAAGAAGTGTATATCAAAACATACACATTTTCAGTGTACATTCAAGAAATGTACATCAAAACATACACATTTTCATTGTATATACAAGAAATCTACATCAAAACATACACATTTTCATTGTACACTAAAGAAATGTACATCAAAACATACACATTTTCAGTGTACATTCAAGAAATGTAGATCAAAACATACACATTTTCATTGTACATTCAAGAAATGTAGATCAAAACATACACATTTTCATTGTACATTCAAGAAATGTACATCAAAACATACAAATTTTCATTGTACACTCAAGAAATGTACATCAAAACATACACATTTTCATTGTACACTCAAGAAATGTACATCAAAACATACACTTTTTCATTGTACATTCAAGAAATGTATATCAAAACATACACATTTTCATTGTACATTCAAGAAATGTACATCAAAACATACACATTTTCAGTGTACATTCAAGAAATGTATAACAAAAAATACACTTTTTCAGTGTACATTCAAGAAATGTACATCAAAACAAACACATTTTCATTGTACACTAAAGAAATGTACATCAAAACATACACATTTTCAGTGTACATTCAAGAAATGTATATCAAAACATACACATTTTCATTGTACATTCAAGAAATGTACATCAAACCATACACATTTTCATTGTACATTCAAGAAATGTACATCAAAACATACACACTTTCATTGTATATACCAGAAATGTACATCAAAACATACACATTTTCATTGTACATTCAAGAAATGTACATCAAAACATACACATTTTGACCGCACATTCTAGAAATATACATCAAAACATACACATTTTCATTGTACATTCAAGAACTGTACATCAAAACACACACATTTTCAGTGTACATTCAAGAAATGTACATCAAAACATACACATTTTCAGTGTACATTCAAGAAATGTATATCAAAACATACACATTTTCATTGTACATTCAAGAAATGTACATCAAAACATACACATTTTCATTGTACATTCAAGAAATGTACATCAAAACATACACATTTTCATTGTATATACCAGAAATGTACATCAAAACATACACATTTTCATTGTACATTCAAGAAATGTACATCAAAACATACACATTTTGACTGCACATTCTAGAAATATACATCAAAACATACACATTTTCATTGTATATACCAGAAATGCACATCAAAACATACACATTTTCATTGTACATTCAAGAACTGTACATCACAACATACACATTTTCAGTGTACATTCAAGAAATGTACATCAAAACATACACATTTTCAGTGTACATTCAAGAAATGTACATCAAAACATACACATTTTCATTGTGTATAATAGAAATGTACATCAAAACATACACATTTTCATTGTATATACAAGAAATGTATATCAAAACATACACATTTTCAGTGTACATTCAAGAAATGTACTTCAAAACATACACATTTTCATTGTATATACAAGTAATGTACATCAAAGCATACACATTTTCAGTGTACATTCAAGAAATGTACATCAAGACATACACATTTTCATTGTACATTCAAGAAATGTATATCAAAACATACACATTTTCAGTGTACATTCAAGAAATTTACATCAAAACATACACACTTTCATTGTATATACAAGAAATGTACATCAAAACATACACATTTTCAGTATACATTCAAGAAATGTACATGAAAACATATACATTTTCATTGTACATTCAAGAAATGTATATCAAAACATACACATTTTCAGTGTACATTCAAGAAATGTACATCAAAACATACACATTTTCATTGTATATACAAGAAATGTACATCAAAACATACACATTTTCATTGTACACTAAAGAAATGTACATCAAAACACACACATTTTCAGTGTACATTCAAGAAATGTAGATCAAAACATACACATTTTCATTGTACACTCAAGAAATGTACATCAAAACATGCACGTTTTCATTGTACATTCAAGAAATGTATATCAAAACATACACATTTTCATTGTACATTCAAGAAATGTACATCAAAACATACACATTTTCAGTGTACATTCAAGAAATGTATAACAAAAAATACACTTTTTCATTGTACATTCAAGAAATGTATATCAAAACATACACATTTTCATTGTACATTCAAGAAATGTACATCAAAACATACACATTTTCAGTGTACATTCAAGAAATGTATAACAAAAAATACACTTTTTCAGTGTACATTCAAGAAATGTACATCAAAACAAACACATTTTCATTGTACACTAAAGAAATGTACATCAAAACATACACATTTTCAGTGTACATTCAAGAAATGTATATCAAAACATACACATTTTCATTGTACATTCAAGAAATGTACATCAAACCATACACATTTTCATTGTACATTCAAGAAATGTACATCAAAACATACACACTTTCATTGTATATACCAGAAATGTACATCAAAACATACACATTTTCATTGTACATTCAAGAAATGTACATCAAAACATACACATTTTGACCGCACATTCTAGAAATATACATCAAAACATACACATTTTCATTGTACATTCAAGAACTGTACATCAAAACACACACATTTTCAGTGTACATTCAAGAAATGTACATCAAAACATACACATTTTCAGTGTACATTCAAGAAATGTATATCAAAACATACACATTTTCATTGTACATTCAAGAAATGTACATCAAAACATACACATTTTCATTGTACATTCAAGAAATGTACATCAAAACATACACATTTTCATTGTATATACCAGAAATGTACATCAAAACATACACATTTTCATTGTACATTCAAGAAATGTACATCAAAACATACACATTTTGACTGCACATTCTAGAAATATACATCAAAACATACACATTTTCATTGTATATACCAGAAATGCACATCAAAACATACACATTTTCATTGTACATTCAAGAACTGTACATCACAACATACACATTTTCAGTGTACATTCAAGAAATGTACATCAAAACATACACATTTTCAGTGTACATTCAAGAAATGTACATCAAAACATACACATTTTCATTGTGTATAATAGAAATGTACATCAAAACATACACATTTTCATTGTATATACAAGAAATGTATATCAAAACATACACATTTTCAGTGTACATTCAAGAAATGTACATCAAGACATACACATTTTCATTGTACATTCAAGAAATGTATATCAAAACATACACATTTTCAGTGTACATTCAAGAAATTTACATCAAAACATACACACTTTCATTGTATATACAAGAAATGTACATCAAAACATACACATTTTCAGTATACATTCAAGAAATGTACATGAAAACATATACATTTTCATTGTACATTCAAGAAATGTATATCAAAACATACACATTTTCAGTGTACATTCAAGAAATGTACATCAAAACATACACATTTTCATTGTATATACAAGAAATGTACATCAAAACATACACATTTTCATTGTACACTAAAGAAATGTACATCAAAACACACACATTTTCAGTGTACATTCAAGAAATGTAGATCAAAACATACACATTTTCATTGTACATTCAAGAAATGTACATCAAAACATACACATTTTCATTGTGTATAATAGAAATGTACATCAAAACATACACATTTTCATTGTATATACAAGAAATGTATATCAAAACATACACATTTTCAGTGTACATTCAAGAAATGTACATCAAGACATACACATTTTCATTGTACATTCAAGAAATGTATATCAAAACATACACATTTTCATTGTACATTCAAGAAATGTACATCAAAACATACACATTTTCATTGTACACTCAAGAAATGTACATCAAAACATACACATTTTCATTGTACATTCAAGAAATGTACATCAAGACATACCATTTTGAGTGTGCATTCAAGAAATTGTATATCAAAACATACACATTTTCAGTGTACATTCAAGAAATGGACATCAAAACATACAAATTTTCATTGTATATACAAGAAATGTACATCAAAACATACACATTTTCATTGTACATTAAAGAAATGTACATCAAAACCTACACATTTTCAGTATACATTCAAGAAATGTACATCAAAACATACACATTTTCATTGTACACTCAAGAAATGTACATCAAAACATACACATTTTCAGTGTACATTCAAGAAGTGTACATCAAAACATACACACTTGGAGTGTACATTCAAGAGATATACATCAAAACATGCACAGTTTCATTGTATATACCAGAAATGTACATCAAAACATACACATTTTCATTGTATATACAAGAAATGTGCATCAAAACATACACATTTTCATTGTATATACAAGAAATGTATATCAAAACATACACATTTTCAGTGTACATTCAAGAAATGTACAACAAATCATACACATTTTCATTGTATATTCAAGAAATGTACATAGAAACATACATATTTTCATTGTATATACCAGAAATGTACATCAAAACATACACATTTTCATTGTACATTCAAGAAGTGTACATCAAAACATAAACATTTTCTTTGTATATTCCAGAAATGTACATCAAAACATACACATTTTCATTGTACATTCAAGAAATGTACATCAAAACATACCCATTTTCATTGTATATACCAGAAATGTACATCAAAACATACACATTTTCATTGTACATTCAAGAAATGTACATCAAAACATACACATTTTGAGTGTACATTCAAGAAATATACATCAAAACATACACATTTTCATTGTATATACCAGAAATGCACATCAAAACATACACATTTTCATTGTACATTCAAGAACTGTACATCAAAACATACACATTTTCAGTGTACATTCAAGAAATGTATATCAAAACGTACACATATTCAGTGTACATTCAAGAAATGTACTTCAAAACATACACATTTTCATTGTATATACCAGAAATGTACATCAAAACATACACATTTTCATTGTACATTCAAGAAATGTACATCAAAACATACACATTTTGACCGCACATTCTAGAAATATACATCAAAACATACACATTTTCATTGTACATTCAAGAACTGTACATCAAAACACACACATTTTCAGTGTACATTCAAGAAATGTACATCAAAACATACACATTTTCAGTGTACATTCAAGAAATGTATATCAAAACATACACATTTTCATTGTACATTCAAGAAATGTACATCAAAACATACACATTTTCATTGTACATTCAAGAAATGTACATCAAAACATACACATTTTCATTGTATATACCAGAAATGTACATCAAAACATACACATTTTCATTGTACATTCAAGAAATGTACATCAAAACATACACATTTTGACTGCACATTCTAGAAATATACATCAAAACATACACATTTTCATTGTATATACCAGAAATGCACATCAAAACATACACATTTTCATTGTACATTCAAGAACTGTACATCAAAACATACACATTTTCAGTGTACATTCAAGAAATGTACATCAAAACATACACATTTTCAGTGTACATTCAAGAAATGTACATCAAAACATACACATTTTCATTGTATATAATATGAATGTACATCAAAACATACACATTTTCATTGTATATACAAGAAATGTATATCAAAACATACACATTTTCAGTGTACATTCAAGAAATATACTTCAAAACATACACATTTTCATTGTATATACAAGTAATGTACATCAAAGCATACACATTTTCAGTGTACATTCAAGAAATGTACATCAAGACATACACATTTTCATTGTACATTCAAGAAATGTATATCAAAACATACACATTTTCAGTGTACATTCAAGAAATGTACATCAAAACATACACACTTTCATTGTATATACAAGAAATGTACATCAAAACATACACATTTTCAGTATACATTCAAGAAATGTACATGAAAACATATACATTTTCATTGTACATTCAAGAAATGTATATCAAAACATACACATTTTCTGTGTACATTCAAGAAATGTACATCAAAACATACACATTTTCATTGTATATACAAGAAATGTACATCAAAACATACACATTTTCATTGTACACTAAAGAAATGTACATCAAAACACACACATTTTCAGTGTACATTCAAGAAATGTAGATCAAAACATACACATTTTCATTGTACATTCAAGAAATTTAGATCAAAACAAACACATTTTCATTGTACATTCAAGAAATGTACATCAAAACATACACATTTTCATTGTACACTCAAGAAATGTACATCAAAACATACACATTTTCATTGTACATTCAAGAAATGTACATCAAAACATACACATTTTCATTGTACACTCAAGAAATGTACATCAAAACATACACATTTTCATTGTACATTCAAGAAATGTACATCAAAACATACACATTTTCATTGTACATTCAAGAAATGTACATCAAAACATACACATTTTCAGTGTACATTCAAGAAATGTACATCAAAACATACACATTTTCATTGTATATACCAGAAATGTACATCAAAACATACACATTTTCATTGTACATTCAAGAAATGTACATCAAAACATACACATTTTGACTGCACATTCTAGAAATATACATCAAAACATACACATTTTCATTGTATATACCAGAAATGCACATCAAAACATACACATTTTCATTGTACATTCAAGAACTGTACATCAAAACATACACATTTTCAGTGTACATTCAAGAAATGTACAACAAAACATACACATTTTCAGTGTACATTCAAGAAATGTACATCAAAACATACACATTTTCATTGTATATACAAGAAATGTACATCAAAACATACACATTTTCATTGTATATACAAGAAATGTATATCAAAACATACACACTTTCAGTGTACATTCAAGAAATGTACTTCAAAACATACACATTTTCATTGTATATACAAGTAATGTACATCAAAGCATACACATTTTCAGTGTACATTCAAGAAATGTACATCAAGACATACACATTTTCATTGTACATTCAAGAAATGTATATCAAAACATACACATTTTCAGTGTACATTCAAGAAATGTACATCAAAACATACACACTTTCATTGTATATACAAGAAATGTACATCAAAACATACACATTTTCAGTATACATTCAAGAAATGTACATGAAAACATATACATTTTCATTGTACATTCAAGAAGTGTATATCAAAACATACACATTTTCAGTGTACATTCAAGAAATGTACATCAAAACATACACATTTTCATTGTATATACAAGAAATCTACATCAAAACATACACATTTTCATTGTACACTAAAGAAATGTACATCAAAACATACACATTTTCAGTGTACATTCAAGAAATGTAGATCAAAACATACACATTTTCATTGTACATTCAAGAAATGTAGATCAAAACATACACATTTTCATTGTACATTCAAGAAATGTACATCAAAACATACAAATTTTCATTGTACACTCAAGAAATGTACATCAAAACATACACATTTTCATTGTACACTCAAGAAATGTACATCAAAACATACACTTTTTCATTGTACATTCAAGAAATGTATATCAAAACATACACATTTTCATTGTACATTCAAGAAATGTACATCAAAACATACACATTTTCAGTGTACATTCAAGAAATGTATAACAAAAAATACACTTTTTCAGTGTACATTCAAGAAATGTACATCAAAACAAACACATTTTCATTGTACACTAAAGAAATGTACATCAAAACATACACATTTTCAGTGTACATTCAAGAAATGTATATCAAAACATACACATTTTCATTGTACATTCAAGAAATGTACATCAAACCATACACATTTTCATTGTACATTCAAGAAATGTACATCAAAACATACACATTTTCAGTGTACATTCAAGAAATGTACATCAAAACATACACATTTTCATTGTATATACCAGAAATGTACATCAAAACATACACATTTTCATTGTACATTCAAGAAATGTACATCAAAACATACACATTTTGACTGCACATTCTAGAAATATACATCAAAACATACACATTTTCATTGTATATACCAGAAATGCACATCAAAACATACACATTTTCATTGTACATTCAAGAACTGTACATCAAAACATACACATTTTCAGTGTACATTCAAGAAATGTACATCAAAACATACACATTTTCAGTGTACATTCAAGAAATGTACATCAAAACATACACATTTTCATTGTATATACAAGAAATGTACATCAAAACATACACATTTTCATTGTATATACAAGAAATGTATATCAAAACATACACACTTTCAGTGTACATTCAAGAAATGTACTTCAAAACATACACATTTTCATTGTATATACAAGTAATGTACATCAAAGCATACACATTTTCAGTGTACATTCAAGAAATGTACATCAAGACATACACATTTTCATTGTACATTCAAGAAATGTATATCAAAACATACACATTTTCAGTGTACATTCAAGAAATGTACATCAAAACATACACACTTTCATTGTATATACAAGAAATGTACATCAAAACATACACATTTTCAGTATACATTCAAGAAATGTACATGAAAACATATACATTTTCATTGTACATTCAAGAAGTGTATATCAAAACATACACATTTTCAGTGTACATTCAAGAAATGTACATCAAAACATACACATTTTCATTGTATATACAAGAAATCTACATCAAAACATACACATTTTCATTGTACACTAAAGAAATGTACATCAAAACATACACATTTTCAGTGTACATTCAAGAAATGTAGATCAAAACATACACATTTTCATTGTACATTCAAGAAATGTAGATCAAAACATACACATTTTCATTGTACATTCAAGAAATGTACATCAAAACATACAAATTTTCATTGTACACTCAAGAAATGTACATCAAAACATACACATTTTCATTGTACACTCAAGAAATGTACATCAAAACATACACTTTTTCATTGTACATTCAAGAAATGTATATCAAAACATACACATTTTCATTGTACATTCAAGAAATGTACATCAAAACATACACATTTTCAGTGTACATTCAAGAAATGTATAACAAAAAATACACTTTTTCAGTGTACATTCAAGAAATGTACATCAAAACAAACACATTTTCATTGTACACTAAAGAAATGTACATCAAAACATACACATTTTCAGTGTACATTCAAGAAATGTATATCAAAACATACACATTTTCATTGTACATTCAAGAAATGTACATCAAACCATACACATTTTCATTGTACATTCAAGAAATGTACATCAAAACATACACACTTTCATTGTATATACCAGAAATGTACATCAAAACATACACATTTTCATTGTACATTCAAGAAATGTACATCAAAACATACACATTTTGACCGCACATTCTAGAAATATACATCAAAACATACACATTTTCATTGTACATTCAAGAACTGTACATCAAAACACACACATTTTCAGTGTACATTCAAGAAATGTACATCAAAACATACACATTTTCAGTGTACATTCAAGAAATGTATATCAAAACATACACATTTTCATTGTACATTCAAGAAATGTACATCAAAACATACACATTTTCATTGTACATTCAAGAAATGTACATCAAAACATACACATTTTCATTGTATATACCAGAAATGTACATCAAAACATACACATTTTCATTGTACATTCAAGAAATGTACATCAAAACATACACATTTTGACTGCACATTCTAGAAATATACATCAAAACATACACATTTTCATTGTATATACCAGAAATGCACATCAAAACATACACATTTTCATTGTACATTCAAGAACTGTACATCACAACATACACATTTTCAGTGTACATTCAAGAAATGTACATCAAAACATACACATTTTCAGTGTACATTCAAGAAATGTACATCAAAACATACACATTTTCATTGTGTATAATAGAAATGTACATCAAAACATACACATTTTCATTGTATATACAAGAAATGTATATCAAAACATACACATTTTCAGTGTACATTCAAGAAATGTACTTCAAAACATACACATTTTCATTGTATATACAAGTAATGTACATCAAAGCATACACATTTTCAGTGTACATTCAAGAAATGTACATCAAGACATACACATTTTCATTGTACATTCAAGAAATGTATATCAAAACATACACATTTTCAGTGTACATTCAAGAAATTTACATCAAAACATACACACTTTCATTGTATATACAAGAAATGTACATCAAAACATACACATTTTCAGTATACATTCAAGAAATGTACATGAAAACATATACATTTTCATTGTACATTCAAGAAATGTATATCAAAACATACACATTTTCAGTGTACATTCAAGAAATGTACATCAAAACATACACATTTTCATTGTATATACAAGAAATGTACATCAAAACATACACATTTTCATTGTACACTAAAGAAAT
This sequence comes from Tenodera sinensis, assembly GCA_030765045.1. NCBI lineage: Eukaryota > Metazoa > Arthropoda > Insecta > Mantodea > Mantidae > Tenodera > Tenodera sinensis. Next base: position 214,374,415 of record CM060964.1, on the reverse strand, counting down.
GTACATCAAAACACACACATTTTCAGTGTACATTCAAGAAATGTAGATCAAAACATACACATTTTCATTGTACACTCAAGAAATGTACATCAAAACATGCACGTTTTCATTGTACATTCAAGAAATGTATATCAAAACATACACATTTTCATTGTACATTCAAGAAATGTACATCAAAACATACACATTTTCAGTGTACATTCAAGAAATGTATAACAAAAAATACACTTTTTCATTGTACATTCAAGAAATGTATATCAAAACATACACATTTTCATTGTACATTCAAGAAATGTACATCAAAACATACACATTTTCAGTGTACATTCAAGAAATGTATAACAAAAAATACACTTTTTCAGTGTACATTCAAGAAATGTACATCAAAACAAACACATTTTCATTGTACACTAAAGAAATGTACATCAAAACATACACATTTTCAGTGTACATTCAAGAAATGTATATCAAAACATACACATTTTCATTGTACATTCAAGAAATGTACATCAAACCATACACATTTTCATTGTACATTCAAGAAATGTACATCAAAACATACACACTTTCATTGTATATACCAGAAATGTACATCAAAACATACACATTTTCATTGTACATTCAAGAAATGTACATCAAAACATACACATTTTGACCGCACATTCTAGAAATATACATCAAAACATACACATTTTCATTGTACATTCAAGAACTGTACATCAAAACACACACATTTTCAGTGTACATTCAAGAAATGTACATCAAAACATACACATTTTCAGTGTACATTCAAGAAATGTATATCAAAACATACACATTTTCATTGTACATTCAAGAAATGTACATCAAAACATACACATTTTCATTGTACATTCAAGAAATGTACATCAAAACATACACATTTTCATTGTATATACCAGAAATGTACATCAAAACATACACATTTTCATTGTACATTCAAGAAATGTACATCAAAACATACACATTTTGACTGCACATTCTAGAAATATACATCAAAACATACACATTTTCATTGTATATACCAGAAATGCACATCAAAACATACACATTTTCATTGTACATTCAAGAACTGTACATCACAACATACACATTTTCAGTGTACATTCAAGAAATGTACATCAAAACATACACATTTTCAGTGTACATTCAAGAAATGTACATCAAAACATACACATTTTCATTGTGTATAATAGAAATGTACATCAAAACATACACATTTTCATTGTATATACAAGAAATGTATATCAAAACATACACATTTTCAGTGTACATTCAAGAAATGTACATCAAGACATACACATTTTCATTGTACATTCAAGAAATGTATATCAAAACATACACATTTTCAGTGTACATTCAAGAAATTTACATCAAAACATACACACTTTCATTGTATATACAAGAAATGTACATCAAAACATACACATTTTCAGTATACATTCAAGAAATGTACATGAAAACATATACATTTTCATTGTACATTCAAGAAATGTATATCAAAACATACACATTTTCAGTGTACATTCAAGAAATGTACATCAAAACATACACATTTTCATTGTATATACAAGAAATGTACATCAAAACATACACATTTTCATTGTACACTAAAGAAATGTACATCAAAACACACACATTTTCAGTGTACATTCAAGAAATGTAGATCAAAACATACACATTTTCATTGTACATTCAAGAAATGTACATCAAAACATACACATTTTCATTGTGTATAATAGAAATGTACATCAAAACATACACATTTTCATTGTATATACAAGAAATGTATATCAAAACATACACATTTTCAGTGTACATTCAAGAAATGTACATCAAGACATACACATTTTCATTGTACATTCAAGAAATGTATATCAAAACATACACATTTTCATTGTACATTCAAGAAATGTACATCAAAACATACACATTTTCATTGTACACTCAAGAAATGTACATCAAAACATACACATTTTCATTGTACATTCAAGAAATGTACATCAAGACATACCATTTTGAGTGTGCATTCAAGAAATTGTATATCAAAACATACACATTTTCAGTGTACATTCAAGAAATGGACATCAAAACATACAAATTTTCATTGTATATACAAGAAATGTACATCAAAACATACACATTTTCATTGTACATTAAAGAAATGTACATCAAAACCTACACATTTTCAGTATACATTCAAGAAATGTACATCAAAACATACACATTTTCATTGTACACTCAAGAAATGTACATCAAAACATACACATTTTCAGTGTACATTCAAGAAGTGTACATCAAAACATACACACTTGGAGTGTACATTCAAGAGATATACATCAAAACATGCACAGTTTCATTGTATATACCAGAAATGTACATCAAAACATACACATTTTCATTGTATATACAAGAAATGTGCATCAAAACATACACATTTTCATTGTATATACAAGAAATGTATATCAAAACATACACATTTTCAGTGTACATTCAAGAAATGTACAACAAATCATACACATTTTCATTGTATATTCAAGAAATGTACATAGAAACATACATATTTTCATTGTATATACCAGAAATGTACATCAAAACATACACATTTTCATTGTACATTCAAGAAGTGTACATCAAAACATAAACATTTTCTTTGTATATTCCAGAAATGTACATCAAAACATACACATTTTCATTGTACATTCAAGAAATGTACATCAAAACATACCCATTTTCATTGTATATACCAGAAATGTACATCAAAACATACACATTTTCATTGTACATTCAAGAAATGTACATCAAAACATACACATTTTGAGTGTACATTCAAGAAATATACATCAAAACATACACATTTTCATTGTATATACCAGAAATGCACATCAAAACATACACATTTTCATTGTACATTCAAGAACTGTACATCAAAACATACACATTTTCAGTGTACATTCAAGAAATGTATATCAAAACGTACACATATTCAGTGTACATTCAAGAAATGTACTTCAAAACATACACATTTTCATTGTATATACAAGAAATGGATATCAAAACATACACATTTTCAGTGTACATTCAAGAAATGTACATCAAAACATACACATTTTCATTGTATATACAAGAAATGTACATCAAAACATACACATTTTCATTGTACACTAAAGAAATGTACATCAAAACATACACATTTTCATTGTATATACAAGAAATGTACATCAAACCATACACATTTTCAGTGTACATTCAAGAAATGTACATCAAAACATATACATTTTCATTGTATATACAAGAAATGTACATCAAAACATACACATTTTCAGTGTACATTCAAGAAATGTACATCAAAACATACACATTTTCAGTGTACATTCAAGAAATGTACATCAAAACATACACATTTTCATTGTATATACCAGAAATGTACATCAAAACATACACATTTTCATGTACATTCAAGAAATGTACATCAAAACATACACATTTTGACTGCACATTCTAGAAATATACATCAAAACATACACATTTTCATTGTATATACCAGAAATGCACATCAAAACATACACATTTTCATTGTACATTCAAGAACTGTACATCAAAACATACACATTTTCAGTGTACATTCAAGAAATGTACATCAAAACATACACATTTTCAGTGTACATTCAAGAAATGTACATCAAAACATACACATTTTCATTGTATATACAAGAAATGTACATCAAAACATACACATTTTCATTGTATATACAAGAAATGTATATCAAAACATAAGCACTTTCAGTGTACATTCAAGAAATGTACTTCAAAACATACACATTTTCATTGTATATACAAGTAATGTACATCAAAGCATACACATTTTCAGTGTACATTCAAGAAATGTACATCAAGACATGCACATTTTCATTGTACATTCAAGAAATGTATATCAAAACATACACATTTTCAGTGTACATTCAAGAAATGTACATCAAAACATACACACTTTCATTGTATATACAAGAAATGTACATCAAAACATACACATTTTCAGTATACATTCAAGAAATGTACATGAAAACATATACATTTTTATTGTACATTCAAGAAGTGTATATCAAAACATACACATTTTCAGTGTACATTCAAGAAATGTACATCAAAACATACACATTTTCATTGTATATACAAGAAATCTACATCAAAACATACACATTTTCATTGTACACTAAAGAAATGTACATCAAAACATACACATTTTCAGTGTACATTCAAGAAATGTAGATCAAAACATACACATTTTCATTGTACATTCAAGAAATGTAGATCAAAACATACACATTTTCATTGTACATTCAAGAAATGTACATCAAAACATACACATTTTCATTGTACACTCAAGTAATGTACATCAAAACATACACATTTTCATTGTACACTCAAGAAATGTACATCAAAACATACACTTTTTCATTGTACATTCAAGAAATGTAGATCAAAACATACACATTTTCATTGTACATTCAAGAAATGTACATCAAAACATACACATTTTCAGTGTACATTCAAGAAATGTATAACAAAAAATACACTTTTTCAGTGTACATTCAAGAAATGTACATCAAAACAAACACATTTTCATTGTACACTAAAGAAATGTACATCAAAACATACACATTTTCAGTGTACATTCAAGAAATGTATATCAAAACATACACATTTTCATTGTACATTCAAGAAATGTACATCAAACCATACACATTTTCATTGTACATTCAAGAAATGTACATCAAAACATACACACTTTCATTGTATATACCAGAAATGTACATCAAAACATACACATTTTCATTGTACATTCAAGAAATGTACATCAAAACATACACATTTTGACCGCACATTCTAGAAATATACGTCAAAACATACACATTTTCATTGTACATTCAAGAACTGTACATCAAAACACACACATTTTCAGTGTACATTCAAGAAATGTACATCAAAACATACACATTTTCAGTGTACATTCAAGAAATGTATATCAAAACATACACATTTTCATTGTACATTCAAGAAATGTACATCAAAACATACACATTTTCATTGTACATTCAAGAAATGTACATCAAAACATACACATTTTCATTGCATATACCAGAAATGTACATCAAAACATACACATTTTCATTGTACATTCAAGAAATGTACATCAAAACATACACATTTTGACTGCACATTCTAGAAATATACATCAAAACATACACATTTTCATTGTATATACCAGAAATGCACATCAAAACATACACATTTTCATTGTACATTCAAGAACTGTACATCAAAACATACACATTTTCAGTGTACATTCAAGAAATGTACATCAAAACATACACATTTTCAGTGTACATTCAAGAAATGTACATCAAAACATACACATTTTCATTGTATATAATAGAAATGTACATCAAAACATACACATTTTCATTGTATATACAAGAAATGTATATCAAAACATACACATTTTCAGTGTACATTCAAGAAATATACTTCAAAACATACACATTTTCATTGTATATACAAGTAATGTACATCAAAGCATACACATTTTCAGTGTACATTCAAGAAATGTACATCAAGACATGCACATTTTCATTGTACATTCAAGAAATGTATATCAAAACATACACATTTTCAGTGTACATTCAAGAAATGTACATCAAAACATACACACTTTCATTGTATATACAAGAAATGTACATCAAAACATACACATTTTCAGTATACATTCAAGAAATGTACATGAAAACATATACATTTTTATTGTACATTCAAGAAGTGTATATCAAAACATACACATTTTCAGTGTACATTCAAGAAATGTACATCAAAACATACACATTTTCATTGTATATACAAGAAATCTACATCAAAACATACACATTTTCATTGTACACTAAAGAAATGTACATCAAAACATACACATTTTCAGTGTACATTCAAGAAATGTAGATCAAAACATACACATTTTCATTGTACATTCAAGAAATGTAGATCAAAACATACACATTTTCATTGTACATTCAAGAAATGTACATCAAAACATACACATTTTCATTGTACACTCAAGTAATGTACATCAAAACATACACATTTTCATTGTACACTCAAGAAATGTACATCAAAACATACACTTTTTCATTGTACATTCAAGAAATGTAGATCAAAACATACACATTTTCATTGTACATTCAAGAAATGTACATCAAAACATACACATTTTCAGTGTACATTCAAGAAATGTATAACAAAAAATACACTTTTTCAGTGTACATTCAAGAAATGTACATCAAAACAAACACATTTTCATTGTACACTAAAGAAATGTACATCAAAACATACACATTTTCAGTGTACATTCAAGAAATGTATATCAAAACATACACATTTTCATTGTACATTCAAGAAATGTACATCAAACCATACACATTTTCATTGTACATTCAAGAAATGTACATCAAAACAGACACACTTTCATTGTATATACCAGAAATGTACATCAAAACATACACATTTTCATTGTACATTCAAGAAATGTACATCAAAACATACACATTTTGACCGCACATTCTAGAAATATACATCAAAACATACACATTTTCATTGTACATTCAAGAACTGTACATCAAAACACACACATTTTCAGTGTACATTCAAGAAATGTACATCAAAACATACACATTTTCAGTGTACATTCAAGAAATGTATATCAAAACATACACATTTTCATTGTACATTCAAGAAATGTACATCAAAACATACACATTTTCATTGTACATTCAAGAAATGTACATCAAAACATACACATTTTCATTGCATATACCAGAAATGTACATCAAAACATACACATTTTCATTGTACATTCAAGAAATGTACATCAAAACATACACATTTTGACTGCACATTCTAGAAATATACATCAAAACATACACATTTTCATTGTATATACCAGAAATGCACATCAAAACATACACATTTTCATTGTACATTCAAGAACTGTACATCAAAACATACACATTTTCAGTGTACATTCAAGAAATGTACATCAAAACATACACATTTTCAGTGTACATTCAAGAAATGTACATCAAAACATACACATTTTCATTGTATATAATAGAAATGTACATCAAAACATACACATTTTCATTGTATATACAAGAAATGTATATCAAAACATACACATTTTCAGTGTACATTCAAGAAATATACTTCAAAACATACACATTTTCATTGTATATACAAGTAATGTACATCAAAGCATACACATTTTCAGTGTACATTCAAGAAATGTACATCAAGACATACACATTTTCATTGTACATTCAAGAAATGTATATCAAAACATACACATTTTCAGTGTACATTCAAGAAATGTACATCAAAACATACACACTTTCATTGTATATACAAGAAATGTACATCAAGACATACACATTTTCATTGCACATTCAAGAAATGTATATCAAAGCATACACATTTTCAGTATACATTCAAGAAATGTACATGAAAACATATACATTTTCATTGTACATTCAAGAAATGTATATCAAAACATACACATTTTCAGTGTACATTCAAGAAATGTACATCAAAACATACACATTTTCATTGTATATACAAGAAATGTACATCAAAACATACACATTTTCATTGTACACTAAAGAAATGTACATCAAAACACACACATTTTCAGTGTACATTCAAGAAATGTAGATCAAAACATACACATTTTCATTGTACATTCAAGAAATTTAGATCAAAACAAACACATTTTCATTGTACATTCAAGAAATGTACATCAAAACATACACATTTTCATTGTACACTCAAGAAATGTACATCAAAACATACACATTGTCATTGTACATTCAAGAAATGTACATCAAAACATACACATTTTCATTGTACACTCAAGAAATGTACATCAAAACATACACATTTTCATTGTACATTCAAGAAATGTACATCAAAACATACACATTTTCATTGTACATTCAAGAAATGTACATCAAAACATACACATTTTCAGTGTACATTCAAGAAATGTACATCAAAACATACACATTTTCATTGTATATACCAGAAATGTACATCAAAACATACACATTTTCATTGTACATTCAAGAAATGTACATCAAAACATACACATTTTGACTGCACATTCTAGAAATATACATCAAAACATACACATTTTCATTGTATATACCAGAAATGCACATCAAAACATACACATTTTCATTGTACATTCAAGAACTGTACATCAAAACATACACATTTTCAGTGTACATTCAAGAAATGTACATCAAAACATACACATTTTCAGTGTACATTCAAGAAATGTACATCAAAACATACACATTTTCATAGTATATACAAGAAATGTACATCAAAACATACACATTTTCATTGTATATACAAGAAATGTATATCAAAACATACACACTTTCAGTGTACATTCAAGAAATGTACTTCAAAACATACACATTTTCATTGTATATACAAGTAATGTACATCAAAGCATACACATTTTCAGTGTACATTCAAGAAATGTACATCAAGACATACACATTTTCATTGTACATTCAAGAAATGTATATCAAAACATACACATTTTCAGTGTACATTCAAGAAATGTACATCAAAACATACACACTTTCATTGTATATACAAGAAATGTACATCAAAACATACACATTTTCAGTATACATTCAAGAAATGTACATGAAAACATATACATTTTCATTGTACATTCAAGAAGTGTATATCAAAACATACACATTTTCAGTGTACATTCAAGAAATGTACATCAAAACATACACATTTTCATTGTATATACAAGAAATCTACATCAAAACATACACATTTTCATTGTACACTAAAGAAATGTACATCAAAACATACACATTTTCAGTGTACATTCAAGAAATGTAGATCAAAACATACACATTTTCATTGTACATTCAAGAAATGTAGATCAAAACATACACATTTTCATTGTACATTCAAGAAATGTACATCAAAACATACACATTTTCATTGTACACTCAAGAAGTGTACATCAAAACATACACATTTTCATTGTACACTTAAGAAATGTACATCAAAACACACACTTTTTCATTGTACATTCAAGAAATGTATATCAAAACATACACATTTTCATTGTACATTCAAGAAATGTACATCAAAACATACACATTTTCAGTGTACATTCAAGAAATGTATAACAAAAAATACACTTTTTCAGTGTACATTCAAGAAATGTACTTCAAAACAAACACATTTTCATTGTACACTAAAGAAATGTACATCAAAACATACACATTTTCAGTGTACATTCAAGAAATGTATATCAAAACATACACATTTTCATTGTACATTCAAGAAATGTACATCAAACCTTACACATTTTCATTGTACATTCAAGAAATGTACATCAAAACATACACACTTTCATTGTATATACCAGAAATGTACATCAAAACATACACATTTTCATTGTACATTCAAGAAATGTACATCAAAACATACACATTTTGACCGCACATTCTAGAAATATACATCAAAACATACACATTTTCATTGTACATTCAAGAACTGTACATCAAAACACACACATTTTCAGTATACATTCAAGAAATGTACATCAAAACATACACATTTTCAGTGTACATTCAAGAAATGTATATCAAAACATACACATTTTCATTGTACATTCAAGAAATGTACATCAAAACATACACATTTTCATTGTACATTCAAGAAATGTACATCAAAACATACACATTTTCATTGTATATACCAGAAATGTACATCAAAACATACACATTTTCATTGTACATTCAAGAAATGTACATCAAAACATACACATTTTGACTGCACATTCTAGAAATATACATCAAAACATACACATTTTCATTGTATATACCAGAAATGCACATCAAAACATACACATTTTCATTGTACATTCAAGAACTGTACATCACAACATACACATTTTCAGTGTACATTCAAGAAATGTACATCAAAACATACACATTTTCAGTGTACATTCAAGAAATGTACATCAAAACATACACATTTTCATTGTGTATAATAGAAATGTACATCAAAACATACACATTTCATTGTATATACAAGAAATGTATATCAAAACATACACATTTTCAGTGTACATTCAAGAAATGTACTTCAAAACATACACATTTTCATTGTATATACAAGTAATGTACATCAAAGCATACACATTTTCAGTGTACATTCAAGAAATGTACATCAAGACATACACATTTTCATTGTACATTCAAGAAATGTATATCAAAACATACACATTTTCAGTGTACATTCAAGAAATGTACATCAAAACATACACACTTTCATTGTATATACAAGAAATGTACATCAAAACATACACATTTTCAGTATACATTCAAGAAATGTACATGAAAACATATACATTTTCATTGTACATTCAAGAAATGTATATCAAAACATACACATTTTCAGTGTACATTAAAGAAATGTACATCAAAACATACACATTTTCATTGTATATACAAGAAATGTACATCAAAACATACACATTTTCATTGTACACTAAAGAAATGTACATCAAAACACACACATTTTCAGTGTACATTCAAGAAATGTAGATCAAAACATACACATTTTCATTGTACATTCAAGAAATTTAGATCAAAACAAACACATTTTCATTGTACATTCAAGAAATGTACATCAAAACATACACATTTTCATTGTACACTCAAGAAATGTACATCAAAACATACACATTTTCATTGTACACTCAAGAAATGTACATCAAAACATGCACGTTTTCATTGTACATTCAAGAAATGTATATCAAAACATACACATTTTCATTGTACATTCAAGAAATGTACATCAAAACATACACATTTTCAGTGTACATTCAAGAAATGTATAACAAAAAATACACTTTTTCAGTGTACATTCAAGAAATGTACATCAAAACAAACACATTTTCATTGTACACTAAAGAAATGTACATCAAAACATACTTATTTTCATTGTACATTCAAGAAAGATACATCAAAACATACACATTTTCATTGTACATTCAACAAATTTACATCAAAACATACACATTTTCATTTTACACTAAAGAAATGTACATCAAAACATACACATTTTCATTGTACATTCAAGAAATGTACATCAAAACATACACATTTTCATTGTACACTCAAGAAATGTACATCAAAACATACACATTTTCATTGTACATTCAAGAAATGTACATCAAGACATACCATTTTGAGTGTACATTCAAGAAATGTATATCAAAACATACACATTTTCAGTGTACATTCAAGAAATGTACATCAAAACATACAAATTTTCATTGTATATACAAGAAATGTACATCAAAACATACACATTTTCATTGTACATTAAAGAAATGTACATCAAAACCTACACATTTTCAGTGTACATTCAAGAAATGTACATCAAAACATACACATTTTCATTGTACACTCAAGAAATGTACATCAAAACATACACATTTTCAGTGTACATTCAAGAAGTGTACATCAAAACATACACACTTGGAGTGTACATTCAAGAGATATACATCAAAACATGCACAGTTTCATTGTATATACCAGAAATGTACATCAAAACATACACATTTTCATTGTATATACAAGAAATGTGCATCAAAACATACACATTTTCATTGTATATACAAGAAATGTATATCAAAACATACACATTTTCAGTGTACATTCAAGAAATGTACAACAAATCATACACATTTTCATTGTATATTCAAGAAATGTACATAGAAACATACATATTTTCATTGTATATACCAGAAATGTACATCAAAACATACACATTTTCATTGTACATTCAAGAAGTGTACATCAAAACATAAACATTTTCTTTGTATATTCCAGAAATGTACATCAAAACATACACATTTTCATTGTACATTCAAGAAATGTACATCAAAACATACCCATTTTCATTGTATATACTAGAAATGTACATCAAAACATACACATTTTCATTGTACATTCAAGAAATGTACATCAAAACATACACATTTTGAGTGTACATTCAAGAAATATACATCAAAACATACACATTTTCATTGTATATACCAGAAATGCACATCAAAACATACACATTTTCATTGTACATTCAAGAACTGTACATCAAAACATACACATTTTCAGTGTACATTCAAGAAATGTATATCAAAACGTACACATATTCAGTGTACATTCAAGAAATGTACATCAAAACATACACATTTTCATTGTATATACAAGAAATGGATATCAAAACATACACATTTTCAGTGTACATTCAAGAAATGTACATCAAAACATACACATTTTCATTGTATATACAAGAAATGTACATCAAAACATACACATTTTCATTGTACACTAAAGAAATGTACATCAAAACATACACATTTTCATTGTATATACAAGAAATGTACATCAAACCATACACATTTTCAGTGTACATTGAAGAAGTGTACATCAAAACATATACATTTTCATTGTATATACAAGAAATGTACATCAAAACATACACATTTTCAGTGTACTTTCAAGAAATGTACATGAAAACATATACATTTTCATTGTATATTCAAGAAATGTATATCAAAACATACACATTTTCAGATTACATTCGAGAAATGTACATCAAAGCATACACATTTTCATTGTATATACAAGAAATGTACATCAAAACATACACATCTTCATTGTACACTAAAGAAATGTACATGAAAACATACACACTTTCAGTGTACATTCAAGAAATGTACATCAAAACATACACATTTTCATTGTACATTCAAGAAATGTACATCAAAACATAAACATTTTCATTGTATATACCAGAAATGTACATCAAAAACATACACATTTTCATTGTACATTCAAGAAATGTACATCAAAACATACCCATTTTCATTGTATATACCAGAAATTTACATCAAAACGTACACATTTTCATTGTACATTCAAGAAATGTACATCAAAACATACACATTTTCATTGTATATACCAGAAATGTACATCAAAACATACACATTTTCATTGTACATTCAAGAAATGTACATCAAAAACTACACATTTTCATAGTATATTCAAGAAATGTACATCAAAACATACACATTTTCACTGTATATACCAGAAATGTACATCAAAACATACACATTTTCATTGTACATTCAAGGAATGTACATCAAAACATATACATTTTCATTGTAGTTACCAGAAATGTACATCAAAACATACACATTTTCATTGTACATTCAAGAAATGTACATCAACACATACACATTTTCATTGTACATTCAAGAAATGTACATCAAAACATACACATTTTGACTGCACATTCTAGAAATATACATCAAAACATACACATTTTCATTGTATATACCAGAAATGCAGATCAAGACATACACATTTTCATTGTACATTCAAGAACTGTACATCAAAACATACACATTTTCAGTGTACATTCAAGAAATGTACATCAAAACATACACATTTTCAGTGTACATTCAAGAATTGTACATCAAAACATACACATTTTCTTTGTATATACAAGAAATGTACATCAAAACATACACATTTTCATTGTATATACAAGAAATGTATATCAAAACATACACATTTTCAGTGTACATTCAAGAAATAAACATCAAAACATATACATTTTCATTGTACATTCAAGAAATGTATATCAAAACATACACATTTTCTGTGTACATTCAAGAAATGTACATCAAAACTTACACATTTTCATAGTATATACAAGAAATGTACATCAAAACATACACATTTTCATTGTACACTTAAGAAATGTACATCAAAACATACACATTTTCAGTGTACATTCAAGAAATGTACATCAAAACATACACATTTTCATTGTACATTCAAGAAATGTAGAACAAAACATACACAATTTCATTGTACATTCCAGAAATGTACATCAAAACATACACATTTTCATTGTACACTCAAGAAATGTACATCAAAACATACACATTTTCATTGTACACTCAAGAAAGGTACATCAAAACATACACTTTTTCATTGTACATTCAAGAAATTTACATCAAAACAAACACATTTTCATTGTACACTAAAGAAATGTACATCAAAATATACACATTTTCATTGTACATTCAAGAAATATACATGAAAACATACACATTTTCATTGTACATTCAAGAAATGTACATCAAAACATACACATTTTCATTGTACACTCAAGAAATGTACATCAAAACATACACATTTTCATTGTACATTCAAGAAATGTACATCAAAACATACACATATTTATTGTACACTCAAGAAATGTACATCAAAACATACACATTTTCATTGTACATTCAAGAAATGTACATCAAAACATACACACTTTCATTGTACATTCAAGAAATGTACATCAAAACATACACATTTTCAGTGTACATTCAAGAAATGTACATCAAAACATACACATTTTCATTGTATATACCAGAAATGTACATCAAAACATACACATTTTCATTGTACATTCAAGAAATGTACATCAAAACATACGCATTTTGACTGCACATTCTAGAAAGATACATCAAAACATACACATTTTCATTGTATATACCAGAAATGCACATCAAAACATACACATTTTCATTGTACATTCAAGAACTGTACATCAAAACATACACATTTTCAGTGTACATTCAAGAAATGTACATCAAAACATACACATTTTCAGTGTACATTCAAGAAATGTACATCAAAACATACACATTTTCATTGTACATACAAGAAATGTACATCAAAACATACACATTTTCATTGTATATACAAGAAATGTATATCAAAACATACACACTTTCAGTGTACATTCAAGAAATGTACTTCTAAACATACACATTTTCATTGTATATACAAGTAATGTACATCAAAGCATACACATTTTCAGTGTATATTCAAGAAATGTACATCAAGACATACACATTTTCATTGTACATTCAAGAAATGTATATCAAAACATACACATTTTCAGTGTACATTCAAGAAATGTACATCAAAACATACACACTTTCATTGTATATACAAGAAATGTACATCAAAACATACATATTTTCAGTATACATTCAAGAAATGTACATGAAAACATATACATTTTCATTGTACATTCAAGAAGTGTATATCAAAACATACACATTTTCAGTGTACATTCAAGAAATGTACATCAAAACATACACATTTTCATTGTATATACAAGAAATCTACATCAAAACATACACATTTTCATTGTACACTAAAGAAATGTACATCAAAACATACACATTTTCAGTGTACATTCAAGAAATGTAGATCAAAACATACACATTTTCATTGTACATTCAAGAAATGTAGATCAAAACATACACATTTTCATTGTACATTCAAGAAATGTACACCAAAACATACACATTTTCATTGTACACTCAAGAAATGTACATCAAAACATACACATTTTCATTGTACACTCAAGAAATGTACATCAAAACATACACTTCTTCATTGTACATTCAAGAAATGTATATCAAAACATACACATCTTCATTGTACATTCAAGAAATGTACATCAAAACATACACATTTTCAGTGTACATTCAAGAAATGTATAACAAAAAATACACTTTTTCAGTGTACATTCAAGAAATGTACATCAAAACATACACATTTTCATTGTACACTCAAGAAATGTACATCAAAACATACACATTTTCATTGTACACTAAAGAAATGTACATCAAAACATACACATTTTCAGTGTACATTCAAGAAATGTATATCAAAACATACACATTTTCATTGTACATTCAAGAAATGTACATCAAACCATACACATTTTCATTGTACATTCAAGAAATGTACATCAAAACATACACATTTTCATTGTATATACCAGAAATGTACATCAAAACATACACATTTTCATTGTACATTCAAGAAATGTACATCAAAACATACACATTTTGACCGCACATTTTAGAAATATACATCAAAACATACACATTTTCATTGTATATACCAGAACTGTACATCAAAACACACACATTTTCAGTGTACATTCAAGAAATGTACATCAAAACATACACATTTTCAGTGTGCATTCAAGAAATGTATATCAAAACATTCACATTTTCATTGTACATTCAAGAAATGTACATCAAAACATACACATTTTCATTGTACATTCAAGAAATGTACATCAAAACATACACATTTTCATTGTATATACCAGAAATGTACATCAAAACATACACATTTTCATTGTACATTCAAGAAATGTACATCAAAACATACACATTTTGACTGCACATTCTAGAAATATACATCAAAACATACACATTTTCATTGTATATACCAGAAATGCACATCAAAACATACACATTTTCATTGTACATTCAAGAACTGTACATCAAAACATACACATTTTCAGTGTACATTCAAGAAATGTACATCAAAACATACACATTTTCAGTGTACGTTCAAGAAATGTACATCAAAACATACACATTTTCATTGTATATAATAGAAATGTACATCAAAACATAAACACTTTCATTGTATATACAAGAAATGTATATCAAAACATACACATTTTAAGTGTATATTCAAGAAATGTACTTCAAAACATACACATTTTCATTGTATATACAAGTAATGTACATCAAAGCATACACATTTTCAGTGTACATTCAAGAAATGTACATCAAGACATACACATTTTCATTGTGCATTCAAGAAATGTATATCAAAACATACACATTATCAGTGTACATTCAAGAAATGTACATCAAAACATACACACTTTCATTGTATATACAAGAAATGTACATCAAAACATACACATTTTCAGTATACATTCAAGAAATGTACATGAAAACATATCCATTTTCATTGTACATTCAAGAAATGTATATCAAAACATACACATTTTCAGTGTACATTCAAGAAATGTACATCAAAACATACACATTTTCATTGCATATACAAGAAATGTACATCAAAACATACACATTTTCATTGTACACTAAAGAAATGTACATCAAAGCATACACATTTTCAGTGTACATTCAAGAAATGTACATCAAAACATACACATTTTCATTGTATATACAAGAAATGTACATCAAAACATACACATTTTCATTGTACACTAAAGAAATGTACATCAAAACATACACATTTTCAGTGTACATTCAAGAAATGTAGATCAAAACAAACACATTTTCATTGTAGATTCAAGAAATGTACATCAAAACATACACATTTTCATTGTACACTAAAGAAATGTACATCAAAACATACACATTTTCAGTGTACATTCAAGAAATGTAGATCAAAACATACACATTTTCATTGTACATTCAAGAAATGTAGATCAAAACATACACATTTTCATTGTACATTCAAGAAATGTACATCAAAACATACACATTTTCATTGTACACTCAAGAAATGTACATCAAAACATACACATTTTCATTGTACACTCAAGAAATGTACATCAAAACATACACTTTTTCATTGTACATTCAAGAAATGTATATCAAAACATACACATTTTCATTGTACATTCAAGAAATGTACATCAAAACATACACATTTTCAGTGTACATTCAAGAAATGTATAACAAAAAATACACTTTTTCAGTGTACATTCAAGAAATGTACATCAAAACATTACACATTTTCATTGTACACTCAAGAAATGTACATCAAAACATACACATTTTCATTGTACACTAAAGAAATGTACATCAAAACATACACATTTTCAGTGTACATTCAAGAAATGTATATCAAAACATACACATTTTCATTGTACATTCAAGAAATGTACATCAAACCATACACATTTTCATTGTACATTCAAGAAATGTACATCAAAACATACACATTTTCATTGTATATACCAGAAATGTACATCAAAACATGCACATTTTCATTGTACATTCAAGAAATGTACATCAAAACATACGAATTTTGACCGCACATTCTAGAAATATACATCAAAACATACACATTTTCATTGTATATACCAGAACTGTACATCAAAACACACACATTTTCAGTGTACATTCAAGAAATGTACATCAAAACATACACATTTTCAGTGTGCATTCAAGAAATGTATATCAAAACATTCACATTTTCATTGTACATTCAAGAAATGTACATCAAAACATACACATTTTCATTGTACATTCAAGAAATGTACATCAAAACATACACATTTTCATTGTATATACCAGAAATGTACATCAAAACATACACATTTTCATTGTACATTCAAGAAATGTACATCAAAACATACACATTTTGACTGCACATTCTAGAAATATACATCAAAGCATACACATTTTCATTGTATATACCAGAAATGCACATCAAAACATACACATTTTCATTGTACATTCAAGAACTGTACATCAAAACATACACATTTTCAGTGTACATTTAAGAAATGTACATCAAAACATACACATTTTCATTGTATATAATAGAAATGTACATCAAAACATAAACACTTTCATTGTATATACAAACAATGTATATCAAAACATACACATTTTAAGTGTATATTCAAGAAATATACTTCAAAACATACACATTTTCATTGTATATACAAGTAATGTACATCAAAGCATACACATTTTCAGTGTACATTCAAGAAATGTACATCAAGACATACACATTTTCATTGTACTTTCAAGAAATGTATATCAAAACATACACATTATCAGTGTACATTCAAGAAATGTACATCAAAACATACACACTTTCATTGTATATACAAGAAATGTACATCAAAACATACACATTTTCAGTATACAATCAAGAAATGTACATGAAAACATATCCATTTTCATTGTACATTCAAGAAATGTATATCAAAACATACACATTTTCAGTGTACATTCAAGAAATGTACATCAAAACATACACATTTTCATTGCATATACAAGAAATGTACATCAAAACATAAACATTTTCATTGTACACTAAAGAAATGTACATCAAAGCATACACATTTTCAGTGTACATTCAAGAAATGTACATCAAAACATACACATTTTCATTGTATATACAAGAAATGTACATCAAAACATACACATTTTCATTGTACACTAAAGAAATGTACATCAAAACATACACATTTTCAGTGTACATTCAAGAAATGTAGATCAAAACAAACACATTTTCATTGTAGATTCAAGAAATGTACATCAAAACATACACATTTTCATTGTACACTCAAGAAATGTACATCAAAACATACACATTTTCATTGTACACTCAAGAAATGTACATCAAAACATACACGTTTTCATTGTACATTCAAGAAATGTATATCAAAACATACAGATTTTCATTGTACATTCAAGAAATGTACATCAAAACATACACATTTTCAGTGTACATTCAAGAAATGTATATCAAAACATACACATTTTCATTGTACATTCAAGAAATGTACATCAAAACATACACATTTTCAGTGTACATTCAAGAAATGTATATCAAAACATACACATTTTCATTGTACATTCAAGAAATGTAGATCAAAACATACACATTTTCAGTGTACATTCAAGAAATGTATAACAAAAAATACAGTTTCTCAGTGTACATTCAAGAAATGTACATCAAAACAAACACATTTTCATTGTACAATAAAGAAATGTACATCAAAACATACTTATTTTCATTGTACATTCAAGAAAGATACATCACAACATACACATTTTCATTGTACACTCAAGAAATGTACATAAAAACACACACATTTTCAGTGTACATTCAAGAAATGTACATCAAAACATACACGTTTTCATTGTACATTCAACAAATGTACATCAAAACATACACATTTTCATTTTACACTCAAGAAATGTACATCAAAACATACACACTTTCATTGTACATTCAAGAAATGTACATCAAAACATACACATTTTCATTGTACACTCAAGAAATGTACATCAAAGCATACACATTTTCATTGTACATTCAAGAAATGTACATCAAAACATACACATTTTGAGTGCACATTCAAGAAATGTATATCAAAACATACACATTTTCAGTGTACAGTCAAGAAATGTACATCAAAACATACAAATTTTCATTGTATATACAAGAAATGTACATCAAAACATACACATTTTCATTGTACATTAAAGAAATGTACATCAAAACCTACACATTTTCAGTGTACATTCAAGAAATGTACATCAAAACATACACATTTTCATTGTACACTCAAGAAATGTACATCAAAACATACACATTTTCAGTGTACATTCAAGAAATGTACATCAAAACATACACACTTGGAGTGTACATTCAAGAGATACACATCAAAACATGCACAGTTTCATTGGATATACCAGAAATGTACATCAAACATACACATTTTCATTGTATATACAAGAAATGTACATCAAAACATACCCATTTTCATTGTATATACCAGAAATGTACATCAAAACATACACATTTTCATTGTACATTCAAGAAATGTACATCAAAACATACACATTTTGAGTGTACATTCAAGAAATATACATCAAAACACACACATTTTCATTGTATATACCAGAAATGCACATCAAAACATGCACATTTTCATTGTACATTCAAGAACTGTACATCAAAACATACACATTTTCAGTGTACATTCAAGAAATGTACATCAAAACATACACATTTTCAGTGTACATTCAAGAAATGTACATCAAAACATACACATTTTCATTGTACATTGAAGAAATGTACATCAAAACATACACATTTTCATTGTATATACCAGAAATGTACATCAAAACATACACATTTTCATTGTATATACAAGAAATGTACATCAAAACATACACATTTTCATTGTATATACAAGAAATGTATATCAAAACATACACGTTTACAGTGTACATTCAAGAAATGCACATCAAAACATACACATTTTCATTGTATATACAAGAAATGTACATCAAACCATACACATTTTCAGTGTACATTCAAGAAATGTACATCAAAACATATACATTTTCATTGTATATACAAGAAATGTACATCAAAACATACACATTTTCAGTGTACATTCAAAAAATGTACATGAAAACATATACATTTTCATTGTACATTCAAGAAATGTATATCAAAACATACACATTTTCAGATTACATTCAAGAAATGTACATCAAAGCATACACATTTTCATTGTATATACAAGAAATGTACATCAAAACATACACATCTTCATTGTACACTAAAGAAATGTACATGAAAACATACACACTTTCAGTGTACATTCAAGAAATGTACACCAAAACATACACATTTTCATTGTACATTCAAGAAATGTAAATCAAAACATACACATTTTCATTGTACATTCAAGAAATGTTCATCAAAACATACACATTTTCATTGTACCTCAAGAGATCTACATCAAAACATACACATTTTCATTGTACACTCAAGAAATGTACATCAAAACATACACATTTTCATTGTACATTCAAGAAATGTATATCAAAACATACACATTTTCATTGTACATTCAAGAAATGTACATCAAAACATACACATTTTCATTGTACATTCAAGAAATGTACAAGAAAACATACACATTTTCATTGTACATTCAAGGAATGTACATCATGACATACACATTTTCATTGTACATTCAAGAAATGTACATCAAAAAACACACATTTTCATTGTACAGTCAAGAAATGTACATCAAAACATACACATTTTCATTGTACATTCAAGAAATGTACATCAAAACATACACATTTTCATTGTATATACCAGAAATGTACATCAAAACATGCACATTTTCATTGTACATTCAAGAAATGTACATCAAAACATACGAATTTTGACCGCACATTCTAGAAATATACATCAAAACATACACATTTTCATTGTATATACCAGAACTGTACATCAAAACACACACATTTTCAGTGTACATTCAAGAAATGTACATCAAAACATACACATTTTCAGTGTGCATTCAAGAAATGTATATCAAAACATTCACATTTTCATTGTACATTCAAGAAATGTACATCAAAACATACACATTTTCATTGTACATTCAAGAAATGTACATCAAAACATACACATTTTCATTGTATATACCAGAAATGTACATCAAAACATACACATTTTCATTGTACATTCAAGAAATGTACATCAAAACATACACATTTTGACTGCACATTCTAGAAATATACATCAAAGCATACACATTTTCATTGTATATACCAGAAATGCACATCAAAACATACACATTTTCATTGTACATTCAAGAAATGCACATCAAAACATACACATTTTCATTGTATATTCAGGAAATATACATCAAAGCATACACATTTTCATTGTACATTCAAGAAATGTACATCAAAACATACACATTCTCATTGTACATTCAAGAAATGTACATCAAAACAGACACATTTTCATTGTACATTAAAGAAATGTACATCAAAACCTACACATTTTCAGTGTACATTCAAGAAATGTACATCAAAACATACACATTTTCGTTGTATATTCAAGGAATATACATCAAAAGATACACATTTTCATTGTATATTCAAGAAATGTACATAAAAACATACACATTCTCATTGTACATTCAAGAAATGTACATCACAACATACACATTTTCATTGTACACTTAAGAAATGTACATCAAAACATACACATTTTCAGTGTACATTCAAGAAATGTACATCAAAACATACACATTTTCATTGTACATTCAAGAAATGTACATCAAAACATACACATTCTCATTGTACACTCAAGAAATGTACATCACAACATACACATTTTCATTGTACACTCAAGAAATGTACATCAAAACATACACATTTTCAGTGTACATTCAAGAAATGTACATCAAAACATACACATTTTCATTGTATATACCAGAAATGTACATCAAAACATACACATTTTCATTGTATATACAAGAAATGTACATCAAAACATACACATTTTCAGTGTATATTCAAGAAATGTACATCAAAACATATACATTTTCATTGTATATACAAGAAATGTACATCAAAACATACACTTTTTCAGTGTACATTCAAGAAATGTACATGAAAACATGTACATTTTCATTGTACATTCAATAAATGTATATCGAAACATACACATTTTCAGATTACATTCAAGAAATGTACATCAAAACATACACATTTTCATTGTACATTCAAGAAATGTACATCAAAACATACACATTTTCATTGTACATTCAAGAAATGTACATCAAAACATACACATTTTCATTGTACATTCTAGAAATATACATCAAAACATACACATTTTCATTGTATATACAAGAAATGTACATCAAAACATACACATTTTCATTGTACACTCAAGAAATGTACATCAAAACATACACATTTTCAGTGTACATTCAAGAAATGTATATCAAAACATACACATTTTCAGTGTACATTCAAGAAATGTATATCAAAAAATACACATTTTAAGTGTACATTCAAGAAATATCCATCAAAACATACACATTTTCATTGTATTTACAAGAAATGTACATCAAAACATACACATTTTCATTGTACACTCAAGAAATGTACATCAAAACATACACATTTTCAGTGTACATTCAAGAAATGTATATCAAAACATACACATTGTCAGTGTACATTCAAGAAATGTATATCAAAAAATACACATTTTCAGTGTACATTCAAGAAATGTACATCAAAACATACACATTTTCATTGTACATTCAAGAAATGCACATCAAAACATACACATTTTCTTTGTACATTCAAGAAATGCACATCAAAACATACACATTTTCATTGTACATTCAAGAAATATACATCAAAACATACACATTTTCATTGTACATTCAAGAAATGTACATCAAAACATACACATTTTCATTGTACACTCAAGAAATGTACATCAAAACATACACATTTTCATTGTACACTCAAGAAATGCACATCAAAACATACACATTTTCATTGTACATTCAAGAAATGTACATCAAAACATACACATTTTCATTGTACATTCAAGAAATGTACATCAAAACATACACATTTTCATTGTACACTCAAGAAATGTACATCAAAACATACACATTTTCATTGTACACTCAAGAAATGTACATCAAAACATACACATTTTCATTGTACATTCAAGAAATGTACATCAAAACATACACATTTTCATTGTTTATTCAAGAAATGTACATCAAAACATACACATTTTCATTGTACATTCAAGGAATGTACATCAAAACATACACATTTTCATTGTACATTCAAGAAATATACATCAAAACATACACATTTTCATTGTACATTCAAGAAATGTACATCAAAACATACACATTTTCATTGTACATTCAAGAAATGCACATCAAAACATACACATTTTCATTGTACATTCAAGAAATATACATCAAAACATACACATTTTCATTGTACATTCAAGAAGTGTACATCAAAACATACACATTTTCATTGTACATTCAAGAAATGCACATCAAAACATACACATTTTCATTGTACATTCAAGAAATATACATCAAAACATACACATTTTCATTGTACATTCAAGAAATGTACATCAAAACATACACATTTTCATTGTACACTCAGGAAATGTACATCAAAACATACACATTTTCATTGTACACTCAAGAAATGTACATCAAAACATACACATTTTCATTGTACATTCAAGAAATGTACATCAAAACATACACATTTTCATTGTTTATTCAAGAAATGTACATCAAAACATACACATTTTCATTGTACATTCAAGGAATGTACATCAAAACATACACATTTTCATTGTACATTCAAGAAATGTACATCAAAACACACACATTTTCAGTGTACATTCAAGAAATGTATATCAAAACATACACATTTTCAGTGTACATTCAAGAAATGTACATCTAAACATACAAATTTTCATTGTATATACAAGAAATGTAAATCAAAACATACACATTTTCATTGTACATTAAAGAAATGTACATCAAAACCTACACATTTTCAGTGTACATTCAAGAAATGTACATCAAAGCATACACATTTTCATTGTACACTCAAGAAATGTACATCAAAACATACACATTTTCATTGTACATTCAAGAAATGTACATCAAAACATACACATTTTCATTGTATATACCGGAAATGTACATCAAAACAAACACATTTTCATTGTACATTAAAGAAATGTACATCAAAACATACACATTTTCAGTGTACATTCAAGAAATGTACATCAAAACATACACATTTTCAGTGTACATTCAAGAAATGTACATCAAAACATACACATTTTCATTGTATATACTAGAAATGTACATCAAAACATACACATTTTCATTGTATATACAAGAAATGTACATCAAAACATACACATTTTCAGTGTACATTCAAGAAATGTACATCAAAACATATACATTTTCATTGTATATACAAGAAATGTACATCAAAACATACACATTTTCAGTGTACATTCAAGAAATGTATATCAAAACATACACATTTTCATTGTATATACCAGAAATGTACATCAAAACATACACATTTTCATTGTATATACAAGAAATGTAAATCAAAACATACACATTTTCATTGTATATACAAGAAATGTATATCAAAACATACACATTTTCAGTGTACATTCAAGAAATGTACATAAAAAACTACACATTTTCATTGTACATTCCAGAAATGTACATCAAAACATACAAATTTTCAGTGTACATTCAAGAAATGTATATCAAAAAATACACCTTTTCAGTGTACATTCAAGAAATAAACATCAAAGCAAACACATTTTCATTGTACACTAAAGAAATGTACATCAAAACATACACATTTTCATTGTACATTCAAGAAATGCACATCAAAACATACACATTTTCATTGTATATTCAAGAAAATACATCAAAACATACACATTTTCATTGTACATTCAAGAAATGTACATCAAAACATACACATTCTCATTGTACATTCAAGAAATGTACATCCAAACAGACACATTTTCATTGTACATTAAAGAAATGTACATCAAAACCTACACATTTTCAGTGTACATTCAAGAAATGTACATCAAAACATACACATTTTCATTGTACATTCAAGAAATGTACATAAAAACATACACATTCTCATTGTACACTCAAGAAATGTACATCACAACATACACATTTTCATTGTACACTCAAGAAATGTACATCAAAACATACACATTTTCAGTGTACATTCAAGAAATGTACATCAAAACATACACATTTTCATTGTATATACCAGAAATGTACATCAAAACATACACATTTTCATTGTATATACAAGAAATGTACATCAAAACATACACATTTTCAGTGTATATTCAAGAAATGTACATCAAAACATATACATTTTCATTGTATATACAAGAAATGTACATCAAAACATACACTTTTTCAGTGTACATTCAAGAAATGTACATGAAAACATGTACATTTTCATTGTACATTCAATAAATGTATATCGAAACATACACATTTTCAGATTACATTCAAGAAATGTACATCAAAACATACACATTTTCATTGTACATTCAAGAAATGTACATCAAAACATACACATTTTCATTGTACATTCAAGAAATGTACATCAAAACATACACATTTTCATTGTACATTCTAGAAATATACATCAAAACATACACATTTTCATTGTATATACAAGAAATGTACATCAAAACATACACATTTTCATTGTACACTCAAGAAATGTACATCAAAACATACACATTTTCAGTGTACATTCAAGAAATGTATATCAAAACATACACATTTTCAGTGTACATTCAAGAAATGTATATCAAAAAATACACATTTTAAGTGTACATTCAAGAAATATCCATCAAAACATACACATTTTCATTGTATTTACAAGAAATGTAAATCAAAACATACACATTTTCATTGTACACTCAAGAAATGTACATCAAAACATACACATTTTCAGTGTACATTCAAGAAATGTATATCAAAACATACACATTGTCAGTGTACATTCAAGAAATGTATATCAAAAAATACACATTTTCAGTGTACATTCAAGAAATGTACATCAAAACATACACATTTTCATTGTACATTCAAGAAATGCACATCAAAACATACACATTTTCTTTGTACATTCAAGAAATGCACATCAAAACATACACATTTTCATTGTACATTCAAGAAATATACATCAAAACATACACATTTTCATTGTACATTCAAGAAATGTACATCAAAACATACACATTTTCATTGTACACTCAAGAAATGTACATCAAAACATACACATTTTCATTGTACACTCAAGAAATGCACATCAAAACATACACATTTTCATTGTACATTCAAGAAATGTACATCAAAACATACACATTTTCATTGTACATTCAAGAAATGTACATCAAAACATACACATTTTCATTGTACACTCAAGAAATGTACATCAAAACATACACATTTTCATTGTACACTCAAGAAATGTACATCAAAACATACACATTTTCATTGTACATTCAAGAAATGTACATCAAAACATACACATTTTCATTGTTTATTCAAGAAATGTACATCAAAACATACACATTTTCATTGTACATTCAAGGAATGTACATCAAAACATACACATTTTCATTGTACATTCAAGAAATATACATCAAAACATACACATTTTCATTGTACATTCAAGAAATGTACATCAAAACATACACATTTTCATTGTACATTCAAGAAATGCACATCAAAACATACACATTTTCATTGTACATTCAAGAAATATACATCAAAACATACACATTTTCATTGTACATTCAAGAAGTGTACATCAAAACATACACATTTTCATTGTACATTCAAGAAATGCACATCAAAACATACACATTTTCATTGTACATTCAAGAAATATACATCAAAACATACACATTTTCATTGTACATTCAAGAAATGTACATCAAAACATACACATTTTCATTGTACACTCAGGAAATGTACATCAAAACATACACATTTTCATTGTACACTCAAGAAATGTACATCAAAACATACACATTTTCATTGTACATTCAAGAAATGTACATCAAAACATACACATTTTCATTGTTTATTCAAGAAATGTACATCAAAACATACACATTTTCATTGTACATTCAAGGAATGTACATCAAAACATACACATTTTCATTGTACATTCAAGAAATGTACATCAAAACACACACATTTTCAGTGTACATTCAAGAAATGTATATCAAAACATACACATTTTCAGTGTACATTCAAGAAATGTACATCTAAACATACAAATTTTCATTGTATATACAAGAAATGTAAATCAAAACATACACATTTTCATTGTACATTAAAGAAATGTACATCAAAACCTACACATTTTCAGTGTACATTCAAGAAATGTACATCAAAGCATACACATTTTCATTGTACACTCAAGAAATGTACATCAAAACATACACATTTTCATTGTACATTCAAGAAATGTACATCAAAACATACACATTTTCATTGTATATACCGGAAATGTACATCAAAACAAACACATTTTCATTGTACATTAAAGAAATGTACATCAAAACATACACATTTTCAGTGTACATTCAAGAAATGTACATCAAAACATACACATTTTCAGTGTACATTCAAGAAATGTACATCAAAACATACACATTTTCATTGTATATACTAGAAATGTACATCAAAACATACACATTTTCATTGTATATACAAGAAATGTACATCAAAACATACACATTTTCAGTGTACATTCAAGAAATGTACATCAAAACATATACATTTTCATTGTATATACAAGAAATGTACATCAAAACATACACATTTTCAGTGTACATTCAAGAAATGTATATCAAAACATACACATTTTCATTGTATATACCAGAAATGTACATCAAAACATACACATTTTCATTGTATATACAAGAAATGTAAATCAAAACATACACATTTTCATTGTATATACAAGAAATGTATATCAAAACATACACATTTTCAGTGTACATTCAAGAAATGTACATAAAAAACTACACATTTTCATTGTACATTCCAGAAATGTACATCAAAACATACAAATTTTCAGTGTACATTCAAGAAATGTATATCAAAAAATACACCTTTTCAGTGTACATTCAAGAAATAAACATCAAAGCAAACACATTTTCATTGTACACTAAAGAAATGTACATCAAAACATACACATTTTCATTGTACATTCAAGAAATGCACATCAAAACATACACATTTTCATTGTATATTCAAGAAAATACATCAAAACATACACATTTTCATTGTACATTCAAGAAATGTACATCAAAACATACACATTCTCATTGTACATTCAAGAAATGTACATCAAAACAGACACATTTTCATTGTACATTAAAGAAATGTACATCAAAACCTACACATTTTCAGTGTACATTCAAGAAATGTACATCAAAACATACACATTTTCATTGTATATTCAAGGAATATACATCAAAAGATACACATTTTCATTGTACATTCAAGAAATGTACATAAAAACATACACATTCTCATTGTACATTCAAGAAATGTACATCAAAACATACACACTTTCATTGTATATACAAGAAATGTACATCAAAACATACACATTTTCAGTATACATTCAAGAAATGTACATGAAAACATATCCATTTTCATTGTACATTCAAGAAATGTATATCAAAACATACACATTTTCAGTGTACATTCAAGAAATGTACATCAAAACATACACATTTTCATTGTATATACAAGAAATGTACATCAAAACATACACATTTTCATTGTACACTAAAGAAATGTACATCAAAACATACACATTTTCAGTGTACATTCAAGAAATGTAGATCAAAACAAACACATTTTCATTGTAGATTTAAGAAATGTACATCAAAACATACACATTTTCATTGTACACTAAAGAAATGTACATCAAAACATACACATTTTCAGTGTACATTCAAGAAATGTAGATCAAAACATACACATTTTCATTGTACATTCAAGAAATGTAGATCAAAACATACACATTTTCATTGTACATTCAAGAAATGTACATCAAAACATACACATTTTCATTGTACACTCAAGAAATGTACATCAAAACATACACATTTTCATTGTACACTCAAGAAATGTACATCAAAACATACAATTTTTCATTGTACATTCAAGAAATGTATATCAAAACATACACATTTTCATTGTACATTCAAGAAATGTACATCAAAACATACACATTTTCAGTGTACATTCAAGAAATGTATAACAAAAAATACACTTTTTCAGTGTACATTCAAGAAATGTACATCAAAACATTACACATTTTCATTGTACACTCAAGAAATGTACATCAAAACATACACATTTTCATTGTACACTAAAGAAATGTACATCAAAACATACACATTTTCAGTGTACATTCAAGAAATGTATATCAAAACATACACATTTTCATTGTACATTCAAGAAATGTACATCAAACCATACACATTTTCATTGTACATTCAAGAAATGTACATCAAAACATACACATTTTCATTGTATATACCAGAAATGTACATCAAAACATACACATTTTCATTGTACATTCAAGAAATGTACATCAAAACATTCACATTTTGACCGCACATTCTAGAAATATACATCAAAACATACACATTTTCATTGTATATACCAGAACTGTACATCAAAACACACACATTTTCAGTGTACATTCAAGAAATGTACATCAAAACATACACATTTTCAGTGTGCATTCAAGAAATGTATATCAAAACATTCACATTTTCATTGTACATTCAAGAAATGTACATCAAAACATACACATTTTCATTGTACATTCAAGAAATGTACATCAAAACATACACATTTTCATTGTATATACCAGAAATGTACATCAAAGCATACACATTTTCATTGTACATTCAAGAAATGTACATCAAAACATACACATTTTGACTGCACATTCTAGAAATATACATCAAAACATACACATTTTCATTGTATATACCAGAAATGCACATGAAAACATACACATTTTCATTGTACATTCAAGAACTGTACATCAAAACATACACATTTTCAGTGTACATTCAAGAAATGTACATCAAAACATACACATTTTCAGTGTACGTTCAAGAAATGTACATCAAAACATACACATTTTCATTGTATATAATAGAAATGTACATCAAAACATAAACACTTTCATTGTATATACAAGAAATGTATATCAAAACATACACATTTTAAGTGTATATTCAAGAAATGTACTTCAAAACATACACATTTTCATTGTATATACAAGTAATGTACATCAAAGCATACACATTTTCAGTGTACATTCAAGAAATGTACATCAAGACATACACATTTTCATTGTACATTCAAGAAATGTATATCAAAACATACACATTATCAGTGTACATTCAAGAAATGTACATCAAAACATACACACTTTCATTGTATATACAAGAAATGTACATCAAAACATACACATTTTCAGTATACATTCAAGAAATGTACATGAAAACATATCCATTTTCATTGTACATTCAAGAAATGTATATCAAAACATACACATTTTCAGTGTACATTCAAGAAATGTACATCAAAACATACACATTTTCATTGCATATACAAGAAATGTACATCAAAACATAAACATTTTCATTGTACACTAAAGAAATGTACATCAAAGCATACACATTTTCAGTGTACATTCAAGAAATGTACATCAAAACATACACATTTTCATTGTATATACAAGAAATGTACATCAAAACATACACATTTTCATTGTACACTCAAGAAATGTACATCAAAACATACACATTTTCATTGTACACTCAAGAAATGTACATCAAAACATACACATTTTCATTGTACATTCAAGAAATGTACATCAAAACATACACATTTTCATTGTTTATTCAAGAAATGTACATCAAAACATACACATTTTCATTGTACATTCAAGGAATGTACATCAAAACATACACATTTTCATTGTACATTCAAGAAATATACATCAAAACATACACATTTTCATTGTACATTCAAGAAATGTACATCAAAACATACACATTTTCATTGTACATTCAAGAAATGCACATCAAAGCATACACATTTTCATTGTACATTCAAGAAATATACGTCAAAACATACACATTTTCATTGTACATTCAAGAAGTGTACATCAAAACATACACATTTTCATTGTACATTCAAGAAATGCACATCAAAACATACACATTTTCATTGTACATTCAAGAAATATACATCAAAACATACACATTTTCATTGTACATTCAAGAAATGTACATCAAAACATACACATTTTCATTGTACACTCAGGAAATGTACATCAAAACATACACATTTTCATTGTACACTCAAGAAATGTACATCAAAACATACACATTTTCATTGTACATTCAAGAAATGTACATCAAAACATACACATTTTCATTGTTTATTCAAGAAATGTACATCAAAACATACACATTTTCATTGTACATTCAAGGAATGTACATCAAAACATACACATTTTCATTGTACATTCAAGAAATGTACATCAAAACACACACATTTTCAGTGTACATTCAAGAAATGTATATCAAAACATACACATTTTCAGTGTACATTCAAGAAATGTACATCTAAACATACAAATTTTCATTGTATATACAAGAAATGTAAATCAAAACATACACATTTTCATTGTACATTAAAGAAATGTACATCAAAACCTACACATTTTCAGTGTACATTCAAGAAATGTACATCAAAACATACACATTTTCATTGTATATACTAGAAATGTACATCAAAACATACACATTTTCATTGTATATACAAGAAATGTACATCAAAACATACACATTTTCAGTGTACATTCAAGAAATGTACATCAAAACATATACATTTTCATTGTATATACAAGAAATGTACATCAAAACATACACATTTTCAGTGTACATTCAAGAAATGTATATCAAAACATACACATTTTCATTGTATATACCAGAAATGTACATCAAAACATACACATTTTCATTGTATATACAAGAAATGTAAATCAAAACATACACATTTTCATTGTATATACAAGAAATGTATATCAAAACATACACATTTTCAGTGTACATTCAAGAAATGTACATAAAAAACTACACATTTTCATTGTACATTCCAGAAATGTACATCAAAACATACAAATTTTCAGTGTACATTCAAGAAATGTATATCAAAAAATACACCTTTTCAGTGTACATTCAAGAAATAAACATCAAAGCAAACACATTTTCATTGTACACTAAAGAAATGTACATCAAAACATACACATTTTCATTGTACATTCAAGAAATGCACATCAAAACATACACATTTTCATTGTATATTCAAGAAAATACATCAAAACATACACATTTTCATTGTACATTCAAGAAATGTACATCAAAACATACACATTCTCATTGTACATTCAAGAAATGTACATCAAAACAGACACATTTTCATTGTACATTAAAGAAATGTACATCAAAACCTACACATTTTCAGTGTACATTCAAGAAATGTACATCAAAACATACACATTTTCATTGTATATTCAAGGAATATACATCAAAAGATACACATTTTCATTGTACATTCAAGAAATGTACATAAAAACATACACATTCTCATTGTACATTCAAGAAATGTACATCAAAACATACACACTTTCATTGTATATACAAGAAATGTACATCAAAACATACACATTTTCAGTATACATTCAAGAAATGTACATGAAAACATATCCATTTTCATTGTACATTCAAGAAATGTATATCAAAACATACACATTTTCAGTGTACATTCAAGAAATGTACATCAAAACATACACATTTTCATTGTATATACAAGAAATGTACATCAAAACATACACATTTTCATTGTACACTAAAGAAATGTACATCAAAACATACACATTTTCAGTGTACATTCAAGAAATGTAGATCAAAACAAACACATTTTCATTGTAGATTTAAGAAATGTACATCAAAACATACACATTTTCATTGTACACTAAAGAAATGTACATCAAAACATACACATTTTCAGTGTACATTCAAGAAATGTAGATCAAAACATACACATTTTCATTGTACATTCAAGAAATGTAGATCAAAACATACACATTTTCATTGTACATTCAAGAAATGTACATCAAAACATACACATTTTCATTGTACACTCAAGAAATGTACATCAAAACATACACATTTTCATTGTACACTCAAGAAATGTACATCAAAACATACAATTTTTCATTGTACATTCAAGAAATGTATATCAAAACATACACATTTTCATTGTACATTCAAGAAATGTACATCAAAACATACACATTTTCAGTGTACATTCAAGAAATGTATAACAAAAAATACACTTTTTCAGTGTACATTCAAGAAATGTACATCAAAACATTACACATTTTCATTGTACACTCAAGAAATGTACATCAAAACATACACATTTTCATTGTACACTAAAGAAATGTACATCAAAACATACACATTTTCAGTGTACATTCAAGAAATGTATATCAAAACATACACATTTTCATTGTACATTCAAGAAATGTACATCAAACCATACACATTTTCATTGTACATTCAAGAAATGTACATCAAAACATACACATTTTCATTGTATATACCAGAAATGTACATCAAAACATACACATTTTCATTGTACATTCAAGAAATGTACATCAAAACATTCACATTTTGACCGCACATTCTAGAAATATACATCAAAACATACACATTTTCATTGTATATACCAGAACTGTACATCAAAACACACACATTTTCAGTGTACATTCAAGAAATGTACATCAAAACATACACATTTTCAGTGTGCATTCAAGAAATGTATATCAAAACATTCACATTTTCATTGTACATTCAAGAAATGTACATCAAAACATACACATTTTCATTGTACATTCAAGAAATGTACATCAAAACATACACATTTTCATTGTATATACCAGAAATGTACATCAAAGCATACACATTTTCATTGTACATTCAAGAAATGTACATCAAAACATACACATTTTGACTGCACATTCTAGAAATATACATCAAAACATACACATTTTCATTGTATATACCAGAAATGCACATGAAAACATACACATTTTCATTGTACATTCAAGAACTGTACATCAAAACATACACATTTTCAGTGTACATTCAAGAAATGTACATCAAAACATACACATTTTCAGTGTACGTTCAAGAAATGTACATCAAAACATACACATTTTCATTGTATATAATAGAAATGTACATCAAAACATAAACACTTTCATTGTATATACAAGAAATGTATATCAAAACATACACATTTTAAGTGTATATTCAAGAAATGTACTTCAAAACATACACATTTTCATTGTATATACAAGTAATGTACATCAAAGCATACACATTTTCAGTGTACATTCAAGAAATGTACATCAAGACATACACATTTTCATTGTACATTCAAGAAATGTATATCAAAACATACACATTATCAGTGTACATTCAAGAAATGTACATCAAAACATACACACTTTCATTGTATATACAAGAAATGTACATCAAAACATACACATTTTCAGTATACATTCAAGAAATGTACATGAAAACATATCCATTTTCATTGTACATTCAAGAAATGTATATCAAAACATACACATTTTCAGTGTACATTCAAGAAATGTACATCAAAACATACACATTTTCATTGCATATACAAGAAATGTACATCAAAACATAAACATTTTCATTGTACACTAAAGAAATGTACATCAAAGCATACACATTTTCAGTGTACATTCAAGAAATGTACATCAAAACATACACATTTTCATTGTATATACAAGAAATGTACATCAAAACATACACATTTTCATTGTACACTCAAGAAATGTACATCAAAACATACACATTTTCATTGTACACTCAAGAAATGTACATCAAAACATACACATTTTCATTGTACATTCAAGAAATGTACATCAAAACATACACATTTTCATTGTTTATTCAAGAAATGTACATCAAAACATACACATTTTCATTGTACATTCAAGGAATGTACATCAAAACATACACATTTTCATTGTACATTCAAGAAATATACATCAAAACATACACATTTTCATTGTACATTCAAGAAATGTACATCAAAACATACACATTTTCATTGTACATTCAAGAAATGCACATCAAAGCATACACATTTTCATTGTACATTCAAGAAATATACGTCAAAACATACACATTTTCATTGTACATTCAAGAAGTGTACATCAAAACATACACATTTTCATTGTACATTCAAGAAATGCACATCAAAACATACACATTTTCATTGTACATTCAAGAAATATACATCAAAACATACACATTTTCATTGTACATTCAAGAAATGTACATCAAAACATACACATTTTCATTGTACACTCAGGAAATGTACATCAAAACATACACATTTTCATTGTACACTCAAGAAATGTACATCAAAACATACACATTTTCATTGTACATTCAAGAAATGTACATCAAAACATACACATTTTCATTGTTTATTCAAGAAATGTACATCAAAACATACACATTTTCATTGTACATTCAAGGAATGTACATCAAAACATACACATTTTCATTGTACATTCAAGAAATGTACATCAAAACACACACATTTTCAGTGTACATTCAAGAAATGTATATCAAAACATACACATTTTCAGTGTACATTCAAGAAATGTACATCTAAACATACAAATTTTCATTGTATATACAAGAAATGTAAATCAAAACATACACATTTTCATTGTACATTAAAGAAATGTACATCAAAACCTACACATTTTCAGTGTACATTCAAGAAATGTACATCAAAGCATACACATTTTCATTGTACACTCAAGAAATGTACATCAAAACATACACATTTTCATTGTACATTCAAGAAATGTACATCAAAACATACACATTTTCATTGTATATACCGGAAATGTACATCAAAACAAACACATTTTCATTGTACATTAAAGAAATGTACATCAAAACATACACATTTTCAGTGTACATTCAAGAAATGTACATCAAAACATACACATTTTCAGTGTACATTCAAGAAATGTACATCAAAACATACACATTTTCATTGTATATACTAGAAATGTACATCAAAACATACACATTTTCATTGTATATACAAGAAATGTACATCAAAACATACACATTTTCAGTGTACATTCAAGAAATGTACATCAAAACATATACATTTTCATTGTATATACAAGAAATGTACATCAAAACATACACATTTTCAGTGTACATTCAAGAAATGTATATCAAAACATACACATTTTCATTGTATATACCAGAAATGTACATCAAAACATACACATTTTCATTGTATATACAAGAAATGTAAATCAAAACATACACATTTTCATTGTATATACAAGAAATGTATATCAAAACATACACATTTTCAGTGTACATTCAAGAAATGTACATAAAAAACTACACATTTTCATTGTACATTCCAGAAATGTACATCAAAACATACAAATTTTCAGTGTACATTCAAGAAATGTATATCAAAAAATACACCTTTTCAGTGTACATTCAAGAAATAAACATCAAAGCAAACACATTTTCATTGTACACTAAAAAATGTACATCAAAACATACACATTTTCATTGTACATTCAAGAAATGCACATCAAAACATACACATTTTCATTGTATATTCAAGAAAATACATCAAAACATACACATTTTCATTGTACATTCAAGAAATGTACATCAAAACATACACATTCTCATTGTACATTCAAGAAATGTACATCAAAACAGACACATTTTCATTGTACATTAAAGAAATGTACATCAAAACCTACACATTTTCAGTGTACATTCAAGAAATGTACATCAAAACATACACATTTTCATTGTACATTCAAGAAATGTACATCAAAACATACACATTCTCATTGTACACTCAAGAAATGTACATCACAACATACACATTTTCATTGTACACTCAAGAAATGTACATCAAAACATACACATTTTCAGTGTACATTCAAGAAATGTACATCAAAACATACACATTTTCATTGTATATACCAGAAATGTACATCAAAACATACACATTTTCATTGTATATACAAGAAATGTACATCAAAACATACACATTTTCAGTGTATATTCAAGAAATGTACATCAAAACATATACATTTTCATTGTATATACAAGAAATGTACATCAAAACATACACTTTTTCAGTGTACATTCAAGAAATGTACATGAAAACATGTACATTTTCATTGTACATTCAATAAATGTATATCGAAACATACACATTTTCAGATTACATTCAAGAAATGTACATCAAAACATACACATTTTCATTGTACATTCAAGAAATGTACATCAAAACATACACATTTTCATTGTACATTCAAGAAATGTACATCAAAACATACACATTTTCATTGTACATTCTAGAAATATACATCAAAACATACACATTTTCATTGTATATACAAGAAATGTACATCAAAACATACACATTTTCATTGTACACTCAAGAAATGTACATCAAAACATACACATTTTCAGTGTACATTCAAGAAATGTATATCAAAACATACACATTTTCAGTGTACATTCAAGAAATGTATATCAAAAAATACACATTTTAAGTGTACATTCAAGAAATATCCATCAAAACATACACATTTTCATTGTATTTACAAGAAATGTACATCAAAACATACACATTTTCATTGTACACTCAAGAAATGTACATCAAAACATACACATTTTCAGTGTACATTCAAGAAATGTATATCAAAACATACACATTGTCAGTGTACATTCAAGAAATGTATATCAAAAAATACACATTTTCAGTGTACATTCAAGAAATCTACATCAAAACATACACATTTTCATTGTACATTCAAGAAATGCACATCAAAACATACACATTTTCTTTGTACATTCAAGAAATGCACATCAAAACATACACATTTTCATTGTACATTCAAGAAATATACATCAAAACATACACATTTTCATTGTACATTCAAGAAATGTACATCAAAACATACACATTTTCATTGTACACTCAAGAAATGTACATCAAAACATACACATTTTCATTGTACACTCAAGAAATGCACATCAAAACATACACATTTTCATTGTACATTCAAGAAATGTACATCAAAACATACACATTTTCATTGTACATTCAAGAAATGTACATCAAAACATACACATTTTCATTGTACACTCAAGAAATGTACATCAAAACATACACATTTTCATTGTACACTCAAGAAATGTACATCAAAACATACACATTTTCATTGTACATTCAAGAAATGTACATCAAAACATACACATTTTCATTGTTTATTCAAGAAATGTACATCAAAACATACACATTTTCATTGTACATTCAAGGAATGTACATCAAAACATACACATTTTCATTGTACATTCAAGAAATATACATCAAAACATACACATTTTCATTGTACATTCAAGAAATGTACATCAAAACATACACATTTTCATTGTACATTCAAGAAATGCACATCAAAACATACACATTTTCATTGTACATTCAAGAAATATACATCAAAACATACACATTTTCATTGTACATTCAAGAAGTGTACATCAAAACATACACATTTTCATTGTACATTCAAGAAATGCACATCAAAACATACACATTTTCATTGTACATTCAAGAAATATACATCAAAACCTACACATTTTCATTGTACATTCAAGAAATGTACATCAAAACATACACATTTTCATTGTACACTCAGGAAATGTACATCAAAACATACACATTTTCATTGTACACTCAAGAAATGTACATCAAAACATACACATTTTCATTGTACATTCAAGAAATGTACATCAAAACATACACATTTTCATTGTTTATTCAAGAAATGTACATCAAAACATACACATTTTCATTGTACATTCAAGGAATGTACATCAAAACATACACATTTTCATTGTTTATTCAAGAAATGTACATCAAAACCTACACATTTTCAGTGTACATTCAAGAAATGTACATCAAAGCATACACATTTTCATTGTACACTCAAGAAATGTACATCAAAACATACACATTTTCATTGTACATTCAAGAAATGTACATCAAAACATACACATTTTCATTGTATATACCGGAAATGTACATCAAAACAAACACATTTTCATTGTACATTAAAGAAATGTACATCAAAACATACACATTTTCAGTGTACATTCAAGAAATGTACATCAAAACATACACATTTTCAGTGTACATTCAAGAAATGTACATCAAAACATACACATTTTCATTGTATATACTAGAAATGTACATCAAAACATACACATTTTCATTGTATATACAAGAAATGTACATCAAAACATACACATTTTCAGTGTACATTCAAGAAATGTACATCAAAACATATACATTTTCATTGTATATACAAGAAATGTACATCAAAACATACACATTTTCAGTGTACATTCAAGAAATGTATATCAAAACATACACATTTTCATTGTATATACCAGAAATGTACATCAAAACATACACATTTTCATTGTATATACAAGAAATGTAAATCAAAACATACACATTTTCATTGTATATACAAGAAATGTATATCAAAACATACACATTTTCAGTGTACATTCAAGAAATGTACATAAAAAACTACACATTTTCATTGTACATTCCAGAAATGTACATCAAAACATACAAATTTTCAGTGTACATTCAAGAAATGTATATCAAAAAATACACCTTTTCAGTGTACATTCAAGAAATAAACATCAAAGCAAACACATTTTCATTGTACACTAAAGAAATGTACATCAAAACATACACATTTTCATTGTACATTCAAGAAATGCACATCAAAACATACACATTTTCATTGTATATTCAAGAAAATACATCAAAACATACACATTTTCATTGTACATTCAAGAAATGTACATCAAAACATACACATTCTCATTGTACATTCAAGAAATGTACATCAAAACAGACACATTTTCATTGTACATTAAAGAAATGTACATCAAAACCTACACATTTTCAGTGTACATTCAAGAAATGTACATCAAAACATACACATTTTCATTGTATATTCAAGGAATATACATCAAAAGATACACATTTTCATTGTACATTCAAGAAATGTACATAAAAACATACACATTCTCATTGTACATTCAAGAAATGTACATCAAAACATACACACTTTCATTGTATATACAAGAAATGTACATCAAAACATACACATTTTCAGTATACATTCAAGAAATGTACATGAAAACATATCCATTTTCATTGTACATTCAAGAAATGTATATCAAAACATACACATTTTCAGTGTACATTCAAGAAATGTACATCAAAACATACACATTTTCATTGTATATACAAGAAATGTACATCAAAACATACACATTTTCATTGTACACTAAAGAAATGTACATCAAAACATACACATTTTCAGTGTACATTCAAGAAATGTAGATCAAAACAAACACATTTTCATTGTAGATTTAAGAAATGTACATCAAAACATACACATTTTCATTGTACACTAAAGAAATGTACATCAAAACATACACATTTTCAGTGTGCATTCAAGAAATGTAGATCAAAACATACACATTTTCATTGTACATTCAAGAAATGTAGATCAAAACATACACATTTTCATTGTACATTCAAGAAATGTACATCAAAACATACACATTTTCATTGTACACTCAAGAAATGTACATCAAAACATACACATTTTCATTGTACACTCAAGAAATGTACATCAAAACATACAATTTTTCATTGTACATTCAAGAAATGTATATCAAAACATACACATTTTCATTGTACATTCAAGAAATGTACATCAAAACATACACATTTTCAGTGTACATTCAAGAAATGTATAACAAAAAATACACTTTTTCAGTGTACATTCAAGAAATGTACATCAAAACATTACACATTTTCATTGTACACTCAAGAAATGTACATCAAAACATACACATTTTCATTGTACACTAAAGAAATGTACATCAAAACATACACATTTTCAGTGTACATTCAAGAAATGTATATCAAAACATACACATTTTCATTGTACATTCAAGAAATGTACATCAAACCATACACATTTTCATTGTACATTCAAGAAATGTACATCAAAACATACACATTTTCATTGTATATACCAGAAATGTACATCAAAACATACACATTTTCATTGTACATTCAAGAAATGTACATCAAAGCATTCACATTTTGACCGCACATTCTAGAAATATACATCAAAACATACACATTTTCATTGTATATACCAGAACTGTACATCAAAACACACACATTTTCAGTGTACATTCAAGAAATGTACATCAAAACATACACATTTTCAGTGTGCATTCAAGAAATGTATATCAAAACATTCACATTTTCATTGTACATTCAAGAAATGTACATCAAAACATACACATTTTCATTGTACATTCAAGAAATGTACATCAAAACATACACATTTTCATTGTATATACCAGAAATGTACATCAAAACATACACATTTTCATTGTACATTCAAGAAATGTACATCAAAACATACACATTTTGACTGCACATTCTAGAAATATACATCAAAACATACACATTTTCATTGTATATACCAGAAATGCACATGAAAACATACACATTTTCATTGTACATTCAAGAACTGTACATCAAAACATACACATTTTCAGTGTACATTCAAGAAATGTACATCAAAACATACACATTTTCAGTGTACGTTCAAGAAATGTACATCAAAACATACACATTTTCATTGTATATAATAGAAATGTACATCAAAACATAAACACTTTCATTGTATATACAAGAAATGTATATCAAAACATACACATTTTAAGTGTATATTCAAGAAATGTACTTCAAAACATACACATTTTCATTGTATATACAAGTAATGTACATCAAAGCATACACATTTTCAGTGTACATTCAAGAAATGTACATCA
Source organism: Tenodera sinensis (assembly GCA_030765045.1). NCBI lineage: Eukaryota > Metazoa > Arthropoda > Insecta > Mantodea > Mantidae > Tenodera > Tenodera sinensis. The sequence goes on along the minus strand of CM060964.1, from coordinate 214,330,985 downwards.
AGACATACACATTTTCATTGTACATTCAAGAAATGTATATCAAAACATACACATTATCAGTGTACATTCAAGAAATGTACATCAAAACATACACACTTTCATTGTATATACAAGAAATGTACATCAAAACATACACATTTTCAGTATACATTCAAGAAATGTACATGAAAACATATCCATTTTCATTGTACATTCAAGAAATGTATATCAAAACATACACATTTTCAGTGTACATTCAAGAAATGTACATCAAAACATACACATTTTCATTGCATATACAAGAAATGTACATCAAAACATAAACATTTTCATTGTACATTCAAGGAATGTACATCAAAACATACACATTTTCATTGTACATTCAAGAAATATCCATCAAAACATACACATTTTCATTGTACATTCAAGAAATGTACATCAAAACATACACATTTTCATTGTACATTCAAGAAATGCACATCAAAACATACACATTTTCATTGTACATTCAAGAAATATACATCAAAACATACACATTTTCATTGTACATTCAAGAAGTGTACATCAAAACATACACATTTTCATTGTACATTCAAGAAATGCACATCAAAACATACACATTTTGATTGTACATTCAAGAAATATACATCAAAACATACACATTTTCATTGTACATTCAAGAAATGTACATCAAAACATACACATTTTCATTGTACACTCAGGAAATGTACATCAAAACATACACATTTTCATTGTACACTCAAGAAATGTACATCAAAACATACACATTTTCATTGTACATTCAAGAAATGTACATCAAAACATACACATTTTCATTGTTTATTCAAGAAATGTACATCAAAACATACACATTTTCATTGTACATTCAAGGAATGTACATCAAAACATACACATTTTCATTGTACATTCAAGAAATGTACATCAAAACACACACATTTTCAGTGTACATTCAAGAAATGTATATCAAAACATACACATTTTCAGTGTACATTCAAGAAATGTACATCTAAACATACAAATTTTCATTGTATATACAAGAAATGTAAATCAAAACATACACATTTTCATTGTACATTAAAGAAATGTACATCAAAACCTACACATTTTCAGTGTACATTCAAGAAATGTACATCAAAGCATACACATTTTCATTGTACACTCAAGAAATGTACATCAAAGCATACACATTTTCATTGTACATTCAAGAAATGTACATCAAAACATACACATTTTCATTGTATATACCGGAAATGTACATCAAAACAAACACATTTTCATTGTACATTAAAGAAATGTACATCAAAACATACACATTTTCAGTGTACATTCAAGAAATGTACATCAAAACATACACATTTTCAGTGTACATTCAAGAAATGTACATCAAAACATACACATTTTCATTGTATATACTAGAAATGTACATCAAAACATACACATTTTCATTGTATATACAAGAAATGTACATCAAAACATACACATTTTCAGTGTACATTCAAGAAATGTACATCAAAACATATACATTTTCATTGTATATACAAGAAATGTACATCAAAACATACACATTTTCAGTGTACATTCAAGAAATGTATATCAAAACATACACATTTTCATTGTATATACCAGAAGTGTACATCAAAACATACACATTTTCATTGTATATACAAGAAATGTAAATCAAAACATACACATTTTCATTGTATATACAAGAAATGTATATCAAAACATACACATTTTCAGTGTACATTCAAGAAATGTACATAAAAAACTACACATTTTCATTGTACATTCCAGAAATGTACATCAAAACATACAAATTTTCAGTGTACATTCAAGAAATGTATATCAAAAAATACACCTTTTCAGTGTACATTCAAGAAATAAACATCAAAGCAAACACATTTTCATTGTACACTAAAGAAATGTACATCAAAACATACACATTTTCATTGTACATTCAAGAAATGCACATCAAAACATACACATTTTCATTGTATATTCAAGAAAATACATCAAAACATACACATTTTCATTGTACATTCAAGAAATGTACATCAAAACATACACATTCTCATTGTACATTCAAGAAATGTACATCAAAACAGACACATTTTCATTGTACATTAAAGAAATGTACATCAAAACCTACACATTTTCAGTGTACATTCAAGAAATGTACATCAAAACATACACATTTTCATTGTACATTCAAGAAATGTACATCAAAACATACACATTCTCATTGTACACTCAAGAAATGTACATCACAACATACACATTTTCATTGTACACTCAAGAAATGTACATCAAAACATACACATTTTCAGTGTACATTCAAGAAATGTACATCAAAACATACACATTTTCAGTGTACATTCAAGAAATGTACATCAAAACATACACATTTTCATTGTACATTGAAGAAATGTACATCAAAACATACACATTTTCATTGGACCTCAAGAGATCTACATCAAAACATACACATTTTCATTGTACACTCAAGAAATGTACATCAAAACATACACATTTTCATTGTACATTCAAGAAATGTACATCAAAACATACACATTTTCAGTGTACATTCAAGAAATGTATATCAAAACATACACATTTTCATTGTACATTCAAGAAATGTACATCAAAACATACACATTTTCAGTGTACATTCAAGAAATGTATATCAAAACATACACATTTTCATTGTACATTCAAGAAATGTAGATCAAAACATACACATTTTCAGTGTACATTCAAGAAATGTATAACAAAAAATACACTTTTTCAGTGTACATTCAAGAAATGTACATCAAAACAAACACATTTTCATTGTACAATAAAGAAATGTACATCAAAACATACTTATTTTCATTGTACATTCAAGAAAGATACATCAAAACATACACATTTTCATTGTACACTCAAGAAATGTACATCAAAACACACACATTTTCAGTGTACATTCAAGAAATGTACATCAAAACATACACGTTTTCATTGTACATTCAACAAATGTACATCAAAACATACACATTTTCATTTTACACTCAAGAAATGTACATCAAAACATACACACTTTCATTGTACATTCAAGAAATGTACATCAAAACATACACATTTTCATTGTACACTCAAGAAATGTACATCAAAGCATACACATTTTCATTGTACATTCAAGAAATGTACATCAAAACATACACATTTTGAGTGCACATTCAAGAAATGTATATCAAAACATACACATTTTCATTGTATATACCAGAAATGCACATCAAAACATGCACATTTTCATTGTACATTCAAGAACTGTACATCAAAACATACACATTTTCAGTGTACATTCAAGAAATGTACATCAAAACATACACATTTTCAGTGTACATTCAAGAAATGTACATCAAAACATACACATTTTCATTGTACATTGAAGAAATGTACATCAAAACATACACATTTTCATTGTATATACCAGAAATGTACATCAAAACATACACATTTTCATTGTATATACAAGAAATGTACATCAAAACATACACATTTTCATTGTATATACAAGAAATGTATATCAAAACATACACGTTTACAGTGTACATTCAAGAAATGTACATCAAAACATACACATTTTCATTGTATATACAAGAAATGTACATCAAACCATACACATTTTCAGTGTACATTCAAGAAATGTACATCAAAACATATACATTTTCATTGTATATACAAGAAATGTACATCAAAACATACACATTTTCAGTGTACATTCAAAAAATGTACATGAAAACATATACATTTTCATTGTACATTCAAGAAATGTATATCAAAACATACACATTTTCAGATTACATTCAAGAAATGTACATCAAAGCATACACATTTTCATTGTATATACAAGAAATGTACATCAAAACATACACATCTTCATTGTACACTAAAGAAATGTACATGAAAACATACACACTTTCAGTGTACATTCAAGAAATGTACACCAAAACATACACATTTTCATTGTACATTCAAGAAATGTAAATCAAAACATACACATTTTCATTGTACATTCAAGAAATGTTCATCAAAACATACACATTTTCATTGTACCTCAAGAGATCTACATCAAAACATACACATTTTCATTGTACACTCAAGAAATGTACATCAAAACATACACATTTTCATTGTACATTCAAGAAATGTATATCAAAACATACACATTTTCATTGTACATTCAAGAAATGTACATCAAAACATACACATTTTCATTGTACATTCAAGAAATGTACAAGAAAACATACACATTTTCATTGTACATTCAAGGAATGTACATCATGACATACACATTTTCATTGTACATTCAAGAAATGTACATCAAAAAACACACATTTTCATTGTACACTCAAGAAATGTACATCAAAACATACACATTTTCATTGTATATACCAGAAATGTACATCAAAACATACACATTTTCATTGTATATACAAGAAATGTAAATCAAAACATACACATTTTCATTGTATATACAAGAAATGTATATCAAAACATACACATTTTCAGTGTACATTCAAGAAATGTACATAAAAAACTACACATTTTCATTGTACATTCCAGAAATGTACATCAAAACATACAAATTTTCAGTGTACATTCAAGAAATGTATATCAAAAAATACACATTTTCAGTGTACTTTCAAGAAATAAACATCAAAGCAAACACATTTTCATTGTACACTAAAGAAATGTACATCAAAACATACACATTGTCATTGTACATTCAAGAAATGCACATCAAAACATACACATTTTCATTGTATATTCAGGAAATATACATCAAAACATACACATTTTCATTGTACATTCAAGAAATGTACATCAAAACATACACATTCTCATTGTACACTCAAGAAATGTACATCACAACATACACATTTTCATTGTACACTCAAGAAATGTACATCAAAACATACACATTTTCAGTGTATATACCAGAAATGTACATCAAAACATACACATTTTCATTGTATATACAAGAAATGTACATCAAAACATACACATTTTCAGTGTATATTCAAGAAATGTACATCAAAACATATACATTTTCATTGTATATACAAGAAATGTACATCAAAACATACACTTTTTCAGTGTACATTCAAGAAATGTACATGAAAACATGTACATTTTCATTGTACATTCAATAAATGTATATCAAAACATACACATTTTCAGATTACATTCAAGAAATGTACATCAAAACATACACATTTTCATTGTACATTCAAGAAATGTACATCAAAACATACACATCTTCATTGTACATTCAAGAAATGTACATCAAAACATACACATTTTCATTGTACATTCTAGAAATATACATCAAAACATACACATTTTCATTGTATATACAAGAAATGTACATCAAAACATACACATTTTCATTGTACACTCAAGAAATGTACATCAAAACATACACATTTTCAGTGTACATTCAAGAAATGTATATCAAAACATACACATTTTCAGTGTACATTCAAGAAATGTATATCAAAAAATACACATTTTCAGTGTACATTCAAGAAATATACATCAAAACATACACATTTTCATTGTATATACAAGAAATGTACATCAAAACATACACATTTTCATTGTACACTCAAGAAATGTACATCAAAACATACTCATTTTCAGTGTACATTCAAGAAATGTATATCAAAACATACACATTGTCAGTGTACATTCAAGAAATGTATATCAAAAAATACACATTTTCAGTGTACATTCAAGAAATGTACATCAAAACATACACATTTTCATTGTACATTCAAGAAATGCACATCAAAACATACACATTTTCTTTGTACATTCAAGAAATGCACATCAAAACATACACATTTTCATTGTACATTCAAGAAATATACATCAAAACATACACATTTTCATTGTACATTCAAGAAATGTACATCAAAACATACACATTTTCATTGTACACTCAAGAAATGTACATCAAAACATACACATTTTCATTGTACACTCAAGAAATGCACATCAAAACATACACATTTTCATTGTACATTCAAGAAATGTACATCAAAACATACACATTTTCATTGTACATTCAAGAAATGTACATCAAAACATACACATTTTCATTGTACACTCAAGAAATGTACATCAAAACATACACATTTTCATTGTACACTCAAGAAATGTACATCAAAACATACACATTTTCATTGTACATTCAAGAAATGTACATCAAAACATACACATTTTCATTGTTTATTCAAGAAATGTACATCAAAACATACACATTTTCATTGTACATTCAAGGAATGTACATCAAAACATACACATTTTCATTGTACATTCAAGAAATATACATCAAAACATACACATTTTCATTGTACATTCAAGAAATGTACATCAAAACATACACATTTTCATTGTACATTCAAGAAATGCACATCAAAACATACACATTTTCATTGTACATTCAAGAAATATACATCAAAACATACACATTTTCATTGTACATTCAAGAAGTGTACATCAAAAAATACACATTTTCATTGTACATTCAAGAAATGCACATCAAAACATACACATTTTCATTGTACATTCAAGAAATATACATCAAAACATACACATTTTCATTGTACATTCAAGAAATGTACATCAAAACATACACATTTTCATTGTACACTCAGGAAATGTACATCAAAACATACACATTTTCATTGTACACTCAAGAAATGTACATCAAAACATACACATTTTCATTGTACATTCAAGAAATGTACATCAAAACATACACATTTTCATTGTTTATTCAAGAAATGTACATCAAAACATACACATTTTCATTGTACATTCAAGGAATGTACATCAAAACATACACATTTTCATTGTACATTCAAGAAATGTACATCAAAACACACAGATTTTCAGTGTACATTCAAGAAATGTATATCAAAACATACACATTTTCAGTGTACATTCAAGAAGTGTACATCTAAACATACAAATTTTCATTGTATATACAAGAAATGTAAATCAAAACATACACATTTTCATTGTACATTAAAGAAATGTACATCAAAACCTACACATTTTCAGTGTACATTCAAGAAATGTACATCAAAGCATACACATTTTCATTGTACACTCAAGAAATGTACATCAAAACATACACATTTTCATTGTACATTCAAGAAATGTACATCAAAACATACACATTTTCATTGTATATACCGGAAATGTACATCAAAACAAACACATTTTCATTGTACATTAAAGAAATGTACATCAAAACATACACATTTTCAGTGTACATTCAAGAAATGTACATCAAAACATACACATTTTCAGTGTACATTCAAGAAATGTACATCAAAACATACACATTTTCATTGTATATACCAGAAATGTACATCAAAACATACACATTTTCAATGTATATACAAGAAATGTACATCAAAACATACACATTTTCAGTGTACATTCAAGAAATGTACATCAAAACATATACATTTTCATTGTATATACAAGAAATGTACATCAAAACATACACATTTTCAGTGTACATTCAAGAAATGTATATCAAAACATACACATTTTCATTGTATATACCAGAAATGTACATCAAAACATACACATTTTCATTGTATGTACAAGAAATGTAAATCAAAACATACACATTTTCATTGTATATACAAGAAATGTATATCAAAACATACACATTTTCAGTGTACATTCAAGAAATGTACATAAAAAACTACACATTTTCATTGTACATTCCAGAAATGTACATCAAAACATACAAATTTTCAGTGTACATTCAAGAAATGTATATCAAAAAATACACCTTTTCAGTGTACATTCAAGAAATAAACATCAAAGCAAACACATTTTCATTGTACACTAAAGAAATGTACATCAAAACATACACATTTTCATTGTACATTCAAGAAATGCACATCAAAACATACACATTTTCATTGTATATTCAAGAAAATACATCAAAACATACACATTTTCATTGTACATTCAAGAAATGTACATCAAAACATACACATTCTCATTGTACATTCAAGAAATGTACATCAAAACAGACACATTTTCAGTGTACATTCAAGAAATGTACATCAAAACATACACATTTTCATTGTATATTCAAGGAATATACATCAAAAGATACACATTTTCATTGTACATTCAAGAAATGTACCTAAAAACATACACATTCTCATTGTACATTCAAGAAATGTACATCACAACATACACATTTTCATTGTACACTCAAGAAATGTACATCAAAACATACACATTTTCAGTGTACATTCAAGAAATGTACATCAAAACATACACATTTTCATTGTACATTCAAGAAATGTACGTCAAAACATACACATTCTCATTGTACACTCAAGAAATGTACATCACAACATACACATTTTCATTGTACACTCAAGAAATGTACATCAAAACATACACATTTTCAGTGTACATTCAAGAAATGTACATCAAAACATACACATTTTCATTGTATATACCAGAAATGTACATCAAAACATACACATTTTCATTGTATATACAAGAAATGTACATCAAAACATACACATTTTCAGTGTATATTCAAGAAATGTACATCAAAACATATACATTTTCATTGTATATACAAGAAATGTACATCAAAACATACACTTTTTCAGTGTACATTCAAGAAATGTACATGAAAACATATATATTTTCATTGTACATTCAATAAATGTATATCAAAACATACACATTTTCAGATTACATTCAAGAAATGTACATCAAAACATACATATTTTCATTGTACATTCAAGAAATGTACATCAAAACATACACATTTTCATTGTACATTCAAGAAATGTACATCAAAACATACACATTTTCATTGTACATTCTAGAAATATACATCAAAACATACACATTTTCATTGTATATACAAGAAATGTACATCAAAACATACACATTTTCATTGTACACTCAAGAAATGTACATCAAAACATACACATTTTCAGTGTACATTCAAGAAATGTATATCAAAACATACACATTTTCAGTGTACATTCAAGAAATGTATATAAAAAAATACACATTTTCAGTGTACATTCAAGAAATATACATCAAAACATACCCATTTTCATTGTATATACAAGAAATGTACATCAAAACATTTACATTTTCATTGTACACTCAAGAAATGTACATCAAAACATACACATTTTCAGTGTACATTCAAGAAATGTATATCAAAACATACACATTTTCAGTGTACATTCAAGAAATGTACATCAAAACATACACATATTCATTGTACATTCAGGAAATGCACATCAAAACATACACATTTTCTTTGTACATTCAAGAAATGCACATCAAAACATACACATTTTCATTGTACATTCAAGAAATATACATCAAAACATACACATTTTCATTGTACATTCAAGAAATGTACATCAAAACATACACATTTTCATTGTACACTCAAGAAATGTACATCAAAACATACACATTTTCATTGTACACTCAAGAAATGCACATCAAAACATACACATTTTCATTGTACATTCAAGAAATGTACATCAAAACATACACATTTTCATTGTACATTCAAGAAATGTACATCAAAACATACACATTTTCATTGTACACTCAAGAAATGTACATCAAAACATACACATTTTCATTGTACACTCAAGAAATGTACATCAAAACATACACATTTTCATTGTACATTCAAGAAATGTACATCAAAACATACACATTTTCATTGTTTATTCAAGAAATGTACATCAAAACATACACATTTTCATTGTACATTCAAGGAATGTACATCAAAACATACACATTTTCATTGTACATTCAAGAAATATACATCAAAACATACACATTTTCATTGTACATTCAAGAAATGTACATCAAAACATACACATTTTCATTGTACATTCAAGAAATGCATTTCAAAACATACACATTTTCATTGTACATTCAAGAAATATACATCAAAACATACACATTTTCATTGTACATTCAAGAAGTGTACATCAAAACATACACATTTTCATTGTACATTCAAGAAATGCACATCAAAACATACACATTTTCATTGTACATTCAAGAAATATACATCAAAACATACACATTTTCATTGTACATTCAAGAAATGTACATCAAAACATACACATTTTCATTGTACACTCAGCAAATGTACATCAAAACATACACATTTTCATTGTACACTCAAGAAATGTACATCAAAACATACACATTTTCATTGTTTATTCAAGAAATGTACATCAAAACATACATATTTTCATTGTACATTCAAGAAATGTACATCAAAACATACACATTTTCATTGTTTATTCAAGAAATGTACATCAAAACATACACATTTTCATTGCACATTCAAGGAATGTACATCAACACATACACATTTTCATTGTACATTCAAGAAATGTACATCAAAACACACACATTTTCAGTGTACATTCAAGAAATGTATATCAAAACATACACATTTTCAGTGTACATTCAAGAAATGTACATCAAAACATACACATTTTCATTGTATATACAAGAAATGTACATCAAAACATACACATTTTCATTGTCCATTAAAGAAATGTACATCAAAACCTACACATTTTCAGTGTACATTCAAGAAATGTACATCAAAGCATACACATTTTCATTGTACACTCAAGAAATGTACATCAAAACATACACATTTTCATTGTACATTCAAGAAATGTACATCAAAACATACACATTTTCATTGTATATACCGGAAATGTACATCAAAACATACACATTTTCATTGTACATTAAAGAAATGTACATCAAAACATACACATTTTCAGTGTACATTCAAGAAATGTACATCAAAACATACACATTTTCAGTGTACATTCAAGTAATGTACATCAAAACATACACATTTTCATTGTATATACCAGAAATGTACATCAAAACATACACATTTTCATTGTATATACAAGAAATGTACATCAAAACATACACATTTTCAGTGTACATTCAAGAAATGTACATCAAAACATATACATTTTCATTGTATATACAAGAAATGTACATCAAAACATACACATTTTCAGTGTACATTCAAGAAATATATATCAAAACATACACATTTTCATTGTATATACCAGAAATGCACATCTAAACATACAAATTTTCTTTGTACATTGAAGAAATGCACATCAAAACATACACATTTTCATTGTACATTCAAGAAATATACATCAAAACATACACATTTTCATTGTACATTCAAGAAACGTACATCAAAACATACACATTTTCATTGTACACTCAAGAAATGTACATCAAAACATACACATTTTCATTGTACTCTCAAGAAATGCACATCAAAACATTCACATTTTCATTGTACATTCAAGAAATATACATCAAAACATTCACATTTTCATTGTACATTCAAGAAATGTACATCAAAACATACACATTTTCAGTGTACATTCAAGAAATGTACATCAAAACATACACATTTTCAGTGTACATTCAAGAAATGTACATCAAAACATACACATTTTCATTGTATATACCAGAAATGTACATCAAAACATACACATTTTCACTGTATATACAAGAAATGTACATCAAAACATACACATTTTCATTGTACATTCAAGAAATGTACATCAAAACATACACATTTTCATTGTACATTCAAGAAATGTACATCAAAACATACACATTTTCATTGTACATTCTAGAAATATACATCAAAACATACACATTTTCATTGTATATACAAGAAATGTACATCAAAACATACACATTTTCATTGTACACTCAAGAAATGTACATCAAAACATACACATTTTCATTGTACACTCAAGAAATGCACATCAAAACATACACATTTTCATTGTACATTCAAGAAATGTACATCAAAACATACACATTTTCATTGTACATTCAAGAAATGTACATCAAAACATACACATTTTCATTGTACACTCAAGAAATGTACATCAAAACATACACATTTTCATTGTACACTCAAGAAATGTACAGCAAAACATACACATTTTCATTGTACATTCAAGAAATATACATCAAAACATACACATTTTCATTGTACATTCAAGAAATGTACATCAAAACATACACATTTTCATTGTACATTCAAGAAATGCACATCAAAACATACACATTTTCATTGTACATTAAAGAAATATACATCAAAACATACACATTTTCATTGTACATTCAAGAAGTGTACATCAAAACATACACATTTTCATTGTACATTCAAGAAATGCACATCAAAACATACACATTTTCATTGTACATTCAAGAAATATACATCAAAACATACACATTTTCATTGTACATTCAAGAAATGTACATCAAAACATACACATTTTCATTGTACACTCAGGAAATGTACATCAAAACATACACATTTTCATTGTACACTCAAGAAATGTACATCAAAACATACACATTTTCATTGTACATTCAAGAAATGTACATCAAAACATACACATTTTCATTGTTTATTCAAGAAATGTACATCAAAACATACACATTTTCATTGTACATTCAAGGAATGTACATCAAAACATACACATTTTCATTGTACATTCAAGAAATGTACATCAAAACACACACATTTTCAGTGTACATTCAAGAAATGTATATCAAAACATACACATTTTCAGTGTACATTCAAGAAGTGTACATCTAAACATACAAATTTTCATTGTATATACAAGAAATGTAAATCAAAACATACACATTTTCATTGTACATTAAAGAAATGTACATCAAAACCTACACATTTTCAGTGTACATTCAAGAAATGTACATCAAAGCATACACATTTTCATTGTACACTCAAGAAATGTACATCAAAACATACACATTTTCATTGTACATTCAAGAAATGTACATCAAAACATACACATTTTCATTGTATATACCGGAAATGTACATCAAAACAAACACATTTTCATTGTACATTAAAGAAATGTACATCAAAACATACACATTTTCAGTGTACATTCAAGAAATGTACATCAAAACATACACATTTTCAGTGTACATTCAAGAAATGTACATCAAAACATACACATTTTCATTGTATATACCAGAAATGTACATCAAAACATACACATTTTCATTGTATATACAAGAAATGTACATCAAAACATACACATTTTCAGTGTACATTCAAGAAATGTACATCAAAACATATACATTTTCATTGTATATACAAGAAATGTACATCAAAACATACACATTTTCAGTGTACATTCAAGAAATGTATATCAAAACATACACATTTTCATTGTATATACCAGAAATGTACATCAAAACATACACATTTTCATTGTACACTCAAGAAATGTACATCAAAACATACACATTTTCAGTGTACATTCAAGAAATGTACATAAAAAACTACACATTTTCATTGTACATTCCAGAAATGTACATCAAAACATACAAATTTTCAGTGTACATTCAAGAAATGTATATCAAAAAATACACCTTTTCAGTGTACATTCAAGAAATAAACATCAAAGCAAACACATTTTCATTGTACACTAAAGAAATGTACATCAAAACATACACATTTTCATTGTACATTCAAGAAATGCACATCAAAACATACACATTTTCATTGTATATTCAAGAAAATACATCAAAACATACACATTTTCATTGTACATTCAAGAAATGTACATCAAAACATACACATTCTCATTGTACATTCAAGAAATGTACATCAAAACAGACACATTTTCATTGTACATTAAAGAAATGTACATCAAAACCTACACATTTTCAGTGTACATTCAAGAAATGTACATCAAAACATACACATTTTCATTGTATATTCAAGGAATATACATCAAAAGATACACATTTTCATTGTACATTCAAGAAATGTACATAAAAACATACACATTCTCATTGTACATTCAAGAAATGTACATCACAACATACACATTTTCATTGTACACTCAAGAAATGTACATCAAAACATACACATTTTCAGTGTACATTCAAGAAATGTACATCAAAACATACACATTTTCATTGTACATTCAAGAAATGTACGTCAAAACATACACATTCTCATTGTACACTCAAGAAATGTACATCACAACATACACATTTTCATTGTACACTCAAGAAATGTACATCAAAACATACACATTTTCAGTGTACATTCAAGAAATGTACATCAAAACATACACATTTTCATTGTATATACCAGAAATGTACATCAAAACATACACATTTTCATTGTATATACAAGAAATGTACATCAAAACATACACATTTTCAGTGTATATTCAAGAAATGTACATCAAAACATATACATTTTCATTGTATATACAAGAAATGTACATCAAAACATACACTTTTTCAGTGTACATTCAAGAAATGTACATGAAAACATATAAATTTTCATTGTACATTCAATAAATGTATATCAAAACATACACATTTTCAGATTACATTCAAGAAATGTACATCAAAACATACATATTTTCATTGTACATTCAAGAAATGTACATCAAAACATACACATTTTCATTGTACATTCAAGAAATGTACATCAAAACATACACATTTTCATTGTACATTCTAGAAATATACATCAAAACATACACATTTTCATTGTATATACAAGAAATGTACATCAAAACATACACATTTTCATTGTACACTCAAGAAATGTACATCAAAACATACACATTTTCAGTGTACATTCAAGAAATGTATATCAAAACATACACATTTTCAGTGTACATTCAAGAAATGTATATAAAAAAATACACATTTTCAGTGTACATTCAAGAAATATACATCAAAACATACACATTTTCATTGTATATACAAGAAATGTACATCAAAACATTTACATTTTCATTGTACACTCAAGAAATGTACATCAAAACATACACATTTTCAGTGTACATTCAAGAAATGTACATCAAAACATACACATTTTCAGTGTACATTCAAGAAATGTACATCAAAACATACACATTTTCAGTGTACATTCAAGAAATGTACATCAAAACATACACATTTTCATTGTATATACCAGAAATGTACATCAAAACATACACATTTTCACTGTATATACAAGAAATGTACATCAAAACATACACATTTTCATTGTACATTCAAGAAATGTACATCAAAACATACACATTTTCATTGTACATTCAAGAAATGTACATCAAAACATACACATTTTCATTGTACATTCTAGAAATATACATCAAAACATACACATTTTCATTGTATATACAAGAAATGTACATCAAAACATACACATTTTCATTGTACACTCCAGAAATGTACATCAAAACATACACATTTTCATTGTACACTCAAGAAATGCACATCAAAACATACACATTTTCATTGTACATTCAAGAAATGTACATCAAAACATACACATTTTCATTGTACATTCAAGAAATGTACATCAAAACATACACATTTTCATTGTACACTCAAGAAATGTACATCAAAACATACACATTTTCATTGTACACTCAAGAAATGTACAGCAAAACATACACATTTTCATTGTACATTCAAGAAATATACATCAAAACATACACATTTTCATTGTACATTCAAGAAATGTACATCAAAACATACACATTTTCATTGTACATTCAAGAAATGCACATCAAAACATACACATTTTCATTGTACATTAAAGAAATATACATCAAAACATACACATTTTCATTGTACATTCAAGAAGTGTACATCAAAGCATACACATTTTCATTGTACATTCAAGAAATGCACATCAAAACATACACATTTTCATTGTACATTCAAGAAATATACATCAAAACATACACATTTTCATTGTACATTCAAGAAATGTACATCAAAACATACACATTTTCATTGTACACTCAGGAAATGTACATCAAAACATACACATTTTCATTGTACACTCAAGAAATGTACATCAAAACATACACATTTTCATTGTACATTCAAGAAATGTACATCAAAACATACACATTTTCATTGTTTATTCAAGAAATGTACATCAAAACATACACATTTTCATTGTACATTCAAGGAATGTACATCAAAACATACACATTTTCATTGTACATTCAAGAAATGTACATCAAAACACACACATTTTCAGTGTACATTCAAGAAATGTATATCAAAACATACACATTTTCAGTGTACATTCAAGAAGTGTACATCTAAACATACAAATTTTCATTGTATATACAAGAAATGTAAATCAAAACATACACATTTTCATTGTACATTAAAGAAATGTACATCAAAACCTACACATTTTCAGTGTACATTCAAGAAATGTACATCAAAGCATACACATTTTCATTGTACACTCAAGAAATGTACATCAAAACATACACATTTTCATTGTACATTCAAGAAATGTACATCAAAACATACACATTTTCATTGTATATACCGGAAATGTACATCAAAACAAACACATTTTCATTGTACATTAAAGAAATGTACATCAAAACATACACATTTTCAGTGTACATTCAAGAAATGTACATCAAAACATACACATTTTCAGTGTACATTCAAGAAATGTACATCAAAACATACACATTTTCATTGTATATACCAGAAATGTACATCAAAACATACACATTTTCATTGTATATACAAGAAATGTACATCAAAACATACACATTTTCAGTGTACATTCAAGAAATGTACATCAAAACATATACATTTTCATTGTATATACAAGAAATGTACATCAAAACATACACATTTTCAGTGTACATTCAAGAAATGTATATCAAAACATACACATTTTCATTGTATATACCAGAAATGTACATCAAAACATACACATTTTCATTGTACACTCAAGAAATGTACATCAAAACATACACATTTTCAGTGTACATTCAAGAAATGTACATAAAAAACTACACATTTTCATTGTACATTCCAGAAATGTACATCAAAACATACAAATTTTCAGTGTACATTCAAGAAATGTATATCAAAAAATACACCTTTTCAGTGTACATTCAAGAAATAAACATCAAAGCAAACACATTTTCATTGTACACTAAAGAAATGTACATCAAAACATACACATTTTCATTGTACATTCAAGAAATGCACATCAAAACATACACATTTTCATTGTATATTCAAGAAAATACATCAAAACATACACATTTTCATTGTACATTCAAGAAATGTACATCAAAACATACACATTCTCATTGTACATTCAAGAAATGTACATCAAAACAGACACATTTTCATTGTACATTAAAGAAATGTACATCAAAACCTACACATTTTCAGTGTACATTCAAGAAATGTACATCAAAACATACACATTTTCATTGTATATTCAAGGAATATACATCAAAAGATACACATTTTCATTGTACATTCAAGAAATGTACATAAAAACATACACATTCTCATTGTACATTCAAGAAATGTACATCACAACATACACATTTTCATTGTACACTCAAGAAATGTACATCAAAACATACACATTTTCAGTGTACATTCAAGAAATGTACATCAAAACATACACATTTTCATTGTACATTCAAGAAATGTACGTCAAAACATACACATTCTCATTGTACACTCAAGAAATGTACATCACAACATACACATTTTCATTGTACACTCAAGAAATGTACATCAAAACATACACATTTTCAGTGTACATTCAAGAAATGTACATCAAAACATACACATTTTCATTGTATATACCAGAAATGTACATCAAAACATACACATTTTCATTGTATATACAAGAAATGTACATCAAAACATACACATTTTCAGTGTATATTCAAGAAATGTACATCAAAACATATACATTTTCATTGTATATACAAGAAATGTACATCAAAACATACACTTTTTCAGTGTACATTCAAGAAATGTACATGAAAACATATACATTTTCATTGTACATTCAATAAATGTATATCAAAACATACACATTTTCAGATTACATTCAAGAAATGTACATCAAAACATACATATTTTCATTGTACATTCAAGAAATGTACATCAAAACATACACATTTTCATTGTACATTCAAGAAATGTACATCAAAACATACACATTTTCATTGTACATTCTAGAAATATACATCAAAACATACACATTTTCATTGTATATACAAGAAATGTACATCAAAACATACACATTTTCATTGTACACTCAAGAAATGTACATCAAAACATACACATTTTCAGTGTACATTCAAGAAATGTATATCAAAACATACACATTTTCAGTGTACATTCAAGAAATGTATATAAAAAAATACACATTTTCAGTGTACATTCAAGAAATATACATCAAAACATACACATTTTCATTGTATATACAAGAAATGTACATCAAAACATTTACATTTTCATTGTACACTCAAGAAATGTACATCAAAACATACACATTTTCAGTGTACATTCAAGAAATGTATATCAAAACATACACATTTTCAGTGTACATTCAAGAAATGTATATCAAAAAATACACATTTTCAGTGTACATTCAAGAAATGTACATCAAAACATGCACATATTCATTGTACATTCAGGAAATGCACATCAAAACATACACATTTTCTTTGTACATTCAAGAAATGCACATCAAAACATACACATTTTCATTGTACATTCAAGAAATATACATCAAAACATACACATTTTCATTGTACATTCAAGAAATGTACATCAAAACATACACATTTTCATTGTACACTCAAGAAATGTACATCAAAACATACACATTTTCATTGTACACTCAAGAAATGCACATCAAAACATACACATTTTCATTGTACATTCAAGAAATGTACATCAAAACATACACATTTTCATTGTACATTCAAGAAATGTACATCAAAACATACACATTTTCATTGTACACTCAAGAAATGTACATCAAAACATACACATTTTCATTGTACACTCAAGAAATGTACATCAAAACATACACATTTTCATTGTACATTCAAGAAATGTACATCAAAACATACACATTTTCATTGTTTATTCAAGAAATGTACATCAAAACATACACATTTTCATTGTACATTCAAGGAATGTACATCAAAACATACACATTTTCATTGTACATTCAAGAAATATACATCAAAACATACACATTTTCATTGTACATTCAAGAAATGTACATCAAAACATACACATTTTCATTGTACATTCAAGAAATGCATTTCAAAACATACACATTTTCATTGTTCATTCAAGAAATATACATCAAAACATACACATTTTCATTGTACATTCAAGAAGTGTACATCAAAACATACACATTTTCATTGTACATTCAAGAAATGCACATCAAAACATACACATTTTCATTGTACATTCAAGAAATATACATCAAAACATACACATTTTCATTGTACATTCAAGAAATGTACATCAAAACATACACATTTTCATTGTACACTCAGGAAATGTACATCAAAACATACACATTTTCATTGTACACTCAAGAAATGTACATCAAAACATACACATTTTCATTGTTTATTCAAGAAATGTACATCAAAACATACATATTTTCATTGTACATTCAAGAAATGTACATCAAAACATACACATTTTCATTGTTTATTCAAGAAATGTACATCAAAACATACACATTTTCATTGCACATTCAAGGAATGTACATCAACACATACACATTTTCATTGTACATTCAAGAAATGTACATCAAAACACACACATTTTCAGTGTACATTCAAGAAATGTATATCAAAACATACACATTTTCAGTGTACATTCAAGAAATGTACATCTAAACATACAAATTTTCATTGTATATACAAGAAATGTACATCAAAACATACACATTTTCATTGTCCATTAAAGAAATGTACATCAAAACCTACACATTTTCAGTGTACATTCAAGAAATGTACATCAAAGCATACACATTTTCATTGTACACTCAAGAAATGTACATCAAAACATACACATTTTCATTGTACATTCAAGAAATGTACATCAAAACATACACATTTTCATTGTATATACCGGAAATGTACATCAAAACATACACATTTTCATTGTACATTAAAGAAATGTACATCAAAACATACACATTTTCAGTGTACATTCAAGAAATGTACATCAAAACATACACATTTTCAGTGTACATTCAAGAAATGTACATCAAAACATACACATTTTCATTGTATATACCAGAAATGTACATCAAAACATACACATTTTCATTGTATATACAAGAAATGTACATCAAAACATACACATTTTCAGTGTACATTCAAGAAATGTACATCAAAACATATACATTTTCATTGTATATACAAGAAATGTACATCAAAACATACACATTTTCAGTGTACATTCAAGAAATATATATCAAAACATACACATTTTCATTGTATATACCAGAAATGCACATCAAAACATACAAATTTTCTTTGTACATTCAAGAAATGCACATCAAAACATACACATTTTCATTGTACATTCAAGAAATATACATCAAAACATACACATTTTCATTGTACATTCAAGAAACGTACATCAAAACATACACATTTTCATTGTACACTCAAGAAATGTACATCAAAACATACACATTTTCATTGTACTCTCAAGAAATGCACATCAAAACATTCACATTTTCATTGTACATTCAAGAAATATACATCAAAACATTCACATTTTCATTGTACATTCAAGAAATGTACATCAAAACATACACATTTTCAGTGTACATTCAAGAAATGTACATCAAAACATACACATTTTCAGTGTACATTCAAGAAATGTACATCAAAACATACACATTTTCATTGTATATACCAGAAATATACATCAAAACATACACATTTTCACTGTATATACAAGAAATGTACATCAAAACATACACATTTTCATTGTACATTCAAGAAATGTACATCAAAACATACACATTTTCATTGTACATTCAAGAAATGTACATCAAAACATACACATTTTCATTGTACATTCTAGAAATATACATCAAAACATACACATTTTCATTGTATATACAAGAAATGTACATCAAAACATACACATTTTCATTGTACACTCAAGAAATGTACATCAAAACATACACATTTTCAGTGTACATTCAAGAAATGTATATCAAAACATACACATTTTCAGTGTACATTCAAGAAATGTATATCAAAAAATACACATTTTCAGTGTACATTCAAGAAATATACATCAAAACATACACATTTTCATTGTATATACAAGAAATGTACATCAAAACATTTACATTTTCATTGTACACTCAAGAAATGTACATCAAAACATACACACTTTCAGTGTACATTCAAGAAATGTATATCAAAACATACACATTTTCAGTGTACATTCAAGAAATGTATATCAAAAAACACACATTTTCAGTGTACATTCAAGAAATGTACATCAAAACATACACATTTTCATTGTACATTCAAGAAATGCACATCAAAACATACACATTTTCTTTGTACATTCAAGAAATGCACATCAAAACATACACATTTTCATTGTACATTCAAGAAATATACATCAAAACATACACATTTTCATTGTACATTCAAGAAATGTACATCAAAACATACACATTTTCATTGTACACTCAAGAAATGTACATCAAAACATACACATTTTCATTGTACACTCAAGAAATGCACATCAAAACATACACATTTTCATTGTACATTCAAGAAATGTACATCAAAACATACACATTTTCAGTGTACATTCAAGAAATGTACATCAAAACATACACATTTTCAGTGTACATTCAAGAAATGTACATCAAAACATACACATTTTCATTGTATATACCAGAAATATACATCAAAACATACACATTTTCACTGTATATACAAGAAATGTACATCAAAACATACACATTTTCATTGTACATTCAAGAAATGTACATCAAAACATACACATTTTCATTGTACATTCAAGAAATGTACATCAAAACATACACATTTTCATTGTACATTCAAGAAATGCATTTCAAAACATACACATTTTCATTGTTCATTCAAGAAATATACATCAAAACATACACATTTTCATTGTACATTCAAGAAGTGTACATCAAAACATACACATTTTCATTGTACATTCAAGAAATGCACATCAAAACATACACATTTTCATTGTACATTCAAGAAATATACATCAAAACATACACATTTTCATTGTACATTCAAGAAATGTACATCAAAACATACACATTTTCATTGTACACTCAGGAAATGTACATCAAAACATACACATTTTCATTGTACACTCAAGAAATGTACATCAAAACATACACATTTTCATTGTTTATTCAAGAAATGTACATCAAAACATACATATTTTCATTGTACATTCAAGAAATGTACATCAAAACATACACATTTTCATTGTTTATTCAAGAAATGTACATCAAAACATACACATTTTCATTGCACATTCAAGGAATGTACATCAACACATACACATTTTCATTGTACATTCAAGAAATGTACATCAAAACACACACATTTTCAGTGTACATTCAAGAAATGTATATCAAAACATACACATTTTCAGTGTACATTCAAGAAATGTACATCTAAACATACAAATTTTCATTGTATATACAAGAAATGTACATCAAAACATACACATTTTCATTGTCCATTAAAGAAATGTACATCAAAACCTACACATTTTCAGTGTACATTCAAGAAATGTACATCAAAGCATACACATTTTCATTGTACACTCAAGAAATGTACATCAAAACATACACATTTTCATTGTACATTCAAGAAATGTACATCAAAACATACACATTTTCATTGTATATACCGGAAATGTACATCAAAACATACACATTTTCATTGTACATTAAAGAAATGTACATCAAAACATACACATTTTCAGTGTACATTCAAGAAATGTACATCAAAACATACACATTTTCAGTGTACATTCAAGAAATGTACATCAAAACATACACATTTTCATTGTATATACCAGAAATGTACATCAAAACATACACATTTTCATTGTATATACAAGAAATGTACATCAAAACATACACATTTTCAGTGTACATTCAAGAAATGTACATCAAAACATATACATTTTCATTGTATATACAAGAAATGTACATCAAAACATACACATTTTCAGTGTACATTCAAGAAATATATATCAAAACATACACATTTTCATTGTATATACCAGAAATGCACATCAAAACATACAAATTTTCTTTGTACATTCAAGAAATGCACATCAAAACATACACATTTTCATTGTACATTCAAGAAATATACATCAAAACATACACATTTTCATTGTACATTCAAGAAACGTACATCAAAACATACACATTTTCATTGTACACTCAAGAAATGTACATCAAAACATACACATTTTCATTGTACTCTCAAGAAATGCACATCAAAACATTCACATTTTCATTGTACATTCAAGAAATATACATCAAAACATTCACATTTTCATTGTACATTCAAGAAATGTACATCAAAACATACACATTTTCAGTGTACATTCAAGAAATGTACATCAAAACATACACATTTTCAGTGTACATTCAAGAAATGTACATCAAAACATACACATTTTCATTGTATATACCAGAAATATACATCAAAACATACACATTTTCACTGTATATACAAGAAATGTACATCAAAACATACACATTTTCATTGTACATTCAAGAAATGTACATCAAAACATACACATTTTCATTGTACATTCAAGAAATGTACATCAAAACATACACATTTTCATTGTACATTCTAGAAATATACATCAAAACATACACATTTTCATTGTATATACAAGAAATGTACATCAAAACATACACATTTTCATTGTACACTCAAGAAATGTACATCAAAACATACACATTTTCAGTGTACATTCAAGAAATGTATATCAAAACATACACATTTTCAGTGTACATTCAAGAAATGTATATCAAAAAATACACATTTTCAGTGTACATTCAAGAAATATACATCAAAACATACACATTTTCATTGTATATACAAGAAATGTACATCAAAACATTTACATTTTCATTGTACACTCAAGAAATGTACATCAAAACATACACACTTTCAGTGTACATTCAAGAAATGTATATCAAAACATACACATTTTCAGTGTACATTCAAGAAATGTATATCAAAAAACACACATTTTCAGTGTACATTCAAGAAATGTACATCAAAACATACACATTTTCATTGTACATTCAAGAAATGCACATCAAAACATACACATTTTCTTTGTACATTCAAGAAATGCACATCAAAACATACACATTTTCATTGTACATTCAAGAAATATACATCAAAACATACACATTTTCATTGTACATTCAAGAAATGTACATCAAAACATACACATTTTCATTGTACACTCAAGAAATGTACATCAAAACATACACATTTTCATTGTACACTCAAGAAATGCACATCAAAACATACACATTTTCATTGTACATTCAAGAAATGTACATCAAAACATACACATTTTCATTGTACATTCAAGAAATGTACATCAAAACATACACATTTTCATTGTACACTCAAGAAATGTACATCAAAACATACACATTTTCATTGTACACTCAAGAAATGTACATCAAAACATACACATTTTCATTGTACATTCAAGAAATGTACATCAAAACATACACATTTTCATTGTTTATTCAAGAAATGTACATCAAAACATACACATTTTCATTGTACATTCAAGGAATGTACATCAAAACATACACATTTTCATTGTACATTAAAGAAATATACATCAAAACATACACATTTTCATTGTACATTCAAGAAATGAACATCAAAACATACACATTTTCATTGTACATTCAAGAAATGCATTTTAAAACATACACATTTTCATTGTACATTCAAGAAATATACATCAAAACATACACATTTTCATTGTACATTCAAGAAGTGTAAATCAAAACATACACATTTTCATTGTACATTCAAGAAATGCACATCAAAACATACACATTTTCATTGTACATTCAAGAAATATACATCAAAACATACACATTTTCATTGTACATTCAAGAAATGTACATCAAAACATACACATTTTCATTGTACACTCAGGAAATGTACATCAAAACATACACATTTTCATTGTACACTCAAGAAATGTACATCAAAACATACACATTTTCATTGTACATTCAAGAAATGTACATCAAAACATACACATTTTCATTGTACATTCAAGGAATGTACATCAAAACATACACACTTTCATTGTACATTCAAGAAATGTACATCAAAACACACACATTTTCAGTGTACATTCAAGAAATGTATATCAAAACATACACATTTTCAGTGTACATTCAAGAAATGTACATCTAAACATACAAATTTTCATTGTATATACAAGAAATGTACACCAAAACATACACATTTTCATTGTACATTAAAGAAATGTACATCAAAACCTACACATTTTCAGTGTACATTCAAGAAATGTACATCAAAGCATACACATTTTCATTGTACACTCAAGAAATGTACATCAAAACATACACATTTTCATTGTACATTCAAGAAATGTACATCAAAACATACACATTTTCATTGTATATACCGGAAATGTACATCAAAACATACACATTTTCATTGTACATTAAAGAAATGTACATCAAAACATACACATTTTCAGTGTACATTCAAGAAATGTACATCAAAACATACACATTTTCAGTGTACATTCAAGAAATGTACATCAAAACATACACACTTTCATTGTATATACCAGAAATGTACATCAAAACATACACATTTTCATTGTATATACAAGAAATGTACATCAAAACATACACATTTTCAGTGTACATTCAAGAAATGTACATCAAAACATATACATTTTCATTGTATATACAAGAAATGTACATCAAAACATACACATTTTCAGTGTACATTCAAGAAATATATATCAAAACATACACATTTTCATTGTATATACCAGAAATGCACATAAAAACATACAAATTTTCTTTGTACATTCAAGAAATGCACATCAAAACATACACATTTTCATTGTACATTCAAGAAATATACATCAAAACATACACATTTTCATTGTACATTCAAGAAACGTACGTCAAAACATATACATTTTCATTGTACACTCAAGAAATGTACATCAAAACATACACATTTTCATTGTACTCTCAAGAAATGCACATCAAAACATACACATTTTCATTGTACATTCAAGAAATATACATCAAAACATTCACATTTTCATTGTACATTCAAGAAATGTACATCAAAACATACACATTTTCATTGTACACTCAAGAAATGTACATCAAAACATACACATTTTCAGTGTACATTCAAGTATTGTAAATCAAAACATACACATTTTCTTTGTATATAAAAGAAATGTATATCAAAACATACATATTTTCAGTGTACATTCAAGAAATATACATCAAAACATATACATTTTCATTGTACATTCAAGAAATGTATATCAAAGCATACACATTTTCTGTGTACATTCAAGAAATGTACATCAAAACATACACATTTTCATTGTATATACAAGAAATGTACATCAAAACATACACATTTTCATTGTACACTTAAGAAATGTACATCAAAACATACACATTTTCAGTGTACATTCAAGAAATGTACATCAAAACATACACATTTTCATTGTACAGGCAAGAAATGTAGAACAAAACATACACAATTTCATTGTACATTCCAGAAATGTACATCAAAACATACACATTTTCATTGTACACTCAAGAAATGTACATCAAAACATACACATTTTCATTGTACACTCAAGAAATGTACATCAAAACATACACTTTTTCATTGTACATTCAAGAAATTTATATCAAAACATACACATTTTCATTGTACGTTCAAGAAATGTACATCAAAACATACACATTTTCAGTGTACATTCAAGAAAGGTATAACAAAAAATACAGATTTTCAGTGTACATTCAAGAAATGTAAATCAAAACAAACACATTTTCATTGTACACTAAAGATATGTACATCAAAATATACACATTTTCATTGTACATTCAAGAAATATACATGAAAACATACACATTTTCATTGTACATTCAAGAAATGTACATCAAAACATACACATTTTCAGTGTACATTCAAGAAATGTATATCAAAAAATACACATTTTCAGTGTACATTCAAGAAATATAGATCAAAACATACACATTTTCATTGTATATACAAGAAATGTACATCAAAACATTTACATTTTCATTGTACACTCAAGAAATGTACATCAAAACATACACACTTTCAGTGTACATTCAATAAATGTATATCAAAACATACACACTTTCAGTGTACATTCAAGAAATGTATATCAAAAAATACACATTTTCAGTGTACATTCAAGAAATGTACCTCAAAACATACACATTTTCATTGTACATTCAAGAAATGCACATCAAAACATACACATTTTCTTTGTACATTCAAGAAATGCACATCAAAACATACACATTTTCATTGTACATTCAAGAAATATACATCAAAACATACACATTTTCATTGTACATTCGAGAAATGTACATCAAAACATACACATTTTCATTGTACACTCAAGAAATGTACATCAAAACATACACATTTTCATTGTACACTCAAGAAATGCACATCAAAACATACACATTTTCATTGTACATTCAAGAAATGTACATCAAAACATACACATTTTCATTGTACATTCAAGAAATGTACATCAAAACATACACATTTTCATTGTACACTCAAGAAATGTACATCAAAACATACACATTTTCATTGTACACTCAAGAAATGTACATCAAAACATACACATTTTCATTGTACATTCAAGAAATGTACATCAAAACATACACATTTTCATTGTTTATTCAAGAAATGTACATCAAAACATACACATTTTCATTGTACATTCAAGGAATGTACATCAAAACATACACATTTTCATTGTACATTCAAGAAATATACATCAAAACATACACATTTTCATTGTACATTCAAGAAATGAACATCAAAACATACACATTTTCATTGTACATTCAAGAAATGCATTTTAAAACATACACATTTTCATTGTACATTCAAGAAATGTACATCAAAACATACACATTTTCATTGTACATTCAAGAAATGTACATCAAAACATACACATTTTCATTGTACATTCAAGGAATGTACATCAAAACATACACATTTTCATTGTACATTCAAGAAATGTACATCAAAACACACACATTTTCAGTGTACATTCAAGAAATGTATATCAAAACATACACATTTTCAGTGTACATTCAAGAAATGTACATCTAAACATACAAATTTTCATTGTATATACAAGAAATGTACATCAAAACATACACATTTTCATTGTACATTAAAGAAATGTACATCAAAACCTACACATTTTCAGTGTACATTCAAGAAATGTACATCAAAGCATACACATTTTCATTGTACACTCAAGAAATGTACATCAAAACATACACATTTTCATTGTACATTCAAGAAATGTACATCAAAACATACACATTTTCATTGTATATACCGGAAATGTACATCAAAACATACACATTTTCATTGTACATTAAAGAAATGTACATCAAAACATACACATTTTCAGTGTACATTCAAGAAATGTACATCAAAACATACACATTTTCAGTGTACATTCAAGAAATGTATATCAAAACATACACATTTTCATTGTATATACAAGAAATGTACATCAAAACATACACATTTTCAGTGTACATTCAGGAAATGTACATCAAAACATATACATTTTCATTGTATATACAAGAAATGTACATCAAAACATACACATTTTCAGTGTACATTCAAGAAATATATATCAAAACATACACATTTTCATTGTATATACCAGAAATGCACATAAAAACATACAAATTTTCTTTGTACATTCAAGAAATGCACATCAAAACATACACATTTTCATTGTACATTCAAGAAATATACATCAAAACATACACATTTTCATTGTACATTCAAGAAACGTACATCAAAACATACACATTTGCATTGTACACTCAAGAAATGTACATCAAAACATACACATTTTCATTGTACTCTCAAGAAATGCACATCAAAACATACACATTTTCATTGTACATTCAAGAAATATACATCAAAACATTCACATTTTCATTGTACATTCAAGAAATGTACATCAAAACATACACATTTTCATTGTACACTCAAGAAATGTACATCAAAACATACACATTTTCAGTGTACATTCAAGTATTGTAAATCAAAACATACACATTTTCTTTGTATATAAAAGAAATGTATATCAAGATATACATATTTTCAGTGTACATTCAAGAAATATACATCAAAACATATACATTTTCATTATACATTCAAGAAATGTATATCAAAGCATACACATTTTCTGTGTACATTCAAGAAATGTACATCAAAACATACACATTTTCATAGTATATACAAGAAATGTACATCAAAACATACACATTTTCATTGTACACTTAAGAAATGTACATCAAAACATACACATTTTCAGTGTACATTCAAGAAATGTACATCAAAACATACACATTTTCATTGTACAGGCAAGAAATGTAGAACAAAACATACACAATTTCATTGTACATTCCAGAAATGTACATCAAAACATACACATTTTCATTGTACACTCAAGAAATGTACATCAAAACATACACATTTTCATTGTACACTCAAGAAATGTACATCAAAACATACACTTTTTCATTGTACATTCAAGAAATTTATATCAAAACATACACATTTTCATTGTACGTTCAAGAAATGTACATCAAAACATACACATTTTCAGTGTACATTCAAGAAATGTATAACAAAAAATACAGATTTTCAGTGTACATTCAAGAAATGTACATCAAAACAAACACATTTTCATTGTACACTAAAGATATGTACATCAAAATATACACATTTTCATTGTACATTCAAGAAATATACATGAAAACATACACATTTTCATTGTACATTCAAGAAATGTACATCAAAACATACACATTTTCATTGTACACTCAAGAAATGTACATCAAAACATACACATTTTCATTGTACAGGCAAGAAATGTAGAACAAAACATACACAATTTCATTGTAGATTCCAGAAATGTACATCAAAACATACACATTTTCATTGTACACTCAAGAAATGTACATCAAAACATACACATTTTCATTGTACACTCAAGAAATGTACATCAAAACATACACTTTTTCATTGTACATTCAAGAAATTTATATCAAAACATACACATTTTCATTGTACGTTCAAGAAATGTACATCAAAACATACACATTTTCAGTGTACATTCAAGAAAGGTATAACAAAAAATACAGATTTTCAGTGTACATTCAAGAAATGTACATCAAAACAAACACATTTTCATTGTACACTAAAGATATGTACATCAAAATATACACATTTTCATTGTACATTCAAGAAATATACATGAAAACATACACATTTTCATTGTACATTCAAGAAATGTACATCAAAACATACACATTTTCAGTGTACATTCAAGAAATGTATATCAAAAAATACACATTTTCAGTGTACATTCAAGAAATATACATCAAAACATACACATTTTCATTGTATATACAAGAAATGTACATCAAAACATTTACATTTTCATTGTACACTCAAGAAATGTACATCAAAACATACACACTTTCAGTGTACATTCAATAAATGTATATCAAAACATACACATTTTCAGTGTACATTCAAGAAATGTATATCAAAAAATACACATTTTCAGTGTACATTCAAGAAATGTACATCAAAACATACACATTTTCATTGTACATTCAAGAAATGCACATCAAAACATACACATTTTCTTTGTACATTCAAGAAATGCACATCAAAACATACACATTTTCATTGTACATTCAAGAAATATACATCAAAACATACACATTTTCATTGTACATTCAAGAAATGTACATCAAAACATACACATTTTCATTGTACACTCAAGAAATGTACATCAAAACATACACATTTTCATTGTACACTCAAGAAATGCACATCAAAACATACACATTTTCATTGTACATTCAAGAAATGTACATCAAAACATACACATTTTCATTGTACATTCAAGAAATGTACATCAAAACATACACATTTTCATTGTACACTCAAGAAATGTACATCAAAACATACACATTTTCATTGTACACTCAAGAAATGTACATCAAAACATACACATTTTCATTGTACATTCAAGAAATGTACATCAAAACATACACATTTTCATTGTTTATTCAAGAAATGTACATCAAAACATACACATTTTCATTGTACATTCAAGGAATGTACATCAAAACATACACATTTTCATTGTACATTCAAGAAATATACATCAAAACATACACATTTTCATTGTACATTCAAGAAATGAACATCAAAACATACACATTTTAATTGTACTTTCAAGAAATGCATTTTAAAACATACACATTTTCATTGTACATTCAAGAAATATACATCAAAACATACACATTTTCATTGTACATTCAAGAAGTGTAAATCAAAACATACACATTTTCATTGTACATTCAAGAAATATACATCAAAACATACACATTTTCATTGTACATTCAAGAAATGTACATCAAAGCATACACATTTTCATTGTACACTCAGGAAATGTACATCAAAACATACACATTTTCATTGTACACTCAAGAAATGTACATCAAAACATACACATTTTCATTGTACATTCAAGAAATGTACATCAAAACATACACATTTTCATTGTACATTCAAGGAATGTACATCAAAACATACACATTTTCATTGTACATTCAAGAAATGTACATCAAAACACACACATTTTCAGTGTACATTCAAGAAATGTATATCAAAACATACACATTTTCAGTGTACATTCAAGAAATGTACATCTAAACATACAAATTTTCATTGTATATACAAGAAATGTACATCAAAACATACACATTTTCATTGTACATTAAAGAAATGTACATCAAAACCTACACATTTTCAGTGTACATTCAAGAAATGTACATCAAAGCATACACATTTTCATTGTACACTCAAGAAATGTACATCAAAACATACACATTTTCATTGTACATTCAAGAAATGTACATCAAAACATACACATTTTCATTGTATATACCGGAAATGTACATCAAAACATACACATTTTCATTGTACATTAAAGAAATGTACATCAAAACATACACATTTTCAGTGTACATTCAAGAAATGTACATCAAAACATACACATTTTCAGTGTACATTCAAGAAATGTACATCAAAACATACACATTTTCATTGTATATACCAGAAATGTACATCAAAACATACACATTTTCATTGTATATACAAGAAATGTACATCAAAACATACACATTTTCAGTGTACATTCAGGAAATGTACATCAAAACATATACATTTTCATTGTATATACAAGAAATGTACATCAAAACATACACATTTTCAGTGTACATTCAAGAAATACATATCAAAACATACACATTTTCATTGTATATACCAGAAATGCACATAAAAACATACAAATTTTCTTTGTACATTCAAGAAATGCACATCAAAACATACACATTTTCATTGTACATTCAAGAAATATACATCAAAACATACACATTTTCATTGTACATTCAAGAAACGTACATCAAAACATACACATTTTCATTGTACACTCAAGAAATGTACATCAAAACATACACATTTTCATTGTACTCTCAAGAAATGCACATCAAAACATACACATTTTCATTGTACATTCAAGAAATATACATCAAAACATTCACATTTTCATTGTACATTCAAGAAATGTACATCAAAACATACACATTTTCATTGTACACTCAAGAAATGTACATCAAAACATACACATTTTCAGTGTACATTCAAGTATTGTAAATCAAAACATACACATTTTCTTTGTATATAAAAGAAATGTATATCAAGACATACATATTTTCAGTGTACATTCAAGAAATATACATCAAAACATATACATTTTCATTATACATTCAAGAAATGTATATCAAAGCATACACATTTTCTGTGTACATTCAAGAAATGTACATCAAAACATACACATTTTCATAGTATATACAAGAAATGTACATCAAAACATACACATTTTCATTGTACACTTAAGAAATGTACATCAAAACATACACATTTTCAGTGTACATTCAAGAAATGTACATCAAAACATAGACATTTTCATTGTACAGGCAAGAAATGTAGAACAAAACATACACAATTTCATTGTACATTCCAGAAATGTACATCAAAACATACACATTTTCATTGTACACTCAAGAAATGTACATCAAAACATACACATTTTCATTGTACACTCAAGAAATGTACATCAAAACATACACTTTTTCATTGTACATTCAAGAAATTTATATCAAAACATACACATTTTCATTGTACGTTCAAGAAATGTACATCAAAACATACACATTTTCAGTGTACATTCAAGAAATGTATAACAAAAAATACAGATTTTCAGTGTACATTCAAGAAATGTACATCAAAACAAACACATTTTCATTGTACACTAAAGATATGTACATCAAAATATACACATTTTCATTGTACATTCAAGAAATATACATGAAAACATACACATTTTCATTGTACATTCAAGAAATGTACATCAAAACATACACATTTTCATTGTACACTCAAGAAATGTACATCAAAACATACACATTTTCATTGTACATTCAAGAAATGTACATCAAAACATACACATTTTCATTGTACACTCAAGAAATGTACATCAAAACATACACATTTACAGTGTACATTCAAGAAATGTACATCAAAACATACACATTTTCAGTGTACACTCAAGAAATGTACATCAAAACATACACATTTTCATTGTACAGGCAAGAAATGTAGAACAAAACATACACAATTTCATTGTACATTCCAGAAATGTACATCAAAACATACACATTTTCATTGTACACTCAAGAAATGTACATCAAAACATACACATTTTCATTGTACATTCAAGAAATGTACATCAAAACATACACATTTTCATTGTACACTCAAGAAATGTACATCAAAACATACACATTTTCATTGTACAGGCAAGAAATGTAGAACAAAACATACACAATTTCATTGTACATTCCAGAAATGTACATCAAAACATACACATTTTCATTGTACACTCAAGAAATGTACATCAAAACATACACATTTTCATTGTACACTCAAGAAATGTACATCAAAACATACACTTTTTCATTGTACATTCAAGAAATTTATATCAAAACATACACATTTTCGTTGTACGTTCAAGAAATGTACATCAAAACATACACATTTTCAGTGTACATTCAAGAAAGGTATAACAAAAAATACAGATTTTCAGTGTACATTCAAGAAATGTACATCAAAACAAACACATTTTCATTGTACACTAAAGATATGTACATCAAAATATACACATTTTCATTGTACATTCAAGAAATATACATGAAAACATACACATTTTCATTGTACATTCAAGAAATGTACATCAAAACATACACATTTTCAGTGTACATTCAAGAAATGTATATCAAAAAATACACATTTTCAGTGTACATTCAAGAAATATACATCAAAACATACACATTTTCATTGTATATACAAGAAATGTACATCAAAACATTTACATTTTCATTGTACACTCAAGAAATGTACATCAAAACATACACACTTTCAGTGTACATTCAATAAATGTATATCAAAACATACACATTTTCAGTGTACATTCAAGAAATGTATATCAAAAAATACACATTTTCAGTGTACATTCAAGAAATGTACATCAAAACATACACATTTTCATTGTACATTCAAGAAATGCACATCAAAACATACACATTTTCTTTGTACATTCAAGAAATGCACATCAAAACATACACATTTTCATTGTACATTCAAGAAATATACATCAAAACATACACATTTTCATTGTACATTCAAGAAATGTACATCAAAACATACACATTTTCATTGTACACTCAAGAAATGTACATCAAAACATACACATTTTCATTGTACACTCAAGAAATGCACATCAAAACATACACATTTTCATTGTACATTCAAGAAATGTACATCAAAACATACACATTTTCATTGTACATTCAAGAAATGTACATCAAAACATACACATTTTCATTGTACACTCAAGAAATGTACATCAAAACATACACATTTTCATTATACACTCAAGAAATGTACATCAAAACATACACATTTTCATTGTACATTCAAGAAATGTACATCAAAACATACACATTTTCATTGTTTATTCAAGAAATGTACATCAAAACATACACATTTTCATTGTACATTCAAGGAATGTACATCAAAACATACACATTTTCATTGTACATTCAAGAAATATACATCAAAACATACACATTTTCATTGTACATTCAAGAAATGAACATCAAAACATACACATTTTAATTGTACTTTCAAGAAATGCATTTTAAAACATACACATTTTCATTGTACATTCAAGAAATATACATCAAAACATACACATTTTCATTGTACATTCAAGAAGTGTAAATCAAAACATACACATTTTCATTGTACATTCAAGAAATATACATCAAAACATACACATTTTCATTGTACATTCAAGAAATGTACATCAAAGCATACACATTTTCATTGTACACTCAGGAAATGTACATCAAAACATACACATTTTCATTGTACACTCAAGAAATGTACATCAAAACATACACATTTTCATTGTACATTCAAGAAATGTACATCAAAACATACACATTTTCATTGTACATTCAAGGAATGTACATCAAAACATACACATTTTCATTGTACATTCAAGAAATGTACATCAAAACACACACATTTTCAGTGTACATTCAAGAAATGTATATCAAAACATACACATTTTCAGTGTACATTCAAGAAATGTACATCTAAACATACAAATTTTCATTGTATATACAAGAAATGTACATCAAAACATACACATTTTCATTGTACATTAAAGAAATGTACATCAAAACCTACACATTTTCAGTGTACATTCAAGAAATGTACATCAAAGCATACACATTTTCATTGTACACTCAAGAAATGTACATCAAAACATACACATTTTCATTGTACATTCAAGAAATGTACATCAAAACATACACATTTTCATTGTATATACCGGAAATGTACATCAAAACATACACATTTTCATTGTACATTAAAGAAATGTACATCAAAACATACACATTTTCAGTGTACATTCAAGAAATGTACATCAAAACATACACATTTTCATTGTATATACCAGAAATGTACATCAAAACATACACATTTTCATTGTATATACAAGAAATGTACATCAAAACATACACATTTTCAGTGTACATTCAGGAAATGTACATCAAAACATATACATTTTCATTGTATATACAAGAAATGTACATCAAAACATACACATTTTCAGTGTACATTCAAGAAATATATATCAAAACATACACATTTTCATTGTATATACCAGAAATGCACATAAAAACATACAAATTTTCTTTGTACATTCAAGAAATGCACATCAAAACATACACATTTTCATTGTACATTCAAGAAATATACATCAAAACATACACATTTTCATTGTACATTCAAGAAACGTACATCAAAACATACACATTTTCATTGTACACTCAAGAAATGTACATCAAAACATACACATTTTCATTGTACTCTCAAGAAATGCACATCAAAACACACACATTTTCATTGTACATTCAAGAAATATACATCAAAACATTCACATTTTCATTGTACATTCAAGAAATGTACATCAAAACATACACATTTTCATTGTACACTCAAGAAATGTACATCAAAACATACACATTTTCAGTGTACATTCAAGTATTGTAAATCAAAACATACACATTTTCTTTGTATATAAAAGAAATGTATATCAAGACATACATATTTTCAGTGTACATTCAAGAAATATACATCAAAACATATACATTTTCATTATACATTCAAGAAATGTATATCAAAGCATACACATTTTCTGTGTACATTCAAGAAATGTACATCAAAACATACACATTTTCATAGTATATACAAGAAATGTACATCAAAACATACACATTTTCATTGTACACTTAAGAAATGTACATCAAAACATACACATTTTCAGTGTACATTCAAGAAATGTACATCAAAACATACACATTTTCATTGTACAGGCAAGAAATGTAGAACAAAACATACACAATTTCATTGTACATTCCAGAAATGTACATCAAAACATACACATTTTCATTGTACACTCAAGAAATGTACATCAAAACATACACATTTTCATTGTACACTCAAGAAATGTACATCAAAACATACACTTTTTCATTGTACATTCAAGAAATTTATATCAAAACATACACATTTTCATTGTACGTTCAAGAAATGTACATCAAAACATACACATTTTCAGTGTACATTCAAGAAATGTATAACACAAAATACAGATTTTCAGTGTACATTCAAGAAATGTACATCAAAACAAACACATTTTCATTGTACACTAAAGATATGTACATCAAAATATACACATTTTCATTGTACATTCAAGAAATATACATGAAAACATACACATTTTCATTGTACATTCAAGAAATGTACATCAAAACATACACATTTTCATTGTACACTCAAGAAATGTACATCAAAACATACACATTTTCATTGTACATTCAAGAAATGTACATCAAAACATACACATTTTCATTGTACACTCAAGAAATGTACATCAAAACATACACATTTACAGTGTACATTCAAGAAATGTACATCAAAACATACACATTTTCAGTGTACATTCAAGAAATGTACATCAAAACATACACATTTTCATTGTATATACCAGAAATGTACATCAAAACATACACATTTTCATTGTACATTCAAGAAATGTACATCAAAACATACACATTTTGACTGCACATTCTAGAAATATACATCAAAACATACACATTTTCAGTGTACATTCAAGAAATGTACATCAAAACATACACATTTTCATTGTATATACAAGAAATGTACATCAAAACATACACATTTTCATTGTATATACAGGAAATGTATATCAAAACATAAACACTTTCAGTGTACATTCAAGAAATGTACTTCAAAACATACACATTTTCAGTGTACATTCAAGAAATGTACATCAAAACATACACATTTTCAGTGTACATTCAAGAAATGTACATCAAAACATACACATTTTCATTGTATATACCAGAAATGTACATCAAAACATACACATTTTCATTGTACATTCAAGAAATGTACATCAAAACATACACATTTTGACTGCACATTCTAGAAATATACATCAAAACATACACATTTTCATTGTATATACCAGAAATGCACATCAAAACATACACATTTTCATTGTACATTCAAGAACTGTACATCAAAACATACACATTTTCAGTGTACATTCAAGAAATGTACATCAAAACATACACATTTTCAGTGTACATTCAAGAAAGGTACATCAAAACATACACATTTTCATTGTATATACAAGAAATGTAAATCAAAACATACACATTTTCATTGTATATACAAGAAATGTATATCAAAACATAAACACTTTCAGTGTACATTCAAGAAATGTACATCAAGACATACACATTTTCATTGTACATTCAAGAAATGTATATCAAAACATACACATTTTCAGTGTACATTCAAAAAATGTACATCAAGACATACACATTTTCATTGTACATTCAAGAAATGTATATCAAAACATACACATTTTCAGTGTACATTCAAGAAATGTACATCAAAACATAAACACTTTCATTGTATATACAAGAAATGTACATCAAAACATACACATTTTCAGTATACATTCAAGAAATGTACATGAAAACATATACATTTTCATTGTACATTCAAGAAGTGTATATCAAAACATACACATTTTCAGTGTACATTCAAGAAATGTACATCAAAACATACACATTCTCATTGTATATACAAGAAATCTACATCAAAACATACACATTTTCATTGTACACTAAAGAAATGTACATCAAAACATACACATTTTCAGTGTACATTCAAGAAATGTAGATCAAAACATACACATTTTCATTGTACATTCAAGAAATGTAGATCAAAACATACACATTTTCATTGTACATTCAAGAAATGTACTACAAAACATAAACATCTTCATTGTACACTCAAGAAATGTACATCAAAACATACACATTTTCATTGTACACTCAAGAAATGTACATCAAAACATACACTTTTTCATTGTACATTCAAGAAATGTATATCAAAACATACACATTTTCATTGTACATTCTAGAAATGTACATCAAAACATACACATTTTCAGTGTACATTCAAGAAATGTATAACAAAAAATACACTTTTTCAGTGTACATTCAAGAAATGTACATCAAAACAAACACATTTTCATTGTACACTAAAGAAATGTACATCAAAACATACACATTTTCAGTGTACATTCAAGAAATGTATATCAAAACATACACATTTTCATTGTACATTCAAGAAATGTACATCAAAACATACACATTTTGACCGCACATTCTAGAAATATACATCAAAACATACACATTTTCATTGTATATACCAGAAATGCACATCAAAACATACACATTTTCATTGTAAATTCAAGAACTGTACATCAAAACACACACATTTTCAGTGTACATTCAAGAAATGTACATCAAAACATACACATTTTCAGTGTACATTCAAGAAATGTATATCAAAACATACACATTGTCATTGTACATTCAAGAAATGTACATCAAAACATACACATTTTCATTGTACATTCAAGAAATGTACATCAAAACATACACATTTTCATTGTATATACCAGAAATGTACATCAAAACATACACATTTTCATTGTACATTCAAGAAATGTACATCAAAACATACACATTTTGACTGCACATTCTAGAAATATACATCAAAACATACACATTTTCATTGTATATACCAGAAATGCACATCAAAACATACACATTTTCATTGTACATTAAAGAACTGTACATCAAAACATACACATTTCCAGGATACATTCAAGAAATGTACATCAAAACGTACACATTTTCATTGTATATAATAGAAATGTACATCAAAACATACACATTTTCATTGTATATACAAGAAATGTATATCAAAACATACACATTTTCAGTGTACATTCAAGAAATGTACTTCAAAACATACACATTTTCATTGTATATACAAGTAATGTACATCAAAGCATACACATTTTCAGTGTACATTCAAGAAATGTACATCAAGACATACACATTTTCATTGTACATTCAAGAAATGTGTATCAAAACATACACATTTTCAGTGTACATTCAAGAAATGTACATCAAAACATACACACTTTCATTGTATATACAAGAAATGTACATCAAAACATACACATTTTCAGTATACATTCAAGAAATGTACATGAAAACATATACATTTTCATTGTACATTCAAGAAATGTATATCAAAACATACACATTTTCAGTGTACATTCAAGAAATGTACATCAAAACATACACATTTTCATTGTATATACCAGAAATGTACATCAAAACATACACATTTTCATTGTACACTAAAGAAATGTACATCAAAACATACACATTTTCAGTGTACATTCAAGAAATGTAGATCAAAACATACACATTTTCATTGTACATTCAAGAAATTTAGATCAAAACAAACACATCTTCATTGTACATTCAAGAAATGTACATCAAAACATACACATTTTCATTGTACACTCAAGAAATGTACATCAAAACATACACATTTTCATTGTACACACAAGAAATGTACATCAAAACATACACATTTTCATTGTACATTCAAGAAATGTACATCAAAGCATACACATTTTCATTGTACACTCAGGAAATGTACATCAAAACATACACATTTTCATTGTACACTCAAGAAATGTACATCAAAACATACACATTTTCATTGTACATTCAAGAAATGTACATCAAAACATACACATTTTCATTGTACATTCAAGGAATGTACATCAAGACATACACATTTTCATTGTACATTCAAGAAATGTACATCAAAACACACACATTTTCAGTGTACATTCAAGAAATGTATATCAAAACATACACATTTTCAGTGTACATTCAAGAAATGTACATCTAAACATACAAATTTTCATTGTATATACAAGAAATGTACATCAAAACATACACATTTTCATTGTACATTAAAGAAATGTACATCAAAACCTACACATTTTCAGTGTACATTCAAGAAATGTACATCAAAGCATACACATTTTCATTGTACACTCAAGAAATGTACATCAAAACATACACATTTTCATTGTACATTCAAGAAATGTACATCAAAACATACACATTTTCATTGTATATACCGGAAATGTACATCAAAACATACACATTTTCATTGTACATTAAAGAAATGTACATCAAAACATACACATTTTCAGTGTACATTCAAGAAATGTACATCAAAACATACACATTTTCAGTGTACATTCAAGAAATGTACATCAAAACATACACATTTTCATTGTATATACCAGAAATGTACATCAAAACATACACATTTTCATTGTATATACAAGAAATGTACATCAAAACATACACATTTTCAGTGTACATTCAGGAAATGTACATCAAAACATATACATTTTCATTGTATATACAAGAAATGTACATCAAAACATACACATTTTCAGTGTACATTCAAGAAATATATATCAAAACATACACATTTTCATTGTATATACCAGAAATGCACATAAAAACATACAAATTTTCTTTGTACATTCAAGAAATGCACATCAAAACATACACATTTTCATTGTACATTCAAGAAATATACATCAAAACATACACATTTTCATTGTACATTCAAGAAACGTACATCAAAACATACACATTTTCATTGTACACTCAAGAAATGTACATCAAAACATACACATTTTCATTGTACTCTCAAGAAATGCACATCAAAACATACACATTTTCATTGTACATTCAAGAAATATACATCAAAACATTCACATTTTCATTGTACATTCAAGAAATGTACATCAAAACATACACATTTTCATTGTACACTCAAGAAATGTACATCAAAACATACACATTTTCAGTGTACATTCAAGTATTGTAAATCAAAACATACACATTTTCTTTGTATATAAAAGAAATGTATATCAAGACATACATATTTTCAGTGTACATTCAAGAAATATACATCAAAACATATACATTTTCATTATACATTCAAGAAATGTATATCAAAGCATACACATTTTCTGTGTACATTCAAGAAATGTACATCAAAACATACACATTTTCATAGTATATACAAGAAATGTACATCAAAACATACACATTTTCATTGTACACTTAAGAAATGTACATCAAAACATACACATTTTCAGTGTACATTCAAGAAATGTACATCAAAACATACACATTTTCATTGTACAGGCAAGAAATGTAGAACAAAACATACACAATTTCATTGTACATTCCAGAAATGTACATCAAAACATACACATTTTCATTGTACACTCAAGAAATGTACATCAAAACATACACATTTTCATTGTACACTCAAGAAATGTACATCAAAACATACACTTTTTCATTGTACATTCAAGAAATTTATATCAAAACATACAGATTTTCATTGTACGTTCAAGAAATGTACATCAAAACATACACATTTTCAGTGTACATTCAAGAAATGTATAACAAAAAATACAGATTTTCAGTGTACATTCAAGAAATGTACATCAAAACAAACACATTTTCATTGTACACTAAAGATATGTACATCAAAATATACACATTTTCATTGTACATTC
This sequence comes from Tenodera sinensis, assembly GCA_030765045.1. Lineage (NCBI taxonomy): Eukaryota > Metazoa > Arthropoda > Insecta > Mantodea > Mantidae > Tenodera > Tenodera sinensis. The sequence continues at coordinate 214,287,746 of CM060964.1, read as the reverse complement.
AAGAAATATACATGAAAACATACACATTTTCATTGTACATTCAAGAAATGTACATCAAAACATACACATTTTCATTGTACACTCAAGAAATGTACATCAAAACATACACATTTTCATTGTACATTCAAGAAATGTACATCAAAACATACACATTTTCATTGTACACTCAAGAAATGTACATCAAAACATACACATTTACAGTGTACATTCAAGAAATGTACATCAAAACATACACATTTTCAGTGTACATTCAAGAAATGTACATCAAAACATACACATTTTCATTGTATATACCAGAAATGTACATCAAAACATACACATTTTCATTGTACATTCAAGAAATGTACATCAAAACATACACATTTTGACTGCACATTCTAGAAATATACATCAAAACATACACATTTTCATTGTATATACCAGAAATGCACATCAAAACATACACATTTTCATTGTACATTCAAGAACTGTACATCAAAACATACACATTTTCAGTGTACATTCAAGAAATGTACATCAAAACATACACATTTTCAGTGTACATTCAAGAAATGTACATCAAAACATACACATTTTCATTGTATATACAAGAAATGTACATCAAAACATACACATTTTCATTGTATATACAAGAAATGTATATCAAAACATAAACACTTTCAGTGTACATTCAAGAAATGTACTTCAAAACATACACATTTTCAGTGTACATTCAAGAAATGTACATCAAAACATACACATTTTCAGTGTACATTCAAGAAATGTACATCAAAACATACACATTTTCATTGTATATACCAGAAATGTACATCAAAACATACACATTTTCATTGTACATTCAAGAAATGTACATCAAAACATACACATTTTGACTGCACATTCTAGAAATATACATCAAAACATACACATTTTCATTGTATATACCAGAAATGCACATCAAAACATACACATTTTCATTGTACATTCAAGAACTGTACATCAAAACATACACATTTTCAGTGTACATTCAAGAAATGTACATCAAAACATACACATTTTCAGTGTACATTCAAGAAAGGTACATCAAAACATACACATTTTCATTGTATATACAAGAAATGTAAATCAAAACATACACATTTTCATTGTATATACAAGAAATGTATATCAAAACATAAACACTTTCAGTGTACATTCAAGAAATGTACATCAAGACATACACATTTTCATTGTACATTCAAGAAATGTATATCAAAACATACACATTTTCAGTGTACATTCAAGAAATGTACATCAAGACATACAGATTTTCATTGTACATTCAAGAAATGTATATCAAAACATACACATTTTCAGTGTACATTCAAGAAATGTACATCAAAACATAAACACTTTCATTGTATATACAAGAAATGTACATCAAAACATACACATTTTCAGTATACATCAAGAAATGTACATGAAAACATATACATTTTCATTGTACATTCAAGAAGTGTATATCAAAACATACACATTTTCAGTGTACATTCAAGAAATGTACATCAAAACATACACATTCTTATTGTATATACAAGAAATCTACATCAAAACATACACATTTTCATTGTACACTAAAGAAATGTACATCAAAACATACACATTTTCAGTGTACATTCAAGAAATGTAGATCAAAACATACACATTTTCATTGTACATTCAAGAAATGTAGATCAAAACATACACATTTTCATTGTACATTCAAGAAATGTACTACAAAACATAAACATCTTCATTGTACACTCAAGAAATGTACATCAAAACATACACATTTTCATTGTACACTCAAGAAATGTACATCAAAACATACACTTTTTCATTGTACATTCAAGAAATGTATATCAAAACATACACATTTTCATTGTACATTCTAGAAATGTACATCAAAACATACACATTTTCAGTGTACATTCAAGAAATGTATAACAAAAAATACACTTTTTCAGTGTACATTCAAGAAATGTACATCAAAACAAACACATTTTCATTGTACACTAAAGAAATGTACATCAAAACATACACATTTTCAGTGTACATTCAAGAAATGTATATCAAAACATACACATTTTCATTGTACATTCAAGAAATGTACATCAAACAATACACATTTTCATTGTACATTCAAGAAATGTACATCAAAACATACACATTTTCATTGTATATACCAGAAATGTACATCAAAACATCCACATTTTCATTGTACATTCAAGAAATGTACATCAAAACATACACATTTTGACCGCACATTCTAGAAATATACATCAAAACATACACATTTTCATTGTATATACCAGAAATGCACATCAAAACATACACATTTTCATTGTAAATTCAAGAACTGTACATCAAAACACACACATTTTCAGTGTACATTCAAGAAATGTACATCAAAACATACACATTTTCAGTGTACATTCAAGAAATGTATATCAAAACATACACATTTTCATTGTACATTCAAGAAATGTACATCAAAACATACACATTTTCATTGTACATTCAAGAAATGTACATCAAAACATACACATTTTCATTGTATATACCAGAAATGTACATCAAAACATACACATTTTCATTGTACATTCAAGAAATGTACATCAAAACATACACATTTTGACTGCACATTCTAGAAATATACATCAAAACATACACATTTTCATTGTATATACCAGAAATGCACATCAAAACATACACATTTTCATTGTACATTCAAGAACTGTACATCAAAACATACACATTTTCAGGATACATTCAGGAAATGTACATCAAAACGTACACATTTTCATTGTATATAATAGAAATGTACATCAAAACATACACATTTTCATTGTATATACAAGAAATGTATATCAAAACATACACATTTTCAGTGTACATTCAAGAAATGTACTTCAAAACATACACATTTTCATTGTATATACAAGTAATGTACATCAAAACATACACATTTTCAGTGTACATTCAAGAAATGTACTTCAAAACATACACATTTTCATTGTATATACAAGTAATGTACATCAAAGCATACACATTTTCAGTGTACATTCAAGAAATGTACATCAAGACATACACATTTTCATTGTACATTCAAGAAATGTGTATCAAAACATACACATTTTCAGTGTACATTCAAGAAATGTACATCAAAACATACACACTTTCATTGTATATACAAGAAATGTACATCAAAACATACACATTTTCAGTATACATTCAAGAAATGTACATGAAAACATATACATTTTCATTGTACATTCAAGAAATGTATATCAAAACATACACATTTTCAGTGTACATTCAAGAAATGTACATCAAAACATACACATTTTCATTGTATATACCAGAAATGTACATCAAAACATACACATTTTCATTGTACACTAAAGAAATGTACATCAAAACATACACATTTTCAGTGTACATTCAAGAAATGTAGATCAAAACATACACATTTTCATTGTACATTCAAGAAATTTAGATCAAAACAAACACATCTTCATTGTACATTCAAGAAATGTACATCAAAACATACACATTTTCATTGTACACTCAAGAAATGTACATCAAAACATACACATTTTCATTGTACACTCAAGAAATGTACATCAAAACATACACGTTTTCATTGTACATTCAAGAAATGTATATCAAAACATACACATTTTCATTGTACATTCAAGAAATGTACATCAAAACATACACATTTTCAGCGTACATTCAAGAAATGTATATCAAAACATACACATTTTCATTGTACATTCAAGAAATGTACATCAAAACATACACATTTTCAGTGTACAATCAAGAAATGTATATCAAAACATACACATTTTCATTGTACATTCAAGAAATGTAGATCAAAACATACACATTTTCAGTGTACATTCAAGAAATGTATAACAAAAAATACACTTTTTCAGTGTACATTCAAGAAATGTACATCAAAACAAACACATTTTCATTGTACACTAAAGAGATGTACATCAAAACATACACATTGTCATTGTACATTCAAGAAATGTACATCAAAACATACACATTTTCATTCTACACTCAAGAAATGTACATCAAAACATACACATTTTCATTGTACATTCAAGAAATGTACATCAAAACATACACATTTTGAGTGTACATTCAAGAAATGTATATCAAAACATACACATTTTCAGTGTACATTCAAGAAATGTACATCAAAACATACAAATTTTCATTGTATATACAAGAAATGTACATCAAAACATACACATTTTCATTGTACATTAAAGAAATGTACATCAAAACCTACACATTTTCAGTGTACATTCAAGAAATGTACATCAAAACATACACATTTTCATTGTACACTCAAGAAATGTACAATAAAACATACACATTTTCAGTGTACATTCAAGAAATGTACATCAAAACATACACACTTGGAGTGTACATTCAAGAGATATACATCAAAACATGCACAGTTTCATTGTATATACCAGAAATGTACATCAAAACATACACATTTTCATTGTATATACAAGAAATGTGCATCAAAACATACACATTTTCATTGTATATACAAGAAATGTATATCAAAACATACACATTTTCAGTGTACATTCAACAAATGTACAACAAATCATACACATTTTCATTGTATATTCAAGAAATGTACATAGAAACATACATATTTTCATTGTATATACCAGAAATGTACATCAAAACATACACATTTTCATTGTACATTCAAGAAGTGTACATCAAAACATAAACATTTTCTTTATATATTCCAGAAATGTACATCAAAACATACCCATTTTCATTGTATATACCAGAAATGTACATCAAAACATACACATTTTCATTGTACATTCAAGAAATGTACATCAAAACATACACATTTTGAGTGTACATTCAAGAAATATACATCAAAACATACATATTTTCATTGTATATACCAGAAATGCACATCAAAACATACACACTTTCATTGTACATTCAAGAACTGTACATCAAAACATACACATTTTCAGTGTACATTCAAGAAATGTACATCAAAACATACACATTTTCAGTGTACATTCAAGAAATGTACATCAAAACATACACATTTTCATTGTACATTCAAGAAATGTTGATCAAAACATACACATTTTCATTGTATATACCAGAAATGTACATCAAAACATACACATTTTCATTGTATATACAAGAAATGTACATCAAAACATACACATTTTCATTGTATATACAAGAAATGTATATCAAAACATACACATTTACAGTGTACATTCAAGAAATGTACATCAAAACATACACATTTTCATTGTATATACAAGAAATGTACATCAAACCATACACATTTTCAGTGTACATTCAAGAAATGTACATCAAAACATATACATTTTCATTGTATATACAAGAAATGTACATCAAAACATACACATTTTCAGTGTACATTCAAGAAATGTACATGAAAACATATACATTTTCATTGTACATTCAAGAAATGTATATCAAAACATACACATTTTCAGATTACATTCAAGAAATGTACATCAAAGCATACACATTTTCATTGTATATACAAGAAATGTACATCAAAACATACACATTTTCATTGTATATACAAGAAATGTATATCAAAACATACACATTTACAGTGTACATTCAAGAAATGTACATCAAAACATACACATTTTCATTGTATATACAAGAAATGTACATCAAACCATAAACACTTTCGGTGTATATTCAAGAAATGTACATCAAAACATACACATTTTCATTGTACATTCAAGAAATGTAAATCAAAACATACACATTTTCATTGTACATTCAAGAAATGTTCATCAAAACATACACATTTTCATTGTACCTCAAGAAATCTACATCAAAACATACACATTTTCATTGTACACTCAAGAAATGTACATCAAAACATACACATTTTCAGTGTACATTCAAGAAATGTACATCAAAATATACACATTTTCATTGTACATTCAAGAAATGTGTATCAAAGCATACACATTTTCATTGTACATTCAAGAAATGTATATCAAAACATACACATTTTCATTGTACATTCAAGAAATGTACATCAAAACATACACATTTTCATTGTACATTCAAGAAATGTACAAGAAAACATACACATTTTCATTGTACATTCAAGGAATGTACATCATGACATACACATTTTCATTGTACATTCAAGAAATGTACATCAAAAAACACATATTTTCATTGTACACTCAAGAAATGTACATCAAAACATACACATTTTCATTGTATATACCAGAAATGTACATCAAAACATACACATTTTCATTGTATATACAAGAAATGTAAATCAAAACATACACATTTTCATTGTATATACAAGAAATGTATATCAAAACATACACATTTTCAGTGTACATTCAAGAAATGTACATAAAAAACTACACATTTTCATTGTACATTCCAGAAATGTACATCAAAACATACAAATTTTCAGTGTACATTCAAGAAATGTATATCAAAAAATACACATTTTCAGTGTACATTCAAGAAATAAACATCAAAGCAAACACATTTTCATTGTACACTAAAGAAATGTACATCAAAACATACACATTTTCATTGTACATTCAAGAAATGCACATCAAAACATACACATTTTCATTGTATATTCAAGAAATATACATCAAAACATACACATTTTCATTGTACATTCAAGAAATGTACATCAAAACATACACATTTTCATTGTACATTAAAGAAATGTACATCAAAACCTACACATTTTCAGTGTGCATTCAAGAAATGTACATCAAAACATACACATTTTCATTGTATATTCAAGGAATATACATCAAAACATACACATTTTAATTGTACATTCAAGAAATGTACATAAAAACATACACATTCTCATTGTACATTCAAGAAATGTACATCACAACATACACATTTTCATTGTACACTCAAGAAATGTACATCAAAACATACACATTTTCAGTGTACATTCAAGAAATGTACATCAAAACATACACATTTTCATTGTACATTCAAGAAATGTACATCAAAACATACACATTCTCATTGTACACTCAAGAAATGTACATCACAACATACACATTTTCATTGTACACTCAAGAAATGTACATCAAAACATACACATTTTCAGTGTACATTCAAGAAATGTACATCAAAACATACACATTTTCATTGTATATACCAGAAATGTACATCAAAACATACACATTTTCATTGTATATACAAGAAATGTACATCAAAACATACACATTTTCAGTGTATATTCAAGAAATGTACATCAAAACATATACATTTTCATTGTATATACAAGAAATGTACATCAAAACATACACTTTTTCAGTGTACATTCAAGAAATGTACATGAAAACATACATTTTCATTGTACATTCAATAAATGTATATCAAAACATACACATTTTCAGATTACATTCAAGAAATGTACATCAAAACATACACATTTTCATTGTACATTCAAGAAATGTACATCAAAACATACACATTTTCATTGTACATTCAAGAAATGTACATCAAAACATACACATTTTCATTGTACATTCTAGAAATATACATTAAAACATACACATTTTCATTGTATATACAAGAAATGTAAATCAAAACATACGCATTTTCATTGAACACTCAAGAAATGTACATCAAAACATACACATTTTCAGTGTACATTCAAGAAATGTATATCAAAACATACACATTTTCAGTGTACATTCAAGAAATGTATATCAAAAAATACACATTTTCAGTTTACATTCAAGAAATATACATCAAAACATACACATTTTCATTGTATATACAAGAAATGTACATCAAAACATACACATTTTCATTGTACACTCAAGAAATGTACATCAAAACATACACATTTTCAGTGTACATTCAAGAAATGTATATCAAAACATACACATTTTCAGTGTACATTCAAGAAATGTATATCAAAAAATACACATTTTCAGTGTACATTCAAGAAATGTACATCAAAACATACACATTTTCAGTGTACATTCAAGAAATGTACATCAAAACATACACATTTTCATTGTACATTCAAGAAATGTACATCAAAACATACACATTTTCATTGTATATACCAGAAATGTACATCAAAACATACACATTTTCATTGTATACAAGAAATGTACATCAAAACATACACATTTTCATTGTATATACAAGAAATGTATATCAAAACATACACATTTACAGTGTACATTCAAGAAATGTACATCAAAACATACACATTTTCATTGTATATACAAGAAATGTACATCAAACCATACACATTTTCAGTGTACATTCAAGAAATGTACATCAAAACATATACATTTTCATTGTATATACAAGAAATGTACATCAAAACATACACATTTTCAGTGTACATTCAAGAAATGTACATGAAAACATATACATTTTCATTGTACATTCAAGAAATGTATATCAAAACATACACATTTTCAGATTACATTTAAGAAATGTACATCAAAGCATACACATTTTCATTGTATATACAAGAAATGTACATCAAAACATACACATCTTCATTGTACACTAAAGAAATGTACATGAAAACATACACACTTTCAGTGTACATTCAAGAAATGTACATCAAAACATACACATTTTCATTGTACATTCAAGAAATGTAAATCAAAACATACACATTTTCATTGTACATTCAAGAAATTTTCATCAAAACATACACATTTTCATTTTACCTCAAGAAATCTACATCAAAACATACAGATTTTCATTGTACACTCAAGAAATGTACATCAAAACATACACATTTTCATTGTACATTCAAGAAATGTATATCAAAACATACACATTTTCATTGTACATTCAAGAAATGTACATCAAAACATACACATTTTCATTGTACATTCAAGAAATGTACAAGAAAACATACACATTTTCATTGTACATTCAAGGAATGTACATCATGACATACACATTTTCATTGTACATTCAAGAAATGTACATCAAAAAACACACATTTTCATTGTACACTCAAGAAATGTACATCAAAACGTACACATTTTCATTGTATATACCAGAAATGTACATCAAAACATACACATTTTCATTGTATATACAAGAAATGTAAATCAAAACATACACATTTTCATTGTATATACAAGAAATGTATATCAAAACATACACATTTTCAGTGTACATTCAAGAAATGTACATAAAAAACTACACATTTTCATTGTACATTCCAGAAATGTACATCAAAACATACAAATTTTCAGTGTACATTCAAGAAATGTATATCAAAAAATACACATTTTCAGTGTACATTCAAGAAATAAACATCAAAGCAAACACATTTTCATTGTACACTAAAGAAATGTACATCAAAACATACACATTTTCATTGTACATTCAAGAAATGCACATCAAAACATACACATTTTCATTGTATATTCAAGAAATATACATCAAAACATACACATTTTCATTGTACATTCAAGAAATGTACATCAAAACATACACATTTTCATTGTACATTAAAGAAATGTACATCAAAACCTACACATTTTCAGTGTACATTCAAGAAATGTACATCAAAACATACACATTTTCATTGTATATTCAAGGAATATACATCAAAACATACACATTTTCATTGTACATTCAACAAATGTACATAAAAACATACACATTCTCATTGTACATTCAAGAAATGTACATCACAACATACACATTTTCATTGTACACTCAAGAAATGTACATCAAAACATACACATTTTCAGTGTACATTCAAGAAATGTACATCAAAACATACACATTTTCATTGTACATTCAAGAAATGTACATCAAAACATACACATTCTCATTGTACAGTCAAGAAATGTACATCACAACATACACATTTTCATTGTACACTCAAGAAATGTACTCAAAACATACACATTTTCAGTGTACATTCAAGAAATGTACATCAAAACATACACATTTTCATTGTATATACCAGAAATGTACATCAAAACATACACATTTTCATTGTATATACAAGAAATGTACATCAAAACATACACATTTTCAGTGTATATTCTAGAAATGTACATCAAAACATATACATTTTCATTGTATATACAAGAAATGTACATCAAAACATACACTTTTTCAGTGTACATTCAAGAAATGTACATGAAAACATATACATTTTCATTGTACATTCAATAAATGTATATCAAAACATACACATTTTCAGATTACATTCAAGAAATGTACATCAAAACATACACATTTTCATTGTACATTCAAGAAATGTACATCAAAACATACACATTTTCATTGTACATTCAAGAAATGTACATCAAAACATACACATTTTCATTGTACATTCTAGAAATATACATCAAAACATACACATTTTCAGTGTACATTCAAGAAATGTATATCAAAAAATACACATTTTCAGTGTACATTCAAGAAATATACATCAAAACATACACATTTTCATTGTATATACAAGAAATGTACATCAAAACATACACATTTTCATTGTACACTCAAGAAATGTACATCAAAACATACACATTTTCAGTGTACATTCAAGAAATGTATATCAAAACATACACATTTGCAGTGTACATTCAAGAAATGTATATCAAAAAATACACATTTTCAGTGTACATTCAAGAAATGTACATCAAAACATACACATTTTCATTGTACATTCAAGAAATGCACATCAAAACATACACATTTTCTTTGTACATTCAAGAAATGCACATCAAAACACACACATTTTCATTGTACATTCAAGAAATATACATCAAAACATACACATTTTCATTGTACATTCAAGAAATGTACATCAAAACATACACATTTTCATTGTACACTCAAGAAATGTACATCAAAACTTACACATTTTCATTGTACATTCAAGAAATGTACATCAAAACATACACATTTTCATTGTACATTCAAGAAATGTACATCAAAACATACACATTTTCATTGTACACTCAAGAAATGTACATCAAAACATACACATTTTCATTGTACACTCAAGAAATGTACATCAAAACATACACATTTTCATTGTACATTCAAGAAATGTACATCAAAACATACACATTTTCATTATTTATTCAAGAAATGTACATCAAAACATACACATTTTCGTTGTACATTCAAGGAATGTACATCAAAACATACACATTTTCATTGTACATTCAAGAAATATACATCAAAACATACACATTTTCATTGTACATTCAAGAAATGTACATCAAAACATACACATTTTCATTGTACATTCAAGAAATGCACATCAAAACATACACATTTTCATTGTACATTCAAGAAATATACATCAAAACATACACACTTTCATTGTACATTCAAGAAATGTACATCAAAACATACACATTTTCATTGTACACTCAAGAAATGTACATCAAAACATACACATTTTCATTGTACACTCAAGAAATGTACATCAAAACATACACATTTTCATTGTACATTCAAGAAATGTACATCAAAACATACACATTTTCATTGTTTATTCAAGAAATGTACATCAAAACATACAAATTTTCATTGTTTATTCAAGAAATGTACATCAAAACATACACATTTTCATTGTACATTAAAGAAATGTACATCAAGACACACACATTTTCAGTGTACATTCAAGAAATGTATATCAAAACATACACATTTTCAGTGTACATTCAAGAAATGTACATCTAAACATACAAATTTTCATTGTATATACAAGAAATGTACATCAAAACATACACATTTTCATTGTACATTAAAGAAATGTACACCAAAACCTACACATTTTCAGTGTACATTCAAGAAATGTACATCAAAGCATACACATTTTCATTGTACACTCAAGAAATGTACATTAAAACATACACATTTTCATTGTACATTCAAGAAATGTACATCAAAACATACACATTTTCATTGTATATACCGGAAATGTACATCAAAACATACACATTTTCATTGTACATTAAAGAAATGTACATCAAAACATACACATTTTCAGTGTACGTTCAAGAAATGTACATCAAAACATACACATTTTCAGTGTACATTCAAGAAATGTACATCAAAACATACACATTTTCATTGTATATACCAGAAATGTACATCAAAACATACACATTTTCATTGTATATACAAGAAATGTACATCAAAACATACACATTTTCAGTGTACATTCAAGAAATGTACATCAAAACATATACATTTTCATTGTATATACAAGAAATGTACATCAAAACATACACATTTTCAGTGTACATTCAAGAAATGTATATCAAAACATACACATTTTCATTGTATATGCCAGAAATGCACATCAAAGCATACAAATTTTCTTTGTACATTCAAGAAATGCACATCAAAACATACACCTTTTCATTGTACATTCAAGAAGTATACATCAAAACATACACATTTTCATTGTACATTCAAGAAATGTACATCAAAACATACACATTTTCATTGTACATTCAAGAAATGTACATCAAAACATACACATTTTCATTGTACACTCAAGAAATGTAGAACATTACATACACAATTTCATTGTACATTCCAGAAATGTACATCAAAACATACACATTTTCATTGTACACTCAAGAAATGTACATCAAAACATACACATTTTCATTGTACACTCAAGAAATGTACATCAAAACATACACTTTTTCATTGTACATTCAAGAAATTTATATCAAAACATACACATTTTCATTGTACATTCAAGAAATGTACATCAAAACATACACATTTTCAGTGTACATTCAAGAAATGTATAACAAAAAATACAGATTTTCAGTGTACATTCAAGAAATGTACATCAAAACAAACACATTTTCATTGTACACTAAAGAAATGTACATCAAAATATACACATTTTCATTGTACATTCAAGAAATATACATGAAAACATACACATTTTCAATGTACATTCAAGAAATGGACATCAAAACATACACATTTTCATTGTACACTCAAGAAATGTACATCAAAACATACACATTTTCATTGTACATTCAAGAAATGTACATCAAAACATACACATTTTCATTGTACACTCAAGAAATGTACATCAAAACATACACATTTTCATTGTACATTCAAGAAATGTACATCAAAACATACACATTTTCATTGTACATTCAAGAAATGTACATCAAAACATACAAATTTTGAGTGTACATTCAAGAAATGTACATCAAAACATACACATTTTCATTGTATATACCAGAAATGTACATCAAAACATACACATTTTCATTGTACATTCAAGAAATGTACATCAAAACATACACATTTTGACTGCACATTCTAGAAAGATACATCAAAACATACACATTTTCATTGTATATACCAGAAATGCACATCAAAACATACACATTTTCACTGTACATTCAAGAACTGTACATCAAGACATACACATTTTCAGTGTACATTCAAGAAATGGACATCAAAACATACACATTTTCAGTGTACACTAAAGAAATGTACATCAAAACATACACATTTTCATTGTATATACAAGAAATGTACATCAAAACATACACATTTTCATTGTATATACAAGAAATGTATATCAAAACATACACACTTTCAGTGTACATTCAAGAAATGTACTTCAAAACATACACATTTTCATTGTATATACAAGTAATGTACATCAACGCATACACATTTTCAGTGTACATTCAAGAAATGTACATCAAGACATACACATTTTCATTGTACATTCAAGAAATGTATATCAAAACATACACATTTTCAGTGTACATTCAAGAAATGTACATCAAAACATACACACTTTCATTGTATATACAAGAAATGTACATCAAAACATACACATTTTCAGTATACATTCAAGAAATGTACATGAAAACATATACATTTTCATTGTACATTCAAGAAGTGTATATCAAAACATACACATTTTCAGTGTACATTCAAGAAATGTACATCAAAACATACACATTTTCATTGTATATACAAGAAATCTACATCAAAACATACACATTTTCATTGTACACTAAAGAAATGTACATCAAAACATACACATTTTCAGTGTACATTCAAGAAATGTAGATCAAAACATACACATTTTCATTGTACATTCAAGAAATGTAGATCAAAACATACACATTTTCATTGTACATTCAAGAAATGTACATCAAAACATACACATCTTCATTGTACACTCAAGAAATGTACATCAAAACATACACATTTTCATTGTACACTCAAGAAATGTACATCAAAACATACACTTTTTCATTGTACATTCAAGAAATGTATATCAAAACATACACATTTTCATTGTACATTCAAGAAATGTACATCAAAACATACACATTTTCAGTGTACATTCAAGAAATGTATAACAAAAAATACACTTTTTCAGTGTACATTCAAGAAATGTACATAAAAAAAAACACATTTTCATTGTACACTGAAGAAATGTACATCAAAACATACACATTTTCAGTGTACATTCAAGAAATGTATATCAAAACATACACATTTTCATTGTACATTCAAGAAATGTACATCAAACCATACACATTTTCATTGTACATTCAAGAAATGTACATCAAAACATACACATTTTCATTGTATATACCAGAAATGTACATCAAAACATACACATTTTCATTGTACATTCAAGAAATGTACATCAAAACATACACATTTTGACCGCACATTCTAGAAATATACATCAAAACATACACATTTTCATTGTATATACCAGAAATGCACATCAAAACATACACATTTTCATTGTACATTCAAGAACTGTACATCAAAACACACACATTTTCATTGTACATTCAAGAAATCTACATCAAAACATACACATTTTCAGTGTACATTCAAGAAATGTATATCAAAACATACACATTTTCATTGTACATTCAAGAAATGTACATCAAAACATACACATTTTCATTGTACATTCAAGAAATGTACATCAAAACATACACATTTTCATTGTATATACCAGAAATGTACATCAAAACATACACATTTTCATTGTACATTCAAGAAATGTACATCAAAACATACACATTTTGACTGCACATTCTAGAAATATACATCAAAACATACACATTTTCATTGTATATACCAGAAATGCACATCAAAACATACACATTTTCATTGTACATTCAAGAACTGTACATCAAAACATACACATTTTCAGTGTACATTCAAGAAATGTACATCAAAACATACACATTTTCAGTGTACATTCAAGAAATGTACATCAAAACATACACATTTTCATTGTATATAATACAAATGTACATCAAAACATACACATTTTCATTGTATATACAAGAAATGTATATCAAAACATACACATTTTCAGTGTACATTCAAGAAATGTACTTCAAAACATACACATTTTCATTGTATATACAAGTAATGTACATCAAAGCATACACCTTTTCAGTGTACATTCAAGAAATGTACATCAAGACATACACATTTTCATTGTACATTCAAGAAATGTATATCAAAACATACACATTTTCAGTGTACATTCAAGAAATGTACATCAAAACATACACACTTTCATTGTATATACAAGAAATGTACATCAAAACATACACATTTTCAGTATACATTCAAGAAATGTACATGAAAACATATACATTTTCATTGTACATTCAAGAAATGTATATCAAAACATACACATTTTCTGTGTACATTCAAGAAATGTACATCAAAACATACACATTTTCATAGTATATACAAGAAATGTACATCAAAACATACACATTTTCATTGTACACTTAAGAAATGTACCTCAAAACATACACATTTTCAGTGTACATTCAAGAAATGTACATCAAAACATACACATTTTCATTGTACACTCAAGAAATGTAGAACAAAACATACACAATTTCATTGTACATTCCAGAAATGTACATCAAAACATACACATTTTCATTGTACACTCAAGAAATGTACATCAAAACATACACATTTTCATTGTACACTCAAGAAATGTACATCAAAACATACACTTTTTCATTGTACATTCAAGAAAGTTATATCAAAACATACACATTTTCATTTTACATTCAAGAAATGTACATCAAAGCATACACATTTTCAGTGTACATTCAAGAAATGTATAACAAAAAATACAGATTTTCAGTGTACATTCAAGAAATGTACATCAAAACAAACACATTTTCATTGTACAGTAAAGAAATGTACATCAAAATATACACATTTTCATTGTACATTCAAGAAATATACATGAAAACATACACATTTTCAATGTACATTCAAGAAATGTACATCAAAACATACACATTTTCATTGTACACTCAAGAAATGTACATCAAAACATACACATTTTCATTGTACATTCAAGAAATGTACATCAAAACATACACATTTTCATTGTACACTCAAGAAATGTACATCAAAGCATACACATTTTCATTGTACATTCAAGAAATGTACATCAAAACATACACATTTTCATTGTACATTCAAGAAATGTACATCAAAACATACACATTTTCAGTGTACATTCAAGAAATGTACATCAAAATATACACATTTTCATTGTATATACCAGAAATGTCCATCAAAACATACACATTTTCATTGTACATTCAAGAAATGTACATCAAAACATACACATTTTGACTGCACATTCTAGAAATATACATCAAAACATACACATTTTCATTGTATATACCAGAAATGCACATCAAAGCATACACATTTTCATTGTACATTCAAGAACTGTACATCAAAACATACACATTTTCAGTGTAAATTCAAGAAATGGACATCAAAACATACACATTTTCAGTGTACATTCAAGAAATGTACATCAAAACATACACATTTTCATTGTATATACAAGAAATGTACATCAAAACATACACATTTTCATTGTATATACAAGAAATGTATATCAAAACATACACACTTTCAGTGTACATTCAAGAAATGTACTTCAAAACATACACATTTTCATTGTATATACAAGTAATGTACATCAAAGCATACACATTTTCAGTGTACATTCAAGAAATGTACATCAAGACATACACATTTTCATTGTACATTCAAGAAATGTATATCAAAACATACACATTTTCAGTGTACATTCAAGAAATGTACATCAAAACATACACACTTTCATTGTATATACAAGAAATGTACATCAAAACATACACATTTTCAGTACACATTCAAGAAATGTACATGAAAACATATACATTTTCATTGTACATTCAAGAAGTGTATATCAAAACATACACATTTTCAGTGTACATTCAAGAAATGTACATCAAAACATACACATTTTCATTGTATATAGAAGAAATCTACATCAAAACATACACATTTTCATTGTACACTAAAGAAATGTACATCAAAACATACACATTTTCAGTGTACATTCAAGAAATGTAGATCAAAACATACACATTTTCATTGTACATTCAAGAAATGTAGATCAAAACATACACATTTTCATTGTACATTCAAGAAATGTACATCAAAACATACACATCTTCATTGTACACTCAAGAAATGTACATCAAAACATACACATTTTCATTGTACACTCAAGAAATGTACATCAAAGCATACACTTTTTCATTGTACATTCAAGAAATGTATATCAAAACATACACATTTTCATTGTACATTCAAGAAATGTACATCAAAACATACACACTTTCAGTGTACATTCAAGAAATGTATATCAAAACATACACTTTTTCAGTGTACATTCAAGAAATGTACATCAAAACAAACACATTATCATTGTACACTAAAGAAATGTACATCAAAACATACACATTTTCAGTGTACATTCAAGAAATGTATATCAAAACATACACATTTTCATTGTATATACCAGAAATGCACATCAAAGCATACACATTTTCATTGTACATTCAAGAACTGTACATCAAAACATACACATTTTCAGTGTAAATTCAAGAAATGGACATCAAAACATACACATTTTCAGTGTACATTCAAGAAATGTACATCAAAATATACACATTTTCATTGTATATACCAGAAATGTACATCAAAACATACACATTTTCATTGTACATTCAAGAAATGTACATCAAAACATACATATTTTGACTGCACATTCTAGAAATATACATCAAAACAGACACATTTTCATTGTATATACCAGAAATGCACATCAAAGCATACACATTTTCATTGTACATTCAAGAACTGTACATCAAAACATACACATTTTCAGTGTAAATTCAAGAAATGGACATCAAAACATACACATTTTCAGTGTACATTCAAGAAATGTACATCAAAACATACACATTTTCATTGTATATACAAGAAATGTACATCAAAACATACACATTTTCATTGTATATACAAGAAATGTATATCAAAACATACACACTTTCAGTGTACATTCAAGAAATGTACTTCAAAACATACACATTTTCATTGTATATACAAGTAATGTACATCAAAGCATACACATTTTCAGTGTACATTCAAGAAATGTACATCAAGACATACACATTTTCATTGTACATTCAAGAAATGTATATCAAAACATACACATTTTCAGTGTACATTCAAGAAATGTACATCAAAACATACACACTTTCATTGTATATACAAGAAATGTACATCAAAACATACACATTTTCAGTATACATTCAAGAAATGTACATGAAAACATATACATTTTCATTGTACATTCAAGAAGTGTATATCAAAACATACACATTTTCAGTGTACATTCAAGAAATGTACATCAAAACATACACATTTTCATTGTATATAGAAGAAATCTACATCAAAACATACACATTTTCATTGTACACTAAAGAAATGTACATCAAAACATACACATTTTCAGTGTACATTCAAGAAATGTAGATCAAAACATACACATTTTCATTGTACATTCAAGAAATGTAGATCAAAACATACACATTTTCATTGTACATTCAAGAAATGTACATCAAAACATACACATCTTCATTGTACACTCAAGAAATGTACATCAAAACATACACATTTTCATTGTACACTCAAGAAATGTACATCAAAACATACACTTTTTCATTGTACATTCAAGAAATGTATATCAAAACATACACATTTTCATTGTACATTCAAGAAATGTACATCAAAACATACACACTTTCAGTGTACATTCAAGAAATGTATATCAAAACATACACTTTTTCAGTGTACATTCAAGAAATGTACATCAAAACAAACACATTATCATTGTACACTAAAGAAATGTACATCAAAACATACACATTTTCAGTGTACATTCAAGAAATGTATATCAAAACATACACATTTTCATTGTACATTCAAGAAATGTACATCAAACCATACACATTTTCATTGTACATTCAAGAAATGTACATCAAAACATACACATTTTCATTGTATATACCAGAAATGTACATCAAAACATACACATTTTCATTGTACATTCAAGAAATGAACATCAAAACATACACATTTTGACCGCACATTCTAGAAATATACATCAAAACATACACATTTTCATTGTATATACCAGAAATGCACATCAAAACATACACATTTTCATTGTACATTCAAGAACTGTACATCAAAACACACACATTTTCAGTGTACATTCAAGAAATGTACATCAAAACATACACATTTTCAGTGTACATTCAAGAAATGTATATCAAAACATACACATTTTCATTGTACATTCAAGAAATGTACATCAAAACATACACATTTTCATTGTACATTCAAGAAATGTACATCAAAACATTCACATTTTCATTGTATATACCAGAAATGTACATCAAAACATACACATTTTCATTGTACATTCAAGAAATGTACATCAAAACATACACATTTTGACTGCACATTCTAGAAATATACATCAAAACATACACATTTTCATTGTATATACCAGAAATGCACATCAAAACATACACATTTTCATTGTACATTCAAGAACTGTACATCAAAACATACACATTTTCAGTGTACATTCAAGAAATGTACATCAAAACATACACATTTTCAGTGTACATTCAAGAAATGTACATCAAAACATACACATTTTCATTGTATATAATACAAATGTACATCAAAACATACACATTTTCATTGTATATACAAGAAATGTATATCAAAACATACACATTTTCAGTGTAGATTCAAGAAATGTACTTCAAAACATACACATTTTCATTGTACATTCAAGAAATGTATATCAAAACATACACATTTTCAGTGTACATTCAAGAAATGTACATCAAAACATACACACTTTCATTGTATATACAAGAAATGTACATCAAAACATACACATTTTCAGTATACATTCAAGAAATGTACATGAAAACATATAGATTTTCATTGTACATTCAAGAAATGTATATCAAAACATACACATTTTCAGTGTACATTCAAGAAATGTACATCAAAACATACACATTTTCATTGTATATACAAGAAATGTACATCAAAACATACACATTTTCATTGTACACTAAAGAAATGTACATCAAAACATACACATTTTCAGTGTACATTCAAGAAATGTAGATCAAAACATACACATTTTCATTGTACATTCAAGAAATTTAGATCAAAACAAACACATTTTCATTGTACATTCAAGAAATGTACATCAAAACATACACATTTTCATTGTACACTCAAGAAATGTACATCAAAACATACACATTTTCATTGTACACTCAAGAAATGTACATCAAAACATACACGTTTTCATTGTACATTCAAGAAATGTATATCAAAACATACACATTTTTATTGTACATTCAAGAAATGTACATCAAAACATACACATTTTCAGTGTACATTCAAGAAATGTATAACAAAAAATACACTTTTTCAGTGTACATTCAAGAAATGTACATCAAAACAAACACATTTTCATTGTACACTAAAGAAATGTACATCAAAACATACTTATTTTCATTGTACATTCAAGAAAGATACATCAAAACATACACATTTTCATTGTACATTCAACAAATGTACATCAAAACATACACATTTTCATTTTACACTCAAGAAATGTACATCAAAACATACACATTTTCATTGTACATTCAAGAAATGTACATCAAAACATACACATTTTCATTGTACACTCAAGAAATGTACATCAAAGCATACACATTTTCATTGTACATTCAAGAAATGTACATCAAAACATACACATTTTGAGTGTACATTCAAGAAATGTATATCAAAACATACACATTTTCAGTGTACATTCAAGAAATGTACATCAAAACATACAAATTTTCATCGTATATACAAGAAATGTACATCAAAACATACACATTTTCATTGTACATTAAAGAAATGTACATCAAAACCTACACATTTTCAGTGTACATTCAAGAAATGTACATCAAAACATACACACTTGGAGTGTACATTCAAGAGATATACATCAAAACATGCACAGTTTCATTGTATATACCAGAAATGTA
This sequence comes from Tenodera sinensis, assembly GCA_030765045.1. Lineage (NCBI taxonomy): Eukaryota > Metazoa > Arthropoda > Insecta > Mantodea > Mantidae > Tenodera > Tenodera sinensis. The sequence continues at coordinate 214,266,156 of CM060964.1, read as the reverse complement.
CATCAAAACATACACATTTTCATTGTATATACAAGAAATGTGCATCAAAACATACACATTTTCATTGTATATACAAGAAATGTATATCAAAACATACACATTTTCAGTGTACATTCAAGAAATGTACAACAAATCATACACATTTTCATTGTATATTCAAGAAATGTACATAGAAACATACATATTTTCATTGTATATACCAGAAATGTACATCAAAACATACACATTTTCATTGTACATTCAAGAAGTGTACATTAAAACATAAACATTTTCTTTGTATGTTCCAGAAATGTACATCAAAACATACACATTTTCATTGTGCATTCAAGAAATGTACATCAAAACATACCCATTTTCATTGTATATACCAGAAATGTACATCAAAACATACACATTTTCATTGTACATTCAAGAAATGTACATCAAAACATACACATTTTGAGTGTACATTCAAGAAATATACATCAAAGCATACACATTTTCATTGTATATACCAGAAATGCACATCAAAACAGACACATTTTCATTGTACATTCAAGAACTGTACATCAAAACATACACATTTTCAGTGTACATTCAAGAAATGTACATCAAAACATACACATTTTCAGTGTACATTCAAGAAATGTACATCAAAACATACACATTTTCATTGTACATTCAAGAAATGTACATCACAACATACACATTTTCATTGTATATACCAGAAATGTACATCAAAACATACACATTTTCATTGTATATACAAGAAATGTACATCAAAACATACACATTTTCATTGTATATACAAGAAATGTATATCAAAACATACACATTTACAGTGTACATTCAAGAAATGTACATCAAAACATACACATTTTCATTGTATATACAAGAAATGTACATCAAACCATACACATTTTCAGTGTACATTCAAGAAATGTACATCAAAACATATACATTTTCATTGTATATACAAGAAATGTACATCAAAACATACACATTTTCAGTGTACATTCAAGAAATGTACATGAAAAAATATACATTTTCATTGTACATTCAAGAAATGTATATCAAAACATACACATTTTCAGATTACATTCAAGAAATGTACATCAAAGCATACACATTTTCATTGTATATACAAGAAATGTACATCAAAACACACACATCTTCATTGTACACTAAAGAAATGTACATGAAAACATACACACTTTCAGTGTACATTCAAGAAATGTACATCAAAACATACACATTTTCATTGTACATTCAAGAAATGTAAATCAAAACATACACATTTTCATTGTACATTCAAGAAATGTTCATCAAAACATACACATTTTCATTGTACATTCAAGAAATCTACATCAAAACATACACATTTTCATTGTACACTCAAGAAATGTACATCAAAACATACACATTTTCATTGTACATTCAAGAAATGTATATCAAAACATACAGATTTTCATTGTACATTCAAGAAATGTACATCAAAACATACACATTTTCATTGTACATTCAAGAAATGTACAAGAAAACATACACATTTTCATTGTACATTCAAGGAATGTACATCATAACATACACATTTACATTGTACATTCAAGAAATATACATAAAAAAACACACATTTTCATTGTACACTCAAGAAATGTACATCAAAACATACACATTTTCATTGTATATACCAGAAATGTACATCAAAACATACACATTTTCATTGTATATACAAGAAATGTAAATCAAAACATACACATTTTCATTGTATATACAAGAAATGTATATCAAAACATACACATTTTCAGTGTACATTCAAGAAATGTACATAAAAAACTACACATTTTCATTGTACATTCCAGAAATGTACATCAAAACATACAAATTTTCAGTGTACATTCAAGAATTGTATATCAAAAAATACACATTTTCAGTGTACATTCAAGAAATAAACATCAAAGCAAACACATTTTCATTGTACACTAAAGAAATGTACATCAAAACATACACATTTTCATTGTACATTCAAGAAATGCACATCAAAACATACACATTTTCATTGTATATTCAAGAAATATACATCAAAACATACACATTTTCATTGTACATTCAAGAAATGTACATCAAAACATACACATTCTCATTGTACATTCAAGAAATGTACATCAAAGCACACACATTTTCATTGTACATTAAAGAAATGTACATCAAAACCGACACATTTTCAGTGTACATTCAAGAAATGTACATCAAAACATACACATTTTCATTGTATATTCAAGGAATATACATCAAAACATACACATTTTCATTGTACATTCAAGAAATGTACATCAAAACATACACATTCTCATTGTACATTCAAGAAATGTACATCAAAACATACACATTTTCATTGTACACTCAAGAAATGTTAATCAAAACATACACATTTTCATCTTACACTCAAGAAATGTACATCAAAACATACACGTTTTCATTGTACATTCAAGAAATGTATATCAAAACATACACATTTTTATTGTACATTCAAGAAATGTACATCAAAACATACACATTTTCAGTGTACATTCAAGAAATGTATAACAAAAAATACACTTTTTCAGTGTACATTCAAGAAATGTACATCAAAACAAACACATTTTCATTGTACACTAAAGAAATGTACATCAAAACATACTTATTTTCATTGTACATTCAAGAAAGATACATCAAAACATACACATTTTCATTGTACATTCAACAAATGTACATCAAAACATACACATTTTCATCTTACACTCAAGAAATGTACATCAAAACATACACATTTTCATTGTACATTCAAGAAATGTACATCAAAACATACACATTTTCATTGTACACTCAAGAAATGTACATCAAAACATACACATTTTCATTGTACATTCAAGAAAAGTACATCAAAACATACACATTTTGAGTGTACATTCAAGAAATGTGTATCAAAACATACACATTTTCAGTGTACATTCAAGAAATGTACATCAAAACATACAAATTTTCATCGTATATACAAGGAATGTACATCAAAACATACACATTTTCATTGTACATTAAAGAAATGTACATCAAAACCTACACATTTTCAGTGTACATTCAAGAAATGTACATCAAAACATACACATTTTCATTGTACACTCAAGAAATGTACATCAAATCATACACATTTTCAGTGTACATTCAAGAAATGTACATCAAAACATACACACTTGGAGTGTACATTCAAGAGATATACATCAAAACATGCACAGTTTCATTGTATATACAAGAAATGTGCATCAAAACATACACATTTTCATTGTATATACAAGAAATGTATATCAAAACAGACACATTTTCAGTGTACATTCAAGAAATGTACAACAAATCATACACATTTTCATTGTATATTAAAGAAATGTACATAGAAACATACATATTTTCATTGTATATACCAGAAATGTACATCAAAACATACACATTTTCATTGTACATTCAAGAAGTGTACATCAAAACATAAACATTTTCTTTGTATATTCCAGAAATGTACATCAAAACATACACATTTTCATTGTGCATTCAAGAAATGTACATCAAAACATACCCATTTTCATTGTATATACCAGAAATGTACATCAAAACATACACATTTTCATTGTACATTCAAGAAATGTACATCAAAACATACACATTTTGAGTGTACATTCAAGAAATATACATCAAAACATACACATTTTCATTGTATATACCAGAAATGTACATCAAAACATACACATTTTCATTGTATATACAAGGAATGTACATCAAAACATACACATTTTCATTGTATATACCAGAAATGCACATCAAAACATACACATTTTCCTTGTACATTCAAGAACTGTACATCAAAACATACACATTTTCAGTGTACATTCAAGAAATGTACATCAAAACATACACATTTTCAGTGTACATTCAAGAAATGTACATCAAAACATACACATTTTCATTGTACATTCAAGAAATGTACATCAAAACATACACATTTTCATTGTATATACCAGAAATGTACATCAAAACATACACATTTTCATTGTATATACAAAAAATGTACATCAAAACATACACATTTTCATTGTATATACAAGAAATGTATATCAAAACATACACATTTACAGTGTACATTCAAGAAATGTACATCAAAACATACACATTTTCATTGTATATACAAGAAATGTACATCAAACCATACACATTTTCAGTGTACATTCAAGAAATGTACATGAAAACATATACATTTTCATTGTACATTCAAGAAATGTATATCAAAACATACACATTTTCAGATTACATTCAAGAAATGTACATCAAAGCATACACATTTTCATTGTATATACAAGAAATGTACATCAAAACACACACATCTTCATTGTACACTAAAGAAATGTACTTGAAAGCATACACACTTTCAGTGTACATTCAAGAAATGTACATCAAAACATACACATTTTCATTGTACATTCAAGAAATGTAAATCAAAACATACACATTTTCATTGTACATTCAAGAAATGTTCATCAAAACATACACATTTTCATTGTACATTCAAGAAATCTACATCAAAACATACACATTTTCATTGTACACTCAAGAAATGTACATCAAAACATACACATTTTCATTGTACATTCAAGAAATGTATATCAAAACATACATATTTTCATTGTACATTCAAGAAATGTACATCAAAACATACACATTTTCATTGTACATTCAAGAAATGTACAAGAAAACATACACATTTTCATTGTACATTCAAGGAATGTACATCATAACATACACATTTACATTATACATTCAAGAAATGTACATCAAAAAACACACATTTTCATTGTACACTCAAGAAATGTATATCAAAACATACACATTTTCATTGTATATACCAGAAATGTACATCAAAACATACACATTTTCATTGTATATACAAGAAATGTAAATCAAAACATACACATTTTCATTGTATATACAAGAAATGTATATCAAAACATACACATTTTCAGTGTACATTCAAGAAATGTACATAAAAACACACACATCTTCATTGTACACTAAAGAAATGTACTTGAAAACATACACACTTTCAGTGTACATTCAAGAAATGTACATCAAAACATACACATTTTCATTGTACATTCCAGAAATGTACATCAAAACATACAAATTTTCAGTGTACATTCAAGAATTGTATATCAAAAAATACACATTTTCAGTGTACATTCAAGAAATAAACATCAAAGCAAACACATTTTCATTGTACACTAAAGAAATGTACATCAAAACATACACATTTTCATTGTACATTCAAGAAATGCACATCAAAACATACACATTTTCATTGTATATTCAAGAAATATACATCAAAACATACACATTTTCATTGTACATTCAAGAAATGTACATCAAAACATACACATTCTCATTGTACATTCAAGAAATGTACATCAAAGCATACACATTTTCATTGTACAATAAAGAAATGTACATCAAAACCTGCACATTTTCAGTGTACATTCAAGAAATGTACATCAAAACATACACATTTTCATTGTATGTTCAAGGAATATACATCAAAACATACACATTTTCACTGTACATTCAAGAAATGTACATCAAAACATACACATTCTCATTGTACATTCAAGAAATGTACATCACAACATACACATTTTCATTGTACACTCAAGAAATGTACATCAAAACATACACATTTTCAGTGTACATTCAAGAAATGTTCATCAAAACATACACATTTTCATTGTACATTCAAGAAATGTACATCAAAACATACACATTCTCATTGTACACTCAAGAAATGTACATCACAACATACACATTTTCATTGTACACTCAAGAAATGTACATCAAAACATACACATTTTCAGTGTACATTCAAGAAATGTACATCAAAACATACACATTTTCATTGTATATACCAGAAATGTACATCAAAACATACACATTTTCATTGTATATACAAGAAATGTACATCAAAACATACACATTTTCAGTGTATATTCAAGAAATGTACATCAAAACATATACATTTTCATTGTATATACAAGAAATGTACATCAAAACATACACTTTTTCAGTGTACATTCAAGAAATGTACATGAAAACATATACATTTTCATTGTACATTCAATAAATGTATATCAAAACATACACATTTTCAGATTACATTCAAGAAATGTACATCAAAACATACACATTTTCATTGTACATTCAAGAAATGTACATCAAAACATACACATTTTCATTGTACATTCAAGAAATGTACATCAAAACATACACATTTTCATTGTACATTCTAGAAATATACATCAAAACATACACATTTTCATTGTATATACAAGAAATGTACATCAAAACATACACATTTTCATTGTACACTCAAGAAATGTACATCAAAACATACACATTTTCAGTGAACATTCAAGAAATGTATATCAAAACATACACATTTTCAGTGTACATTCAAGAAAGGTATATCAAAAAATACACATTTTCAGTGTACATTCAAGAAATATACATCAAAACATACACATTTTCATTGTATATACAAGAAATGTACATCAAAACATACACATTTTCATTGTACACTCAAGAAATGTACATCAAAACATACACATTTTCAGTGTACATTCAAGAAATGTATATCAAAACATACACATTTTCAGTGTACATTCAAGAAATGTATATAAAAAAATACACATTTTCAGTGCACATTCAAGAAATGTACATCAAAACATACACATTTTCATTGTACATTCAAGAAATGCACATCAAAACATACACATTTTCTTTGTACATTCAAGAAATGCACATCAAAACATACACATTTTCATTGTACATTCAAGAAATATACATCAAAACATACACATTTTCATTGTACATTCAAGAAATGTACATCAAAACATACACATTTTCATTGTACACTCAAGAAATGTACATCAAAACATACACATTTTCATTGTACACTCAAGAAATGCACATCAAAACATACACATTTTCATTGTACATTCAAGAAATATACATCAAAACATACACGTTTTCATTGTACATTCAAGAAATGTACATCAAAACATACACATTTTCATTGTACACTCAAGAAGTGTACATCAAAACATACACATTTTCATTGTACACTCAAGAAATGTACATCAAAACATACACATTTTCATTGTACATTCAAGAAATGTACATCAAAACATACACATTTTCATTGTACATTCAAGAAATGCACATCAAAACATACACATTTTCATTGTATATTCAAGAAATATACATCAAAACATACACATTTTCATTGTACATTCAAGAAATGTACATCAAAACATACACATTCTCATTGTACATTCAAGAAATGTACATCAAAGCATACACATTTTCATTGTACATTAAAGAAATGTACATCAAAACCTACACATTTTCAGTGTACATTCAAGAAATGTACATCAAAACATACACATTTTCATTGTATATTCAAGGAATATACATCAAAACATACACATTTTCATTGTACAGTCAAGAAATGTACATCAAAACATACACATTCTCATTGTACATTCAAGAAATGTACATCACAACATACACATTTTCATTGTACACTCAAGAAATGTACATCAAAACATACACATTTTCAGTGTACATTCAAGAAATGTTCATCAAAACATACACATTTTCATTGTACATTCAAGAAATGTACATCAAAACATACACATTCTCATTGTACACTCAAGAAATGTACATCACAACATACACATTTTCATTGTACACTCAAGAAATGTACATCAAAACATACACATTTTCAGTGTACATTCAAGAAATGTACATCAAAACATACACATTTTCATTGTATATACCAGAAATGTACATCAAAACATACACATTTTCATTGTATATACAAGAAATGTACATCAAAACATACACATTTTCAGTGTATATTCAAGAAATGTACATCAAAACATATACATTTTCATTGTATATACAAGAAATGTACATCAAAACATACACTTTTTCAGTGTACATTCAAGAAATGTACATGAAAACATATACATTTTCATTGTACATTCAATAAATGTATATCAAAACATACACATTTTCAGATTACATTCAAGAAATGTACATCAAAACATACACATTTTCAAGGTACATTCAAGAAATGTACATCAAAACATACACATTTTCATTGTACATTCAAGAAATGTACATCAAAACATACACATTTTCATTGTACATTCTAGAAATATACATCAAAACATACACATTTTCATCCTATATACAAGAAATGTACATCAAAACATACACATTTTCATTGTACACTCAAGAAATGTACATCAAAACATACACATTTTCAGTGTACATTCAAGAAATGTATATCAAAACATACACATTTTCAGTGTACATTCAAGAAATGTATATAAAAAAATACACATTTTCAGTGTACATTCAAGAAATATACATCAAAACATACACATTTTCATTGTATATACAAGAAATGTACATCAAAACATACACATTTTCATTGTACACTCAAGAAATGTACATCAAAACATACACATTTTCAGTGTACATTCAAGAAATGTATATCAAAACATACACATTTTCAGTGTACATTCAAGAAATGTATATAAAAAAATACACATTTTCAGTGCACATTCAAGAAATGTACATCAAAACATACACATTTTCATTGTACATTCAAGAAATGCACATCAAAACATACACATTTTCTTTGTACATTCAAGAAATGCACATCAAAACATACACATTTTCATTGTACATTCAAGAAATGTACATCAAAACATACACATTTTCATTGTACACTCAAGAAATGTACATCAAAACATACACATTTTCATTGTACACTCAAGAAATGCACATCAAAACATACACATTTTCATTGTACATTCAAGAAATATACATCAAAACATACACATTTTCATTGTACATTCAAGAAATGTACATCAAAACATACACATTTTCATTGTACATTCAAGAAATGTATATCAAAACATACACATTTTCAGTGTACATTCAAGAAATGTATATCAAAAAATACACATTTTCAGTGTACATTCAAGAAATATACATCAAAACATACACATTTTCATTGTATATACAAGAAATGTACATCAAAACATACACATTTTCATTGTACACTCAAGAAATGTACATCAAAACATACACATTTTCAGTGTACATTCAAGAAATGTATATCAAAACATACACATTTTCAGTGTACATTCAAGAAATGTATATAAAAAAATACACATTTTCAGTGCACATTCAAGAAATGTACATCAAAACATACACATTTTCATTGTACATTCAAGAAATGCACATCAAAACATACACATTTTCTTTGTACATTCAAGAAATGCACATCAAAACATACACATTTTCATTGTACATTCAAGAAATATACATCAAAACATACACATTTTCATTGTATATTCAAGAAATGTACATCAAAACATACACATTTTCATTGTACACTCAAGAAATGTACATCAAAACATACACATTTTCATTGTACACTCAAGAAATGCACATCAAAACATACACATTTTCATTGTACATTCAAGAAATATACATCAAAACATACACATTTTCATTGTACATTCAAGAAATGTACATCAAAACATACACATTTTCATTGTACACTCAAGAAGTGTACATCAAAACATACACATTTTCATTGTACACTCAAGAAATGTACATCAAAACATACACATTTTCATTGTACATTCAAGAAATGTACATCAAAACATACACATTTTCATTGTACATTCAAGAAATGCACATCAAAACATACACATTTTCATTGTACATTCAAGAAATATACATCAAAACATACACATTTTCATTGTACATTCAAGAAATGTACATCAAAACATACACATTCTCATTGTACATTCAAGAAATGTACATCAAAGCATACACATTTTCATTGTACATTAAAGAAATGTACATCAAAACCTACACATTTTCAGTGTACATTCAAGAAATGTACATCAAAACATACACATTTTCATTGTATATTCAAGGAATATACATCAAAACATACACATTTTCATTGTACATTCAAGAAATGTACATCAAAACATACACATTCTCATTGTACATTCAAGAAATGTACATCACAACATACACATTTTCATTGTACACTCAAGAAATGTACATCAAAACATACACATTTTCAGTGTACATTCAAGAAATGTTCATCAAAACATACACATTTTCATTGTACATTCAAGAAATGTACATCAAAACATACACGTTCTCATTGTACACTCATGAAATGTACATCACAACATACACATTTTCATTGTACACTCAAGAAATGTACATCAAAACATACACATTTTCAGTGTACATTCAAGAAATGTACATCAAAACATACACATTTTCATTGTATATACCAGAAATGTACATCAAAACATACACATTTTCATTGTATATACAAGAAATGTACATCAAAACATACACATTTTCAGTGTATATTCAAGAAATGTACATCAAAACATATACATTTTCATTGTATATACAAGAAATGTACATCAAAACATACACTTTTTCAAAGTACATTCAAGAAATGTACATGAAAACATATACATTTTCATTGTACATTCAATAAATGTATATCAAAACATACACATTTTCAGATTACATTCAAGAAATGTACATCAAAACATACACATTTTCATTGTCCATTCAAGAAATGTACATCAAAACATACACATTTTCATTGTACATTCAAGAAATGTACATCAAAACATACACATTTTCATTGTACATTCTAGAAATATACATCAAAACATACACATTTTCATTCTATATACAAGAAATGTACATCAAAACATACACATTTTCATTGTACACTCAAGAAATGTACATCAAAACATACACATTTTCGGTGTACATTCAAGAAATGTATATCAAAACATACACATTTTCAGTGTACATTCAAGAAATGTATATCAAAAAATACACATTTTCAGTGTACATTCAAGAAATATACATCAAAACATACACATTTTCATTGTATATACAAGAAATGTACATCAAAACATACACATTTTCATTGTACACTCAAGAAATGTACATCAAAACATACACATTTTCAGTGTACATTCAAGAAATGTATATCAAAATATACACATTTTCAGTGTACATTCAAGAAATGTATATAAAAAAATACACATTTTCAGTGCACATTCAAGAAATGTACATCAAAACATACACATTTTCATTGTACATTCAAGAAATGCACATCAAAACATACACATTTTCTTTGTACATTCAAGAAATGCACATCAAAACATACACATTTTCATTGTACATTCAAGAAATATACATCAAAACATACACATTTTCATTGTACATTCAAGAAATGTACATCAAAACATACACATTTTCATTGTACACTCAAGAAATGTACATCAAAACATACACATTTTCATTGTACACTCAAGAAATGCACATCAAAACATACACATTTTCATTGTACATTCAAGAAATATACATCAAAACATACACATTTTCATTGTACATTCAAGAAATGTACATCAAAACATACACATTTTCATTGTACACTCAAGAAGTGTACATCAAAACATACACATTTTCATTGTACACTCAAGAAATGTAAATCAAAACATACACATTTTCATTGTACATTCAAGAAATGTACATCAAAGCATACACATTTTCATTGTTTATTCAAGAAATGTACATCAAAACATACACATTTTCATTGTACATTCAAGGAATGTACATCAAAACATACACATTTTCATTGTACATTCAAGAAATATACATCAAAACATACACATTTTCATTGCACATTCAAGAAATGTACATCAAAACATACACATTTTCATTGTACATTCAAGAAATGCACATCAAAACATACACATTTTCATTGTACATTCAAGAAATATACATCAAAACATACACATTTTCATTGTACATTCAAGAAATGTACATCAAAACATACACATTTTCATTGTACATTCAAGAAATGCACATCAAAACATACACATTTTCTTTGTACATTCAAGAAATATACATCAAAACATACACATTTTCAATGTACATTCAAGAAATGTACATCAAAACATACACATTTTCATTGTACACTCAAGAAATGTACATCAAAACATACACATTTTCATTGTACACTCAAGAAATGTACATCAAAACATACATATTTTCATTTTACATTCAAGAAATGTACATCAAAACATACACATTTTCATTGTTTATTCAAGAAATGTACATCAAAACATACACATTTTCATTGTACATTCAAGGAATGTACATCAAAACATACACATTTTCATTGTACATTCAAGAAATGCACATCAAAACACACACATTTTCAGTGTACATTCAAGAAATGTATATCAAAACATACACATTTTCAGTGTACATTCAAGAAATGTACATCTAAACATACAAATTTTCATTGTATATACAAGAAATGTACATCAAAACATACACATTTTCATTGTACATTAAAGAAATGTACACCAAACCCTACACATTTTCAGTGTACATTCAAGAAATGTACATCAAAGCATACACATTTTCATTGTACACTCAAGAAATGTACATCAAAACATACACATTTTCATTGTACATTCAAGAAATCTACATCAAAACATACACATTTTCATTGTATATACCGGAAATGTACATCAAAACATACACATTTTCATTGTACATTAAAGAAATGTACATCAAAACATACACATTTTCAGTGTACATTCAAGAAATGTACATCAAAACATACACATTTTCAGTGTACATTCAAGAAATGTACATAAAAACATACAGATTTTCATTGTATATACCAGAAATGTACTTCAAAACATACACATTTTCAGTGTACATTCAAGAAATGTACATCAAAACATATACATTTTCATTGTATATACAAGAAATGTACATCACAACATACACATTTTCAGTGTACATTCAAGAAATGTATATCAAAACATACACATTTTCATTGTATATACCAGAAATGCACATCAAAACATACACATTTTTTTGTACATTCAAGAAATGCACATCAAAACATACACATTTTCATTGTACATTCAAGAAATATACATCAAAACATACACATTTTCATTGTACATTCAAGAAATGTACATCAAAACATACACATTTTCATTGTACACTCAAGAAATGTACATCAAAACATACACATTTTCATTCTACACTCAAGAAATGCACATCATAACATACACATTTTCATTGTACATTCAAGAAATATACATCAAAACATACACATTTTCATTGTACATTCAAGAAACGTACATCAAAACATACACATTTTCATTGTACACTCAAGAAATGTACATCAAAACATACACATTTTCATTGTACACTCAAGAAATGTACATCAAAACATACACATTTTCATTGTACATTCAAGAAAGGTACATCAAAACATACACATTTTCATTGTTTATTCAAGAAATGTACATGAAAACATACACATTTCCATTGTACATTCAAGGAATGTACATCAAAACATACACATTTTCATTGTACATTCAAGAAATATACATCAAAACATACACATTTTCATTGTACATTCAAGAAATGTACATCAAAACATACACATTTTCATTGTACATTCAAGAAATGCACATCAAAACATACACATTTTCATTGTACATTCAAGAAATATACATCAAAACATACACATTTTCATTGTACATTCAAGAACTGTACGTCAAAACATACACATTTTCATTGTACATTGAAGAAATGCACATCAAAACATACACATTTTCATTGTACATTCAAGAAATGTACATCAAAACCTACACATTTTCAGTGTACATTCAAGAAATGTACATCAAAACATACACATTTTCATTGTACACTCAAGAAATGTACATCAAAACATACACATTTTCAGTGTACATTCAAGAAATGTACATCAAAACATACACACTTGGAGTGTACATTCAAGAGATATACATCAAAACATGCACAGTTTCATTGTATATACCAGAAATGTACATCAAAACATACACATTTTCATTGTATATACAAGAAATGTGCATCAAAACATACACATTTTCATTGTATATACAAGAAATGTATATCAAAACATACACATTTTCAGTGTACATTCAAGAAATGTACAACAAATCATACACATTTTTATTGTATATTCAAGAAATGTACATAGAAACATACATATTTTCATTGTATATACCAGAAATGTACATCAAAACATACACATTTTCATTGTACATTCAAGAAGTGTACATCAAAACATAAACATTTTCTTTGTATATTCCAGAAATGTACATCAAAACATACACATTTTCATTGTACATTCAAGAAATGTACATCAAAAGATACCCATTTTCATTGTATATACCAGAAATGTACATCAAAACATACACATTTTCATTGTACATTCAAGAAATGTACATCAAAACATACACATTTTGAGTGTACATTCAAGAAATAGACATCAAAACATACACATTTTCATTGTATACACCAGAAATGCACATCAAAACATACACATTTTCATTGTACATTCAAGAACTGTACATCAAAACATACACATTTTCAGTGTACATTCAAGAAATGTACATCAAAACATACACATTTTCAGTGTACATTCAAGAAATGTACATCAAAACACACACATTTTCATTGTACATTCAAGAAATGTACATCAAAACATACACATTTTCATTGTATATACCAGAAATGTACATCAAAACATACACATTTTCATTGTATATACAAGAAATGTACATCAAAACATACACATTTTCATTGTATATACAAGAAATGTATATCAAAACATACACATTTACAGTGTACATTCATGAAATGTACATCAAAACATACACATTTTCATTGTATATACAAGAAATGTACATCAAACCATACACATTTTCAGTGTACATTCAAGAAATGTACATCAAACCATACACATTTTCAGTGTACATTCAAGAAATGTACATCAAAACATATACACTTTCATTGTACATTCAAGAAATGTATATCAAAACATACACATTTTCAGATTACATTCGAGAAATGTACATCAAAGCATACACATTTTCATTGTATATACAAGAAATGTACATCAAAACATACACATCTTCATTGTACACTAAAGAAATGTACATGAAAACATACACACTTTCAGTGTACATTCAAGAAATGTACATCAAAACATACACATTTTCATTGTACATTCAAGAAATGTTCATCAAAACATACACATTTTCATTGTACCTCAAGAAATCTACATCAAAACATACACATTTTCATTGTACACTCAAGAAATGTACATCAAAACATACACATTTTCATTGTACATTCAAGAAATGTATATCAAAACATACACATTTTCATTGTACATTCAAGAAATGTACATCAAAACATACACATTTTCATTGTACATTCAAGAAATGTAGAAGAAAACATACACATTTTCATTGTACATTCAAGGAATGTACATCATAACATACACATTTTCATTGCACATTCAAGAAATGTACATAAAAAAATACACATTTTCATTGTACACTCAAGAAATGTACATCAAAACATACACATTTTCATTGTATATACCAGAAATGTACATCAAAACATACACATTTTCATTGTATATACAAGAAATGTAAATCAAAACATACACATTTTCATTGTATATACAAGAAATGTATATCAAAACATACACATTTTCAGTGTACATTCAAGAAATGTACATAAAAAACTACACATTTTCATTGTACATTCCAGAAATCTACATCAAAACATACAAATTTTCAGTGTACATTCAAGAAATGTATATCAAAAAATACACATTTTCAGTGTACATTCAAGAAATAAACATCAAAGCAAACACATTTTCAATGTACACTAAAGAAATGTACATCAAAACATACACATTTTCATTGTAAATTCAAGAAATGCACATAAAAACCTACACATTTTCTTTGTATATTCTAGAAATATACATCAAAACATACACATTTTCATTGTACATTTAATAAATGTACATCAAAACATACACATTCTCATTGTACATTCAAGAAATGTACATTAAAACATACACATTTTCATTGTACATTAAAGAAATGTACATCAAAACCTACACATTTTCAGTGTACATTCAAGAAATGTACATCAAAACATACACATTTTCATTGTATATTCAAGAAATATACATCAAAACATACACATTTTCATTGTACATTCAAGAAATGTACATCAAAACCTACACATTCTCATTGTACATTCAAGAAATGTACATCACAACATACACATTTTCATTGTACACTCAAGAAATGTACATCAAAACATACACATTTTCAGTGTACATTCAAGAAATGTACATCAAAACATACACATTTTCATTGTACATTCAAGAAATGTACATCAAAACATACACATTCTCATTTTACACTCAAGAAATGTACATCACAACATACACATTTTCATTGTACACTCAAGAAATGTACATCAAAACATACACATTTTCAGTGTACATTCAAGAAATGTACATCAAAACATACACATTTTCATTGTATATACCAGAAATGTACATCAAAACATACACATTTTAATTGTATATACAAGAAATGTACATCAAAACATACACATTTTCAGTGTATATTCAAGAAATGTACATCAAAACATATACATTTTCATTGTATATACAAGAAATGTACATCAAAACATACACTTTTTCAGTGTACATTCAAGAAATGTACATGAAAACATATACATTTTCATTGTACATTCAATAAATGTATATCAAAACATACACATTTTCAGTGTACATTCAAGAAATGTACATCAAAACATACACATTTTAATTGTATATACAAGAAATGTACATCAAAACATACACATTTTCAGTGTATATTCAAGAAATGTACATCAAAACATATACATTTTCATTGTATATACAAGAAATGTACATCAAAACATACACTTTTTCAGTGTACCTTCAAGAAATGTACATGAAAACATATACACTTTCATTGTACATTCAATAAATGTATATCAAAACATACACATTTTCAGTGTACATTCAAGAAATGTACATCAAAACATACACATTTTCATTGTACATTCAAGAAATGTACATCAAAACATACACATTTTCATTGTACATTCAAGAAATGTACATCAAAACATACACATTTTCATTGTACATTCTAGAAATATACATCAAAACATGCACATTTTCATTGTATATACAAGAAATGTACATCAAAACATACACATTTTCATTGTACACTCAAGAAATGTACATCAAAACATACACATTTTCAGTGTACATTCAAGAAATGTAAATCAAAACATACACATTTTCAGTGTACATTCAAGAAATGTATATCAAAAAATACACATTTTCAGTGTACATTCAAGAAATGTACATCAAAACATACACATTTTCATTGTACATTCAAGAAATGCACATCAAAACATACACATTTTCTTTTTACATTCAAGAAATGCACATCAAAACATACACATTTTCATTGTACATTCAAGAAATATACATCAAAACATACACATTTTCATTGTACATTCAAGAAATGTACATCAAAACATACACATTTTCATTGTACACTCAAGAAATGTACATCAAAACATACACATTTTCATTGTACACTCAAGAAATGCACATCAAAATATACACATTTTCATTGTACATTCAAGAAATATACATCAAAACATACACATTTTCATTGTACATTCAAGAAATGTACATCAAAACATACACATTTTCATTGTACACTCAAGAAATGTACATCAAAACATACACACTTTCATTGTACACTCAAGAAATGTACATCAAAACATACACATTTTCATTGTACATTCAAGAAATGTACATCAAAACATACACATTTTCATTGTTTGTTCAAGAAATGTACATCAATACATACACATTTTCATTGTACATTCAAGGAATGTACATCAAAAGATACACATTTTCATTGTACATTCAAGAAATGTACATCAAAATACACACATTTTCAGTGTACATTCAAGAAATGTATATCAAAACATACACATTTTCAGTGTACATTCAAGAAATGTACATCTAAACATACAAATTTTCATTGTATATACAAGAAATGTACATCAAAACATACACATTTTCATTGTACATTAAAGAAATGTACATCAAAACCTACACATTTTCAGTGTACATTCAAGAAATGTACATCAAAGCATACACATTTTCATTGTACACTCAAGAAATGTACATCAAAACATACACATTTTCATTGTACATTCAAGAAATGTACATCAAAACATACACATTTTCATTGTACATTCAAGAAATATACATCAAAACATACACATTTTCATTGTATATACAAGAAATGTACATCAAAACATACACATTTTCATTGTACACTCAAGAAATGTACATCAAAACATACACATTTTCAGTGTACATTCAAGAAATGTATATCAAAACATACACATTTTCAGTGTACATTCAAGAAATGTATATAAAAAAATACACATTTTCAGTGTACATTCAAGAAATGTACATCAAAGCAAACACATTTTCATTGTACACTAAAGAAATGTACATCAAAACATACACATTTTCATTGTACATTCAAGAAATGCACATCAAAACATACACATTTTCATTGTACATTCAAGAAATATACATCAAAACATACACATTTTCATTGTACATTCAAGAAATGTACATCAAAACATACACATTTTCATTGTACACTCAAGAAATGTACATCAAAACATACACATTTTCACTGTACACTCAAGAAATGTACATCAAAACATACACATTTGCATTGTACATTCAAGAAATGTACATCAAAACATACACATTTTCATTGTACATTCAAGGAATGTACATCAAAACATACACATTTTCATTGTACATTCAAGAAATGTACATCAAAACAAACACATTTTCAGTGTACATTCAAGAAATGTACATCAAAACACACACATTTTCAGTGTACATTCAAGAAATGTATATCAAAACATACACATTTTCAGTGTACATTCAAGAAATGTACATCTAAACATACACATTTTCATTGTACATTCAAGAAATGCACATCAAAACATACACATTTTCATTGTACATTCAAGAAATATACATCAAAACATACACATTTTCATTGTACATTCAAGAAATGTACATCAAAACATACACATTTTCATTGTACATTCAAGAAATGCACATCAAAACATACACATTTTCATTGTACATTCAAGAAATATACATCAAAACATACACATTTTCATTGTACATTCAAGAAATGTACATCAAAACATACACATTTTCATTGTACACTCAAGAAATGTACATCAAAACATACACATTTTCATTGTACACTCAAGAAATGTACATCAAAACATACACATTTTCATTGTACACTCAACAAATGTACATCAAAACATACACATTTTCATTGTACATTCAAGAAATGCACATCAAAACATACACATTTTCATTGTATATTCAAGAAATATACATCAAAACATACACATTTTCATTGTACATTCAAGAAATGTACATCAAAACATACACATTCTCATTGTACATTCAAGAAATGTACATCAAAGCATACACATTTTCATTGTACATTAAAGAAATGTACATCAAAACCTACACATTTTCAGTGTACATTCAAGAAATGTACATCAAAACATACACATTTTCGTTGTATATTCAAGGAATATACATCAAAACATACACATTTTCATTGTACATTCAAGAAATGTACATCAAAACATACACATTCTCATTGTACATTCAAGAAATGTACATCACGACATACACATTTTCATTGTACACTCAAGAAATGTACATCAAAACATACACATTTTGAGTGTACATTCAAGAAATGTTCATCAAAACATACACATTTTCATTGTACATTCAAGAAATGTACATCAAAACATACACATTCTCATTGTACACTCAAGAAATGTACATCACAACATACACATTTTCATTGTACACTCAAGAAATGTACATCAAAACATACACATTTTCAGTGTACATTCAAGAAATGTACATCAAAACATACACATTTTCATTGTATATACCAGAAATGTACATCAAAACATACACATTTTCATTGTATATACAAGAAATGTACATCAAAACATACAAATTTTCAGTGTATATTGAAGAAATGTACATCAAAACATATACATTTTCATTGTATATACAAGAAATGTACATCAAAACATACACTTTTTCAGTGTACATTCAAGAAATGTACATGAAAACATATACATTTTCATTGTACATTCAATAAATGTATATCAAAACATACACATTTTCAGATTACATTCAAGAAATGTACATCAAAACATACACATTTTCATTGTACATTCAAGAAATGTACATCAAAACATACACATTTTCATTGTACATTCAAGAAATGTACATCAAAACATACACATTTTCATTGTACATTCTAGAAATATACATCAAAACATACACATTTTCATTCTATATACAAGAAATGTACATCAAAACATACACATTTTCATTGTACACTCAAGAAATGTACATCAAAACATACACATTTTCAGTGTACATTCAAGAAATGTATATCAAAACATACACATTTTCAGTGTACATTCAAGAAATGTATATCAAAAAATACACATTTTCAGTGTACATTCAAGAAATATACATCAAAACATACACATTTTCATTTTATATACAAGAAATGTACATCAAAACATACACATTTTCATTGTACACTCAAGAAATGTACATCAAAACATACACATTTTCAGTGTACATTCAAGAAATGTATATCAAAACATACACATTTTCAGTGTACATTCAAGAAATGTATATAAAAAAATACACATTTTCAGTGCACATTCAAGAAATGTACATCAAAACATACACATTTTCATTGTACATTCAAGAAATGCACATCAAAACATACACATTTTCTTTGTACATTCAAGAAATGCACATCAAAACATACACATTTTCATTGTACATTCAAGAAATATACATCAAAACATACACATTTTCATTGTACACTCAAGAAATGTACATCAAAACATACACATTTTCATAGTACACTCAAGAAATGCACATCAAAACATACACATTTTCATTGTACATTCAAGAAATATACATCAAAACATACACATTTTCATTGTACACTCAAGAAGTGTACATCAAAACATACACATTTTCATTGTACACTCAAGAAGTGTACATCAAAACATACACATTTTCATTGTACACTCAAGAAATGTACATCAAAACATACACATTTTCATTGTACATTCAAGAAATGTACATCAAAACATACACATTTTCATTGTTTATTCAAGAAATCTACATCAAAACATACACATTTTCATTGTACATTCAAGGAATGTACATTAAAACATACACATTTTCATTGTACATTCAAGAAATATACATCAAAACATACACATTTTCATTGTACATTCAAGAAATGTACATCAAAACATACACATTTTCATTGTACATTCAAGAAATGCACATCCAAACATACACATTTTCATTGTACATTCAAGAAATATACATCAAAACATACACATTTTCATTGTACATTCAAGAAATGTACATCAAAACATACACATTTTCATTGTACATTCAAGAAATGCACATCAAAACATACACATTTTCATTGTACATTCAAGAAATATACATCAAAACATACACATTTTCATTGTACATTCAAGAAATGTACATCAAAACATACACATTTTCATTGTACACTCAAGAAATGTACATCAAAACATACACATTTTCATTGTACACTCAAGAAATGTACATCAAAACATACATATTTTCATTTTACATTCAAGAAATGTACATCAAAACATACACATTTTCATTGTTTATTCAAGAAATGTACATCAAAACATACACATTTTCATTGTACATTCAAGGAATGTACATCAAAACATACACATTTTCATTGTACATTCAAGAAATGCACATCAAAACACACACATTTTCAGTGTACATTCAAGAAATGTATATCAAAACATACACATTTTCAGTGTACATTCAAGAAATGTACATCTAAACATACAAATTTTCATTGTATATACAAGAAATGTACATCAAAACATACACATTTTCATTGTACATTAAAGAAATGTACATCAAACCCTACACATTTTCAGTGTACATTCAAGAAATGTAAATCAAAGCATACACATTTTCATTGTACACTCAAGAAATGTACATCAAAACATACACATTTTCATTGTACATTCAAGAAATCTACATCAAAACATACACATTTTCATTGTATATACCGGAAATGTACATCAAAACATACACATTTTCATTGTACATTAAAGAAATGTACATCAAAACATACACATTTTCAGTGTACATTCAAGAAATGTACATCAAAACATACACATTTTCAGTGTACATTCAAGAAATGTACATCAAAACATACACATTTTCATTGTATATACCAGAAATGTACATCAAAACATACACATTTTCAGTGTACATTCAAGAAATGTACATCAAAACATATACATTTTCATTGTATATACAAGAAATGTACATCAAAACATACACATTTTCAGTGTACATTCAAGAAACGTATATCAAAACATACACATTTTCATTGTATATACCAGAAATGCACATCAAAACATACACATTTTTTTGTACATTCAAGAAATGCACATCAAAACATACACATTTTCATTGTACATTCAAGAAATATACATCAAAACATACACATTTTCATTGTACATTCAAGAAATGTACATCAAAACATACACATTTTCATTGTACACTCAAGAAATGTACATCAAAACATACACATTTTCATTCTACACTCAAGAAATGCACATCATAACATACACATTTTCATTGTACATTCAAGAAATATACATCAAAACATACACATTTTCATTGTACATTCAAGAAACGTACATCAAAACATACACATTTTCATTGTACACTCAAGAAATGTACATCAAAACATACACATTTTCATTGTACACTCAAGAAATGTACATCAAAACATACACATTTTCATTGTACATTCAAGAAATGTACATCAAAACATACACATTTTCATTGTTTATTCAAGAAATGTACATCAAAACATACACATTTCCATTGTACATTCAAGGAATGTACATCAAAACATACACATTTTCATTGTACATTCAAGAAATATACATCAAAACATACACATTTTCATTGTACATTCAAGAAATGTACATCAAAACATACACATTTTCATTGTACATTCAAGAAATGCACATCAAAACATACACATTTTCATTGTACATTCAAGAAATATACATCAAAACATACACAATTTCATTGTACATTCAAGAAATGTACGTCAAAACATACACATTTTCATTGTACATTGAAGAAATGCACATCAAAACATACACATTTTCATTGTACATTCAAGAAATGTACATCAAAACCTACACATTTTCAGTGTACATTCAAGAAATGTACATCAAAACATACACATTTTCATTGTACACTCAAGAAATGTACATCAAAACATACACATTTTCAGTGTACATTCAAGAAATGTACATCAAAACATACACACTTGGAGTGTACATTCAAGAGATATACATCAAAACATGCACAGTTTCATTGTATATACCAGAAATGTACATCAAAACATACACATTTTCATTGTATATACAAGAAATGTGCATCAAAACATACACATTTTCATTGTATATACAAGAAATGTATATCAAAACATACACATTTTCAGTGTACATTCAAGAAATGTACAACAAATCATACACATTTTTATTGTATATTCAAGAAATGTACATAGAAACATACATATTTTCATTGTATATACCAGAAATGTACATCAAAACATACACATTTTCATTGTACATTCAAGAAGTGTACATCAAAACATAAACATTTTCTTTGTATATTCCAGAAATGTACATCAAAACATACACATTTTCATTGTACATTCAAGAAATGTACATCAAAAGATACCCATTTTCATTGTATATACCAGAAATGTACATCAAAACATACACATTTTCATTGTACATTCAAGAAATGTACATCAAAACATACACATTTTGAGTGTACATTCAAGAAATAGACATCAAAACATACACATTTTCATTGTATATACCAGAAATGCACATCAAAACATACACATTTTCATTGTACATTCAAGAACTGTACATCAAAACATACACATTTTCAGTGTACATTCAAGAAATGTACATCAAAACATACACATTTTCATTGTTTATTCAAGAAATGTACATCAAAACATACACATTTTCATTGTACATTCAAGGAATGTACATCAAAACATACACATTTTCATTGTACATTCAAGAAATATACATCAAAACATACACATTTTCATTGTACATTCAAGAAATGTACATCAAAACATACACATTTTCATTGTACATTCAAGAAATGCACATCCAAACATACACATTTTCATTGTACATTCAAGAAAAATACATCAAAACATACACATTTTCATTGTACATTCAAGAAATGTACATCAAAACATACACATTTTCATTGTACATTCAAGAAATGCACATCAAAACATACACATTTTCATTGTACATTCAAGAAATATACATCAAAACATACACATTTTCATTGTACATTCAAGAAATGTACATCAAAACATACACATTTTCATTGTACACTCAAGAAATGTACATCAAAACATACACATTTTCATTGTACACTCAAGAAATGTACATCAAAACATACATATTTTCATTTTACATTCAAGAAATGTACATCAAAACATACACATTTTCATTGTTTATTCAAGAAATGTACATCAAAACATACACATTTTCATTGTACATTCAAGGAATGTACATCAAAACATACACATTTTCATTGTACATTCAAGAAATGCACATCAAAACACACACATTTTCAGTGTACATTCAAGAAATGTATATCAAAACATACACATTTTCAGTGTACATTCAAGAAATGTACATCTAAACATACAAATTTTCATTGTATATACAAGAAATGTACATCAAAACATACACATTTTCATTGTACATTAAAGAAATGTACATCAAACCCTACACATTTTCAGTGTACATTCAAGAAATGTAAATCAAAGCATACACATTTTCATTGTACACTCAAGAAATGTACATCAAAACATACACATTTTCATTGTACATTCAAGAAATCTACATCAAAACATACACATTTTCATTGTATATACCGGAAATGTACATCTAAACATACACATTTTCATTGTACATTAAAGAAATGTACATCAAAACATACACATTTTCAGTGTACATTCAAGAAATGTACATCAAAACATACACATTTTCAGTGTACATTCAAGAAATGTACATCAAAACATACACATTTTCATTGTATATACCAGAAATGTACATCAAAACATACACATTTTCAGTGTACATTCAAGAAATGTACATCAAAACATATACATTTTCATTGTATATACAAGAAATGTACATCAAAACATACACATTTTCAGTGTACATTCAAGAAATGTATATCAAAACATACACATTTTCATTGTATATACCAGAAATGCACATCAAAATATACACATTTTTTTGTACATTCAAGAAATGCACATCAAAACATACACATTTTCATTGTACATTCAAGAAATATACATCAAAACATACACATTTTCAATGTACATTCAAGAAATGTACATCAAAACATACACATTTTCATTGTACACTCAAGAAATGTACATCAAAACATACACATTTTAATTCTACACTCAAGAAATGCACATCATAACATACACATTTTCATTGTACATTCAAGAAATATACATCAAAACATACACATTTTCATTGTACATTCAAGAAACGTACATCAAAACATACACATTTTCATTGTACACTCAAGAAATGTACATCAAAACATACACATTTTCATTGTACACTCAAGAAATGTACATCAAAACATACACATTTTCATTGTACATTCAAGAAATGTACATCAAAACATACACATTTTCATTGTTTATTCAAGAAATGTACATCAAAACATACACATTTCCATTGTACATTCAAGGAATGTACATCAAAACATACACATTTTCATTGTACATTCAAGAAATATACATCAAAACATACACATTTTCATTGTACATTCAAGAAATGTACATCAAAACATACACATTTTCATTGTACATTCAAGAAATGCACATCAAAACATACACATTTTCATTGTACATTCAAGAAATATACATCAAAACATACACATTTTCATTGTACATTCAAGAAATGTACGTCAAAACATACACATTTTCATTGTACATTGAAGAAATGCACATCAAAACATACACATTTTCATTGTACATTCAAGAAATGTACATCAAAACCTACACATTTTCAGTGTACATTCAAGAAATGTACATCAAAACATACACATTTTCATTGTACACTCAAGAAATGTACATCAAAACATACACATTTTCAGTGTACATTCAAGAAATGTACATCAAAACATACACACTTGGAGTGTACATTCAAGAGATATACATCAAAACATGCACAGTTTCATTGTATATACCAGAAATGTACATCAAAACATACACATTTTCATTGTATATACAAGAAATGTGCATCAAAACATACACATTTTCATTGTATATACAAGAAATGTATATCAAAACATACACATTTTCAGTGTACATTCAAGAAATGTACAACAAATCATACACATTTTTATTGTATATTCAAGAAATGTACATAGAAACATACATATTTTCATTGTATATACCAGAAATGTACATCAAAACATACACATTTTCATTGTACATTCAAGAAGTGTACATCAAAACATAAACATTTTCTTTGTATATTCCAGAAATGTACATCAAAACATACACATTTTCATTGTACATTCAAGAAATGTACATCAAAAGATACCCATTTTCATTGTATATACCAGAAATGTACATCAAAACATACACATTTTCATTGTACATTCAAGAAATGTACATCAAAACATACACATTTTGAGTGTACATTCAAGAAATAGACATCAAAACATACACATTTTCATTGTATATACCAGAAATGCACATCAAAACATACACATTTTCATTGTACATTCAAGAACTGTACATCAAAACATACACATTTTCAGTATACATTCAAGAAATGTACATCAAAACATACACATTTTCAGTGTACATTCAAGAAATGTACATCAAAACATACACATTTTCATTGTACATTCAAGAAATGTACATCAAAACATACACATTTTCATTGTATATACCAGAAATGTACATCAAAACATACACATTTTCATTGTATATACAAGAAATGTACATCAAAACATACACATTTTCATTGTATATACAAGAAATGTATATCAAAACATACACATTTACAGTGTACATTCAAGAAATGTACATCAAAACATACACATTTTCATTGTATATACAAGAAATGTACATCAAACCATACACATTTTCAGTGTACATTCAAGAAATGTACATCAAACCATACACATTTTCAGTGTACATTCAAGAAATGTACATCAAAACATATACACTTTCATTGTACATTCAAGAAATGTATATCAAAACATACACATTTTCAGATTACATTCGAGAAATGTACATCAAAGCATACACATTTTCATTGTATATACAAGAAATGTACATTAAACATACACATCTTCATTGTACACTAAAGAAATGTACATGAAAACATACACACTTTCAGTGTACATTCAAGAAATGTACATCAAAACATACACATTTTCAGTGTACATTCAAGAAATGTTCATCAAAACATACACATTTTCATTGTACCTCAAGAAATCTACATCAAAACATACACATTTTCATTGTACACTCAAGAAATGTACATCAAAACATAGACATTTTCATTGTACATTCAAGAAATGTATATCAAAACATACACATTTTCATTGTACATTCAAGAAATGTACATCAAAACATACACATTTTCATTGTACATTCAAGAAATGTAGAAGAAAACATACACATTTTCATTGTACATTCAAGGAATGTACATCATAACATACACATTTTCATTGCACATTCAAGAAATGTACATCAAAAAACACACATTTTCATTGTACACTCAAGAAATGTACATCAAAACATACACATTTTCATTGTATATACCAGAAATGTACATCAAAACATACACATTTTCATTGTATATACAAGAAATGTAAATCAAAACATACACATTTTCATTGTATATACAAGAAATGTATATCAAAACATACACATTTTCAGTGTACATTCAAGAAATGTACATAAAAAACTACACATTTTCATTGTACATTCCAGAAATCTACATCAAAACATACAAATTTTCAGTGTACATTCAAGAAATGTATATCAAAAAATACACATTTTCAGTGTACATTCAAGAAATAAACATCAAAGCAAACACATTTTCAATGTACACTAAAGAAATGTAAATCAAAACATACACATTTTCATTGTAAATTCAAGAAATGCACATAAAAACCTACACATTTTCTTTGTATATTCAAGAAATATACATCAAAACATACACATTTTCATTGTACATTTAAGAAATGTACATCAAAACATACACATTCTCATTGTACATTCAAGAAATGTACATTAAAACATACACATTTTCATTGTACATTAAAGAAATGTACATCAAAACCTACACATTTTCAGTGTACATTCAAGAAATGTACATCAAAACATACACATTTTCATTGTATATTCAAGAAATATACATCAAAACATACACATTTTCATTGTACATTCAAGAAATGTACATCAAAACCTACACATTCTCATTGTACATTCAAGAAATGTACATCACAACATACACATTTTCATTGTACACTCAAGAAATGTACATCAAAACATACACATTTTCAGTGTACATTCAAGAAATGTACATCAAAACATACACATTTTCATTGTACATTCAAGAAATGTACATCAAAACATACACATTCTCATTTTACACTCAAGAAATGTACATCACAACATACACATTTTCATTGTACACTCAAGAAATGTACATCAAAACATACACATTTTCAGTGTACATTCAAGAAATGTACATCAAAACATACACATTTTCATTGTATATACCAGAAATGTACATCAAAACATACACATTTTAATTGTATATACAAGAAATGTACATCAAAACATACACATTTTCAGTGTATATTCAAGAAATGTACATCAAAACATATACATTTTCATTGTATATACAAGAAATGTACATCAAAACATACACTTTTTCAGTGTACATTCAAGAAATGTACATGAAAACATATACATTTTCATTGTACATTCAATAAATGTATATCAAAACATACACATTTTCAGTGTACATTCAAGAAATGTACATCAAAACATACACATTTTAATTGTATATACAAGAAATGTACATCAAAACATACACATTTTCAGTGTATATTCAAGAAATGTACATCAAAACATATACATTTTCATTGTATATACAAGAAATGTACATCAAAACATACACTTTTTCAGTGTACATTCAAGAAATGTACATGAAAACATATACGTTTTCATTGTACATTCAATAAATGTATATCAAAACATACACATTTTCAGTGTACATTCAAGAAATGTACATCAAAACATACACATTTTCATTGTACATTCAAGAAATGTACATCAAAACATACACATTTTCATTGTACATTCAAGAAATGTACATCAAAACATACACATTTTCATTGTACATTCTAGAAATATACATCAAAACATGCACATCTTCATTGTATATACAAGAAATGTACATCAAAACATACACATTTTCATTGTACACTCAAGAAATGTACATCAAAACATACACACTTTCAGTGTACATTCAAGAAATGTAAATCAAAACATACACATTTTCAGTGTACATTCAAGAAATGTATATCAAAAAATACACATTTTCAGTGTACATTCAAGAAATGTACATCAAAACATACACATTTTCATTGTACATTCAAGAAATGCACATCAAAACATACACATTTTCTTTGTACATTCAAGAAATGCACATCAAAACATACACATTTTCATTGTACATTCAAGAAATATACATCAAAACATACACATTTTCATTGTACATTCAAGAAATTTACATCAAAACATACACATTTTCATTGTACATTCAAGAAATGTACATCAAAACATACACATTTTCATTGTACACTCAAGAAATGTACATCAAAAAATACACATTTTCATTGTACACTCAAGAAATGCACATCAAAATATACACATTTTCATTGTACATTCAAGAAATATACATCAAAACATACACATTTTCATTGTACATTCAAGAAATGTACATCAAAACATACACATTTTCATTGTACGCTCAAGAAATGTACATCAAAACATACACACTTTCATTGTACATTCAAGGAATGTACATCAAAAGATACACATTTTCATTGTACATTCAAGAAATGTACATCAAAATACACACATTTTCAGTGTACATTCAAGAAATGTATATCAAAACATACACATTTTCAGTGTACATTCAAGAAATGTACATCTAAACATACAAATTTTCATTGTATATACAAGAAATGTACATCAAAACATACACATTTTCATTGTACATTAAAGAAATGTACATCAAAACCTACACATTTTCAGTGTACAATCAAGAAATGTACATCAAAGCATACACATTTTCATTGTACACTCAAGAAATGTACATCAAAACATACACATTTTCATTGTACATTCAAGAAATGTACATCAAAACATACACATTTTCATTGTACATTCTAGAAATATACATCAAAACATACACATTTTCATTGTATATACAAGAAATGTACATCAAAACATACACATTTTCATTGTACACTCAAGAAATGTACATCAAAACATACACATTTTCAGTGTACATTCAAGAAATGTATATCAAAACATACACATTTTCAGTGTACATTCAAGAAATGTATATCAAAAAATACACATCTTCAGTGTACATTCAAGAAATGTACATCAAAGCAAACACATTTTCATTGTACACTAAAGAAATGTACATCAAAACATACACATTTTCATTGTACATTCAAGAAATGCACATCAAAACATACACATTTTCATTGTACATTCAAGAAATATACATCAAAACATACACATTTTCATTGTACATTCAAGAAATGTACATCAAAACATACACATTTTCATTGTACACTCAAGAAATGTACATCAAAACATACACATTTTCACTGTACACTCAAGAAATGTACATCAAAACATACACATTTGCATTGTACATTCAAGAAATGTACATCAAAACATACACATTTTCATTGTACATTCAAGGAATGTACATCAAAACATACACATTTTCATTGTACATTCAAGAAATGTACATCAAAACAAACACATTTTCAGTGTACATTCAAGAAATGTACATCAAAACACACACATTTTCAGTGTACATTCAAGAAATGTATATCAAAACATACACATTTTCAGTGTACATTCAAGAAATGTACATCTAAACATACACATTTTCATTGTACATTCAAGAAATGCACATCAAAACATACACATTTTCATTGTACATTCAAGAAATATACATCAAAACATACACATTTTCATTGTACATTCAAGAAATGTACATCAAAACATACACATTTTCATTGTACATTCAAGAAATGCACATCAAAACATACACATTTTCATTGTACATTCAAGAAATATACATCAAAACATACACATTTTCATTGTACATTCAAGAAATGTACATCAAAACATACACATTTTCATTGTACACTCAAGAAATGTACATCAAAACATACACATTTTCATTGTACACTCAAGAAATGTACATCAAAACATACACATTTTCATTGTACATTCAAGAAATGTACATCAAAACATACACATTTTCATTGTTTATTCAAGAAATGTACATCAAAACATACACATTTTCATTGTACATTCAAGGAATGTACATCAAAACATACACATTTTCATTGTACATTCAAGAAATGTACATCAAAACACACACATTTTCAGTGTACATACAAGAAATGTATATCAAAACATACACATTTTCAGTGTACATTCAAGAAATGTACATCTAAACATACAAATTTTCATTGTATATACAAGAAATGTACATCAAAACATACACATTTTCATTGTACATTAAAGAAATGTACATCAAAACCTACACATTTTCAGTGTACATTCAAGAAATGTACATCAAAGCATACACATTTTCACTGTACACTCAAGAAATGTACATCAAAACATACACATTTTCATTGTACATTCAAGAAATGTACATCAAAACATACACATTTTCATTGTATATACCGGAAATGTAAATCAAAACATAGACATTTTCATTGTACATTAAAGAAATGTACATCAAAACATACACGTTTTCAGTGTACATTCAAGAAATGTACATCAAAACATACACATTTTCAGTGTACATTCAAGAAATGTACATCAAAACATACACATTTTCATTGTATATACCAGAAATTTACATCAAAACATACACATTTTCATTGTATATACAAGAAATGTACATCAAAACATACACATTTTCAGTGTACATTCAAGAAATGTACATCAAAACATATACATTTTCATTGTATATACAAGAAATGTACATCAAAACATACACATTTTCAGTGTACATTCAAGAAATGTATATCAAAACATACACATTTTCATTGTATATTCCAGAAATGCACATCAAAACATACACATTTTTTTGTACATTCAAGAAATGCACATCAAAACATACACATTTTCATTGTACATTCAAGAAATATACATCAAAACATACACATTTTCATTGTACATTCAAGAAATGTACATCAAAACATACACATTTTCATTGTACACTCAAGAAATGTACATCAAAACATACACATTTTCATTCTACACTCAAGAAATGCACATCAAAACATACACATTTTCATTGTACATTCAAGAAATGTACATCAAAACATACACATTTTCATTGTACATTCAAGAAATGCACATCAAAACATACACATTTTCATTGTACCTTCAAGAAATATACATCAAAACATACACATTTTCATTGTGCATTCAAGAAATGTACATAAAAAAATACACATTTTCATTGTACATTCAAGAAATGCACATCAAAACATACACATTTTCATTGTACATTCAAGAAATGTACATCAAAACCTACACATTTTCAGTGTACATTCAAGAAATGTACATCAAAACATACACATTTTCATTGTACACTCAAGAAATGTACATCAAAACATACACATTTTCAGTGTACATTCAAGAAATGTACATCAAAACATACACACTTGGAGTGTACATTCAAGAGATATACATCAAAACATGCACAGTTTCATTGTATATTCCAGAAATGTACATCAAAACATACACATTTTCATTGTACATTCAAGAAATGTACATCAAAACATACCCATTTTCATTGTATATACCAGAAATGTACATCAAAACATACACATTTTCATTGTACATTCAAGAAATGTACATCAAAACATACACATTTTGAGTGTACATTCAAGAAATATACATCAAAACATACACATTTTCATTGTATATAGCAGAAATGTACATCAAAACATACACATTTTCATTGTACATTCAAGAACTGTACATCAAAACATACACATTTTCAGTGTACATTCAAGAAATGTACATCAAAACATACACATTTTCAGTGTACATTCAAGAAATGTACATCAAAACATACACATTTTCATTGTTTATTCAAGAATGGTACATCAAAACATACACATTTTCATTGTACATTCAAGGAATGTACATCAAAACATACACATTTTCATTGTACATTCAAGAAATATACATCAAAACATACACATTTTCATTGTACATTCAAGAAATGTACATCAAAACATACACATTTTCATTGTACATTCAAGAAATGCACATCAAAGCATACACATTTTCATTGTACATTCAAGAAATATACATCAAAACATACACATTTTCATTGTACATTTAAGAAATGTACATCAAAACATACACATTTTCATTGTACATTCAAGAAATGCACATCAAAACATACACATTTTCATTGTACATTCAAGAAATGTACATCAAAACCTACACATTTTCAGTGTACATTCAAGAAATGTACATCAAAACATACACATTTTCATTGTACACTCAAGAAATGTACATCAAAACATACACATTTTCAGTGTACATTCAAGAAATGTACATCAAAACATACACACTTGGAGTGTACATTCTAGAGATATACATCAAAACATGCACAGTTTCATTGTATATACCAGAAATGTACATCAAAACATACACATTTTCATTGTATATACAAGAAATGTGCATCAAAACATACACATTTTCATTGTATATACAAGAAATGTATATCAAAACATACACATTTTCAGTGTACATTCAAGAAATGTACAACAAATCATACACATTTTCATTGTATATTCAAGAAATGTACATAGAAACATACATATTTTCATTGTATATACCAGAAATGTACATCAAAACATACACATTTTCATAGTACATTCAAGAAGTGTACATCAAAACATAAACATTTTCTTTGTATATTCCAGAAATGTACATCAAAACATACACATTTTCATTGTACATTCAAGAAATGTACATCAAAACATACCCATTTTCATTGTATATACCAGAAATGTACATCAAAACATACACATTTTCATTGTACATTCAAGAAATGTACATCAAAACATACACATTTTGAGTGTACATTCAAGAAATATACATCAAAACATACACATTTTCATTGTATATACCAGAAATGCACATCAAAACATACACATTTTCATTGTACATTCAAGAACTGTACATCAAAACATACACATTTTCAGTGTACATTCAAGAAATGTACATCAAAACATACACATTTTCAGTGTACATTCAAGAAATGTACATCAAAACATACACATTTTCATTGTATATACCAGAAATGTACATCAAAACATACACATTTTCATTGTATATACAAGAAATGTACATCAAAACATACACATTTTCATTGTATATACAAGAAATGTATATCAAAACATACACATTTACAGTGTACATTCAAGAAATGTACATCAAAACATACACATTTTCATTGTATATACAAGAAATGTACATCGAACCATACACATTTTCAGTGTACATTCAAGAAATGTACATCAAACCATACACATTTTCAGTGTACATTCAAGAAATGTACATCAAAACATACACACTTTCATTGTACATTCAAGAAATGTATATCAAAACATACACATTTTCAGATTACATTCAAGAAATGTACATCAAAGCATACACATTTTCATTGTATATACAAGAAATGTACATCAAAACATACACATCTTCATTGTACACTAAAGAAATGTACATGAAAACATACACACTTTCAGTGTACATTCAAGAAATGTACATCAAAACATACACATTTTCATTGTACATTCAAGAAATGTTCATCAAAACATACACATTTTCATTGTACACTCAAGAAATGTACATCAAAACATACACATTTTCATTGTACATTCAAGAAATGTACATCAAAACAAACACATTTTCATTGTACATTCAAGAAATCTACATCAAAACATACACATTTTCATTGTATCTCAAGAATTCTACATCAAAACATACACATTTTCATTGTACACTCAAGAAATGTACATCAAAACATACACATTTTCATTGTACATTCAAGAAATGTATATCAAAACATACACATTTTCATTGTACATTCAAGAAATGTACATCAAAACATACACATTTTCATTGTATATACCAGAAATGTACATCAAAACATACACATTTTCATTGTATATACAAGAAATGTACATCAAAACATACACATTTTCATTGTATATACAAGAAATGTATATCAAAACATACACATTTACAGTGTACATTCAAGAAATGTACATCAAAACATACACATTTTCATTGTATATACAAGAAATGTACATCGAACCATACACATTTTCAGTGTACATTCAAGAAATGTACATCAAACCATACACATTTTCAGTGTACATTCAAGAAATGTACATCAAAACATACACACTTTCATTGTACATTCAAGAAATGTATATCAAAACATACACATTTTCAGATTACATTCAAGAAATGTACATCAAAGCATACACATTTTCATTGTATATACAAGAAATGTACATCAAAACAAACACATTTTCAGTGTACATTCAAGAAATGTACATCAAAACACACACATTTTCAGTGTACATTCAAGAAATGTATATCAAAACATACACATTTTCAGTGTACATTCAAGAAATGTACATCTAAACATACACATTTTCATTGTACATTCAAGAAATGCACATCAAAACATACTCATTTTCATTGTACATTCAAGAAATATACATCAAAACATACACATTTTCATTGTACATTCAAGAAATGTACATCAAAACATACACATTTTCATTGTACATTCAAGAAATTCACATCAAAACATACACATTTTCATTGTACATTCAAGAAATATACATCAAAACATACACATTTTCATTGTACATTCAAGAAATGTACATCAAAACATACACATTTTCATTGTACACTCAAGAAATGTACATCAAAACATACACATTTTCATTGTACACTCAAGAAATGTACATCAAAACATACACATTTTCATTGTACATTCAAGAAATGTACATCAAAACATACACATTTTCATTGTTTATTCAAGAAATGTACATCAAAACATACACATTTTCATTGTACATTCAAGGAATGTACATCAAAACATACACATTTTCATTGTACATTCAAGAAATGTACATCAAAACACACACATTTTCAGTGTACATTCAAGAAATGTATATCAAAACATACACATTTTCAGTGTACATTCAAGAAATGTACATCTAAACATACAAATTTTCATTGTATATACAAGAAATGTACATCAAAGCATACACATTTTCATTGTACATTAAAGAAATGTACATCAAAACCTACACATTTTCAGTGTACATTCAAGAAATGTACATCAAAGCATACACATTTTCACTGTACACTCAAGAAATGTACATCAAAACATACACATTTTCATTGTACATTCAAGAAATGTACATCAAAACATACACATTTTCATTGTATATACCGGAAATGTAAATCAAAACATAGACATTTTCATTGTACATTAAAGAAATGTACATCAAAACATACACGTTTTCAGTGTACATTCAAGAAATGTACATCAAAACATACACACTTTCAGTGTACATTCAAGAAATGTAAATCAAAACATACACATTTTCAGTGTACATTCAAGAAATGTATATCAAAAAATACACATTTTCAGTGTACATTCAAGAAATGTACATCAAAACATACACATTTTCATTGTACATTCAAGAAATGCACATCAAAACATACACATTTTCTTTGTACATTCAAGAAATGCACATCAAAACATACACATTTTCATTGTACATTCAAGAAATATACATCAAAACATACACATTTTCATTGTACATTCAAGAAATTTACATCAAAACATACACATTTTCATTGTACATTCAAGAAATGTACATCAAAACATACACATTTTCATTGTACACTCAAGAAATGTACATCAAAAAATACACATTTTCATTGTACACTCAAGAAATGCACATCAAAATATACACATTTTCATTGTACATTCAAGAAATATACATCAAAACATACACATTTTCATTGTACATTCAAGAAATGTACATCAAAACATACACATTTTCATTGTACGCTCAAGAAATGTACATCAAAACATACACACTTTCATTGTACATTCAAGGAATGTACATCAAAAGATACACATTTTCATTGTACATTCAAGAAATGTACATCAAAATACACACATTTTCAGTGTACATTCAAGAAATGTATATCAAAACATACACATTTTCAGTGTACATTCAAGAAATGTACATCTAAACATACAAATTTTCATTGTATATACAAGAAATGTACATCAAAACATACACATTTTCATTGTACATTAAAGAAATGTACATCAAAACCTACACATTTTCAGTGTACAATCAAGAAATGTACATCAAAGCATACACATTTTCATTGTACACTCAAGAAATGTACATCAAAACATACACATTTTCATTGTACATTCAAGAAATGTACATCAAAACATACACATTTTCATTGTACATTCTAGAAATATACATCAAAACATACACATTTTCATTGTATATACAAGAAATGTACATCAAAACATACACATTTTCATTGTACACTCAAGAAATGTACATCAAAACATACACATTTTCAGTGTACATTCAAGAAATGTATATCAAAACATACACATTTTCAGTGTACATTCAAGAAATGTATATCAAAAAATACACATCTTCAGTGTACATTCAAGAAATGTACATCAAAGCAAACACATTTTCATTGTACACTAAAGAAATGTACATCAAAACATACACATTTTCATTGTACATTCAAGAAATGCACATCAAAACATACACATTTTCATTGTACATTCAAGAAATATACATCAAAACATACACATTTTCATTGTACATTCAAGAAATGTACATCAAAACATACACATTTTCATTGTACACTC
Source organism: Tenodera sinensis (assembly GCA_030765045.1). Lineage (NCBI taxonomy): Eukaryota > Metazoa > Arthropoda > Insecta > Mantodea > Mantidae > Tenodera > Tenodera sinensis. The sequence continues at coordinate 214,227,408 of CM060964.1, read as the reverse complement.
AAGAAATGTACATCAAAACATACACATTTTCACTGTACACTCAAGAAATGTACATCAAAACATACACATTTGCATTGTACATTCAAGAAATGTACATCAAAACATACACATTTTCATTGTACATTCAAGGAATGTACATCAAAACATACACATTTTCATTGTACATTCAAGAAATGTACATCAAAACAAACACATTTTCAGTGTACATTCAAGAAATGTACATCAAAACACACACATTTTCAGTGTACATTCAAGAAATGTATATCAAAACATACACATTTTCAGTGTACATTCAAGAAATGTACATCTAAACATACACATTTTCATTGTACATTCAAGAAATGCACATCAAAACATACACATTTTCATTGTACATTCAAGAAATATACATCAAAACATACACATTTTCATTGTACATTCAAGAAATGTACATCAAAACATACACATTTTCATTGTACATTCAAGAAATGCACATCAAAACATACACATTTTCATTGTACATTCAAGAAATATACATCAAAACATACACATTTTCATTGTACATTCAAGAAATGTACATCAAAACATACACATTTTCATTGTACACTCAAGAAATGTACATCAAAACATACACATTTTCATTGTACACTCAAGAAATGTACATCAAAACATACACATTTTCATTGTACATTCAAGAAATGTACATCAAAACATACACATTTTCATTGTTTATTCAAGAAATGTACATCAAAACATACACATTTTCATTGTACATTCAAGGAATGTACATCAAAACATACACATTTTCATTGTACATTCAAGAAATGTACATCAAAACACACACATTTTCAGTGTACATACAAGAAATGTATATCAAAACATACACATTTTCAGTGTACATTCAAGAAATGTACATCTAAACATACAAATTTTCATTGTATATACAAGAAATGTACATCAAAACATACACATTTTCATTGTACATTAAAGAAATGTACATCAAAACCTACACATTTTCAGTGTACATTCAAGAAATGTACATCAAAGCATACACATTTTCACTGTACACTCAAGAAATGTACATCAAAACATACACATTTTCATTGTACATTCAAGAAATGTACATCAAAACATACACATTTTCATTGTATATACCGGAAATGTAAATCAAAACATAGACATTTTCATTGTACATTAAAGAAATGTACATCAAAACATACACGTTTTCAGTGTACATTCAAGAAATGTACATCAAAACATACACATTTTCAGTGTACATTCAAGAAATGTACATCAAAACATACACATTTTCATTGTATATACCAGAAATTTACATCAAAACATACACATTTTCATTGTATATACAAGAAATGTACATCAAAACATACACATTTTCAGTGTACATTCAAGAAATGTACATCAAAACATATACATTTTCATTGTATATACAAGAAATGTACATCAAAACATACACATTTTCAGTGTACATTCAAGAAATGTATATCAAAACATACACATTTTCATTGTATATTCCAGAAATGCACATCAAAACATACACATTTTTTTGTACATTCAAGAAATGCACATCAAAACATACACATTTTCATTGTACATTCAAGAAATATACATCAAAACATACACATTTTCATTGTACATTCAAGAAATGTACATCAAAACATACACATTTTCATTGTACACTCAAGAAATGTACATCAAAACATACACATTTTCATTCTACACTCAAGAAATGCACATCAAAACATACACATTTTCATTGTACATTCAAGAAATGTACATCAAAACATACACATTTTCATTGTACATTCAAGAAATGCACATCAAAACATACACATTTTCATTGTACCTTCAAGAAATATACATCAAAACATACACATTTTCATTGTGCATTCAAGAAATGTACATAAAAAAATACACATTTTCATTGTACATTCAAGAAATGCACATCAAAACATACACATTTTCATTGTACATTCAAGAAATGTACATCAAAACCTACACATTTTCAGTGTACATTCAAGAAATGTACATCAAAACATACACATTTTCATTGTACACTCAAGAAATGTACATCAAAACATACACATTTTCAGTGTACATTCAAGAAATGTACATCAAAACATACACACTTGGAGTGTACATTCAAGAGATATACATCAAAACATGCACAGTTTCATTGTATATTCCAGAAATGTACATCAAAACATACACATTTTCATTGTACATTCAAGAAATGTACATCAAAACATACCCATTTTCATTGTATATACCAGAAATGTACATCAAAACATACACATTTTCATTGTACATTCAAGAAATGTACATCAAAACATACACATTTTGAGTGTACATTCAAGAAATATACATCAAAACATACACATTTTCATTGTATATAGCAGAAATGTACATCAAAACATACACATTTTCATTGTACATTCAAGAACTGTACATCAAAACATACACATTTTCAGTGTACATTCAAGAAATGTACATCAAAACATACACATTTTCAGTGTACATTCAAGAAATGTACATCAAAACATACACATTTTCATTGTTTATTCAAGAATGGTACATCAAAACATACACATTTTCATTGTACATTCAAGGAATGTACATCAAAACATACACATTTTCATTGTACATTCAAGAAATATACATCAAAACATACACATTTTCATTGTACATTCAAGAAATGTACATCAAAACATACACATTTTCATTGTACATTCAAGAAATGCACATCAAAGCATACACATTTTCATTGTACATTCAAGAAATATACATCAAAACATACACATTTTCATTGTACATTTAAGAAATGTACATCAAAACATACACATTTTCATTGTACATTCAAGAAATGCACATCAAAACATACACATTTTCATTGTACATTCAAGAAATGTACATCAAAACCTACACATTTTCAGTGTACATTCAAGAAATGTACATCAAAACATACACATTTTCATTGTACACTCAAGAAATGTACATCAAAACATACACATTTTCAGTGTACATTCAAGAAATGTACATCAAAACATACACACTTGGAGTGTACATTCTAGAGATATACATCAAAACATGCACAGTTTCATTGTATATACCAGAAATGTACATCAAAACATACACATTTTCATTGTATATACAAGAAATGTGCATCAAAACATACACATTTTCATTGTATATACAAGAAATGTATATCAAAACATACACATTTTCAGTGTACATTCAAGAAATGTACAACAAATCATACACATTTTCATTGTATATTCAAGAAATGTACATAGAAACATACATATTTTCATTGTATATACCAGAAATGTACATCAAAACATACACATTTTCATAGTACATTCAAGAAGTGTACATCAAAACATAAACATTTTCTTTGTATATTCCAGAAATGTACATCAAAACATACACATTTTCATTGTACATTCAAGAAATGTACATCAAAACATACCCATTTTCATTGTATATACCAGAAATGTACATCAAAACATACACATTTTCATTGTACATTCAAGAAATGTACATCAAAACATACACATTTTGAGTGTACATTCAAGAAATATACATCAAAACATACACATTTTCATTGTATATACCAGAAATGCACATCAAAACATACACATTTTCATTGTACATTCAAGAACTGTACATCAAAACATACACATTTTCAGTGTACATTCAAGAAATGTACATCAAAACATACACATTTTCAGTGTACATTCAAGAAATGTACATCAAAACATACACATTTTCATTGTATATACCAGAAATGTACATCAAAACATACACATTTTCATTGTATATACAAGAAATGTACATCAAAACATACACATTTTCATTGTATATACAAGAAATGTATATCAAAACATACACATTTACAGTGTACATTCAAGAAATGTACATCAAAACATACACATTTTCATTGTATATACAAGAAATGTACATCGAACCATACACATTTTCAGTGTACATTCAAGAAATGTACATCAAACCATACACATTTTCAGTGTACATTCAAGAAATGTACATCAAAACATACACACTTTCATTGTACATTCAAGAAATGTATATCAAAACATACACATTTTCAGATTACATTCAAGAAATGTACATCAAAGCATACACATTTTCATTGTATATACAAGAAATGTACATCAAAACATACACATCTTCATTGTACACTAAAGAAATGTACATGAAAACATACACACTTTCAGTGTACATTCAAGAAATGTACATCAAAACATACACATTTTCATTGTACATTCAAGAAATGTTCATCAAAACATACACATTTTCATTGTACACTCAAGAAATGTACATCAAAACATACACATTTTCATTGTACATTCAAGAAATGTACATCAAAACAAACACATTTTCATTGTACATTCAAGAAATCTACATCAAAACATACACATTTTCATTGTATCTCAAGAATTCTACATCAAAACATACACATTTTCATTGTACACTCAAGAAATGTACATCAAAACATACACATTTTCATTGTACATTCAAGAAATGTATATCAAAACATACACATTTTCATTGTACATTCAAGAAATGTACATCAAAACATACACATTTTCATTGTATATACCAGAAATGTACATCAAAACATACACATTTTCATTGTATATACAAGAAATGTACATCAAAACATACACATTTTCATTGTATATACAAGAAATGTATATCAAAACATACACATTTACAGTGTACATTCAAGAAATGTACATCAAAACATACACATTTTCATTGTATATACAAGAAATGTACATCGAACCATACACATTTTCAGTGTACATTCAAGAAATGTACATCAAACCATACACATTTTCAGTGTACATTCAAGAAATGTACATCAAAACATACACACTTTCATTGTACATTCAAGAAATGTATATCAAAACATACACATTTTCAGATTACATTCAAGAAATGTACATCAAAGCATACACATTTTCATTGTATATACAAGAAATGTACATCAAAACAAACACATTTTCAGTGTACATTCAAGAAATGTACATCAAAACACACACATTTTCAGTGTACATTCAAGAAATGTATATCAAAACATACACATTTTCAGTGTACATTCAAGAAATGTACATCTAAACATACACATTTTCATTGTACATTCAAGAAATGCACATCAAAACATACTCATTTTCATTGTACATTCAAGAAATATACATCAAAACATACACATTTTCATTGTACATTCAAGAAATGTACATCAAAACATACACATTTTCATTGTACATTCAAGAAATTCACATCAAAACATACACATTTTCATTGTACATTCAAGAAATATACATCAAAACATACACATTTTCATTGTACATTCAAGAAATGTACATCAAAACATACACATTTTCATTGTACACTCAAGAAATGTACATCAAAACATACACATTTTCATTGTACACTCAAGAAATGTACATCAAAACATACACATTTTCATTGTACATTCAAGAAATGTACATCAAAACATACACATTTTCATTGTTTATTCAAGAAATGTACATCAAAACATACACATTTTCATTGTACATTCAAGGAATGTACATCAAAACATACACATTTTCATTGTACATTCAAGAAATGTACATCAAAACACACACATTTTCAGTGTACATTCAAGAAATGTATATCAAAACATACACATTTTCAGTGTACATTCAAGAAATGTACATCTAAACATACAAATTTTCATTGTATATACAAGAAATGTACATCAAAGCATACACATTTTCATTGTACATTAAAGAAATGTACATCAAAACCTACACATTTTCAGTGTACATTCAAGAAATGTACATCAAAGCATACACATTTTCACTGTACACTCAAGAAATGTACATCAAAACATACACATTTTCATTGTACATTCAAGAAATGTACATCAAAACATACACATTTTCATTGTATATACCGGAAATGTAAATCAAAACATAGACATTTTCATTGTACATTAAAGAAATGTACATCAAAACATACACGTTTTCAGTGTACATTCAAGAAATGTACATCAAAACATACACATTTTCAGTGTACATTCAAGAAATGTACATCAAAACATACACATTTTCATTGTATATACCAGAAATGTACATCAAAACATACACATTTTCATTGTATATACAAGAAATGTACATCAAAACATACACATTTTCAGTGTACATTCAAGAAATGTACATCAAAACATATACATTTTCATTGTATATACAAGAAATGTACATCAAAACATACACATTTTCAGTGTACATTCAAGAAATGTATATCAAAACATACACATTTTCATTGTATATACCAGAAATGCACATCAAAACATACACATTTTTTTGTACATTCAAGAAATGCACATCAAAACATACACATTTTCATTGTACATTCAAGAAATATACATCAAAACATACACATTTTCATTGTACATTCAAGAAATGTACATCAAAACATACACATTTTCATTGTACACTCAAGAAATGTACATCAAAACATACACATTTTCATTCTACACTCAAGAAATGCACATCAAAACATACAAATTTTCATTGTACATTCAAGAAATGTACATCAAAACATACACATTTTCATTGTACATTCAAGAAATGCACATCAAAACATACACATTTTCATTGTACCTTCAAGAAATATACATCAAAACATACACATTTTCATTGTGCATTCAAGAAATGTACATAAAAAAATACACATTTTCATTGTACATTCAAGAAATGCACATCAAAACATACACATTTTCATTGTACATTCAAGAAATATACATCAAAACCTACACATTTTCAGTGTACATTCAAGAAATGTACATCAAAACATACACATTTTCATTGTACACTCAAGAAATGTACATCAAAACATACACATTTTCAGTGTACATTCAAGAAATGTACATCAAAACATACACACTTGGAGTGTACATTCAAGAGATATACATCAAAACATGCACAGTTTCATTGTATATACCAGAAATGTACATCAAAACATACACATTTTCATTGTATATACAAGAAATGTGCATCAAAACATACACATTTTCATTGTATATACAAGAAATGTATATCAAAACATACACATTTTCAGTGTACATTCAAGAAATGTACAACAAATCATACACATTTTCATTGTATATTCAAGAAATGTACATAGAAACATACATATTTTCATTGTATATACCAGAAATGTACATCAAAACATACACATTTTCATTGTACATTCAAGAAGTGTACTTCAAAACATAAACATTTTCTTTGTATATTCCAGAAATGTACATCAAAACATACACATTTTCATTGTACATTCAAGAAATGTACATCAAAACATACCCATTTTCATTGTATATACCAGAAATGTACATCAAAACATACACATTTTCATTGTACATTCAAGAAATGTACATCAAAACATACACATTTTGAGTGTACATTCAAGAAATATACATCAAAACATACACATTTTCATTGTATATAGCAGAAATGTACATCAAAACATACACATTTTCATTGTACATTCAAGAACTGTACATCAAAACATACACATTTTCAGTGTACATTCAAGAAATGTACATCAAAACATACACATTTTCAGTGTACATTCAAGAAATGTACATCAAAACATACACATTTTCATTGTTTATTCAAGAATGGTACATCAAAACATACACATTTTCATTGTACATTCAAGGAATGTACATCAAAACATACACATTTTCATTGTACATTCAAGAAATATACATCAAAACATACACATTTTCATTGTACATTCAAGAAATGTACATCAAAACATACACATTTTCATTGTACATTCAAGAAATGCACATCAAAGCATACACATTTTCATTGTACATTCAAGAAATATACATCAAAACATACACATTTTCATTGTACATTTAAGAAATGTACATCAAAACATACACATTTTCATTGTACATTCAAGAAATGCACATCAAAACATACACATTTTCATTGTACATTCAAGAAATGTACATCAAAACCTACACATTTTCAGTGTACATTCAAGAAATGTACATCAAAACATACACATTTTCATTGTACACTCAAGAAATGTACATCAAAACATACACATTTTCAGTGTACATTCAAGAAATGTACATCAAAACATACACACTTGGAGTGTACATTCTAGAGATATACATCAAAACATGCACAGTTTCATTGTATATACCAGAAATGTACATCAAAACATACACATTTTCATTGTATATACAAGAAATGTGCATCAAAACATACACATTTTCATTGTATATACAAGAAATGTATATCAAAACATACACATTTTCAGTGTACATTCAAGAAATGTACAACAAATCATACACATTTTCATTGTATATTCAAGAAATGTACATAGAAACATACATATTTTCATTGTATATACCAGAAATGTACATCAAAACATACACATTTTCATAGTACATTCAAGAAGTGTACATCAAAACATAAACATTTTCTTTGTATATTCCAGAAATGTACATCAAAACATACACATTTTCATTGTACATTCAAGAAATGTACATCAAAACATACCCATTTTCATTGTATATACCAGAAATGTACATCAAAACATACACATTTTCATTGTACATTCAAGAAATGTACATCAAAACATACACATTTTGAGTGTACATTCAAGAAATATACATCAAAACATACACATTTTCATTGTATATACCAGAAATGCACATCAAAACATACACATTTTCATTGTACATTCAAGAACTGTACATCAAAACATACACATTTTCAGTGTACATTCAAGAAATGTACATCAAAACATACACATTTTCAGTGTACATTCAAGAAATGTACATCAAAACATACACATTTTCATTGTATATACCAGAAATGTACATCAAAACATACACATTTTCATTGTATATACAAGAAATGTACATCAAAACATACACATTTTCATTGTATATACAAGAAATGTATATCAAAACATACACATTTACAGTGTACATTCAAGAAATGTACATCAAAACATACACATTTTCATTGTATATACAAGAAATGTACATCGAACCATACACATTTTCAGTGTACATTCAAGAAATGTACATCAAACCATACACATTTTCAGTGTACATTCAAGAAATGTACATCAAAACATACACACTTTCATTGTACATTCAAGAAATGTATATCAAAACATACATATTTTCAGATTACATTCAAGAAATGTACATCAAAGCATACACATTTTCATTGTATATACAAGAAATGTACATCAAAACATACACATTTTCATTGTACATTCAAGAAATGTACATCAAAACAAACACATTTTCATTGTACATTCAAGAAATCTACATCAAAACATACACATTTTCATTGTACCTCAAGAAATCTACATCAAAACATACACATTTTCATTGTACACTCAAGAAATGTACATCAAAACATACACATTTTCATTGTACATTCAAGAAATGTATATCAAAACATACACATTTTCATTGTACATTCAAGAAATGTACATCAAAACATACACATTTTCATTGTACATTCAAGAAATGTACAAGAAAACATACACATTTTCATTGTACATTCAAGGAATGTACATCATAACATACACATTTTCATTGCACATTCAAGAAATGTACATCAAAAAACACACATTTTCATTGTACACTCAAGAAATGTACATCAAAACATATACATTTTCATTGTATATACCAGAAATGTACATCAAAACATACACATTTTCATTGTATATACAAGAAATGTAAATCAAAACATACACATTTTCATTGTATATACAAGAAATGTATATCAAAACATACACATTTTCAGTGTACATTCAAGAAATGTACATAAAAAACTACACATTTTCATTGTACATTCCAGAAATGTACATCAAAACATACAAATTTTCAGTGTACATTCAAGAAATGTATATCAAAAAATACACATTTTCAGTGTACATTCAAGAAATAAACATCAAAGCAAACACATTTTCAATGTACACTAAAGAAATGTACATCAAAACATACACATTTTCATTGTACATTCAAGAAATGCACATAAAAACATACACATTTTCATTGTATATTCAAGAAATATACATCAAAACATACACATTTTCATTGTACATTTAAGAAATGTACATCAAAACATACACATTCTCTTTGTACATTCAAGAAATGTACATCAAAACATACACATTTTCATTGTACATTAAAGAAATGTACATCAAAACCTACACATTTTCAGTGTACATTCAAGAAATGTACATCAAAACATACACATTTTCATTGTATATTCAAGAAATATACATCAAAACATACACATTTTCATTGTACATTCAAGAAATGTACATCAAAACCTACACATTCTCATTGTACATTCAAGAAATGTACACCACATTATACACATTTTCAGTGTACATTCGAGAAATGTACACGAAAACATATACATTTTCATTGTACATTGAAGAAATGTACATCAAAACATACACATTTTCATTGTACATTCAAGAAATGCACATCAAAACATACACATTCTCATTTTACACTCAAGAAATGTACATCACAACATACACATTTTCATTGTACACTCAAGAAATGTACATCAAAACATACACATTTTCTGTGTACATTCAAGAAATGTACATCAAAACATACACATTTTCATTGTATATACCAGAAATGTACATCAAAACATACACATTTTAATTGTATATACAAGAAATGTACATCAAAACATACACATTTTCAGTGTATATTCAACAAATGTACATCAAAACATATACATTTTCATTGTATATACAAGAAATGTACATCAAAACATACACTTTTTCAGTGTACATTCAAGAAATGTACATGAAAACATATACGTTTTCATTGTACCTTCAATAAATGTATATCAAAACATACACATTTTCAGTGTACATTCAAGAAATGTACATCAAAACATACACATTTTCATTGTACATTCAAGAAATGTACATCAAAACATACACATTTTGATTATACATTCAAGAAATGTACATCAAAACATACACATTTTCATTGTACATTCTAGAAATATACATCAAAACATACACATTTTCATTGTATATACAAGAAATGTACATCAAAACATACACATTTTCATTGTACACTCCAGAAATGTACATCAAAACATACACATTTTCAGTGTACATTCAAGAAATGTATATCAAAACATACACATTTTCAGTGTACATTCAAGAAATGTACATCAAAACATACACATTTTCATTGTACATTCAAGAAATGCACATCAAAACATACACATTTTCTTTGTACATTCAAGAAATGCACATCAAAACATACACATTTTCATTGTACATTCAAGAAATATACATCAAAACATACACATTTTCATTGTACATTCAAGAAATGTACATCAAAACATACACATTTTCATTGTACACTCAAGAAATGTACATCAAAACATACACATTTTCATTGTACACTCAAGAAATGCACATCAAAACATACACATTTTCATTGTACATTCAAGAAATATACATCAAAACATACACATTTTCATTGTACATTCAAGAAATGTACATCAAAACATACACATTTTCATTGTACACTCAAGAAATGTACATCAAAACATACACATTTTCATTGTACACTCAAGAAATGTACATCAAAACATACACATTTTCATTGTACATTCAAGAAATGTACATCAAAACATACACATTTTCATTGTTTATTCAAGAAATGTACATCAAAACATACACATTTTCATTGTACATTCAAGGAATGTACATCAAAACAAATACATTTTCATTGTACATTCAAGAAATATACATCAAAACATACACATTTTCATTGTACATTCAAGAAATGTACATCAAAACATACACATTTTCATTGTACATTCAAGAAATGCACATCAAAACATACACATTTTCATTGTACATTCAAGAAATATACATCAAAACATACATATTTTCATTGTACATTCAAGAAATGTACATCAAAACATACACATTTTCATTGTACATTCAAGAAATGCACATCAAAACATACACATTTTCATTGTTTATTCAAGAAATGTACATCAAAACATACACATTTTCATTGTACATTCAAGAAATGTACATCAAAACACACACATTTTCAGTGTACATTCAAGAAATGTATATCAAAACATACACATTTTCAGTGTACATTCAAGAAATGTACATCTAAACATACAAATTTTCATTGTATATACAAGAAATGTACATCAAAACATACACATTTTCATTGTACATTAAAGAAATGTACATCAAAACCTACACATTTTCAGTGTACATTCAAGAAATGTACATCAAAGCATACACATTTTCATTGTACACTCAAGAAATGTACATAAAAACATACACATTTTCATTGTACATTCAAGAAATGTACATCAAAACATACACATTTTCATTGTATATACCGGAAATGTACATCAAAACATACACATTTTCAGTGTACATTCAAGAAATGTACATCAAAACATACACATTTTCAGTGTACATTCAAGAAATGTACATCAAAACATACACATTTTCATTGTACACTCAAGAAATGTACATCAAAACATACACATTTTCATTGTACATTCAAGAATACATCAAAACATACACATTTTCATTGTTTATTCAAGAAATGTACATCAAAACATACACATTTTCATTGTACATTCAAGGAATGTACATCAAAACATACACATTTTCATTGTACATTCAAGAAATATACATCAAAACATACACATTTTCATTGTACATTCAAGAAATGTACATCAAAACATACACATTTACATTGTACATTCAAGAAGTGCACATCAAAACATACACATTTTCATTGTACATTCAAGAAATATACATCAAAGCATACACATTTTCATTGTACATTCAAGAAATGTACATCAAAACATACACAGTTTCATTGTACATTCAAGAAATGCACATCAAAACATACACATTTTCATTGTACATTCAAGAAATGTACATCAAAACATACACATTTTCATTGTACATTCAAGAAATGTACATCAAAACATACACATTTTCATTGTACACTCAAGAAATGTACATCAAAACATACACATTTTCATTGTACATTCAAGAAATGTACATCAAAGCATACACATTTTCATTGTTTATTCATGAAATGTACATCAAAACATACACATTTTCATTGTACATTCAAGGAATGTACATCAAAACATACACATTTTCATTGTACATTCAAGAAATGTACATCAAAATACACACATTTTCAGTGTACATTCAAGAAATGTATATCAAAACATACACATTTTCAGTGTACATTCAAGAAATGTATATCAAAACATACACATTTTCAGTGTACATTCAAGAAATGTACATCTAAACATACAAATTTTCATTGTATATACAAGAAATGTACATCAAAACATACACATTTTCATTGTACATTAAAGAAATGTACATCAAAACCTACACATTTTCAGTGTACATTCAAGAAATGTACATCAAAGCATACACATTTTCATTGTACACTCAAGAAATGTACATCAAAACATACACATTTTCATTGTACATTCAAGAAACGTACATCAAAACATACACATTTTCATTGTACATTCTAGAAATATACATCAAAACATACACATTTTCATTGTATATACAAGAAATGTACATCAAAACATACACATTTTCATTGTACACTCAAGAAATGTACATCAAAACATACACATTTTCAGTGTACATTCAAGAAATGTATATCAAAACATACACATTTTCAATGTACATTCAAGAAATGTACATCAAAGCAAACACATTTTCAATGTACACTAAAGAAATGTACATCAAAACATACACATTTTCATTGTACATTCAAGAAATGCACATCAAAACATACACATTTTCATTGTACATTCAAGAAATATACATCAAAACATACACATTTTCATTGTACATTCAAGAAATGTACATCAAAACATACACATTTTCATTGTACACTCAAGAAATGTACATCAAAACATACACATTTTCATTGTACACTCAAGAAATGTACATCAAAACATACACATTTTCAGTGTACATTCAAGAAATGTACATCAGAACATACACATTTTCAGTGTACATTCAAGAAATGTACAACAAAACATACACATTTTCAGTGTACATTCAAGAAATGTATATCAAAACATACACATTTTCAGTGTACATTCAAGAAATGTACATCTAAACATACAAATTTTCATTGTATATACAAGAAACGTACATCAAAACATACACATTTTCATTGTACATTAAAGAAATGTACATCAAAACCTACAAATTTTCAGTGTACATTCCAGAAATGTACATCAAAGCATACACATTTTCATTGTACACTCAAGAAATGTACATCAAAACATACACATTTTCATTGTACATTCAAGAAATGTACATCAAAGCATACACATTTTCATTGTATATACAAGAAATGTACATCAAAACATACACATTTACATTGTATATACCAGAAATGTACATCAAAACATACACATTTTCATTGTTTATTCAAGAAATGTACATCAAAACGTACACATTTTCATTGTACATTCAAGAAATATACATCAAAACATACACATTTTCATTGTACATTCAAGAAATGTACATCAAAACATACACATTTACATTGTACATTCAAGAAATGTACATCAAAACATACACATTTTCATTGTACATTAAAGAAATGTACATCAAAACCTACACATTTTCAGTGTACATTCAAGAAATGTACATTAAAGCATACACATTTTCATTGTACACTCAAGAAATGTACATCAAAACATACAGATTTTCATTGTACATTCAAGAAATGTACATCAAAACATACACATTTTCATTGTATATACCGGAAATGTACATCAAAACATACACATTTTCATTGTATATACAAGAAATGTACATCAAAGCATATACATTTTCATTGTATATACAAGAAATGTACATCAAAACATACACATTTTCAGTGTACATTCAAGAAATGTACATGAAAACATATACATTTTCGGTGTACATTCAAGAAATGTACATCAAAACATACACATTTTCATTGTATATACCGGAAATGTACATCAAAACATATACATTTTCATTGTATATACAAGAAATGTAGATCAAAACATACACATTTTCAGTGTACATTCAAGAAATGTATATCAAAACATACACATTTTCAATGTACATTCAAGAAATGTACATCAAAGCAAACACATTTTCAATGTACACTAAAGAAATGTACATCAAAACATACACATTTTCATTGTACATTCAAGAAATGCACATCAAAACATACACATTTTCATTGTACATTCAAGAAATATACATAAAAACATACACATTTTCATTGTACATTCAAGAAATGTACATCAAAACATACACATTTTCATTGTACACTCAAGAAATGTACATCAAAACATACACATTTTCATTGTACACTCAAGAAATGTACATCAAAACATACACATTTTCATTGTACATTCAAGAAATGTACATCAAAACATACACATTTTCAGTGTACATTCAAGAAATGTACATCAGAACATACACATTTTCAGTGTACATTCAAGAAATGTACAACAAAACATACACATTTTCAGTGTACATTCAAGAAATGTATATCAAAACATACACATTTTCAGTGTACATTCAAGAAATGTACATCTAAACATACAAATTTTCATTGTATATACAAGAAACGTACATCAAAGCATACACATTTTCATTGTACACTCAAGAAATGTACATCAAAACATACACATTTTCATTGTACATTCAAGAAATGTACATCAAAGCATACACATTTTCATTGTATATACAAGAAATGTACATCAAAACATACACATTTACATTGTATATACCAGAAATGTACATCAAAACATACACATTTTCATTGTTTATTCAAGAAATGTACATCAAAACGTACACATTTTCATTGTACATTCAAGGAATGTACATCAAAACATACACATTTTCATTGTACATTCAAGAAATATACATCAAAACATACACATTTTCATTGTACATTCAAGAAATGTACATCAAAACATACACATTTACATTGTACATTCAAGAAATGTACATCAAAACATACACATTTTCATTGTACATTAAAGAAATGTACATCAAAACCTACACATTTTCAGTGTACATTCAAGAAATGTACATTAAAGCATATACATTTTCATTGTACACTCAAGAAATGTACATCAAAACACACAGATTTTCATTGTACATTCAAGAAATGTACATCAAAACATACACATTTTCATTGTATATACCGGAAATGTACATCAAAACATACACATTTTCATTGTATATACAAGAAATGTACATCAAAGCATATACATTTTCATTGTATATACAAGAAATGTACATCAATACATACACATTTTCAGTGTACATTCAAGAAATGTACATGAAAACATATACATTTTCGGTGTACATTCAAGAAATGTACATCAAAACATACACATTTTCATTGTATATACCGGAAATGTACATCAAAACATATACATTTTCATTGTATATACAAGAAATGTACATCAAAACATACACATTTTCAGTGTACATTCAAGAAATGTACATGAAAACATATACATTTTCATTGTACATTGAAGAAATGTACATCAAAACATATACATTTTCATTGTACATTCAAGAAATGTATATCAAAACATACACATTTTCATAGTACATTCAAGAAATGTACATCAAAACATACACATTTTCAGTGTACATTCAAGAAATGTACATCAAAACACACACATTTTCAGTGTACATTCAAGAAATGTACATCAAAACACACACATTTTCAGTGTACATTCAAGAAATGTATATCAAAACATACACATTTTCATTGTATATACAAGAAATGTACATCAAAACATATACATTTTCATTGTATATACAAGAAATGTACATCAAAACATACACATTTTCAGTGTACATTCAAGAAATGTATATCAAAACATACACATTTTCAGATTACATTCAAGAAATGTACATCAAAACATACACATTTTCATTGTACATTGAAGAAATATACATCAAAACATACACATTTTCATTGTACATTCAAGAAATGTACATCAAAACATAAACATTTTCATAGTACATTCAAGTAATGTACATCAAAACATACACATTTTCATTGTATATTCAAGAAATGTACATCAAAACATACACATTTTCAGTGTACATTCAAGAAATGTACATCAAAACATACAAATTTTCATTGTATATACAAGGAATGGACAACAAAACATACACATTTTCATTGTACACTAAAGAAATGTACATCAAAACATACACATTTTCAGTGTACATTAAAGAAATGTACATCAAAACATACACATTTTCAGTGTACATTCAAGAAATGTACAACAAAACATACACATTTACATTGTATATACCAGAAATGTACATCAAAACATACACATTTTCATTGTACACTAAAGAAATGTACATCAAAACATACACATTTTCAGTGTACATTCAAGAAATGTACATCAAAACATACACATTTTCAGTGTACATTCAAGAAATGTACATCAAAACATACACATTTACATTGTATATACCAGAAATGTACATCAAAACATACACATTTTCATTGTATATACAAGAAATGTACATCAAAACACACACATTTTCAGTGTACATTCAAGAAATGTACATCAAAACACACACATTTTCAGTGTACATTCAATAAATGTATATCAAAACATACACATTTTCAGTGTACATTCAAGAAATGTACATCTAAACATACAAATTTTCATTGTATATACAAGAAATGTACATCAAAACATACACATTTTCATTGTACATTAAAGAAATGTACATCAAAACCTACACATTTTCAGTGTACATTCAAGAAATGTACATCAAAGCATACACATTTTCATTGTACACTCAAGAAATGTACATCAAAACATACAGATTTTCATTGTACATTCAAGAAATGTACATCAAAACATACACATTTTCATTGTATATACCGGAAATGTACATCAAAACATACACATTTTCACTGTATATACAAGAAATGTACATCAAAGCATATACATTTTCATTGTATATACAAGAAATGTACATCAAAACATACACATTTTCAGTGTACATTCAAGAAATGTACATGAAAACATATACATTTTCATTGTACATTCAAGAAATGTACATCAAAACATACACATTTTCATTGTATATACCGGAAATGTACATCAAAACATATACATTTTCATTGTATATACAAGAAATGAACATCAAAACATACACATTTTCAGTGTACATTCAAGAAATGTACATGAAAACATATACATTTTCATTGTACATTCAAGAAATGTATATCAAAACATACACATTTTCAGATTACATTCAAGAAATGTACATCAAAACATACACATTTTCATTGTACATTGAAGAAATGTACATCAAAACATACACATTTTCATTGTACATTCAAGAAATGTACATCAAAACATAAACATTTTCATAGTACATTCAAGATATGTACATCAAAACATACACATTTTCATTGTATATTCAAGAAATGTACACCAAAACACACACATTTTCAGTGTACATTCAAGAAATGTATATCAAAACATACACATTTTCAGTGTACATTCAAGAAATGTACATCTAAACATACAAATTTTCATTGTATATACAAGAAATGTACATCAAAACATACACATTTTCATTGTACATTAAAGAAATGTACATCAAAACCTACACATTTTCAGTGTACATTCAAGAAATGTACATCAAAGCATACACATTTTCATTGTACACTCAAGAAATGTACATCAAAACATACAGATTTTCATTGTATATACCGGAAATGTACATCAAAACATACAGATTTTCATTGTACATTCAAGAAATGTACATCAAAGCATATACATTTTCATTGTATATACAAGAAATGTACATCAAAACATACACATTTTCAGTGTACATTCAAGAAAGGTACATGAAAACATATACATTTTCATTGTACATTCAAGAAAGGTACATCAAAACATACACATTTTCATTGTATATACCGGAAATGTACATCAAAACATATACATTTTCATTGTATATACAAGAAATGTACATCAAAACATACACATTTTCAGTGTACATTCAAGAAATGTACATGAAAACATATACATTTTCATTGTACATTCAAGAAATGTATAACAAAACATACACATTTTCAGATTACATTCAAGAAATGAACATCAAAACATACACATTTTCATTGTACATTGAAGAAATGTACATCAAAACATACACATTTTCATTGTACATTCAAGAAATGTACATCAAAACATAAACATTTTCATAGTACATCCAAGTAATGTACATCAAAACATACATATTTTCATTGTATATTCAAGAAATGTACATCAAAACACACATTTTCATTGTACACTAAAGAAATGTACATCAAAACATACACATTTTCAGTGTACATTCAAGAAATGTGCATCAAAACATACACATTTTCAGTGTACATTCAAGAAATGTACATCAAAACATACACATTTTCATTGTATATACCAGAAATGTACATCAAAACATACACATTTTCATTGTATATACAAGAAATGTACATCAAAGCATACACATTTTCAGTGTACATTCAAGAAATGTACATCAAAACACACACATTTTCAGTGTACATTCAAGAAATGTACATCAAAACACACACATTTTCAGTGTACATTCAAGAAATGTACATCAAAGCATACACATTTTCATTGTACACTCAAGAAATGTACATCAAAACATACAGATTTTCAGTGTACATTTAAGCAATGTACATCTAAACATATACATTTTCATTGTACATTCAAGAAATGTACATCAAAACATACACATTTTCATTGTATATACCAGAAATGTACATCAAAACATACACATTTTCATTGTATATACAAGAAATGTACATCAAAACATACACATTTTCAGTGTACATTCAAGAAAAGTACATCAAAACACACACATTTTCAGTGTACATTCAAGAAATGTACATCAAAACACACACATTTTCAGTGTACATTCAAGAAATGTATATCAAAACATACACATTTTCGGTGCACATTCAAGAAATGTACATCTAAACATACAAATTTTCATTGTATATACAAGAAATGTACATCAAAACATACACATTTTCAGTGTACATTCAAGAAATGTACTTCAAAGCATACACATTTTCATTGTACACTCAAGAAATGTACATCAAAACATACACATTTTCATTGTATATACCGGAAATGTACATCAAAACATACACATTTTCATTGTATATACAAGAAATGTACATCAAAGCATATACATTTTCATTGTATATACAAGAAATGTACATCAAAACATACACATTTTCAGTGTACATTCAAGAAATGTACATCAAAACATACACATTTTCATTGTATATACCGGAAATGTACATCAAAACTTATACATTTTCATTGTATATACAAGAAATGTACATCAAAACATACACATTTTCAGTGTACATTCAAGAAATGTACAGCAAAACATACACATTTTCATTGTATATACCGGAAATGTACATCAAAGTATATACATTTTCATTGTATATACAAGAAATGTACATCACAACATACACATTTTCAGTGTACATTCAAGAAATGTACATGAAAACATATACATTTTCATTGTACATTCAAGAAATGTATATCAAAACATACACATTTTCAGATTACATTCAAGAAATGTACATCAAAACATACACATTTTCATTGTACATTGAAGAAATGTACATCAAAACATACACATTTTCATTGTAAATTCAAGAAATGTACATCAAAACATAAACATTTTCATAGTACATTCAAGGACTGTACATCAAAACATACACATTTTCATTGTACATTCAAGGAATGTACATCAAAACATACACATTTTCATTGTATATTCAAGAAATGTACATCAAAACACACACATTTTCAGTGTACATTCAAGAAATGTACATCAAAACATACAAATCTTCATTGTATATACAAGAAATGTACAACAAAACATACACATTTTCATTGTACACTAAAGAAATGTACATCAAAACATACACATTTTCAGTGTACATTCAAGAAATGTACATCAAAACATACACATTTTCAGTGTACATTCAAGAAATGTATATCAAAACATACACATTTTCATTGTATATACCAGAAATGTACATCAAAACATACACATTTTCATTGTATATACAAGAAATGTACATCAAAACATACACACTTTCAGTGTACATTCAAGAAATGTATATCAAAACATACTCATATACAGTGTACATTCAAGAAATGTACATGAAAACATATACATTTTCATTGTACATTCAAGAAATGTATATCAAAACATACACATTTTCAGTGTACATTAGAGAAATATACATCAAAACATACACATTTTCATTGTATATACAAGAAATGTACATCAAAACATACACATTTTCATTGTACACTAAAGAAATGTCCATCAAACCATACACTTTTTCATTGTACATTCAAGAAATGTATATCAAAACATACACATTTTCATTGTACATTCAAGAAATGTACATCAAAACATACACATTTTCAGTGTACATTCAAGAAATGTATAACAAAAAATACACATTTTCAGTGTACATTCAAGAAATGTGCATCAAAATAAACACATTTTCATTGTACACTAAAGAAATGTACATCAAAACATACACATTTTCATTGTACATTCAAGAAATATACATCAAAACATACACATTTTCATTGTACATTCAAGAAATGTACATCAAAACATACACATTTTCATTGTACACTTTAGAAATGTACATCAAGACATACACATTTTCATTGTACATTCAAAAATGTACATCAAAACATACACATTTTCATTGTACACTCAAGAAATGTTCATCAAAGCATACACATTTTCATTGTACATTCAAGAAATGTATATTAAAACATACACATTTTCATTGTACATTCCAGAAATGTACATCAAAACATACACATTTTCAGTGTACATTCAAGAAATGTATATAAAAAAATACACATTTTCAGTGTGCATTCAAGAAATGTACATCAAAGCAAACACATTTTCATTGTACACTAAAGAAATGTACATCAAAACATACACATTTTCATTGTACATTCAAGAAATGCACATCAAAACATACACATTTTCATTGTACATTCAAGAAATATACATAAAAACATACACATTTTCATTGTACATTCAAGAAATGTATATTAAAACATACACATTTTCATTGTACATTCCAGAAATGTACATCAAAACATACACATTTTCAGTGTACATTCAAGAAATGTATATAAAAAAATACACATTTTCAGTGTACATTCAAGAAATGTACATCAAAGCAAACACATTTTCATTGTACACTAAAGAAATGTACATCAAAACATACACATTTTCATTGTACATTCAAGAAATGCACATTAAAACATACACATTCTCATTGTACATTCCAGAAATGTACATCAAAACATACACATTTTGATCGTACACTCAAGAGATGTACATCAAAACATACACATTTTCATTGTACACTCAAGAAATGTGCATCAAAACATACACATTTTCATTGTACATTCAAGAAATGTATATCAAAACATACACATTTTCAATGTACATTCAAGAAATGTACATCAAAACATACACATTTTCATTGTACATTCAAGAAATGTACATCAAAACATACACATTTTCATTGTACATTCAAAGAATGTACATCAAAACATACACATTTTCATTGTACATTCAAGAAATGTACATCAAAACACACACATTTTCAGTGTACATTCAAGAAATGTATATCAAAACATACAAATTTTCATTGTATATACAAGAAATGTACATCAAAACACACACATTTTCATTGTACATTCAAGAAATGCACATCAAAACACACACATTTTCAGTGTACATTCAAGAAATGTATATCAAAACATACAAATTTTCATTGTATATACAAGAAATGTACATCAAAACACACACATTTTCATTGTACATTCAAGAAATGTACATCAAAACACACACATTTTCAGTGTACATTCAAGAAATGTACATCAAAACATACACATTTTCATTGTACATTAAAGAAATGTACATCAAAACATACACATTTTCATTGTACACTCAAGAAATGTACATCAAAACATACACATTTTCATTGTACATTCAAGAAATGTACATCAAAACATACACATTTTCATTGTACACTCAAGAAATGTTCATCAAAGCATACACATTTTCATTGTACATTCAAGAAATGTATATTAAAACATACACATTTTCATTGTACATTCCAGAAATGTACATCAAAACATACACATTTTCAGTGTACATTCAAGAAATGTATATAAAAAAAATACACACTTTCAGTGTACATTCAAGAAATGTACATCAAAGCAAACACATTTTCATTGTACACTAAAGAAATGTACATCAAAACATACACATTTTCATTGTACATTCAAGAAATGCACATCAAAACATACACATTTTCATTGTACATTCAAGAAATATACATCAAAACATACACATTTTCATTGTACATTCAAGAAATGTACATCAAAACTTACACATTCTCATTGTACATTCAAGAAATGTACATCAAAACATACACATTTTGATTGTACACTCAAGAGATGTACATCAAAACATACACATTTTCATTGTACACTCAAGAAATGTACATCAAAACATACACATTTTCATTGTACATTCAAGAAATGTATATCAAAACATACACATTTTCAATGTACATTCAAGAAATGTACATCAAAACATACACATTTTCATTGTACATTCAAGAAATGTACATCTAAACATACAAATTTTCATTGTATATACAAGAAATGTACATCAAAACATACACATTTTCAGTGTACATTCAAGAAATGTACATCAAAGCATACACATTTTCATTGTACACTCAAGAAATGTACATCAAAACATACACATTTTCATTGTACATTGAAGAAATGTACATCAAAACATACACATTTTCATTGTAAATTCAAGTAATGTACATCAAAACATAAACATTTTCATAGTACATTCAAGGACTGTACATCAAAACATACACATTTTCATTGTACATTCAAGGAATGTACATCAAAACATACACATTTTCATTGTATATTCAAGAAATGTACATCAAAACACACACATTTTCAGTGTACATTCAAGAAATGTACATCAAAACATACAAATCTTCATTGTATATACAAGAAATGTACATCAAAACATACACATTTTCAGTGTACATTGAAGAAATGTATATCAAAACATACACATTTACAGTGTACATTCAAGAAATGTACATCAAAACATACACATTTTCAATATACTTTCAAGATATGTACATGAAAACATATACATTTTCATTGTACATTCAAGAAATGTATATCAAAACATACACATTTTCATTGTATATACAAGAAATGTACATCAAAACATACACATTTTCATTGTACACTAAAGAAATGTCCATCAAACCATACACTTTTTCATTGTACATTCAAGAAATGTATATCAAAACATACACATTTTCATTGTACATTCAAGAAATGTACATCAAAACATACACATTTTCAGTGTACATTCAAGAAATGTATAACAAAAAATACACATTTTCAGTGTACATTCAAGAAATGTGCATCAAAACAAACACATTTTAATTGTACACTAAGGAAATGTGCATCAAAACATACACATTTTCATTGTACATTCAAGAAATATACATCAAAACATACACATTTTCATTGTACATTCAAGAAATGTACATCAAAACATACACATTTTCATTGTACACTCAAGAAATGTACATCAAAACATACACATTTTCATTGTACATTCAAGAAATGTACATCAAAACATACACATTTTCATTGTACACTCAAGAAATGTTCATCAAAACATACACATTTTCATTGTACATTCAAGAAATGTATATTAAAACATACACATTTTCATTGTACATTCCAGAAATGTACATCAAAACATACACATTTTCAGTGTACATTCAAGAAATGTATATAAAAAAATACACATTTTCAGTGTACATTTAAGAAATGTACATCAAAGCAAACACATTTTCATTGTACACTAAAGAAATGTACATCAAAACATACACATTTTCATTGTACATTCAAGAAATGCACATCAAAAGATACACATTTTCATTGTACATTCAAGAAATATACATCAAAACATACACATTTTCATTGTACATTCAAGAAATGTACATCAAAACTTACACATTCTCATTGTACATTCAAGAAATGTACATCAAAACATACACATTTTGATTGTACACTCAAGAGATGTACATCAAAACATACACATTTTCATTGTACACTCAAGAAATGTACATCAAAACATAAACATTTTCATTGTACATTCAAGAAATGTATATCAAAACATACACATTTTCAGTGTACATTCAAGAAATGTACATCAAAACATACACATTTTCATTGTATATACAAGAAATGTACATTAAAACATACACATTTTCATTCTACACTAAAGAAATGTACATCAAAACATACACATTTTCAGTGTACATTCAAGAAATGTACATCAAAACATACACATTTTCATTGTACATTTAAGAAATGTAGATCAAAACATACACATTTTCATTGTACACTCAAGTAATGTACATCAAAACATACACATTTTCATTGTACACTCAAGAAATGTCCATCAAAACATACACATTTTCATTGTACATTCAAGAAATGTACATCACAACATACACATTTTCATTGTACATTCAAGGAATGTACATCAAAACATACACATTTTCATTGTACATTCAAGAAATGTATATTAAAACATACACATTTTCATTGTACATTCCAGAAATGTACATCAAAACATACACATTTTCAGTGTACATTCAAGAAATGTATATAAAAAAAATACACACTTTCAGTGTACATTCAAGAAATGTACATCAAAGCAAACACATTTTCATTGTACACTAAAGAAATGTACATCAAAACATACACATTTTCATTGTACATTCAAGAAATGCACATCAAAACATACACATTTTCATTGTACATTCAAGAAATATACATCAAAACATACACATTTTCATTGTACATTCAAGAAATGTACATCAAAACTTACACATTCTCATTGTACATTCAAGAAATGTACATCAAAACATACACATTTTGATTGTACACTCAAGAGATGTACATCAAAACATACACATTTTCATTGTACACTCAAGAAATGTACATCAAAACATACACATTTTCATTGTACATTCAAGAAATGTATATCAAAACATACACATTTTCAATGTACATTCAAGAAATGTACATCAAAACATACACATTTTCATTGTACATTCAAGAAATGTACATCTAAACATACAAATTTTCATTGTATATACAAGAAATGTACATCAAAACATACACATTTTCAGTGTACATTCAAGAAATGTACATCAAAGCATACACATTTTCATTGTACACTCAAGAAATGTACATCAAAACATACACATTTTCATTGTACATTGAAGAAATGTACATCAAAACATACACATTTTCATTGTAAATTCAAGTAATGTACATCAAAACATAAACATTTTCATAGTACATTCAAGGACTGTACATCAAAACATACACATTTTCATTGTACATTCAAGGAATGTACATCAAAACATACACATTTTCATTGTATATTCAAGAAATGTACATCAAAACACACACATTTTCAGTGTACATTCAAGAAATGTACATCAAAACATACAAATCTTCATTGTATATACAAGAAATGTACATCAAAACATACACATTTTCAGTGTACATTGAAGAAATGTATATCAAAACATACACATTTACAGTGTACATTCAAGAAATGTACATCAAAACATACACATTTTCAATATACTTTCAAGATATGTACATGAAAACATATACATTTTCATTGTACATTCAAGAAATGTATATCAAAACATACACATTTTCATTGTATATACAAGAAATGTACATCAAAACATACACATTTTCATTGTACACTAAAGAAATGTCCATCAAACCATACACTTTTTCATTGTACATTCAAGAAATGTATATCAAAACATACACATTTTCATTGTACATTCAAGAAATGTACATCAAAACATACACATTTTCAGTGTACATTCAAGAAATGTATAACAAAAAATACACATTTTCAGTGTACATTCAAGAAATGTGCATCAAAACAAACACATTTTAATTGTACACTAAGGAAATGTGCATCAAAACATACACATTTTCATTGTACATTCAAGAAATATACATCAAAACATACACATTTTCATTGTACATTCAAGAAATGTACATCAAAACATACACATTTTCATTGTACACTCAAGAAATGTACATCAAAACATACACATTTTCATTGTACATTCAAGAAATGTACATCAAAACATACACATTTTCATTGTACACTCAAGAAATGTTCATCAAAACATACACATTTTCATTGTACATTCAAGAAATGTATATTAAAACATACACATTTTCATTGTACATTCCAGAAATGTACATCAAAACATACACATTTTCAGTGTACATTCAAGAAATGTATATAAAAAAATACACATTTTCAGTGTACATTTAAGAAATGTACATCAAAGCAAACACATTTTCATTGTACACTAAAGAAATGTACATCAAAACATACACATTTTCATTGTACATTCAAGAAATGCACATCAAAAGATACACATTTTCATTGTACATTCAAGAAATATACATCAAAACATACACATTTTCATTGTACATTCAAGAAATGTACATCAAAACTTACACATTCTCATTGTACATTCAAGAAATGTACATCAAAACATACACATTTTGATTGTACACTCAAGAGATGTACATCAAAACATACACATTTTCATTGTACACTCAAGAAATGTACATCAAAACATAAACATTTTCATTGTACATTCAAGAAATGTATATCAAAACATACACATTTTCAGTGTACATTCAAGAAATGTACATCAAAACATACACATTTTCATTGTATATACAAGAAATGTACATTAAAACATACACATTTTCATTCTACACTAAAGAAATGTACATCAAAACATACACATTTTCAGTGTACATTCAAGAAATGTACATCAAAACATACACATTTTCATTGTACATTTAAGAAATGTAGATCAAAACATACACATTTTCATTGTACACTCAAGTAATGTACATCAAAACATACACATTTTCATTGTACACTCAAGAAATGTCCATCAAAACATACACATTTTCATTGTACATTCAAGAAATGTACATCACAACATACACATTTTCATTGTACATTCAAGGAATGTACATCAAAACATACACATTTTCATTGTACATTCAAGAAATGTACATCAAAACACACATATTTTCAGTGTACATTCAAGAAATGTACATCAAAACATACACATTTTCAGTGTACATTCAAGAAATGTACATCTAAACATACAAATTTTCATTGTATATACAAGAAATGCACATCAAAACATACACATTTTCAGTGTACATTCAAGAAATGTACATCAAAGCATACACATTTTCATTGTATACTCAAGAAATGTACATCAAAACATACACATTTTCATTGTACATTCAAGAAATGTACATCAAAACATACACATTTTCATTGTATATACCGGAAATGTACATCAAAACATACACATTTTCATTGTATATTCAAGAAATGTACATCAAAGCATATACATTTTCATTGTATATACAAGAAATGTACATCAAAACACACACATTTTCAGTGTACATTCAAGAAATGTGTATCAAAACATACACATTTTCAGTGTACATTCAAGAAATGTACATCAAAACATACAAATTTTCATTGTATATACAAGAAATGTGCAACAAAACATACACATTTTCATTGTACACTAAAGAAATGTACATCAAAACATACACATTTTCAGTGTACATTCAAGAAATGTACATCAAAACATACACATTTTCATTGTATATACCAGAAATGTACATCAAAACATACACATTTTCAGTGTACATTCAAGAAATGTACATCAAAACATATACATTTTCATTGTATATACAAGAAATGTACATCAAAAGATACACACTTTCAGTGTACATTCAAGAAATGTATATAAAAACATACACATTTATAGTGTACATTCAAGAAATGTACATCAAAACATACACATTTTCAGTATACATTCAAGAAATGTACATGAAAACATATACATTTTCATTGTACATTCAAGAAATGTATATCAAAACATACACATTTTCAGTGTACATTCAAGAAATGTACATCAAAACATACACATTTTCATTGTATATACAAGAAATGTACATCAAAACATACACATTTTCATTGTACACTAAAGAAATGTCCATCAAACCATACACTTTTTCATTGTACATTCAAGAAATGTATATCAAAACAAACACATTTTCATTGTACATTCAAGAAATGTACATCAAAACATACACATTTTCAGTGTACATTCAAGAAATGTATAACAAAAAATACACATTTTCAGTGTACATTCAAGAAATGTGCATCAAAACAAACACATTTTCATTGTACACTAAAGAAATGTACATCAAAACATACACATTTTCATTGTACATTCAAGAAATATACATCAAAACATACACATTTTCATTGTACATTCAAGAAATGTACATCAAAACATACACATTTTCATTGTACACTCAAGAAATGTACATCAAAACATACACATTTTCATTGTACATTCAAGAAATGTACATCAAAACATACACATTTTCATTGTTCACTCAAGAAATGTTCATCAAAACATACACATTTTCATTGTACATTCAAGAAATGTACATCAAAACATACACATTTTCATTGTACATTCTAGAAATGTACATCAAAACATACACATTTTCAGTGTACATTCAAGAAATGTACATCAAAGCAAACACATTTTCATTGTACACTAAAGAAATGTACATCAAAACATACACATTTTCATTGTACATTCAAGAAATGCACATCAAAACATACACATTTTCATTGTACATTCAAGAAATATACATCAAAACATACACATTTTCATTGTACATTCAAGAAATGTACATCAAAACTTACACATTCTCATTGTACATTCAAGAAATGTACATCAAAACATACACATTTTGATTGTACACTCAAGAAATGTACATCAAAACATACACATTTTCATTGTAGACTCAAGAAATGTACATCAAAACATACACATTTTCATTGTACATTCAAGAAATGTATATCAAAACATACACATTTTCATTGTACATTCAAGAAATGTACATCAAAACATACATATTTTCATTGTACATTCAAGAAATGTACATCAAAACATACACATTTTCATTGTACATTCAAAGAATGTACATCAAAACATACGCATTTTCATTGTACATTCAAGAAATGTACATCAAAACACACACATTTTCAGTGTACATTCAAGAAATGTATATCAAAACATACACATTTTCAGTGTACATTCAAGAAATGTACATCAAAACATACAAATTTTCATTGTATATACAAGAAATGTACATCAAAACATACACATTTTCATTGTACATTAAAGAAATGTACATCAAAACATACACATTTTCATTGTATATACAAGAAATGTACATCAAAACATACACATTTTCAGTGTACATTCAAGAAATGTACATCAAAACATACATTTTCATTGTATATACAAGAAATGTACATCAAAACATACACATTTTCATTGTACATTCAAGAAATGTACATCAAAACATATACATTTTCATTGTATATACAAGAAATGTACATGAAAACATACACATTTTCATTGTACATTCAAGAAATGCAGATCAATACATACACATTTTCATTGTACACTCAAGTAATGTACATCAAAACATACACATTTTCATTGTACACTCAAGAAATGTCCATCAAAACATACACATTTTCATTGTACATTCAAGAAATGTACATCAAAACATACACATTTTCATTGTACATTCAAGGAATGTACATCAAAACATACACATTTTCATTGTATATACAAGAAATGTGTATCAAAACATACACATTTTCAGTATACATTCAAGAAATGTACATCAAAACATACACATTTTCAGTTTACATTCAAGAAATGTACATCAAAACATATACATTTTCATTGTATATACAAGAAATGTACATCAAAACATACACATTTTCAGTGTACATTCAAAAAATGTACATCAAAACATATACATTTTCATTGTATATACAAGAAATGTACATCAAAACATACACATTTTCATTGTACATTCAAGAAATGCAGATCAAAACATACACATTTTCATTGTACACTCAAGTAATGTACATCAAAACATACACATTTTCATCATACACTCAAGAAATGTCCATCAAAACATACACATTTTCATTGTACATTCAAGGAATGTACATCAAAACATAGACATTTTCAGTGTACATTCAAGAAATGTACATCAAAACATACAAATTTTCATTGTATATACAAGAAATGTACAACAAAACATACACATTTTCATTGTACACTGAAGAAATGTACATTAAAACATACACATTTTCAGTGTACATTCAAGAAATGTACATCAAAACATACACATTTTCAGTGTACATTCAAGAAATGTACATCAAAACATACACATTTTCATTGTATATACCAGAAATGTACATCAAAACATACACATTTTCAGTGTACATTCAAGAAATGTACATCAAAACATATACATTTTCATTGTATATACAAGAAACGTACATCAAAACATACACACTTTCAGTGTACATTCAAGAAATGTATATCAAAACATAGACATTTACAGTGTACATTCAAGAAATGTACATCAAAACATACACATTTTCAGTATACATTCAAGAAATGTACATGAAAACATATACATTTTCATTGTACATTCAAGAAATGTATATCAAAACATACACATTTTCAGTGTACATTCAAGAAATGTACATCAAAACAGACACATTTTCATTGTATATACAAGAAATGTACATCAAAACATACACATTTTCATTGTACACTAAAGAAATGTCCATCAAACCATACACTTTTCATTGTACATTCAAGAAATGTATATCAAAACATACACATTTTCATTGTACATTCAAGAAATGTACATCAAAACATACACATTTTCAGTGTACATTCAAGAAATGTATAACAAAAAATACACATTTTCAGTGTACATTCAAGAAATGTGCATCAAAACAAACACATTTTCATTGTACACTAAAGAAATGTACATCAAAAGTAGATAGGTTAGGACAGAGCTGGCGCACTTTTTTATGGGCAAGATGGCCGCCATGCGTAATCTAAGCATTAATACGTAAGGTGACAGGGGAAGCAGGACGTTGTAGGTGTTTGAATGAATCTCTAGGGATAACTTTTAAAGCCTATAGCAGTGTATGTATGTTTATGAGCGTTCATGGTAGCTGAGTATGTCGTCCACTATATTGCTGTATGTCTCCTAATGCAAGAGCTTTCTATCTTGATTGAATATATTACCCCAATATAATGTTACCTCGCCCCACATAGCCACGCTAACCTAACCTAACCTAACCTAACCTAACCTAACCTTACCTAACCTCACCTCACCTCACCTCACCTCACCTCGCCTAAGCCCCATACCTAACCTAACCTAACCTATCCTAATCTAACCTAACCTAAGCCTCATACTTCTACTCTTCTAACCTATCTTAACCTAGCCTAAGCTCCATACTTCTACATGGCTAACCTAACCTAACCCAGCTCCCACTATTTACTCCCGTCTTTGATAATTTAACCTAAGCCCCATACTTCTACTCGTCTAACCTATCCTAACCTAACCTAACCTATCTAACATGGCCTAGCCTAACCTAAGATAGATCCTCTTATTATTATTTATTCTATTCTACTAACATGATACGTTTCTAGACATTCATTCTATCCTCTTATCATCTATCCTATTCCCTCCTCTGCTTATCTATTCTATCCTGTCATACGCTACCCTGATCTCCCTCTAGGAATTTCATAAACATTTTGATACTATTTTGAGTCCTCTGATAGATCTTTTTAAGCACTTTTAGCATATTCTTGATGCTTTTACAACATATTTAAGAACTTTTCAGACTATTTTGAAGATAATCCAGGTTATTTGATTGATTTTTCAGAGGTTTCATGGTATTTTGACGTTGTTTATAGACCGTTAACAGATATTTTAGTTGCTTTAGGCTGTGCAGGACGCTTTTACAAATTATTTTACACAACGGACAGGCAATTTTGAGTGATTTAGAAGTCATATTATATATTTTCAGCGTGTATTGAGACCCGTATAGACTCGTTGATAGATATTTCAGCCTGTTTCCAGATATTCTGAAGACTTTTACGTCCAGTTTAAACATTTTTCAGAGTATTTTAGACGAATTTGACATTATTTAAGGCAATCCGACAGTTATTCTGGACGACCCTGTCCATTATTGTTTGCTTTAAGCACTTTGAAGGGTAATGGAAGATAATTTTCACGATATTAGGAATACTGAACCGTCTATTTCAAGGCTGTTAGACGTATCTCTACCAGTTAAATATCGTTTCAGCCATTTTAGAGACATTTTAAGCACTATAGGGATATTTTAGACTTTGTCACCAACATTTTGATTGGTTTTCAGAATCCTTTGAAACACTTTTATAGGCGTTAGACGCTTTTAATGGTATTTTTCGAGCACTAATTAAGACATTTCAGCTCCTTCACAGATATTTTGAGGATTTTCAGGGCATCTTAAACTCGCGAGAAGCATTTTTTTCGACAGTTTGAAGATGTTTTAAGGCACTGAAGCAGGTATTTTTGAAGTTGCTAGGGGTATTTTACTAAGCTTTCTTCAGTAATCGATTTGTTTTATAGTAGTTGAAGAGCAGTCTAACCTATTCAGTCATTTATTGCATTTCATCATCATCATCAATTACTCTATCTTATAGTCCATCTAACCTATCCTAACCTAACCTGACCTAATGAGGAAATAGGAATGTTAAGGCAAGCAATGAAATAAAACAAGAATAATCGCAATGAGATAATTTTATTTAATTTATAAGGATACATACACTAGCATTAACATTTAGAAAACAAGTATACACTGCTGAAAGACGATAGCGCCCTCCTCAGTTCTTCTAATTATTCACATTATCATTCTTCTCTCTGGGTTAGATGAGCCATTGGCGCGCGAAGTTCATAGTTCAACAATCTTCATTTTTTTCTACAGACAAGCTTTAAGTATCCATGTCTAGGCACTATTCTCGACACTGTAATGTCCATACGCATACGTCGATATTCCATCCTCTTCAATCACTCTCTTGTCATCGTGAGGTGATAAGGCTATTTTATTAGCTTCAACCGTAGAAATATTATGATGTCGGGATAGGATTAAATTCATAGGAGTTCTAACAATTTTCAAAGTTTTAAGGCACTCTACATAGCTATTGAAGTTGATGTATTGCTTAATGGCGCTACGTTTTATACCTTTAACTTTTTTTATCACAGAACCATCAATATCGATAGCATACATTTTGGGCCTAAGACCAACGAACCGATGAATGATTTTTCCACAGGCTTCATCTTTAAACTTTCCCAACACTTTTTTGTTTTGTGTAGAATAGCATATATGGTTAGCAGGGTAATCAGATGTATCCAGATGTTCAAGCATGTGTAATTTATCCTGGTATATATCAGCTGTAGTCACTCGATGGACGAAAGAATCTGTATCTGTATACAACAGTTTAAGATTTTCAGCTCCATAATATGGAAGTAACACATCGTATTGATACGAATACATTAGCGTCTTGGAGATGTCTAGTACACTCATACCAATGTATATAGGCTTGTTGAACACTATTTTACGAGAAGCCATATGTACAGCAGCAAGATTAGGTCCATATATGGTTCGATCAATGAATGTAGGTTTGGCTATGAGTTTTTCTAACGTTTTGCTGTTTGTCACAAGCCGCATATCCATGCGATTACGAATATTTTCCATAGTTTTTCCAAACATAGCATTATTGAATAGTTTATAAAGGTCCTTCTCAAAATCATTTCTAGCTTGTTGTCGTAGTCGGTTATTAAACTCGACGTAAGGTTTTAGCCAACACGACTGATGAAACTGAAGTGCTCGATGAATCTTTGTTAATAGTAGACCGTGACTAAGAGCTTGTTTCAAGGCCATGTAGTGTACCACATACTTCTTTCGGCACCCAAGATGAGCAATTAACTTCTCTGAAGACGATTTCCCCGGTTTCAGACTCTCAGGCAGGAAGGGCAAATCATTATGAAGATCGTGGAGCTCAACGGGATATTCGACATCGACTTCTAAGATGTATCCAAGGGGGTCATCTTCCTTCAATAAATCCAGGTCTATGTCTTCAGGAGAAACCCATTTAAACCCTCCATAAGGAAGGGCCTTACACATAGCCCAACCATATTCGTTGTTTGCATCTTCGTATGTAATAAACTGGGAAGGTTTACGAGGATCATACTGTTCCATATATATATTATTAGCTTCAGCATACCGATGAGAAACCTGGCATAACCCTCCTCTTATACCAGATTCAACCATGAGCAGCTGATCGTAGTCCAGCAGCAATTGCAGCTCAATTCCTGTGTACAGTAGCATAGCATCCCACGTAAGTCCTGGAGAAGTGAAATAATGCGCAGGATCCACTTTGTGTGTTTTCAGAGTTTGGTCTCTGAACGTTTCAAAGACATCCGCTAGGAGAAGAACATCAGAGGTTAAGTAAATATCACTGTATTCACCTAAGTTTTCCACATTAAACTGCTTCCATACATTTCTAGCATGCTCATAGTCATCGCCGGTAATTTCTTCTTCATTTAATTTATTGTAGAATGCTTCTCTTGGAGGCAGCTGAGTCTCATTCAAAACATCCCATGAAGTAAGGTAATATTAGGGGAACACTCCCTTACGAGTCATCAAGCCAATCTTCTCTTCTCCAAAGTACTTCTCTGTTTCGGGATGCGTCGTGAGGTTTTTCACTAACTTGTCCAAGCTTGTACTCAGGAAACGGAAGGTATCCACAAACCTGAGTTTAATATCTCCAACATATTTTGAGAATGAGATATAGCTTTCTTCAGAGCTCGGTATTACCTCCACTCTCTCGCTTGTGCAACCTAACTCCTTAACAATGAAATGAGAGTCATACCCACTCAGATTATGCATGAAGACAGGTATATAATTAGGTGTTTTACAAGTCAGGTTACATTTATTGTGTAAAGACCCTCTATACATCCCGGAAACATGATCGTGATCGCGAACCTTCCAATTATCTTCTGTAAATTCATACCCGCACAGGTAGCATATTGTAGAAGCATCGAACGATTCTTGTTCTTCAGCTGTAAGTTTCAGAGGCTTAGCAGATTTATATAAGTCACCTATTTTCTTCGCAAGGGAAGTTAGATACCCTATGAACTTCTCAGCAGCATCATGACCTCGATACACGTAGGGATGTGTAGGAAGATCGGTTTCTACTTTGTCAACGCTGGATGATGGTTTGACGTAAACAGCAAAGCTCATTGGAGAATGACTTTGATAGGGAGTTGTATAGGACGTTTCAGGATTAGAAGCGCAGGTATGGTAAGGAGTGAGAATGCTCTCAAAATCAGCATAGATGACATATGGCAGTTTCAGCATTCTTTCCACGTTTTTGAATCTGACGATAGAGTTTTCCTTTGTAGGCATAACGCATCTAGCAATAGCATGTTGCATGCACATTTCTCTATGCTCCTCCAATTTTTTCATTCCGCTTAGTCCATATCGGTCATCAAAATGGCTGAAGCAACGTTTACACGTATATATTTTTCCATCATGTTTAGTTTTCTGCTGACGAATAAGTCTCTCAAAATCCTTTATATACACATAGTGATGTCTGGCAGTAGCATCACTTAACAGAAGGAGATCGCGATGATCATCTAATTCTTCATCAATCACCTTTATCGGAAACACTTCATGTTTTTCATCCAGTCCAAACACATTTATGGACATATTGTTGAGCTTTTCAAATTTAGCGATTTCACCCAAGCTCGTAGGAAACGAAACACATGAGAAATCGTATTTTTCTTGGTAATCCTTATACTTGCTAACACGCTGAGGATCCTTTCGAATGAACTTTGCAAGAACAGCGTACATAAAGCATTTCTCGTCACTATAATTTTGAGGGTTTATACAGGCTTTTCTAGCATCCAAAGATGACGGTAGAGGAATATAGCTGCTCCCTCGAAGGGCATTGTACTTGTTAATTCGGAGTCGAACTCCATCAACTGATAGCAAGGCCCAGTTACTACCTTTCAGTTTACTTTCTTCCATTTCAACACGAAGCTTCTCGAATTTTTTTTCCAAGATGGTGTTCATATCAGTTTCTAAAAACACAGGTTGGTTACGTGTTTTAAATGTTCTGTCACATGTCTCTCCATGAACATTCACAAATTGACAGTCGACCATGATGTTAATTTTCACACTTTTATGTATCGACAGTTCTTTCTTTATAGCTTGAATTATACGATGTTTTGACTCCTGTAGGTAAGTTTTCATATCCTTGAAGGTGTCACAACGTATATAATATGATTTGAGTCGTCCTTCAAATGATGTTTCATACTCGATCATATCACACTCATCAGTCATTGTCAATAGATGATGCTTGCTAGGTTCAAACTTGATTTTCTTGCGAGATACAGTTTTTTCACACCTTTCTTCATGTACATCTCTTCTATGCTCAGTATTGCAAACATCACCACAATGTTTACACCTGTAGACTCGACCGCATACCAACTCATGTCTCTTCTTATGGTAGTTGCGTAGAAAACGCTTATCACATTTGCTACAGCTATAGTCTGGCATAGCATTCAGAACCGATTCCATCACTCCACCATTCCACATCTTTATAATATGTAGTGCGACACTTGTAAATTATATAAGTCAATAAATGCTTATAGCGCTTTCACTGACTCGCCTTGATAACTTGTCAAAGCTATTGAACGGTAATCTCACTAGGAGAAGCTGATGTGCTCGACTCGAAGGTTAATTACGAATAACTATGTAAGCTCAAGCAAACCCCACTTATTCCACTAGCACGTACCTTATAAATGACTACGCGATTCAAGATTAAGCTTGTATTTTTAAAATATATACCATTAAACTACGTGAGTCAAGATTAACTTGTTTCATTTTTATTTGCCAGTTCAACGTTAACATGCATTTCCCCCACATTTTTTAAAGTTTAAACAAGGTAAATTACATATCACCCATTATATTTATACAAATAAATGTATATAATTTTATATACTTTAATGCCAAACACACACATACTCACACCCTCACACACACTCTCCCACACACACACACACACACACATACACACAAACACATACACACACATACACATACCCCAACCCACACATACATGCACAAGCACACATACACACATGCACGCAAACACACACATGCACGCAAACACACACATGCATACACATACACGCACACCCACACACATACATGCACACATACGCACACAGACATACATGCACATACACACCAGCAAACACGCACACATACACACGTCCGTAAACACACACATACATGCACAAACACATACACACACTCTCCCACACACATACACACAAAAACATACACACACCCCAACCCACACACACCCCAACCCACACACACACATACACACTCTCTCCCACACACATACACACAAAAACATACACACACCCCAACCCACACACACATACACACTCTCTCCCACACACATACACACAAAAACGTACACACACCCCAACCCCCACATACACACGCCCGTAAACACACACATACATGCATAAACACATACACGCACTCCCACACACACATACACACAAAAAAACATACACACACTCCAACCCACACACACACATACACACATGCACACACGCACACATCCGCAAACACACACGCAAACACCCACATCCACATACGCACAAATATGCATAGCACACGCACATACACACATGCACACAAACACACACACACACATACACGCACACTCACACATGCACAAACACATACACACTCTCCCACACACACACACACACACACATACACACAAAAACATACACACACCCCTACCCACACGCTGATGACCTAGAAGTTGAGCGCCCTTAAACCAAACCAAACCCCTACCCACACACACACACACACACACGCCCGTAAACACACACATACATGCACAAACACATACACACACTCTCCCACACACATACACACAAAAAACATACACACACCCCAACCCACGCACACATACACACATGCACACACGCACACATCCGAAAACACACACGCAAACACCCACATTCACATACGCACAAATATGCATAGCACACACACATGCACACAAACACACACACATACACCTATACGCACACTCACACATGCACAAACACATACACACTCTCCCACACACACACACACACAGCCACACACACACATGCACCCAAACACACACGCGCATGTACATACACTCATACGCACACTCACACATGCACAAACACATACACACTCTCCCACACACACACACACACACACACACACACACAGCCACACACACACACATGCACCCAAACACACACGCGCATGTACATACACTCACGCTCACACGCACACTCATACACATACATGCACACACGCAAACACGCACACATGCAAACACACACACGCATAAAGATGCATAGCACACACATACACAAACAGACACACACGCACGCTCACACACACGCAAACACACTCAGGCACACACGCACAAAGATGTATAGCACACCCACAGACACATACACACCCACGCCCGCAAACACGCACACACACGCCCGTAAACACACATACACATACACACACAGACATACACACCTACACGCACACACAGACAGACATACATGCACACATGGACCTTTTTTCTAAAAATACTTTTTACGGATTCAGGGGGTCTCAAAACATATATTTCGGGTGAAATCTCGACATCGATTTTTTGGGTGGAATACAATACTTTCCCTACTTACAATTCGTAATAGAGAAATCGTTTATCTCATATAAACGTCTTTATTAGAAAGAACATGAAAAGTTTCGAGAACACAAAAATGCATTTTAAATTCTCACAAGTATATACATTAATTCAATAATACTTTTTCCATACGTTTATCACAGTCAGTTTGAGCAATATTAACACGATAAGTTTTACCACGTACAGGATTCGTTCTGCAAACCTACGGACAAAGTAAACACATCGTAATAACTCATACATAGAGAAAACAGGGTTCTTTCCACATTCCAAGAAGTTATTTGGCGGAAGAGTAAATTCATTTAAAGATGTGTTCCTTAACCCACTCTTGCATTAAATGGAGTAGTCATAATGTGTTCCTGCACCACCAATGACAGGGGGTAACATTTCCAAATGTCACATAAATATATCAAGATCTGAAAGGGGCCATTCATTGTAGGGTTTCTTCCCTTACGTTCTTTTTTCGAAAACACGTGCAGACACGTCTATACTTGCCCCCCTTGCAAGTTGTAACTTGTTCTTTTCAAAAACTGGTAGAGGGAACATTTCCAACTGTCACATAAATATGTCAGTTTCTCAAAGGATCCATTAAGATAACCATCTTTTTCATCCTCACTTGGAAGGGTGCGAAGACCACCCCCCACTGACCTTCAGAATTTGGCGGGAGAGGGCGAAGACCACCTGCGCTGGTCTTGAGAATCT